>JAWZYV010013086.1:0-619269 GCA_038373885.1 Cheiracanthium punctorium | reverse complement strand
AACCTAAATTTCTACAGACTTTCTAAATCAAATTTGTAAAATTGAACTCGTCTGGATTTAATCGATGAACGATAGTTCCCCGAATGAAGTTGAACCAATCGTTTTGAGGGATGAGGGAACAAACATTTACACGATTTTCTCAAAATCTATGAAATATTAAAAATTTTTGGCATATTTAAGATAAATTAACTTGTCACATAATGTATTCCAAATTCCATTCTATTCCATTATCATTTTTCAGGAATGGAACAAACAATTGCTCAATTTTCACAAAATCTCAAAATTCATTAAAACATTTGAAGTACTTAGGTGGTCATTTATAGGCATCAATGTTGATGCTAGTTTTTGTTATTCGCCTCAGGGTTTATACCTAATGGACATTAAATATTTACGCATTTTGAATAAAGTTTTGCAAATTTCGGAATCTTTCGCAAAAATGTAATCTTGTTTTAAAATTTTCAAAAATCTTAACGCTTATGGTTTGCATGATAACCTTCCAAATTTAATTTCATTCGCTTTAATCGTTATTACGTGATGCGCGAACAAAAATTTACTCGGCTTGAAGTAATATTCTCGAAATCTCTGAAACCTACTAGAATTTTTTTTTTAATTCGACGCGTATAGTTTGAGTGAACTCTATCATGTTGCTAAATTTCCTTTCATTCGCTTTAGTCATTTTTACGTCATGCACGAACGAAAAAAGCGTCACGGACAGAACAAGACAAACTTTTTTACTGGTTAAACATGAGCTTGCAACAGAAATCGCAAATTTTATTTCCAATTAATGTGCAGACAAGTCTAAATTTATTTATATTCTCCGAGCACAACATCTAAGCTGCAAATAATGTAAAGTTTTTTTCATTGTGCATGAATGTAGGTCAGCTCTAAAAATGACCTTATCGTGGCCGAGTGGATAGCTCACTCAATAGTAGACGGCCGAAGTGTGAAGGTCCTGATTTCGGGACCCGTTGCGCGGCTGCCGATCTAAAAGTCTGGAGTTTTGTTCGGTTTTCTCCAGATGAAACGTGAATACACGTTAGAACCTCTTAGTCGTTCGACCAAGTCAACCCCCATCCTAGGCAGATGTCCTTCGTGCAGGTGTGTCTTAATACACACAATACCAGTTCTAAAAATGTTATACCAAACCGCATAGCTTTAAGTTTTAAACACTATTTCTGCTTGAAAATAGAGGAAGTAGATTTGGTTGTTGTAATACGGATGTATTGCTGCAAGAACTTTTATTCAGTGAACGAGAATTGGAGACCTAGTTAATTATACAAATGAAAAAAAGCCTAAATTTTCAATTATTTTTGCTTGGTATAAAATGGAAATACTTTGGCTATAAAAATTGAAGACTGATAAGTGGATGTTTTAAATTCATAAGTAGCAGGGATACTGGTTCAGGTTCTTGCTGTCCTATTCTTTCTTTTTGGGCTTCTACGAATCTTCCAGTTTTTTTTAAACTAACTTTTTTTTTCTGGATCGGTATCCTTGTTAGGTTGGCAATTCTGTACAGAGCGGGGGAAAATCGCTTTTACACTGCAAATTTTACCTTTCTTCGACGGAATCTCCTCTTCATGTTCACTTACCCTCAGTTTTTGCTGCAATATACTAAAACTTGGAAAAAAGAAAATCCGGCCTGTCTCCTCCTTCCTATATTTACTTAGATTTGAAGATTTAAAAAAATAATCTTGAGCATAACTCCTTATAAGGCTAGCAATATTTTAAAGAAAAGCCATAAAAGTACCTAGATTTTATTCCATAAAATTGCCCCTTTTTTTAATTAGTGTAAAATATTGTCAATAGATTTACCTTCCCAGCCGAACGAGTGTAAGGGTCGGAGTCGTTCTTGTATTCCTAAAATTCCTAATTAAACAAAAACATGTGATCATACTTTCGACGGTTGTTCTGATTTTCTTAAAATTTTGCATTATTTCATTAAAATTCAGCATTATGTTTCAAACGCGCAGTAAAATATTTCAATCTTTTTACAAATTTGATGAATAAAGTCTGCACTCAACTCGATTTAATCGATGAACATTTTCTTAACAGAGAAGGTGAAACAATCAAACGTTTAGAATGTAGCCAGTTTGTATATTACTTCCAGACGCTACAGTAATTATCAATTAATATAAAAACGTACAGTTTTGAAATTTATTAAAATTTAAAAAAATTCCCCGACTTATTGCTTCTGTCGTTCTGATCATGTTACTAAATTTCGTTCCATTCCCCTCGGACGTTTTTGAGGGATGCGAGAACTAACATTTGCACGATTTTCTCATCTATGAAATAAAAAAAAATTAGCATCTTTGAAGGTTAAATTAACGTAATTCCAAATTTCATTCTATTCCATCAGCATTTCTCAGGAATGGAATAAACAATTGCTCACTTTTCACTAAATCCCAAAATGTATTAAAACATTTGAAGTACTTTGAAGCCTATAAGTGACCACATGTGTTGATGCTAAATTTTGTTATTCACCTCAGGATTTATACGTGATGGACCATCCAATATTTACGCACTTTGAATAATTTTTTGCCAAATTTCAGAATCTTGTCAAAATTTTCAAAATCTTTATGCATTCAGTTTGCGTGATATCTTATGACACCACATTTAATTTGGTTCGCTTTAGTCGTGCGCGTACAAAAAACATTTACGCAGTTTTAAAAAACTCTCGAAATCTTGAAAACCTAATATTTTTGTTTAAAAATAAAAGTAAAACTCGGCTGTTTGAGCCTCGTCAGGGGAAGATCTCCCTGACACCCCCCCCCGTAATTTTTTAATTTCATTATTGCCATATTAAAATGATATTGACTTTGTCATTTTATCGCTTATTTTATGCGTATTTCGCCTGGTGACCCTAGTTGAAATTTTTGATTGTAACCTATTTATAGAAATATACAGGGATGCATATTCTACAGCTTACGGAATATTGTAACAATAGATTAAAGCTATTGTGAACTAATAGTATTTAAATATATGTAAAATTATGTCGCATACTTTTATGTCACAAATTTTATGTCGCATTTTTGCGACAATTTTCAATAAAGGGGGTGAGAGATAAAATGACATAGTCATTAAAAAAAATATCGCCGCGTATAATTTAAATTGAGTGATTACCTATCATGTAACTTAATTTTGCTTTTCTCTTTTTTTGCTTCCAATGCGGGCACAACAAGAAAATGTGCATACAAGCCAACCCAAATGAACAGAAGGAGATGGGACAAGTCCAAATAGAAGTCTTCCCAATATCGCTCCCACAATGCAGCGCTGAGCAGCGGAAGATGTCGGTCCACCTCTTCCCGGGGGTCACGAAGTATCTAAAACGGACTGTCCAGGATATGAAAACGATGGAGATGTCTCGCAAGGCAGTCGTGTCCCGTAGTCAACTAGAATTCGGCCACGGTTCTGTTATTTGGAAAGTCTGGAATGTTCTGTTCATGCAAGTGTCTGATGGGATGGTACTTCATATCGATGTGCTTGGTTTTGGAACTGTTCTTATAATTCTGTGTCATATGTTGCAAGATCTTTTGTCCTCAAACATGTAACAGGTTGTTGTTAAAGTCCGTGGTCTTTCAGGAGGGTTTATTAACCACAGAACTTCCGTAATCAATTGGGCAGTAGCGATGTATCCAGATTTTGCAGAAATCCTATGAAGATATGTTACATATTATTGTTTTACACTATCAGTTAGAAAAACTACAGTAGATGTAATATTAGGTCTACATGAAAATCCGTGCACAGTTTTGTAATATATATTTGAAAAGCTTTATAAATTGGACAAAAATATTTATTTTTAAAAAGTAGATTAAAAAAAATTCCATTTTTATTAAATATTATCCAAACGTGCAGTGTAAAGATTTTTCAAAATGTATTTAAATATGACTTGTCAGAAATATCATAATTACAGGACTTTCGAATGGAATACCGAAATAAAAGCAGAAGCACGGCGTCTGAATTGGGCCGGATAAAAAATCGATTATCCAGATACTCGGCAATGTTATTTTACTTTGCAGTTGTTTTTCTAAACTTATGAAATCTGTTTATCTGTATCAAGTGTTCAAGTGTTTTCCATTGCAATTATTTCCCTTTACCGTATTTTAGAAATATTTTCTGGATATAGATATTAAAAATCATTTCAATTAACTTCACTAGAATTTCATAAGTACTATTTTCTGAGGTTAATATTTTCAGTTTACCCCAAAGTTGGTCAAAAAAAAAAAACTTAAGTATTAGATGAAAGTCTGTTAAATTATGAATATTTTGACCTGATTTTTAATCGCACGCCAGAAATATCGCGAGATACTGTAAATTTCGTTAATACACTCGGTGTCATTTCATTGCCAAACAAACTCTTTAAATAGCTTTTTCAATGTTCACATTTTCAATTTCATGTTTTAAAAATGCTAAGGCTTTTTTTTGTACTTGATAGATTTACAATTTTTTGTATAGGTTTTTTTATGTGTGATAAATCTGTGCATGGAATTGGACTTCAGTATAATACTGTTACAGAAATCGTATGAAGATCCATTAGTTATTATTTTACACTATATATCAGTGGAAAATATTTATATTAGATGTATCTAAAAATTCACGCTCAGTCTTGTATAATACTTCAAAATCTTTAAATTGGACCGAAAGCTTTATTTTTTTTAAATCTATTTAAATTTTATTTAAATATCCAGTTTAGATTTATTTTTCAAAATTTACTTTTAGTTAAACATTGAAATGCATTCAGTTCATTACTTGTACCCTATTTTTTAAAATGAAAAAAATATTGAAAGGGTAAACTTCCCTCAATGGCCACAAAACCTGAAATATACAATTTTTTTTTTTTAGCAGAAGTTGTACAGTAGTTCACGACTTCGAATATTCTAGACCCGATCATGGCAGTCTATAAAATATACTGAACATGGCCAGCACCCTGGACCTTTAGACTTAAGGCATCTTCCTGGTGAACAGCTGTCGATCCAACTGCCTGGAGTTTCGGGTGATTTTCTGGAGGCGTAAAGTGAACGCGCGTTAGTGAGTCCTCCATCCCAGGCAATCCTACGTGCTAATTATTTCCATTGAGAGATTTCGTAAGCATCCGTGTCGGAAAGGGTCGATATCCGATTCAATCGTAGTGAGTTGCCTTAACCCTTTAACGCGCAGTGTTCCCGCTCTGGGAACACCCAACTCGGACGTTTGGACTGTTACCAGTCGCGAAGAATAGATTGGATTTCTATTAAAATAGTGGCGGGCGACAGAGCTCCACGAGAATCCTTTCCTTTTGAGCACGTCCTTTCCCGTCCAAAAAGGGTCACGATTCTTTTGAACAGCACTGACATCTGCTGAAAAATGGAAGAATGCGAGAACAGCTGGATAGATTGCCCCATGCTGAAAAAAGCGCAGCCGTTGCCATCGCTCCACTGAACTACCAGCAAGAGGGCGGACGACCGAAACGTTCGTCGCGTACCACAGATATAGACCCTTTTTTTGGACGACAGCTGTCTGTGCGGCACAGCAACGGCTGCCCTTTTTTCAGCATTGGGAAAGCGTTAATCTTCAGTTTTGACTCTCCCTTTAATTCAGGCTTTTTCTGATCGCTCTCGACGTTTCGGAGACGCAATCGAGAAGATTCCCCTTCTGTGCCAGTGTTTCTTCTCCACTTGGGTCTTCGGATGCCTTGCGAAGCTCGGCGCTGCGACTGGGCGCCCCGCAGTGACGAGCTTCGCGAAGTGTTCGACGATCCGGGTGGAGAAGCAATGCTGACACAGAAAGGGAATCTTCGCTTTTGCGTCTCCGAAATGTCGAGAATGGGAAGTGCTTGCTTTTAGAGCTGAATGAACAAATTCTAAATGGCCATCGCTCGGCTTAACGACCCGCAAGAGGGCGGACGACCGAAACGTTCATCGCGTGCCACAGGTCTAGAGACCCTTTTTGGACGCAGCTGGCTGTGCCCTGCCCCTTTTTTCAGCATGGGGCAATCTATCCAGCTGCTATGCATTCTTCCATTTTTCAGTAGATGTCAGTGCTGTTGAAATTAACAGCTGGATTCTCCGCTCGTCGTTAATTTTTCGCAGTCGTTAACTTTACCCCGCCTTGAGGTGGAGTTTTAAGGAGGAGCGTCAAGGGGTTCATGCGATTGGCTAAAAGACCTCCCGTTTTCCTCCGGAGTTGTTAGCGCAGTCGGTAACCAAACAACTGGTTCTGCCCAGTTGACAGCTAACAACCGACGATTTCGTGAACCACGTGGAGGTATGTCACCCGCCACTATTTTTATAGAAATCCAATCTATTCTTCGTGACTGCCAACAGTCAAAACGTCAGTTGGGTGTTCCCAGAGCGGGAACACTGCGCGTTAAAAGGTGAATGGCTGCTAATATTTCGCTGCAGAAGCACAAATTGAGTTGAGTCGTGAAACGAATAGGTTCAAAATAATGGTTAGGACAGTATGTTTACGAAAGATGTTTTGCGAAATTCAGACTCAACTTATTTTTGAGATAAGAAAAAGCAGATTTGAAATATCCCACCGTGGCAGAGTGTACAAGACATTGAATATTCTACACAGCTCAAGCGTGGAGACCCGGGGTTCTGGCCTTATGCACAGCTGTCTTATTTCAACTGTCGGGATATCTGGGCTTTTTTTTTTCAGTCCCTTAAAGTCCTCCGCCCAGGGACATCGCCTTCCCTAGCTAGATGCCCCTAGTGTAATTTTGCCTTGAAAACGAGAGCTTTAATGCATTGAAAATTGCTAAAGTATTAAATGTTTTACTGACGCATACTTACGTGTTTAAATTTTCCTCGAGCACTAGTAAATTTGTGAATGGTCTTGAATACGCCGTTTTGAATTGGATCCGGTAAAAAGAGTAAACCAATAAAGTATGAATACGTAACGAATCTTGAATTTTTTGTTTGCCCAAGTTCTCCATTTCCTTAATTATTTGTGGATGTTACTTAATGTCTTTCAAACGATGTATTGTCATTTAAAAATAGGCTACTTGTTTACGAGCTGTATATTTTGCAATAAGATGCACTGTCACTGAAATCTAAATTATTTGTTTATACGAGTTGTATACTTTGCAATCTAATAAAATTGTGATTTTCTTTTAGTTTTTGGTCTTTAATTTTAAGAGTATTGCTTTCATTATGGAAGGAGGGGGGGGGGCAAAGTCGAAATCTATTTGTTTTGAGTAATGAAAAGATTTTTAAGTGATTTAACACAACTTGCATCAACTTTTTGAGAATTTTTAGATTCTGGCAAAATTCAAAGTGGATTAAAAGAAACACTATAAACTTCAGTAGTAGAAGTAAAGATAGTTTGAAATTTTCGTGGGGAAGGGGAAGAAATCTCAAATATTAAGTTTTATGATAAATCTGTTGAACTTCAAAATAGCTTTTGAAAATACTTTTATTGGATTTTTTCAGGATGATTCACTCTCACTTTTTAATTTCTTATTGATGTGAAATAGGGCTCCAAATTTCACGCAGAGATGTTAAAACTTCTATATTGAGCTAGATTGGCTGTGATCTTCAATTTTTAGAGCTAGTTAAGGTTTATTAAAATATTTGGGTTAAAATTATTTAGGAAGTTCTACAAAGAACAGAATTCTTTTTGCTTCTCTGATGGAAGCTCTAATTGGCTTTCTAAAAAATAGCACTTTAATCTGTTCATTATTTAACTTTTCGTAACCAAACGGGTAGAGACAGAGACTAGAGATGAGTTCGGGCTCATTTTTTGAAGCCCGAGCCCGAGGACTTCTAATCCGAGCCCGAGCAATATTATTAAAGTTGGAGCCCGAGCCCGAAATTTCAGCTAAAGACAAATAAATTTAACTACTTCATTAATAAGATACAATAAATTTTGGAGCTTCACACACCTTCTAGTCCCCGTGCCGCTATTTTTTTAAATAAGTACGTCTATTTATCCCATGAATCACTTTTTAAAATCTGTTTCAAGGAGTATGTTCAACAAAGGAGAAATTTTTCACGAGCCCGAGCCCGAACGCAATCGTAAATTACAGAGCCCGTCTCATCTCTAACAGACATTCGGAGGTCCTAGGGCAAGCACTTTTTGGAGGCCCCTATACTGTCATGTCTTTATTGATACATATTGCCACAGGGTGAAAATTTTTGCTGGAAATAAGGGGGGGGGAGGTTGTGTTCAAACTCCACTTCATCTAATAAATTTTTAGCTTAGTCTATGAAATTCTATATATAGTTATGCTTCAGATGAGGTCACGTCCCTGAATGCGCTATGGTACAATGCTTTGAATCTTAACATGACATTTCTTCTATCCCTCGATACAGTGTATAGAAACACTTTAGCGTAGCGGAATGTGTTGTAAAATTGCATCCATTTATTTATTGCCATTCATATTTTTGTGTTAATTATTTAAAGAATTTAAAACTATTTTAATCATTTTGGGGGCTCTAAGACTTGGAGATCGAGGCCTAGTTGGCTTGTGCAGTAATTAGGGTCTTCAAACGGGACTTTAAATTTTCAGTTTAACAGCTTAGTAGGAAATTGCATTGCACGGACTTTGCAGTTTTGTATTTCGTTTAGTTTTTGATCGATCGTATTTGAATGTCTATCCTCCCCTTTCCCCACCCCCCCAACCATCACCGAAAAAATGAAGTTAACATAATTTAATCTTTCTAATGATCTTGCACAGTTGTTCATGGGAAAAACAATTACTAGAATTCTCTAAGTATCTCGCAAGCAATAGAAGTATGTCACAAAAAACCTTTAGGACTTCCTTGTTTTTCTCAAAACAAGGAAGGATTTTAAAAGTTCATCAGTGGCTCTTCTGGTGTCAGCCGGACCGCATCGGGCGATACCCCAAAAAATGCTACTTTTAAAATTTTCAATAAATTAAAAAAAAATCTGATTTGGTGATGAAAAATACTTCAGAGATTAAAAATAAGAATAAATGTAACTAAGTGATAAACAATAGTGATAAACTTAAAGTGATAAACAATAAATGAAAACCGCATGTTCTGTTCATCTGTATTAGTGTTATTTCATTTAAACTTTTTTTAGTTTAAAATTTTTAACATTATCCTCATAAAACAATATAGCCTTTTGATCTGTATTTGTTCCACTTTTAACTAGGGGTGTAACTGAGAACACTTTCTCTTGATTGGGGGAGGGGGCAGTGGATCTTTGACAAGGGGTGCGAATGAGGTGCTTGGCTAAACAGGGGGTGCAGTAAAGATTGGACACGGCTTTGCTCAAGTCAGGGTAGTAATACAGCAATACAGAGGCTATACATTACCACACTTTGTACGCTGTAAAACATCTTATCTTTATACATCAGTAATACAACTAATATTCAAAAATGTGCTTTTTTTTTCTAAAGCACATTTTTGAATATTAGTTGTATTTATTTATGTTTAAATTTTTCAAAATTACTTTTTAAGTTTATCATTCTCAAGCCTATTGTTTACTTTTAGATATTTATTTACTTTTTTTAACTTTCAAAATTGTAAATAAAGGAAAAAAAAGAACGTTTTAAATATATGTATCTATGGTGAAATTTTACTAAGAACAATATTGTGAGCAATTGTAAACCATTGTAAACTAACTGCCTTTATATTGTATAACACTGATGTATTTTACCAATTGTAATCCAAAAATTGTGCTGTAAAAAAATAAAATAAAAATGAGGGAAACCGCTGCTTGCTGGACCTGAGCCTAGAGCTAGGGTTCAGCAGGACAGTAGGACACTTCAGGAACTAAAACAGTCTTTAAACCAAATAGGTAGGCCGTTCCTGAAGGTAGTATCCTATACATCAGTAATGAGATATTAGGGAGACATAAATATGAAATTTCAATGGAAAAAAACAAATTAAACTGTTATAGCTTAAGATAAAAACATACATTTATTAGAGGTTAGCGTATAGTTTTTCATTTTATGTTACATTTAAATTTAGTTAAATCAAAGTCGAAAATTAGCATTTCTGCTTTCCTTTCTGTACCAGCTGTAGGAACATGAGAAGGTATAGCTTTGATAAAATTAGTTTTTTTTTTTTCGGAAACTTATGTTTCCGAAGAACGAACACATTAAAGCTTGAACTTAAGCGTTTGACGTACAGAACTTCGCATTCAGTTTGATTTCAGTTCATTATATCCCCAACAGAGTACATTTCTTTGCATTTAAATTCATCTTCCTTGATTAAAACATAATTCTTTAGAGCAATACTGCTTGTGTCATACGTATTATGCGAAAATAGCTAATGATCTGCACGGCTTGTATCATACGTATTATGCGAAAATAGCTAATGATCTGCACGGCTTGTATTAGTTGAAAGACAACCTGGATTGTCAGCATATTCAGAGTCTGAAGATGGAGTACGAATTACAAACAGTTCCTTGTTAGCTGTATGTGCTCTATGGAGACCTAAATATTTAATGGAGTCATCTTTAAGTGAATGCAATTACCCGGCTACAATGAAGCATGTTTCATTGTACCCCAAAATGAGGCTATAAAAACTAGATATTTTTACTAATTCCTAATATATATTTTTTAAAATTCTGGATTTGAAGGTATCAAGACCACACTATAGTGATTACAATATTTGAAAAATAAATATACTTATGAAAACATGGAGGTAAAACAAAATTACTTTTAGTAACGGAATTTACTTTCAATGGAGAAAATTCAATAATTTTCTATAGCTCTTGTTGTGAAAATGAGATGTCTTTAAAACATATTAGTAACTGGAACATATATTTGTGTAATCTGTGTGAGAGTTTCTGTGACTAATCCTATTGATTTTAGATGGCATGTTTCATTGCACTCTAACTTCCCCTATTTGACAAAAATATGGAGGTGTAAAACTTCCCCACTATAACACTGTGAACATTGTAACCATGTTATTCTCACTCCAATATTGTTTGCATGAGCACGAGGAGATGCTGAATTGAAGCACCTCCTGGTGATGCAAAGAACGACAATCATTTTGTTCTAGTATTGATTTTCTCTAACAATAATTCTCTTTACAACAGTATATTATTTTCAACCCCCCAAATATTGTTATAAAGGGATTTCACTGTATAACTGAGAATGGGGGGGGGGGGGAGAAAGATATAAGTCGAAATGTAATGTTCACTAAGAAGTTCCAAGATAAACATAGGGAGAAATAAAAATACATTGTGTGATAAACAATAAAGTGTTGCCAATTTAAAAGTTGTTATCAATTTGAATACATAGTTGAGGTTTGTTAAAATTGATATGGTTTTCAGCAAACTATTCAGTATATAATGTAAATGAAAGATGTAGGTTTCCAGTATAATATATTTTCAATAAGTGCATTCTATTACACAGCATTTTGTGTAAAAGTTTTTCGTGATGTAGAACACAATGTACACTTCTTTTCGTTTTTGAATTAATAAGTTAACAAAGCTCTAATTTAAACAAAAGTACTGTTTTTATAAAAAGTAACTTTATCATAATTAAGCATACGTTTGTATTATTTTGCTTTCCTATTCCAATAAATTAAAACACAATGAAGCTATTCTCAGCCGTACAGTATTTTTAAAAACTGCTAGATTATTCAACTGTGGGTAATTTTTGCTTCACAGCTTATATATATATGTGAAAATGTTTCGTTTAGTCTTTAAATAGTGATATTAAGCATGTGTCGACCTCGTTTATAATTTGAGAAGCATAAATCAAATGAAATGTATTAACAAGTGAACACTTTCCAACTCAAATGCCGTATTTATCTATAAAAAAATGTTTTGGTGTTTGTGTGTTGTCTGAATGCCTAGACCATTCATCGGATCTGGACCAAACTTGACATACCGACTCTCAAGAACGATGAGACAGCTGTTACTGACAATTAAAATGAACAACAACAACTATTGTTATTTTAGTTGAATGTTTTGTCTCTCTTTTCGTGTCTTTATGTCTTTGTAAGCTCAATCCGACAACTATAGTTCGTCAATCATCGGAAAGCCCGGAGAATTGCTTTTAAAATGAACTTTGTTTTGGCATCTTACCTAATTTTTCCTTTCTTTCTTTTTAAAAAAGATTTGAATAGTTTCATTTAGAATGTTGACAGAAAATTCTAATTTTTAACGACTGAAATCTTCTTAACCTGGCCGATAATTTATTCCTCCCTCTAATAGAAAAATAATGATTTTTAAGATGTATTTTAATTTTTTAAGGAAAGCATACTTAAGTAAATTGTACTCTTGCTCCTTCATTGGACTGTGTGAGGGTATTGGAACTCTACATAAGAATTCAACATATAAGTTTAATTACAGTTTATTCATTTTATATTGGACTGTTTCTTAAAATTCTAGTAAGTCTTCAAAAAGTTTAAAAATATAAATAAAATAAAAATATCGGCCGTGAACATAAAAAAAATTTACGGATGAGATATTAGTCTTACTTATAATGTGATATTTTGCTGTAATTTCTGTTCTCGTTGTGTTACAAATTTTATCAGATTTCTCAAACATCATATTCAAATAGGATATGCTACTGAAAAGGCTTCTTACTCAATGCATTTTTTTAGGTAGCTCATAAATCTGATCTGTTGTATTACTTCTTTGTGAAGAAGAGAACAATTCACCGATTTTCTTGCTATAATATAATAAATTGTATAATAAATTACTTACAAAACTCCTTTATATATTAGATTATGCAGGTTGAGGTCAATGTCCGCTCTTAAGTTCGTTTCATCTGAAAACAATTGGAAGTCGTAAACTCGTCAGCAATGTAATGCAATCTAAATTTATTTCTCGAACTTCCACGAGATGCAACAATATATTCTGCCGTTTCTTTCTCCCCTCAATGAAATAATGTCTTAAAGAATGTTTTCCCACAGACTTTTATGGGAATTGCCAGAATAATCAACCACTCTATTCATAGGCGTAGAGTTATATGGGCCCGTGGGGCTCGAGCCCCCCCAATAAATTGTGAATAGGGGCTGAGCCCACCCAATAATTTATCACTAAATTCAGAAAACTAATTTATACTAGCATAAAAAGAAGTATTCAAGACATTTACAAATGTTTAAAAAAACCTTTACTTTTAAAATTTTTTCATCTTTTGATTTCAATCATGATTTAGTATTCATTGTGACGCCCTGTAACACAAAATGTTACTATAAGCTGCCGTCGCCAGGCTCTGATTCATTAAAATCAGATTATGCAATGTAAAGTATGAAATGAAGAAAAGTTCAGATGTGTCTAAAATGCACTATCTCATCGAAAATGTTTTTTTTTTTCCTCCTTTGGATTTTTTACTTTGCTTCTATTTTTAACTTATAACATGGTAGGAAGATACTAACATGGATACTTACCTTACATTGGTGTAGAATTCTATGGACCCATAGAGATCGAGCGCCTCCAATAATTTACACTTATATATAGTCAGTCATAGCTGCCAACTACTACGGAATATAACTAACCACTTTTTGTAAACAGTATATTTTTAAATTATTTTTTTCAAAATAGTAACCAGCTCCCGCGCGCATTACAAAAATTTTGCTATATTTTAAGCCGAAAAATCATGTGGAAAAAGTGGATAATTATATTCCATAGTAGTTGGCAACTATGAGTAAGTTATATGTACGTGAATCAGTTGCGTAGCCAGAAATTATTTTTCATGGGGGGGGGGTTACGACTTTTGCAACTCACATATATGTATATACGCCACTGACGTAAATATATGTGATTGTGGGGCCCGGCCCCCCCAATAATTTTGAAAACTTTACGCTTATGACTCTATTTTACATAGCATCAAACACGGTCTGGCATAACCAGGATTTTGAATCGGAATTTATTTCGCTTTGGTCTTTTAGAACTCTAGGGCTTCGGTTTTGTTTCATCTTCATATTATGACTTGCACCGAAGAAAATAATATGCCACTGGCAACTAGCAAAATAAATAATGTAACTAGAATTTATGAGTGCATGTGACATCATAGAACGGGACGCTTGTGAATCCACTTAACGAATTTTTAAATCTCTCCTCTATAATCGGTGCTTGTACCCAGATGAAAATATCTGTAAATCGCCGAGTACGTCAGCGGGTAGACTTACAAATGGTCATTCTAGTGCTCCAAAAATCGAACGATAATTTCTCGGTTACACAAACTAGTTGTTCTGCTGTGATTAATCAGAATACTACGGACTAGAATTTCTTGATCATTTCGTCTATACCAGTTCTGTGCATTGCTTACATGCCTAATTTTACGATCTATTCTAGTTTTGGAAAACAAAAAACAACTATCTATTCGTTCTAGATGAGTTATTTTTTTTCTCCGTGTATATTTTACGCATGTACGTGTACATCTATATAAATAAAATTAGACTTATGTCTGAAAATTACTTTGAATTAAAAAATTTTGCGATTTTTATCCGTTTTAAGCACTTGGAAGCACAGAATGACCGTCAAAATTCTTTTGTCTGTATGTCGTTCTGTTAAACTGTCTGTTACACTTTTTTTTTGTCCTCGCATCACTTGAAAATGACTGAAGCGAATGGAATGAATTTTAGTGACGTGATAGTTTGGCTACTCAATTTAATCTATAGGCGTCAACTGATAAAAAGGTTTTGAGAAAATCTTTTCAAACTGCGTAAATAATTTGTTCACGCAACACGGGATAGTGACTAAAGCATGAAATTTGATGTAATAGGTAATCATGAAAATTAAACAACCCCTACTAGCAATTTTGATCGGGCTACCACCGGCCAATGATGGCCCGGGCAAAAGTGCTAGTGGGCTAGGGGTCGAATTACCAAAATAATGTGATTGGATTTTGAGATTTTGCGAAAATCGTTCCAAGCTGCCTAAATTTTGTTCGCACATCACTTAACCCTTTAACGCGCAGTGTTCCCGCTCCGGGAACACCAAACCCTGACGTTTTGACTGTTGCCAGTCACGAAGAATAAATTTGATTTCTATAAAAATAGTTGCGGGTGACATAGCTCCACGGGAATCCTTTACCTTTTAGCACGTCATTTCCCGTAAAAAAATGGTCACGATTATTTTTAACAGCACTGGCATCTGCTGGAAAATGGAAGAATGCGAAAACAGCTGGATCGATTGCCCAATGCTGATTAAAGGGCAGCCATTGCCATCGCTCGACTTAACGACCAGCAAGATGGCGGACGATCGAAACGTTAATCGCGTGCCATAGATATAGAGTCCCTCTTTTGACGGTAGCTGGCTGTGCCGCATAGCCAGCTGTCGTCAAAAAAGGGTCTCTAGATCTGTGGCAAGCGATGAACGTTTCGATCGTCCGCCATCTTTCTGGTCGTTAAGTCGAGCAATGGCAACGGCTGCCCTTTTTTCAGCACTGGGAAAGGGTTGCGTCTCAAAGGGTTAACAGACGTAAAAAGCGAGGAGAGATGTGTAATAGTACACAAGTGGACGCATTCAATTTCATGGAAACCAAGGAAAATAAATTTATTCGCAAATGAAAAATGTCTGAAATTACTTGGATTTTTAACAAAAACTTATTTTCCTTAAATAAGAGCATCTAATTCGATGTTGCAAATTATTTTCCCAGAAAGCTTTGAGTGCCGCAAAAAAAAAAAAAAAAAAAAAAAAGACATCGAGGGCAGCCAGTTGGAAAACCCTGTTGCAGAATATGGACGGACATTCTTCAAAGTGAGCTAGTGTCTATAAGATGCATTCAGGTTGAGCTCAAATTGGTATGCATATTATAGGTCACGGTCTCATGAGATGCATAGATTTTGTTGTGTGTAGAGCTGATAGTTTGTTCACAAGCTTGCAGAAAGTAATTCTTATACATCACGGCCTAAGAACGCAATTCATTTAATGTGAGCTAGTGTTTAAATGGTGAATTCGATTGACATAAAATTACGTACGCATATTATAGGTCACTGTCATACATACTGCATGAATTATATCGAGTGTACGCCTTACAGTTTTTTACAGGGCTGCAAAAGAGTATATTACCTTCTTATACTCTGCGGCCTAGGCACTCAAATCATTTTAAGTGCACTAGTGCCTGAACTCTAGATCCGTTTGAGTTGAATGAAATATAGTATTTAAACGCTTGGTAAATATCCAGTGTTCGGAAAGTCGAGTGGAGTCACTTCAGATTTCTTTTTTTCTTTTTTATATAAGAAACGTCTAAACCCGAGAGAGAATTGTGACACACCCTGTATAGTCTCTCCGAAATTTCTTACACTCCTTCTTCAGGAGCATTTCCTATTGGTTGCCTATTGATGACGTAATACTAATGCTATTGCTTGATTCCCACCGAGGAATACAAGGCCCCACTAAAGAAGTGCACCAAATATCGCCACACTTGGCGACTTTTTAGTAAAACATTGCCACTTTTGGCACCTAAAATTGGCTCATCTAAGAGATACCGCCTAAGATCGAACTCAGCTAAGAGATACCGCCAGTATTTAGCACGAACCACGAAACACTTTGTCGAACAATGGAGAACCCAAAACTCCTTATATAGCTTTTTAGTTAACTGATTTACACAAAAAAATTCAAATTTTAATTAGTTGGCGTGTATAATATGAATTTTAGCATAACTTAATCCCCAGAAGAGCAGACCACCCCAAAAATTCATAACAATATTTTATATGTTAATATTGATTTAAAAATAACGAGATCATATAAAATTTATGAACGAGCAGCTATAAAGAACGTAAATACTAAAGAAAAGTTAAACGCATCTTTTCGATGAGTAATAGAACAAGCTTTTAAATTGTAACTTAAAAAGGTTTTTTAATACTGACATAATTAGGTAAAGTACAGCAAAAGTTGTACAGTCATTTAATTATTTGCCATTTGAAAGAAAATTAATATTTATACTTTGTGTACAAGGGTCACGTAACTGTAACAACAATCTTAATAAATTGTATTTGTACGAAAAACATATGACGTATTTTTACTTTCCGAACATGTACCATGTAAGGAAAGTATTGTAAACATGAAAAAATTCGACTTCGAGATTTTGGTGTTTTGACACGTTTTGAGGTCTTCTGAATCCATTTATGCTATTTTTACGAGATTTATGTTTGTATGTGTGTATGTGTGTGTGTGTGTGTATGTGTGTTTGTGTGTATGTGAGTGAACACGATAGCTCCTGAACGGAGCATTCGATTGAGCTCAAATTGAATATATATGTCATAAACCACCGTCGCAAGACCGGTATTGATTTGGGTGTGTATAGGACTTACATTTTTTCTACAGGGCTACGACAAAGATTTCTCTTACATTATGGCCTATGGGGGGAAATTCTTGAAAGTGCGCTAGCGTTTAAACGGTATATTCGATTGAGCTCAAATTGGGTATATATGTTATAAACCACTATCTTAAGACCCATATTAATTTGGATGTGTATAGGACTTATAGTTTTTCTACAGGGCTACGACAAAGATTTCTCTTACATTATGGCCTATGGGGGGAAATTCTTGAAAGTGCGCTAGCGTTTAAACGGTATATTCGATTGAGCTCAAATTGGGTATATATGTTATAAACCACTATCTTAAGACCCATATTAATTTGGATGTGTATAGGACTTATAGTTTTTCTACAGGGCTACGACAAAGATTTCTCTTACATTATGGCCTATGGGGGGAAAATTCTTGAAAGTGCGCTAGCGTTTAAACGGTATATTCGATTGAGCTCAAATTGGGTATATATGTTATAAACCACTATCTTAAGACCCATATTAATTTGGATGTGTATAGGACTTATAGTTTTTCTACAGGGCTACGACAAAGATTTCTCTTACATTATGGCCTATGGGGGGAAAATTCTTGAAAGTGCGCTAGCGTTTAAACGGTATATTCGATTGAGCTCAAATTGGGTATATATGTTATAAACCACTATCTTAAGACCCATATTAATTTGGATGTGTATAGGACTTATAGTTTTTCTACAGGGCTACGACAAAGATTTCTTTTACATTATGGCCTATGGGGGGAATTTCTTGAAAGTGCGCTAGCGTTTAAACGGTAGATTCGATTGAGATCAAATTGGGTATATATGTTATAAACCACCGTTGCAAGACCGGTATTGATTTTGGTGTGTATAGCACTTATAGTTTTTCTACAGGGCTACGACAAAGATTTCTTTTACATGCTGGGCTATGGGGGGAAATTCTTGAAAGTGCGCTAGCGTTTAAACGGTACCTTCGATTGAGCTGAAATTAGGTATATATGTTATAAATCACCATCTTAAGACCGGTATTGATTTTGGTGTGCATAAGACTTATAGTTTTTCTACAGGACTACGACAAAAATTTCTTTTATATTATGGCATAATGGCATATGGGGAGAAATTCTTGAAAGTGCGCAAGCGTTTAAATGGTGCATTCGATTGAGTTTCAATTTCGTATATATGTTTGAATTATTCATCGATTAAAATTTATTTAAATGCTTGGTAATGATCTTAATCGTAAGTGTTCGGAAAGTCGAGTGGAGTCACTCCAGATTTTTTACATTAGCACTCTATCAGATAAAAACATAATATTTTAAAACATTTAAATAGATTCTGAATAAATTAATATATTTCTTTTAACTATTTAACCCTCTCGTCACCCTCAACCTCATATGAGGCTCCTACTTCAAATAGCAATATTTAGAGAGAAAACAGTTGAATTTAGTATTTTTTTCTTTCAGTGATATTAATATCATTCATTCATGTAGAAAGTATAGGAGGCTCTTCACTAGATGCATCAATCGTGCCTAGATTGCAGTACTAGTCCATTTAGATCATTTTTTACAGTTTTCGCTTCATTGTTTCAGGATAAAAAATTAAGAAAACATTAACGCTGCTTTTTTACCGTTTTTTTTCTTTATAAGGTAAGTATAGTTTTTTTTATTATTCCCCAACCTTTACCTAATATGTGGATCCTTTTAAATTAATTGTAGCATAACAAAATGCTGCGAAAATTAGGGATGGACGCGAGACGAAAAATTGGCGTCTCGCGTCTCGCAAAACAGTCGAAAAGCTTGTCTCGTCTCGCAAAAATCCCTATATCATAATGTTAAAAATGTTTGTCTCGTCTCGCAAAAAAGCTGTAAATCTCTGTCTCGTCTCGCAAAAAGTCGTCTCGCGTCCATCCCTATCGAAAACGCAGAAATTAATATTAGAAAAATCTAATATTAATCGACATTAGAAAAGAAATATTTTTGCATGATTTATAATAGCATTTCAGATGCATTAAATGCTAGACAGATTTTTTTTTCCCTCTGATTTTTTATAATTCAGTGACGAGAGGGTTAAAAATTATTTATTTCCGAATCTTTGCAAGCCCAAGAACAGAGAAATTAGGGAAAGTTTTACGCTAGCGGACCGGATCATAAACTGCGATACAGCACGCCTAGGAGTACTAAAATAAAACCAGGCTAATGCATTCATTACGATAACCGAAGACTAACATGTAAACGCTCACGGTTACATGTTACCCACAGTTTAATTATACTAAACGCAGGCAATAAATATTGTATACTCGGCCGCGAAAATATCGATTTGCCTCCTAACCTCGCCTTGGATGGTATTTCAGTCCGTGCATGCATCGCCGCACAGGAGCGTTTCATTGGCTACCAGGGCACGGTTGTTCATTCAGTTAACTCGGATGAAAACCTCTAATTTTTATTTTTTGCTCTTAAAGTTTGCGCCAAGTTTATAAAGCCAGCGATGATGGAACAATTGCCCATTTCGTTACAGAATTTAGCCTCGGCAGTCACATGGAGTTTGAGCATTTTATGATACTGACTTGGTGTTTTTGATATGGTTTTATGCTCAGAAGATCAACATCATAAAATTGTGCTCGGTGTAGAGCATCTTGTTTTTTCGATCAGTCGAATTGTTCTTGGATTTGTTACTTCATTGTAGCTTCGTTCAGGTATATAAATTTAGTATCTCTATCTGCTGAATAACTCTCGATGGGAGTTTTATCTTTTTTATATTAAATTGCATGACATCATATTCGCCAATTATATTTTTAACTATTAAAAAAAGAAGTTTTTTAACCCTTTAACGCGCGGTGTCCTCGCCGTGAGGACACCAAGCTCTTGACGTTTTGACTGTTGCCAGTCACGAAGAATAGATTTGATTTCTATAAAAACAGTTGCGGGTGACATAGCTCCACGATAATCCTTTACTTTTTAGCACGTCCTTTCCCGTCAAAAAATGGTCACGGTTATTTCTAACAGCATTGACCTCAGCTGAAAAATAGAAGAATACGAAAACTGCTGGATAGATTGCCCAATACTGAAAAAAAAGGGCGCCGTTAGCTGTCGTCAAAAAAGGGTCTCTAGATCTGTGGCACGCAATGAACGTTTCGATCGTCCGCCATCTTGCTGGTAGTTAAGTCGAGCGATGGCAACGGCTGCCCTTTTCTCAGCATTGGGAAAGGGTTGCGCCTCAAAGGGTTAAGAAAGAAGTTTTTTTAAAGGTTATTACGCACTTTTTTTTTCTTTTTTTTTGTACCAATTTATGTTCATGAGAATCTGTTGTAGACCGAGGTCTAACAGTTAGGAGGACATTCTATGCCCGAAGTAGGATTCGAACTCCGAACCTCTGGAATTCTGAAATCTAACCTCAAAAGAAGTTACTTAGCTTCACGTCCAATTTTTGAGAAGTTAATTTTTTTTCTTTCAAATGGCCGGGTCAGCGGCCTACTGCAGGCTTGACCTGTAAGAGAAGCCGCAGATGTTGGTCGTTTCATTATGGGGTTCCTGTTAGGCAGACGAACATTGCCCCTTATGAGGAGTCTCCTAATTTTGAACCCATTCCAGGTGAGAGACCCAGCACCTGAAATCGGCACTCGCAGAAGTATCGTTTGATCATGAAGCCACGAATGGATTGAGCGTGCAAAAGGTCCCATTAGCGTACATGTTTTCGCAGCAGTCCAGCCGAAAGAAGAGTACACCCTCCCAAGCACTGCCCAAACAGGTGCTGCTTCACTTGCCGTGATCTTATGGGAGCGGAGCTTATTGACTAGGGCACTGCTGGACGGAACTTTAAAGAAATAAAATAAATTTTTATTCACGATTGAGTAATGTATTTTTTTTCTAATGGTGCGGCGCTGGGCAACATCAGGCCTTGGCCGACTACCAAGACCAGAAGTATTGGCCCCTTTATTATGGAGGCATCCAAAATAGTTGGACCAACATTGCCTCCTATGAAAGGACGGACGAAATAACACCCAAGTCCATCGCGGGAATCGAACCCGGACCCGTGGTGTGGTAGAAGGGTTCTTTAGCCATTCAACCCGAGCAGCACGAGTAAAACGTTTACCGATTGCAATTTTATTCCATACGATCAGAAATCTTTGCACACTAGTCCGTAATGGCCTTTTAAAGGTACACAAACACAAATTCATAATTTAATACTTCCAACAATTCATTCTGAAGTAAGTAACCCGAGCACTTCGTGGCATAAAATGAATGATTCATGGCATAAACATTTAGGTAAGGGCCAGTAGCGGATCAAGAAAAAGCTTTAAAAGTAAAACCGGCCAATCAGTACGACGAAGCCGGTTTTACTTGTCAAAGGGTTAATATTGCTTGTCATAGATAGATCATTTTTCTGTTTTTTTTTTTTTTTTTTTTTTTTTTTTTTTTTTTTTAACCTATTCACTTTTAATCTTATTCCCATGTTTAACCTGTCCGCTCTCACCATGAGAAAGACTAAACATAAAATAATCTTCCCCTCTAACCGAAGCTGCTTCCGAGAATGGTTCTTTGAATGCTCCGCCGGGGCTCAGCGTCGCGCTTGCGCAGTAGCTGCAGTGTGAAGTTGTGAAGTATCAGGTTGTAACGAAAGTTTTCCGCCAAATTTGCTTGAGTCAGCTCATGCAGTACCGAGCGGTTGACCTTATATGTCAAGTTTATGCGATGCGTAGCGCGACTAATGGACATGTCACTAAAGTCTATCTCTTTTAGCTAGCTCTCGAGTGGACGAATACTTTATCTCCTTCCACAAATTCTCGTAGGCGGGCCTCATCAGCATCAGTAGGCCGGCCAGAGCGCTCCGCTTCTTAAATGTCCTAGTCCTCATTTTTGAACTTTCGGTACCAAATCTTCAGTGTCGTATGATTCAACAGTAGTACCTTAAGCTGTACACATGATTCGGTGTCATTCTGTAGCTGACTTTTTGCAACAGAACTGAGAGTAAAGGATGGCTCAATCTGGTAGCGTGATAGTTCCATTTCAGACACCTTATACTTAATCATAACGAAATTGTTTTACAGATTTCACAACACAGTGCTCTAAAATAAGTCTTTTTCTTTCAAATAACAAAAATTGTTTAAGAAAATATTGGCAAAGACACCAACGCGGACTGTCTATGCAGACAATACTTGCAGTGGCGGAAAACTATCGTTACAACCTAATACATTGATCTATATTAGCTGTTATCTTGATATATTCCTAATTTTCTTCCTCTGTTTATAAATCGTCAGTGATTGTATTAAATTAACAAAAGAACCATAGGTAGGGATTGCAAAATTTTTATTAATTTATGCAAACTGCTTCCTCAGCCTACAAAAAAGAATCTCATTTAAAATTAATAAAATCTGCTTATATGTGTTAAAGACTTGAAGGAAATCTCAACAGCTTTACGTTTATGCTATGAATAAATTTAATTAAATTCACATACTTAAAAAAATAAAAAATGAAAAACTTACACGTTCATTTTAATGAAACTTGTTTTCACCCAGTTTACACTTTTGTGATCAGAAAACCCGTTTTACAGGAGAAGAACCAGACGGATGAATTATCGTGGAAGTGGCCAGTGGTAGAACAGGGGTGAATAAATAGCAGTTTAGGATACGTATTTCAATAATGAATATGCCTAAAAAAAATTAAATCCCAATCATTTTAAATATTTTTGATATGAATAAAAATAATGAAATTCGCTGACTTTCTTTTTTAAAAGAGAACGCGAGCCCTTGAATGCCCAATCCGTTCCACATCTATAAAGAAGAACAATTTCATACAGTGCACAACGCTGAAAAAGTACACCAGTTGCCATCTCTCGAGTTAACTACCAGCTACATGGCGGTCGACTGGACCGTCCATCGCGTACTACAGAGTTAAAATCCTTTTTTAACTCAAAAACGGGTGTACTTTTTCGGCTTTGGAACTATTTAACCATACTTTTTTTTTGCGACTAACAGTGACAGTGGTGAAATAAAGTGATTTTACGAGCAACCACCGCTCATCAAAGGGTTAATATTACTTGTTTTCACCCAGTATACTGTATTTATGAACAGGAAACGCGTTTTACAGGCGAAGAAAAAGAGTGGGGGAGATTATCCTGGAAATGGTCGGTGCTCTAGAACAGTGGAGAATAGAGAACAGTTTAGGCTATAAATATTTCGACCATGATAATGCCCATAGATTCAAATTTTCTGCTTAAAGTAATAAAAGTTACAAACAAAATAGTAAATGTCAAACTCGTTTCTTTTAGAGAACAGATGCCTTATTGCATAATTACTGCAAATTACAAAAACCAATTGTGGGAACGCCACTCGATAAAATACTTTATTGAAGAGTCTCCTACTGAGTGCTATTCATAAAAAAATAACGGTTGCACTCTCGTCAAAGAGCTTGAAATATTTTTTTCATACAATTCTCAATGCGGAATTTTTTAAATGTCAATAACGCGTTGGTTAAGATGATGGGATCTTAATATTAGAAAGTAGAGACCCGGAAAACAAACAAATAGGAAAGTTATGAGCATTTTGAACTACCTTAACCCTCTCGTCACCGAATTATGAAAAATCAGAGAAAAAAAAATCTCTCTAGCATTTAATGCATCTGAAATACTATTATAAATCATGCAAAAATATTTTTTTTCTAATGTCGATTAATATTAGATTTTTCTAATATTAATTTCTGCATTTTCGAAGCATTTTGTTATGCTAAAATTAATTTAAAAGGATGCACATATTAGGTAAAGGTTGAGGAATAAGAAAAAAACTATACCTACCTTAAAAAGAAAAAAAAACGGAAAAAAGCAGCTTAAATATTTTCTTAATTTTTCTCCTGAAAAAACGAAGCGAAAACTGTAAAAATTGTTCTAAATGGACTAGTACTGCAATCTAGGCACGATTTATGCATCTAGTGAAGAGCCTCCTATACTTTCTACATGAATGAATGATATTGATATCACTGAAAGAAAAAAATACTAAATTAAATAATTTTCTCTCTAAATATTCCTATTTGAAATAGGAGCCCCATATGAAGTTCAGGGTGACGAGGGGGTTAAAAAGTATATTTATTAGTATTGTTGCTGTTATTGTTATTATTTATCCTTCTTAAGCGGCATAGCGCAAGTTTTGTGTAAAAGAATGCTTTATTAATTTAATAATTTTCAAACATTTTACATTAATATCTATGGTGTAGTTTTACTCTATTATCTAAACATGACTATTTTATATAAAATATATTCCATTATGTTTTTCATTAAAAAGGAATATTGAGCCCGGTACGTTAAATATAACTGTGTGTTTAGAATATTAATTCTATAGAATTTTAAAATGCATTTTAGTGTAGGACTTTTAAGGGAGATCAGCTTCTTGAGCAGTAGGACTTTTGTGGGGGAATTCGTCACGTTCATAAAGGTACAATTTGTTTCCAAAGTAATATTTAAGTGATGAAATTTCAGTAGTTCATCCTTAAGCCTCATAAAACACCTATGTTGCTAAACATGGTGTTATTCAGTTGAATCACGTGGGGTTGCGGACCGCACAGGGTGACACTAGCAGTGGGGTGACACACACACACAAAAATGCTGGTTTTAAAATTGCCAATTAATTTGAAAAAAAAAGATCTGATTTGGTGATGAAAAATATTTCCGAAATTAGAAATAAGAATAAATGTAATGAAAGGCCCATGTTGTGGCACAACTGTCGAAATAAAATGTGTTATTTCATCTCAATTATTTTTTTTTTCCAGTTTAAAAATTTCAGCATTTTCCTCATAAAACGAGAAGAAAGCAAGTTGTTTGTTCTCAACTTACGTGTTGCCATTTCATCTGTATTTTTTTCTCCTTTTAACCAGGGGTGTAGCTAAGAACACTTTCTCTTTTCGAGGGAGGGGGCCGTGGATCTTGGACAGGGGGTGCCAATGAGGTGCTGGACTAAACTGGGGGTGCAGTAAAGATTACACACGGCCTTGCTCAAGTCGGGGTGGTAATGTACAGCGATGCAATGGCTGTACATTACTACCCCGTGTGCGCGCCTAGTGCAATACCTCATGCAGGTGGTGCGGAAAATTGCATAATAGTCTAGTAATGTATGGAAGAACTTTCTTACTATTACCAGAATGATACATTTTGCAGAAATGAAACATATTTGTGTACAAAGTGTGCAGAAATGAAACATATTAGTGTACAAAGAAAAAATATTATACCCCCAATGCTGTTAACTATTTTGCTTCTTCTATGCAGAACTAACTTTAACTGGCCTGTGCATGTGGAAGGGGGGGTTCGCACCACGTGACACCATGCTTAGCAACGCCATTGGGTGTACTACCTCAAGTAACATTTTAGAAGGCAGCTTAGTGTAGGGGGCAGTGGGCATTCTCAGCCATACTCTGGCGTTATTTCCAGTAGGCTGTGACTGTGGTTGACAAGAGCAGCCTCTTGAAATCAAAATACAAAGGGCATTCCATAAAAACTGAGAGTTATATTTTTACGTAGTGGCAACACCGCGAAACTAAAAAAATAGAAGTGCAGGCGATTTATTCAAACTGTTAACTGTACGTTTATATAAAACTCTAAACGAAGCAGACGATTTTATTTTCCTAGTTCCGTGCTTGTTTAAAGAACTGTTTTATTTGCCCTACAGAAATGGAGATGAACTGGTAGGGAATTGGACATTACATCACGATAATGCTCGCCCGGATGTCGCTACTTCTGTTCAGCAATATCTTAGTAAATTCAATATTAAAATCATGCTACATCCCCTTACAGTCCACATCTCGCACCATGCGATTTCTGGCTGTTTCCGAATTTGAACGAGGCAGATTATTTCCGTGGCAGAAAATTGAACACAGATTCTGAAGTTATTTCAGCAGTGGAGGGTTCTTTGAAGCAGCTTCCAGAAAAGGGCTTCTCTACTTGTTTTGAAAAGTGGGTTGAACGATGGGACCGTTGCATATCATCTGACGGAAGGTATTTTGAAAAAGAATGATGCATTTTTTGATGTAAATATATTTCTTGATTTTTTATGATTTTACTCTCAGTTTTTATCGAATGCCCTTTGTAGCTCCTTCTTGGAAAAAAAAAAAAAAAAATCAGATACATGATAGATTCAGCTTCTATCATGCTTTTTGGAAGAACGGAAAACGCATTTTTGAGTGATTATTGCAAACAGGAAGTTCCAAGACTTTGATATGTTGCAATGAAATGATATGTTTAACCCTAAAAGATGAAAATTTAGAAAGGAGATTTAAATATGCATAAAATATGATAAACAATCAAATTGATAAAATTGCATAATTTTTAATGTTCCTGGAATGCCGAGTCAACAAGTGTTCTCCCTCGCTACCCCACAGGGGTTTTTGTAAAATATTTTGGATGCTATGCTCCCCGTCTTCTATAAAAAGAACGCTATTGTAAGTCTTAATAGAAAAGCGATTTTATTTTATTTCGAATGGAAAATTATTATTGAAAAGAAATTAAAACAATTATTATCCTTAAATTGCAATGTTTTCTGCACGCACACTTACATTAAAAACATGCTTTAATAAAAATCACAAACAGTTTAAATTTTAGAGTCTCATTGCAGAAGTTATTTTTAGACAAAAATTATGTGAAGAGGGCGTTTTCAGTTCCAATGTACTGGGGCTAGGTTTTCTATTGAGAATTTTATTAAAAACGCAAACTCCAGTGGCTATGATAAAAAAATATTTTCACTACCACTATAAGCAATGGCCCTCTATTTCGACATGGTCCTTGTGTAATACCCTGCGTACTCAATAACTAAGACGATGAAGATCGTTTAAATTTATATTAATTAATTTATTATCCTTAAAACGCGACGATAATTTGTTTTCTCAACCGTTTATTCTTAGTTTCAGTGCTGCCATCTCCCGTTCTATTAACTAAACAAATACAGTTAAAAGATTATTTATGCAATAGATTTGAAAAATATCATCATTATATTTCAGAGCCGGTTCTAGATTTTCGGCAACTTATGTGCAATTGTTTAGCCTCCCCTCATTAAGCAAATAAAAAATTTAAACCCATAAATATAGAAGAGAAATAACATTTTTATTACGTAACGAAAAAGAGAAGAAATGTCACAAAAACATCATTTTACAAGGGGTTTTATGAAACGTAAATTCGACTGTGAGATCACGAATATGAATTTATTGGAATATGTAACTATGCCTCAATATAACAATTACTGAAGTCTTCAAAATAAGATACGTTTGATAAACTACTAAAATAGGGTAAAATAATTTATAAAAAAGAATTGTAAAATAACACCATAAAGTTTACCTCAACGGCCATACAGCTGTTTCGAGCATAAACCTTTTTGCCCTTTCTCAGTGATGAAAAGATTTTGTTCGAAATAGCTGTATGACCGTTGAAGCAAACTTTAAGGTGTTATTTTACAAAGTTTTTTTATTATTTTATACATTTACTATTTTATGTTTCAAACACCAGCTATTTTGAGTCATTTCATTAAAACAGGGTGTCCACCAAACTATTATTCTCAATTCAGTGTTATACTGTCCTGTTATTCCGTCCATGTCTTTCGAAGTCGAAAACATATGGTATGATAGAGGCTATCATTTGCGAAGTCCCTGATATATCCGCGATATTTATACCAGTTTGAGTTAACCTTTCAGATAAACTAAGAAATAAATAGAATTGGAATAACCTAACAATTTGTTTCATTAGGATTCAAATGTATCTCGATTTATAATAAATTGTAAATTAACTGATTTTTCTAGAAAAACATGTAATATTATGGATCGTTAAATCAATACTACTCATTGTGAACGGTATCATACAGACTGTCATTTGCAGAATCCCTGATATTTATATAAGGTATAGTTAAACTCTCATATGAATAAGGAAATTAGTAGAAATGTCCCGCAGTGGACTGGGCGCTAAACTTCGTTCCCATAAGAACGCGGAAGGCGGCAGCATCTAGCTTGGCCAGTGCTTGGGAGGGTCAACTCCCCTCTCGCCTCGACTGCTGTGGGACCGTGTGCGCTACGTGTGCAAACCGTGTGCAAGTCCAACCCCTTCGGGGAACACTGGCACGTATCTTCCGAGGATAGTGCAAACTTCTATCCCTGGAAGCAACAACAACAACAACAATCAGTAGAAATGAAATAACTCAGCAAATTGATTTTTTAGGATTCAAGTGTGTTTGGAGTTAAAATAAATTGCGACTTAACTCATTTCGTTTCTTTGTTCTACGTTATGGCAAGTTTACACGAGGGACATCTGCCTATGGGGAGGATGCCTTGGTCGGATGACTTTTTTTAAAGGGCTCTAACGCATATTTATGTTACATCTTGAGAAAACCGACCAAAACTCCAGAATTTTAAATCGACAGCCGCGCGAGGGCCTTCACACTTTAGCCGACTACCGTGTTTAGTGCCTCATCTGATTGGCCATGATAGGGTCGTCTCTGATCTTGATAGGTAAACATAAGCATGCAATATTTGTTATAACTTAATCAGAACTGTTATTTAAAAACTGTAAAGTGTAATAATTAAGAAAATTGAGAGAAAATAATAATAATAATAGATTTTCATACATGAAAAAAATGTTGATTCACGAAAAATATCACAAAGAGAAAAATCAAGGAATATATATTATTATTATTTATTTTTTTTAAGAGAAACCACTCATGAAAGCTGAAGTTTAAAAGTTTTATACATGCGTTTCAAAAAGTACAGAAAATCGTGTTTTATGTTAGAGTTAAAACGCAATCGTGGAGTTAAACATAATTATGTCAGTGAATTTCCCTGTTTTTAACCATAACTGTTCCCTGATACTTTCAGAAACTGTAAATTTTCTGATAATTTTCTGGTATTTCCCGGTTGGTGTGGCGTCTCTGTAAAACTACAAAGAAACATTGCGTTTTCAGCAGCGTAGCACAAAAGTATTACAAAATCCATAAAATAAAAGCGTGAGTACTTTAATATAAAGGGTTATCATTAAAACAGAATGATTTTCAACTACCGTTGTAGTTGTTCACAACAATTTCATAACAAATTTGAAGTACGCCATAACATAAGAGGGTCACATAACGAATCGCTTGTGTTTAATTGTTCGAAAGTAACAAAAATGAAAATATGTGTGTCTTTTTTAGATAAATATTTGTTTTACAAATTGCACCTAACGTGAGCTTAAAAAATTAAAAGGCTTTAAAATATGGCATACAAAATGAATTTTTGGGACCCAACTGAAAGCATATTTGTGACTTGTGCTTTGCAGATTTAGCTTTAGACTTTATTTCAGTTTCAAGTAAAATTTTCCTGTTTCTAGTAAAATATGATTTGAAATTAACGTATTCGAATTATAATTTGTTGCAGAGTGTTTCAGAAGTGAGCTATCGGAGTTTAAGTGATAGACCTCTAAAAATAACACACGAAAAGCTTTTCAATAAAAAAAAAAAATACGTAGAAGAGTGAAGTAAATCATTAAATGCAAATAACCGTGGAAATAAAATCAAGTTTTCTACGGACAAAAGTATTAAATTTTCTACTCCATGTTGAACTTTAAAATATCTAACAAATAATGAAACATTTTACAGCGATTAAATAATTATTCGTATTTTTGATGCTTTATTGTAAAGGTTACACATCTTGGCATTCATAAAGTTTAATTTGAATACTGTATAAGTAATCTTGGGTCACAGATGGTGCACTACCGCTGTCTAGTTCTGAAAAATGAAATAATATTTAAATATCTGGTTTCGGATTAGTTTATCAACCTGGTTTACTCCGCATTCTGTTTAATATCTATCTTAACCTCGCAGTCACGCGTGTGAAAAAATAATTCTACACTACATTTCTTGATAATTCGCATCACCAGCGTAGGACGGTATGATTCAGGTTTAGCAACAAAAAAGCATCTCTCAGTACCATTACCAAAGCATCGCCTCCACACCTGTAACTTTGCTGGTTAACGCCTAAACAGCGGAGTCTGGACACCTACGACAGTGCGAGAGTCAAGTCAAGGTTTTGAGGTCGACGGTTGCACGTAAACCTTGAATTGGGAGGGAAATTGGGGAATCGGTGGATATCAGAGAAATCGACGGAAATTCTGTTTTGGTGCAATTAGTTGCAAATGAATGGTGTTTACATTCATTAATTAGTACATTTAGTGAAAGAGAAACGTGGAGACAATTTACTGCAATATTCAACAGACCGTGAGATGGTCATAGACACTGAAAAGAGGGGTGTGGAAGAAGATTATCAACTACAGAGGGTGTTCACACATTTTTTGTAACGATTTTGATTTTCTCCATGAAGTTAAATATAAATTTGAAAACAAAAATGTGATTGACATCAGATTGTAATAAAGCTTATTTATCGTCGGCAGCATTCAAAATATTCTTTGCTTTAAAATGTCGCTGAACAATAAACAACGGATCGAAGGCTATATTTTTGCGCTATCCGAAGACAAATACTCTTATTTATCGTCTGCAGCATTCAAAATATTCTTTGCTTTAAAATGTCGCTGAAAAATAAACAACGGATCGAAGGCTATATTTTTGCGCTATCCGAAGAGAAATACTCTTATTTATCGTCTGCAGCATTCAAAATATTCTTTGCTTTAAAATGTCGCTGAAAAAATAAACAACAGATCGAAGGCTATATTTTTGCGCTATCCGAAGAGAAATACTCTTATTTATCGTCTGCAGCATTCAAAATATTCTTTGCTTTAAAATGTCGCTGAAAAATAAACAACGGATCGAAGGCTATATTTTTGCGCTATCCGAAGAGAAATACTCTTATTTATCGTCTGCAGCATTCAAAATATTCTTTGCTTTAAAATGTCGCTGAAAAATGAACAACGGATGGAAGGCTATATTTTTGCGCTATCCGAAGAGAAATACTCTTATTCAGTAATTAAAAAAAGATGTCAAAATCATGGTTTTAATATTTCTACACGTAAAACAAGTGACATAATTAATATGAAAGGAAAGAAACGTCGAAGTTTATATTTCACTTATGAAAAGGCAAAAAATGCATGCCCAACAAAGGTACGTACACCTCTTATTAAATCTAAAGTCGCATCTCATGTTTTAAAAGAAAATCCAACTACCCAAATAACTACGGCAAAATCTTTAACTATCTCTGTAGGAACTGGGAACAAAATTATAAAATCCGATTTAAAGTTAATCAAAGCAAAAAAAAAAACCACGATATTCATCGCCTAACGCCAAAACATATTTCTCAGCGTAAGACTATGGGTAGATTGTTGTATGAAAATTATATGGCTGGTAAAAAATGGAAATATGTAGTTACAATGGATGAAGCTTGGATACATTTATCCGACTGCAATCGAAAAAGATCGATTTACTACCGCAAAAAAAGGAGAAAAAGACTTAACAAGTTGGTTTAGAGAAAACAAGGAAAGTTTTTCTAAAGGTTTTATGGTTATTACTGGATTTTCTTATAACGGAAAATTAAAAAAAAAGAAAAGTAGAAAAAAATGTCAAAATTAATCCAGATTTCTATCAGAAGTATGTTTTAACACCTATTTTTAAAAAACAATTCCCATCCCTTTATCCAAACAATCTTCACTGTGTTAAGTTCCATTAGGATAAAGCTCCAAGCCATACCTCTAAATCTACTGCCCTATATTTTGATAAGATGAGAAATGAGACTGCATTGAAGCTAATCCCTTTAAATGCATCCCACCCAAGTGCCCTGACGTGTCTAACTATGGATTATGTGCATTTGTACTTTTAAAACAAACTCTTAATAAGCGGCATACCAGAACATTGGGTGCACTCTGGAAGATTGTGAAGGAGGAGTGGAACAATATCAGCCTTGATGTTTTAAGAAAAGGAATTTTATCTTGGAAATCAAGATGTAATATGATAGTTCAAAGAAAGAGCTATCAGATTGAACACATTAGAAAATAAAATTCTTATATTTATTTCTATATATATCTTTGCAAAATCGTTACAAAAATGTGTGAACACCCTCTGCATTTTACCTCAGTACAGGTTATCAGTGTTTTAGTGACACAAATTTACAAAGAATATTACCATACCAATGACTAGAGGATGGAGTTGATAACCTGCGCTGTCTCCGATTAAATTTATTTTTTATAATTATCTAACAAGTTTAGTGAACAAGTATTAATTAATAACAACAAACTTGAAAAGTGAAAGCTTTTTTATTGTTAAAGTGAGCAGTTGTTTACATCATTAGGTGGTTTTATTAGATCGTCGAAGTGAACATCAAAATAAATAAATAAATAAACTATTGTCGACTCTGAATTCTCCACATATAAAGTATTTGGAATATGAAGCACGGGTAGAGAAAGTTTCAAAATCAGTTTGTACTTTAAGTGGGCATTAACGTTTTCATTAAAACTCAACATTGATAGTTTGATTATCCATTGCTCAATATGCCTTGCTGCGTACTTTTAAAAGAACTAGAAGAGCACATAGCTTCGAGGTTATTTTGAAATAAAAAAATTACTTGAATCTTTTTGTCCTTTACCTTCTGAAAAGTAGCGATATATATATCACAGATGTTTTAAAGGCCGTGACCGATAATGTATTAGTTTGATTAATGAATGCCGTAGAATAATCAGCATCTGATTTTCAGTATTTCTCGATTAGTAAAAAGGTGTTGAATAATAACATCGCGTATATAAATATGCAAGGGTGTCTAGATTCTTGAAAGATGAAAGCACAGTAAGGGGAATTCATCGAAAATACGCCTAATTTTTATATTGAATCGACATTTAGCATACACAAAACAATAAAAACACAAAACATTAAAATAACACACAAAATGTGTTTATTTTCGAAATGCCGACGGTATTTATTCGATACTGGAAATTATTTTAAATATTTCCCAGCCGAAAGAAAGGTAAAAGAGTGACATGTGTAAAAGGGTGTGGATAATGCAACTTTGCTGGACGTAGCGCAACGTGAGCGCGCATGAACGATATCTTAACTTGTTGTTTTGTTAACTCTTTAACGCGCAGTGTTCCCGCTCTGGGAACACCAAACTCTGACGTTTTGACTGTTTCCAGTCACGAAGAATAGATTTGATTCCTATAAAAACAGTTGCGGGAGACATAGCTCCACGAGAATCCTTTACATTTTAGCACGTCATTTCCCCGTAAAAAAATGGTCACGATTATTTTTAACAGCACTGACATCTGCCGAAAAATGGAAGAATGCGAGAACAGCTGGATATATTGCCCAATGCTGGCTGTGCGGCACAGCCAGTTGCGTCAAAAAAGGGTCTCTAGATCTGTGGCACGCGATGAACGTTCAGATCGTCCGCCATCTTGCTGGTAGCTAAGTTGAGGGATGGCAACGGCTGCCCTTTTTCCAGCATTGGGAAACGATTGCGCCTCAAAGGGTTAAGGCAAAACCCACTAGGACTCTCTGCCAAACGGAGAAATGCCTTGGGTAGAGAGGTTCGAACTCTTATTTAGCTACATTCGGAGAAAACCGCCTCAAAACTCCAGACCATTACATCGACATCCACGTAGTAAGCTAGAATTGTAGACCTCCCCACTTCATCCATCTATCAAAGTTCAGACACTTGAAATTCAAAATTGAATTATGTGGTTGTTAAAACTTATTTTCAATTGTTAATTTTAACATGATAGTGCTTTTAGGCCGCGAGAGTCATGTTATAACTACAATTTCTTACTTTTAGATCTCTGAAGAGTTCTAACCATCAAGTAACCGTTATTGTCGTACGTTTCACAAGTGAATGCGTTCTCTGAAGCTGGGATAAATAAAGTATTAGGGGGACAGGAGAGTAATATCTTTTTTGTGTGTCAAGAGTTCGCCAAGATTTTGTATGTCAAGATTTCGCTGATAATATGAAATTAGACATGTGCGTGAATTTTTTAAAGACGTGCCAGATTAGACGCTATTTTCCAAAAATCCGGCTTTTCAAAATTAGTTTCCATTAAAACAAAATATCGATCTCGATTGGATCCAGAGGATGACTTACGGCTTGCAATTTCCAATACAGATCCGAACATAGAAGCGATCATGAGCTCTTTGCAAGCACATACTTTACATTGACTTTTTATGATGTTTTTTTAAAGTATTTTTCATTAAAAAATATTTATAAGCAAATCCCAGAAAGAATTTCAATGTAACTTCGTTAAACAAAATGTCTACTGTCTATCCAGGGGTCGCGACAAAATTTTACACAAAATAGGGGTTCGTAAATGAAAATAGTTTGCGCACCACTGACATAGATTATGATACACTTTCCAACATAATGAAACAAGAGTGCAAATAGGGGCGACGCTTAGATAATGATGCACTTTTCAACGTAATGAAACAAGAAAGGGAACCGAAGCATGGATTGATTATAATAAGCTTTTAATAGATCGAACTTTAGTGCGTATTTAAAATATAAAAATGTTCCCTTTTTTTAAAGACCCAGATGGAGTTAATTACTTACATTTTTTCTTTCATTTCATTTCATTAATACAGTTGGAAGAGAAAAAGACATTGCTCAAATCTATGGGCAGAGATACTGCTTTTCAAAACTTTGTGAGTAAGAATTGAAAGATATCGATATAAGATATTGATTAAAGATATTTTAGTTAATTTTTTTTTAAACCTTAAGTTTCAGAAGTATTAGTTTATCACAAATACTTCTTCGAATTCTAAAACTTGAAGTACCCATAAGCGTTTCAAGTGGAAGTAGTTAATGATATTCAAAAGTATGTAGTAGTGTGTATTGAGACAAACCTACACAGGGAGTACTTGCCTGGGGGGGGGGTGCTTTGGTGGTAACTTAGAAAGGTCTATCACGCGTATTCACGTTGCATTTGAAGAAAACTTTCCAAAATCCAAGACCGTTGGATCGACACCCACGCTGTAGAACCCTGGACCTTTCACTCTTCAGCCATTTACCATATTTTAGTGTCTTATCTACTAGGCCATGGTGGGAGACCGCCTTTTTACTATAAGAGGATCATTTATTAGTTTATTTTTGTTCTACATGTACCAATTATTTCTGAAAAGCAATTGAAACATGTGACTGACTATAACTAGGAAATAAGTTCTTTCATAATGTCCACTGAAAGCTCAGGGAAACTTATATAATCGAGAACTTATCCAAATTTTAACAAAATGCTCCAAATAACTGTTGTTTAAAACATAAAATAATAGAAAAAACTTTGTAAAATAACACTATAAAGGTTACTTGAGCTGCCATACAGCTGTTTAAAAAAAAACAAAACAACAACAACATTTTTCCCTTCATCAGTGACAAACAATCACAAAGTTTTTAAAATATTTTAGCCTAATTTTGTTTAGTTGTGGCTAAATGTCTTATTTTGAGGGATTTGCACCATTTCCGAAAACTTCCTTGACAATTTGGATCATCATCAGAAGGATATGTAAATTTTGTATCTCTTAGAATTTGCTAACGAACGCCGGGATGACTGTCAGAACCCAGTTTAGTGAGAAATCCCGAATTCTTCTGCTATTAGTTCAACACCTTAAGCACTGATTTACCACGACCTAACTTAAGCTAATTTAGGTTAAACGTCAATCAAATGTCAACATGCAGATGAAAGCTGCAACTGACTGTTTTTTAGTTAAGATATTAAAAGTAATAAATATATATATCAATGAAAAGGTGATTAGAAAAAAAATTAATTAGAAATAAAGGAAATGCAAATTTATGCAGTCTTATTTATGCTGGTCATAACCAATTTAGGAATTGCAAAGTACTCATTAAATTCTCACATCTCTAGTTATAAGCCTTATAAGACAATGTTGTTTGATCTTAAGAAAAGAATTTATTTCATCTTTCTTTTAATACTGAAGTTACAGCTGATAACTCAAATTACTCAGTCTCTGACGAATATTTAATAGACTCGGAAGCTATATAATAAACTATCATTATCATAATCATTATTATTTTGAATTTAAGCATGCGTTTATTTATTTATTTATTTATTTATTTTTTTTTTTTTGCATCGCATTTGAGAATGTTCAATACGGCGTTACCGCAAGTGTACGAGAGTACGAGAGCGTATCAATAAGTTATGAACATAAAGTTAAGCATTGACTCAACAGCCCCTACCCTGGGCCAAGGCCTGCGCTGCTCAACCACGCCTTCATGACCATGGGCGCGAAAGCATTTGCCTCGGTCAGGTAGTCAGCCTGACGCGAAGCCTGCAGTGTTTAAATCGAAAGCAAGCTTGGTGCTCATTTTATCGACCCACTGAAGGGATGAAAGGCTGGGTCAGTCTTGCCCAGCCCGTGAATCGAATCTCGGACCAGTGGCATGTCAGTGCAATGCGCTACCATTAAGCCACGGGGCTTCAAGTAATGCACATAATGTCAAAACAAACAATCAAACAAACAACAACAGGGGAAAAAAAACTCCACAAATAATGAAAAGAAACGGACATAATTTTCATGCATTTTGGGGCATTTAATCCCTATAATGAAAAATCCGGTGGGAGTTATTTTACAAATGAGATAGACTGACTTTATTTATTGTATGGTATAGTGTAGTGGTAGGCAATACTCAGGAATTCCATTCCAATAGACAGTTACATGACGATATTTATTGACATTATCAATAACGAAAAATGACATTCCATAGTGCGGTGGCTGGTAAGGTAGCTCGATGAACAACCTGGCGATACAATCGAGCGCTAAACGGTGCAGTCACCAAATAAATCGCCAGGTTGAAAAAATGAAAGGAAACTTGTCTATATATGTCTACATATGTCTACCAAAATTTAAATGTGAGTCGCCACTGGCAGGGACGTACCCAAAAAAAAATTCGGAGGGGGTCCAAACGCTGAAAAAGGAAGAATTTTCCACAGAAAGATTTCATCATTGTTTTGCTAACAAAAATGGAAATTTCGGGAGGGGTCCGGACCCTTGGGCCACCCCCCTGGGTACGTCCTTGGCCACAGGGATGAACAGAACAGAGAACATGCAGCCTAGGCAATATTATTGAAACCTCATGAGAAACGACGAAAATTAAATGAGTTCTCAGACTAATGGCACCAACAAAATATTAGGTTGTAACGAAAGTTTTCCGCCACTGCAAGTATTGCCTGCACATGCAGTTCGCGTTGGTGTCTTTGCCAATATTTTGCGAAATGATTTTTGTTATTTGAAAGAAAAAGACTTGTTTTAGAGCACTGTGTTGTGAAATCTGTAAAACAATATCGTTATGATTAAGTATAAGGTGTCTGAAATGGAACTATCACGCTACTAGATTGAACCATCATTTACCCTCAGTTCTGTTGCAAAAAGTCAGCTACAGAATGACACCGAATCATGTGTACAGCTTAAGGTACTACTGTTGTATCATATGACACTGTGAAGATTTGGTACCGAAAGTTCAAAAACGAGGACTAGGACATTTAAGAAGCAGAGCGCTCTGGCCGGCCTAATGATGCTGATGAGTCCCGCCTACGACAATCTGTGGAAAAGAATAAAATATTCATCCACTCGAGAGCTAGCTGTAAGAGTTAGACTTTAGTGCCATGTCCATTAGTCGCGCTGCATCGCATAAACTTGACATATAAGGTCAATAGCTGGGTACCGCGTGAGCTGACTCATTGCAATGGCTAAAACGAAAGTGATTTAAGAAAAGTTTAAACAGCATTATGGATAGAGATGGGAGATTTTTAAAATGGTAAAGAGCGTAGAATTTAGAACAGGTAAAGGTAAATCTGAAGTAATTATGCATGTGTGATTAACTGCAACGAAAGTAACTATAAAGATGTGATTAACTGCATCACAATCCCTACTGAAATCGGTTTGAAAATCCGGGTGTCGTAGAACTCCCTCGACACCGTAAAGAATCATCTACCACGGAACTTGGGTGCTGGGTTTGCACTCACTGTATGATTGCAAAGAGAAAAATCTGGAGTGACTCCACTCGACTTTCCGAAGACTTACGATTAAGATCATTACCAAGCATTTAAATAAATTTTAATCGATGAATAGTTCAAACATATATACCAAATTGAAACTCAATCGAATGCACCATTTAAACGCTAGCGCACTTTCAAGTCTTTTTCCCCATATGCTATAATGTAAAAGAAATCTTTGTCGTAGCCCTGCAGAAAAACTATAAGTCCTATACACATCTAAAATCAATACCGGTCTTACGATGGTGGTTTATAACAAATATACCGAATTTGAGCTCAATCGAATGTACCGTTTAAACGCTAGCGCACTTTCAAGAATTTACCCCCATAGGCCATAATGTAAAAGAAATCTTTGTCGTAGCCCTGTAGAAAAACTATAAGTCCTATACACACCAAAATCAATACCGGTCTTGCGACGGTGGTTTATAACATATATGTCCAATTTGAGCTCAATCGAATGATCCGTTTAGGAGCTATCGTGTTCACTCACATACTCACAGACACACACACACATACACACATACATACATACATACATACATCTCGTAAAAACAGCATAAATGAATTCAGAAGACCTCAAAACGTGTCAATACATCAAAATCTCGAAGTCGAATTTTTTCATGATTACAATACTTTCCTTACATGGCACATGTTCGGAAAGTAAAAATTACAGGGATGCGGCTGAGAAGTTTTGAAATATCCACCACAACAAGACCTGGGCATACCCTGATTTCTACCTGTTCGGGGCCCTGAAAATGGCACTCGCTGAAAAAGCTCCCTGGAAAAGGAAAGGTGTAAGAAGTTCGATTCGGACTGCCGAACTCCAGCGAAAATAGGGTTGTTCTCGCAACCATCGGAGTTCTGTGACACTGGGATTTTCAGACTAATCCGTCAGTGCGACAAGTGCCCCAATATGCTTGGAACTTATATGTAGAAAAGTAATAAATGCGCTGTACTTTTATTTCTGTTTCTTGTTGTCATTATTTGTTTTTACTTTCCGAACATGTACCATGTAAGAAAAGTATTGTAATCATGAAAAAATTCGAATTCGAGATTTTGGTGTATTTACACGTTTAGAGGGCTTCTGAATTCATTTATGCTATTTTTACGAGATGTATGTATGTATGTGTGTATGTGTGTGTGTGTGTATGTGTGTTTGTGTGTATGTGAGTGAACACGATAGCTCCTGAACGGGGCATGCGATTGAGCTCAAATTGGGTATATATGTTATAAACCACCGTCGCAAGACCGGTATTGATTTTGGTGTGTATAGGACTTATAGTTTTTCTACAGGGCTACGACAAAGATTTCTTTTACATTATGGCCTATGGGGGAAAATTCTTGAAAGTGCGCTAGCGTTTAAACGGTACATTAGATTGAGCTCAAATTAGGTATATATGTTATAAACCACCGTCGCAAGACCTGTATTGATTTCGGTGTGTATAAGACTTATAGTTTTTCTACAGGGCTACGACAAAGATTTCTTTTACATTATGGCCTATGGGGGAAAATTCTGGAAAGTGCGCTAGCGTTTAAACGGTACATTCGATTGAGCTCAAATTTTGTGTACATGTTATAAACAACCATCGTACGACCGGTATCGATTTTGATGTGTATAGGACTTATAGTTTTTCTACAGGGCTACGCCAAAAATTCCTTTTACATTATAGCCTATGGGGAGAAATTCTTGAAGTGCGCTAGCGTTTAAACGATACATTCGATTGAGCTTCATTTTGGTATATATATTTGAATTATTCATCGATTAAAATTTATTTAAATGCTTGGTAATGATCTTAATCGTAAGTGTTCGGAAAGTCGAGTGGAGTCACTCCAGATTTTTTTCTTTTCTTTTTCTGAGTTTCGTGCTTTATTCATTGATAAAGCTCTAGAAACATTACATAAATTGCACTTCGATAATTAATTAAGAAAGGGGGTCGCTCACGTAATACAATTTATAGTTTACAGCGCAAGTGTTTTCCTGAATGTCGGTAGGAGAAGTGCACATAAATATTCGCACTCCTCATATACTCACGCTTTGATGAACTTCATAAAAGTCGGAACATCCACCAAAGCTTCAGTTGCTAAAATTATTTACCATAGCGAGAAAAGACTGAATGAATTGCATTACTCCCCCCCCAGGGGCGTAGCCAAGGGGTGTCATAACCCCCCCCCATGAGGAATTTTTTGCCATAGAAATTTTTATTCTTCACTCCCTTATCACACACATGTATGCATGTATGTGGGTTGCAGTAGTCGTAACCCCCAGCATGAAAAATGTCTGGCTATACGCCCCTGTTCCCCCCCCCATCCCCTCTGCGTAGAAAGGGATGCAGTCAAATTCCAATATCACGAATTTCAATCAGTGGCGTATTTACCTAAATGGACATGGCGGCTATAGGTACATTTTGCGCAAGATGTCGATTAAGATGCACAAGAAAAGCTAATCTACAACTTACTATACCTAAAATAATCCATACTATAGGGCTTTCGCGATTTTGGTTTCATTTCTTGTTGTACAGTGCTGTCTTCTTCGGCTCCCTTAATGTCTCGTAAAGAAATGTTAAAAGACATTTAATATTTTCAGCGCTTCTGCTGGCGACATCGCTTGCCTTTCTGCATTGCTGCTTGAGATATATCAATCCGGCACCAATTTCAAACCGGTCGGATTGGCCACATCGAAACAATTTCGCTTTCGTTCCAAAATGAACTTTATGAAAGATACTAGCTGAAGTACCCGTCCTCGACGGGTTAGTGAATGAAAATTTCCAAAAAGCAAGAACTTTCGTCAGCATTGTAGGAGTACACAGAAAGGATGTAGTATGTTGCCAAAGTAACGAAAGCGAAGTTATAATTTTCATGTATTGTTAAAATATTACAGGTTAGAGAGTAACTAAGTAATATCATTTCATTCGCTTTAGTCGTAATTATGGGATGCGCGAACGAATATTTACGCATATTGAAATAATTTTCGCAAAATCTGAAAATTTAATCAAAATTTTTGAAAAATTTGAAGCCTAGAATTTAAGTTGAGTGACAACGTATCATGTCAGCCAAATTCGTTTCATTCCCTGCAGTCTTTATTTCGTGATGCCGGAACAAATTTTCAGCATTTTAAAACGATTTTCGAAAAATCTCAAAATGTAAGCAAAATATTTTTAAAATTCAACGCCTATAAATTAAGATTACCAACTACCTATCATATCACTCAATTTCGTATCATTCGTATTAGTCGTTATTACGTGATGTTTGAAGAAATATAAACGTATTTTGAGAGAATTTTCACAAAATCTCAAAATCTAATAAAAATGTTTAAAAAATTGGACTCCTATAGTTTATGTTGAGCAACCATCTATCGTGTGACCAAATTTCATATCATTCGCTTTAGTCGTTATTACGTAATACGGGAACAAAGATTCACTGAGTTTTAAACGATTTTCACAAAATCTCGAAATCTGATGGATTTTTTTAAAATTAGATGCTTATAGTTTAAGTGTGAGTGACCACCTATCATTTCACCAAATATCATTTTTTCATCTTTGGCAGTTATTACGTGATGTGCGAACACAAATTTACGCAGTTTGAAATGATTTTCGACAAATTTCAAAATCCAATCAAGTTTTTTTTTTAATTCCACGCCTATATTTTAAGTTGAGTGACCACCTATCATGTCACTCAATTTCATATCATTCGCTTCAGTCGTTTTTTACGTGATGCTTGAACACAAATTTACGCAGTTTGAAAGGATTTTCGCAAAATCTCAAAATCCAATCAGAATTTTTTAAAAATTGGGACGCCTATGTTTTAAGTTGAGTGACCAACTATCATGACACCCAATTTCATATCATTCGCTTCAGTCGTTTTTGCGTGATGCTTGAACACAAATTTACGCAGTTTGAAACGATTTTCGCAAAATCTCAAAATCCAATCAGAATTTTTTAAAAATTGGACGCCTATGTTTTAAGTTGAGTGACCACCTATCATGACACCCAATTTCATATCATTCGCTTCAGTCGTTTTTGCGTGATGCTTGAACACAAATTTACGCAGTTTGAAAGGATTTTCGCAAAATCTGAAAATCAAATCAAGATTTTTTTTTAAATTGGACGCCTATGTTTTAAGTTGAATGACCACCTGTCATGACACCCAATTTCATATCATTCGCTTCAGTCGTTTTTGCGTGATGCTTGAACACAAATTTACGCAGTTTGAAACGATTTTCGCAAAATCTGAAAATCTAATCAAGATTTTTTAAAAATTCGACGCCTATGTTTTAAGTTGAGTGATCACCTATCATGACACCAAATTTCATATCATTCGCTTCAGTCGTTTTTACGTGATGCTTAAACAAAAAAAGCGTCACGGACAGAATGACAGAATGACAGAAGGACAGAATGACAGAATGACAGACAAACTTTTTTTTGAGGGTCGCATCGGATTCCCGGGTGCTTGAAACGGATAGAAATCGCAAAATTTTTGAATTCCAAGAAATGTACAGACAAAAGTCTAATTTTATTTATATAGATTAAGTGAGAGTATCATAAAGTTTATAAAAAAGATCGTTTATTTCTTAGGAAATCAACTTATCATCAACTCTATTATAATTAAGCAACAATTACGAATAAGATGAACAGTGTACGAGAGTATCTGGATTAATTATCTGGATTAATCTGGATTAATTACTAGTATCTGGATTAATTATTTAAATTTTAGTCTTTATATTATGTAATATAAAATTAGATCTTGGTTACTATATATATATATATATATATATATATATATATATATTCTATATAAATAAAATTAGACTTTTGTCTGTACATTTCTTGGAATTCAAAAATTTTGCGATTTCTATCCGTTTCAAGCACCCTGGAATTCGATGCGACCCTCAAAAAAAAGTTTGTCTGTCTGTCATTCTGTCCTTCTGTCATTCTGCATTCTGTCATTCTGTCCGTGACGCTTTTTTTGTTTAAGCATCACGTAAAAACGACTGAAGCGAATGATATGAAATTTGGTGTCATGATAGGTGGTCACTCAACTTAAAACATAGGCGTCGAATTTTTAAAAAATCTTGATTAGATTTTCAGATTTTGCGAAAATCGTTTCAAACTGCGTAAATTTGTGTTCAAGCATCACGTAAAAACGACTGAAGCGAATGATATGAAATTGGGTGTCGTGATAGGTGGTCACTCAACTTAAAACATAGGCGTCCAATTTTTAAAAAATCCTGATTGGATTTTGAGATTTTGCGAAAATCCTTTCAAACTGCGTAAATTTGTGTTCAAGCATCACGTAAAAACGACTGAAGCGAATGATACGAAATTGGGTGTCATGATAGGTAGTCACTCAACTTAAAACATACGCGTCGAATTTTCAAAAAATCTTTATTGGATTTTGAGATTTTGCGAAAATCATTTCAAACTGCGTAAATTTGTGTTCAAGCATCACGTAAAAACGACTGAAGCGAATGATATGAAATTGGGTGTCATGATAGGTGCTCACTCAACGTAAAACATAGGCGTCGAATTAAAAAAAAATCTTGACTAGATTTTGAGATTTTGCGAAAATCATTTCAAACTGCGTAAATTTGTGTTCGCACATCACGTAATAACTGCAAAGGTGAAAAAATGATATTTGGTGAAATGATAGGTGGTCACTCACCTTAAACTATAAGCATCTAATTAAAAAAAATTGATCAGATTTCGAGATTTTGCGAAAATCGTTTAAAACTGAGTGAATCTTTGTTCTCGCATTAAGTAATAATGACTAAAGCGAATGATATGAAATTTGGTCACATGATAGATGGTTGCTCAACATAAACTATAGGAGTCCAATTTTTTAAACATTTTTATTAGATTTTGAGATTTTGTGAAAATTCTCTCAAAATACGTTCAATGATGATTTCTTCAAACTTCACGTAATAACGACTAATACGAATGACACGAAATTTAGTGATATGATAGGTAGTTGCTAATCTTAATTTATAGGCGTTGAATTTTAAAAATATTTTTATTACATTTTGAGATTTTGCGAAAATCGTTTTAAAATGCTGAAAATTGTTCCAGCATCACGAAATAAAGACTGCAGGGAATGAAACGAATTTGGGTGACATGATAGGTTGTCACTCAACTTAAATTCTAGGCTTCCAATTTTTCAAAATGTTGATTAAATTTTGAGATTTTGCGAAAATTATTTCAGTATGTGTAAATATTCATTCGCGCATCCCATAATTACGTTTAAAGCGAATCAAATGGTATTACTTAGTTACTCTCTAACCTGTAATATTTTAACAATACATAAAAATTATAACTTTACTTTGGCAACATACTACATTCATTCTGTGTACTCCTACAATGCTGACGAAAGTTCTTGCTTTTTGGAAATTTGCATTCACTAACCCGTCGAGGACGGGTACTTCAGCTAGTATACATATATGTATGTATATTATAATTACCAGATATAATATAATAGGAAAAATTTATTTGTAATCAAAACAAAACAATGGATATCAATGTAATAGTACATGCGTTATTATATCTATCTATATAAATAAAATTAGTCTTTTGTCTGTACATTTCTTGGAATTCAAAAATTTTGCGATTTCTATCCGTTTCAAGCACCCGGGAATCCGATGCGACCCTCAAAAAAAAGTTTGTCTGTCTGTCATTCTGTCATTCTGTCATTCTGTCCTTCTGTCATTCTGTCATTCTGTCCGTGACGCTTTTTTTGTTTAAGCATCACGTAAAAACGGCTGAAGCGAATGATATGAAATTGGGTGTCATGATAGGTGGTCACTCAATTTAAAACATAGGCGTCGAATTTTTAAAAAATATTGATTAGATTTTCAGATTTTGTGAAAATCGTTTCAAACTGCGTTAATTTGTGTTCAAGCATCACGTAAAAACGACTGAAGCGAATGATATGAAATTGGGTGTCATGATAGGTAGTCACTCAACTTAAAACATAGGCGTCGAATTAAAAAAAAATCTTGATTAGATTTTGAGATTTTGCGAAAATTGTTTCACACTGCGTATTGTGTTCGCACATCACGTAATAACTGCAAAGGTGAAAAAATGGTATTTGGTGAAATGATAGGTGGTCACCTTAAACTATAAGCATCTAAAAAAAACTGATCAGATTTTGGGATTTTGCGAAAATCGTTTCAAACTGAGTAAATTTTTGTTCACACATTACGTAATAACGACTAAAGCGAATGATATGAAATTTGGTCACATGATAGGTTGTTGTTCAACATAAAGTATAGGTGTCCAATTTTTTAAACTTTTTATTAGATTTTGAGATTTTGTGAAAATTCTCCCAAAATGCGGTTATATTTTTTCAAGCACCGCGTAATAACGACTAATACGAAATTTGGTGATATGATAGGTAGTTGCTAATCTTAATTTATAGGTGTTGAATTTTTAAAATATTTTGATTACATTTTGAGATTTTGTGAAAATCGATTAAAAATGCTAAAATGTTTGTTCCAGCATCACGAAATAAAGACAGCAGGGAATTAAACAAAATTGGGTGACATGATAGGTTGTCACTCAACTTAAATTCTAGGCTTCCAATTTTTCAAAAATGTTGATTAGATTTTGAGATTTTGCGAAAATTATTTGAATATGTGTAAATATTCGTTCACGCATCCCATAATTACGACTAAAGCGAATGAAATGATATTACTTAGTTACTCTCTAACCTGTAATATTTTAACAATAATTAAAAATTATAATTGCGCTTTCTTTACTTTGGCTACATACTACATCCATTCTGTGTACTCCAACAATGCTGACGAAAGTTCTTGCTTTTAGAAATTTGCATTCAGTACTAACCCGTCAACGACGGGTACTTCAGCTAGTACTACTATATAATAATACATTTATAATTATATATTTAATTATAAATATTATATTTATAAATATAATATTTAGTATAATAGTTTAAGTTCAGCCTTAATAGAGTTCACAAATGACATCAGTGGAAATTGTCTTGTCTTTTACATTACATTACATTATATCAGTATATTACCTAAATCTAGCTTAATGAACACGAGTACACAAAAATTGTGTAATTTTGTCACGCAAAGCAGTCTTATGATAATTGTAACAGTTGTAACAGATATGCGTAATGAATGGCACAGTTATCACAATATCGAGTATTTTTTAAATAATAATTTTGGGTAAAACGATTGCAAATATCAATTTTGGTTTTTAAAAAAGAATCATAGGTAACAAATAATGTTAATTGTGTCATCTGCCAATCGACTTCTTAAGGAGTTTGCAAATATAGTCAGCGGCTGAAAAGGCCCCTTCAGCTTCTACACATGTCAGTTTTATTGTCAATAAATACTTATGAATTATAAGCCAAGTATTGTCTTCGAACTCTTTCGTTTTCATATGTAGTATTTTCCTTTTTTAGTACTTTCCAGATCCGATGGGCGTCTAGCGATGCTGGATCCGCCGAATTACTACATCCGGTTTTCTGGAATGTAATCCCTAATTACTGTCATTATGATTACTGCACTGAAATCTAAAATTTCCTGATCAATTTCGGAAATCGGTTTCTGGAAAGAAGTAAAATGACTGAAATCACTAAGAAAGTCAGACAAAAGAGACCTTATTGGCGATTGCGGTATTTAGGCCTGACCATCCGGGAATTCATAACTTAGAATTCCTATTCAATGAATCGGGACCTTATATCGAGGCCCGACTGCACCTATATATCATAGTGGTTTAGTTTTATGAATATACTCTAAAATTACACATTTAAAACGAGTTAAGGAGAGACCAATTTCTGAATTCAGCTTCGCGTATAATGCGTTTCCCAAAATTTACGAATTTCGGAATCTATTGTTCTGGAAAATTTTGATAAACGTATTTGAATGCAAGTGTATTGTTCATAAATTATGTTTAGTTCCCAAATTACTGTTTTTTTTTTTTTTTTTTTTTTTTTTGTTCGTTTTCTTCGAAATGCCCGAACGAGCAGGATGTCAAGTGTTTCTGAACAGGGTCTTTGGCGTTTCTTCGAATAAAAGTCCTGTGTGATTTTTGCTCTGCTTTATTAAACGAAGTTTTATGCAATATTACGCATACTAAATTTGACAGGTAAGACAAAAAAAAATCGTAAACATAGATTAACCACATGCAATCACTAGCTCTGAGAAACAGCCGCTTAAACTGAAACATGTAAATATTATGATAAAAAATTGCTCAAAAACTAATAAAAAACTCCAAGGAAGTTTAACTAACTGAACTAACCGGAACTTCTTTTGGGAGTATCAAAAGGATGTGGTCAGAAATTAAAAATTACGCGAGATTAATAAACTCTGCCACAAAATTTACATAATTCATAAAAATAAATTGGCAATTTGTGCGATTCTAGATAGCTCCTTGAAATTACACAGATTGATATTTTTCACGAGATAAAAATAAATAAACTACATTCTTCTGCGGAACCACGGAGAATTTGGATATTTAAATTGAGCAGCTCAAATCCCGCATGAGCTGTTATTGTTTTTAGACAAGAGCATGATATTTTAATTATTTTATGCACGTAATGGCAACATGAAATTATGTATTTTAGAAATAGAAAATTTGTTACGCTAATATGGATTTGTTTGTGTGATTATGCAACGCTACGCTAGCGCGATCTGCTAAGGATGGAGGGAGCCTTGGTTGGAGGACTTTCTAAGGAGTTCTATAGGCGTATTTACGTTACATCTGGAGAATACCTACCAAAACTCCTGACCGTTAGATCGACAGCTTCGCGATGGGACCCGAACCCGGGACTTTCCAGACAGCACAGCAAATTTGCAGCAAGCTTGATTTATCAAGTCAATAAGCTTGAAAATTCCAATCGTGTAAGCTTGATGCAAGCTTGAATCAAGTGTTCTAGTTTACACTTGCCCAGCTTGCATTAAGCTTGACATTTCAAGCTTAAAAATTTTTCCAAAAAAATTTTTTTTTAATACACGGGGCGCCCGCTGGCTAACGCGCCCCACATAATTTATTTTTCCGCGCATTTTCCCCCTCTACGCTGAAATTTCAATTTAATTTAATCTGTTTCCATCGAGTGTTTGTCGCTAGGATAGAACCCGGGCCCTTTGTCTTCGCAATCGAGCACGCTATCCATTCCGCCACCGTAGCCTTGTGCAGCTATGACTAAAGTTTGAAGTGACTTACCACGCTGTTTTCTCGCCAAATTGATAAGTGGGCGATGTGTTATTTGTTTCTTTTATTTTTCCATGGGATGCATCAGAATTAAAATAATGCATCAAAATAAATTAAATTAAAATAAAAAAACACGTTTTAAAACTTTCAGTACCGCAACACTCATGAAGCAATACTGCTGGCCAAAATCGAGACAAACGACTGATTTTGAAATCAATTTCGTAGTATAATTGTATTTTATTTTGAAGAATTTCCATATTTGGAAATATAGAATGGGTTTACTTACTTAACACAAATTTTGTGTTAAGTAATCTGAAATCAAAGAAACAGATAGTTAAACGTTACTTCGAAATGCTATATCACAGTTGCTAACATGTATGGAATACAAACACTTTAGTCAGTTTTGTAAATAATTCTTAAAATAACAAATAATTGAAAAATTTTGCTATTTTTTAACGCTAAAAATTCTCTTTACAAATGTGGTTTTTTTCCTACATATTGGTATGCTATATTGATATAGAGCATTTCGAAAAATTAAAAATAAGTTAAAATTAATTTAGAAAAATGTAAATTTGATTTATTTTCATTGTTCATACTTTATAATTAAAAAAATTATTTAACTTCTGAATTTTTTTTTATCCTTTGTAATTTTATTTTAAAATTACAAAAGTGTAAGATGTAAGATTTTTGGCCCTAAAATCTGTAGGCCCTGGGCAGTTGCCCCGTTTGCCCTGCCGGTAATATGGCACTGGTAATATAAAATAAAACACTTCTTTTACGAACTTTCAGCAAATATTAGGAGGAGCGAGTATCAATTTTCAAGCTTAAATCAAGCTGTATTTAAACTTTACAATTTAACTTGACTCCTGCAAGCTTGCTGCCAGCTTAGAATGAGTTGAACTGTCAAGCTTGCATTAATGCGTCAAATTCAAAGAAATGTCAAACTTAATTTAAGCTTATGTGCTGTCTGGGCACTTCGGCCGTCTACCATTTTCAGTGACACAACCACTGTGCCATGGTGAGGCGACATGGATTTAAGCACAATATACCGTGTTAATAAATATTTCGCACATTTTAAAATAAAAGTGTTTCTTATACTCATAATTTTTCAACAGATATCGTAGAACTAAAACGATGAGTAATCCTGCGTTAATATATTCCGCGGCAGTTTCAACAGAAGATACTGCCTGAACTTTCTTTCTTTTTAATGAAAGGCGAGAAGATTTTCATGCACCCTTTCGTCATATTTACTTCGTCTAGACTAAATTTTGAGAAGTAAAAACAAGTACACCCATAGAAACACAAAACCCTCCCGTTTTACAATCTCTTGCGTTAGGAAAAAAAAAAAGGGGGGTATTTATTCTTCCATTAAAGCCATGTTCTTTGTAAAGTGGCGCACTTTTGCCGACAATACGTACAATGTTTGCCCGCTGCTTCTTATTACCGGCGGAATTCTCGTTTACTGTGAATTACCAAGCAAGTGGGGGGAAAGCAAAAAAGAGAAAGAATCAACAAAAATTTCAACAGATTTATCGCAATTGAGCGTGGGTATGAGATCCGTAGGCGTCTTGCAAGAGGCGTACACGGGCTCTGGTGAAGAGGAACACGTTTTTTTTAATTTTCATTTTAAACGAGGTCCTCGTGAACGAGAGTTTAAGTAAACATATCGCTCGTTTAAAGACTTCGTTTTTGTGGAGCAGTAGTTCAAACGCAGCCTGCGCATGTTTGGGGGGAGGGGGGAATAGATAAGTATAATTGCAAGCGAAATGATTTAAGCTTGTGTCTCAGTCCTTTCATGTTATTGTGCAGTGAAACCACCTTTCACTGCTAGCCACAAATACGGTAAAATGGTCCCAATGCTGAAAAAGTGCAGTTGTTTGCCATTGGTCGATTTAACTACCAACAAAATGGTGGTCGATCGAATCTACCATCTGGCGTCACAGAGCTAAATAAATAGAGCTAAATTTCTGACACAGCTGGCTGTGCGGCCGCAATACCATAAGAGCCCAGTTAGCAGGAAAGCGCACCCAAATTTGATGACTTGTGTTCTATTCGATGAGTTAAACGCTATCAGCGAATGCGTTAAGTAAGCGGTTCTCAACCTTTAAACATCGCCCCCCCCAACAACGGCTAACACGGTGGCGTCCCACCCACCCCCCTTTTTCAGCATACTTTCAGTTCTTTAATCTTTAACAATGAACATTTAGTCGAATTTTGTACAAAATATTGTTACCACTAAAATTTGAATGAACATTTTAAGCGAAAATGGATATATTTTTGAATAAAAATGAGAATAAAAAGATGATTTTTTAAAAACATGCATCACTACTTACTCTTTGGTTTCACTCGCGCCCCCCCCTGCAAACGCTCTGCGCCCACCTTGGGGAGCACGCCTCACAGGCAGTTAGTTTTGGTTAGTGCCAATAGTGCCTATTCATGAAGTATTTCTTTTTTTAAGGGGAACCGCTTAAGCTTGATACAACCAACAATCAAACAATAAATTTGTGGAAGTATTTAGAAGTGAAATTCGGTTTGTAATACACTGGACTTAAAGCGAAATATTTCCGAGATTACAGAAATGCATGTCCGAGCCGGGATTCGATCCCGGACCCAAGGCGTGATAGAATGGTATCTTAAGCCACTACACCACCTTGGAGGCATATTACAGAAAAGTGACAGCAGGTCAATCATCGCAGTCGAAGTTCATTTTTTAAGAGAAATCATTTTTTTTATTTGCGCAGTCTTACATTCCTTGAAGACAAATTATTTTTTTCCTTTATTTTGATTTACGAAATGCGATGTGTAAATGTAATTTATATCCTAATATTGATTTTAAAATAAAGAGATGATTAAAAATTTATGAAATTAAACATATTGGGGGAAATAACTTTTCGTAGAGCATAGTAGTAGAGCAAACAGTTTTAGTAGAGCAAACTATTAGTAGAGCAAACAGTTTTATACACTATCTCACTATCTACCAATAAATATTTGGACACCCTACAAGTACATCCACGCAAATGAGGATATGACACCCATGACACCCATGCAAATGAGGATATCTGCAGTCCTGATCTACGTCACGCCTTCATGTAGGAAACTGCATTGGCATTAGTCATATGCAAGATGCCTCGAAATTCAAATCTGTCTGACTTCGAGAAAGGCGTAACTGTCGTACATCATAGAAATGGCCGATCCTTATGGGACACATCTAGTGGGTTAAACATTCTAAAGTCGACAGTGGCTTTTCTGATTAGGAAGTGCAAGGTGAGAGTGGGGATTGACGGACTGTGCTTCGACACGACAGCCTCACGAAATTAAAAGATAGAGATCCACGAGTGCAGTCCAAAAAGAAATTCGAAAAAAACCACACTGAACCGATAGCCCACATATTCCAGGAGTTTCATCAAGCATCCGGTACTGTTGCTTCGATAAATACAATCTGCAAGAAGGCACATTTGCTTGGTTTCTAGGGTCGTACTGCCATCCTTAAGATTTTGATTACAAAATTCAACCTCGTTGCTCGGTTGAGGTGGCGCAAGGCACGTCGAAATGGGACTGTAGATGAGTGGAAACAGATTCTCTGGAGTGATGAATCAAGATTCAATATCTACCAGTTGGATGGCAGAGTCTGGGTTTGGCGTATGCTTAGAGAACACCTTTTGCCAAAACGCATTGTGCCTACAGTGAAATTTGGCGGAGGCGGAATTATGGTCTGGGGATGTTTCTCGTGGCATGGGCAGGGACTGTTGATCCCAGTTCATGGTAAGCTCAACTCTGTCTCCTACTCCACAACTTCTAGACAAGAATGTGCTTCCTAATCTATGGAAATTTTACTGGTTGGATCATTATTACTTCCAAGATGGCATTATTACTTCCAAGACGGGTTGGATCATTATTACTTCCAAGATGTCATTATTACTTCCAAGATGGCATTATTACTTCCAAGATGGTAGAGTCATGATGCGCGGTCCACCATGAATTGATGTGATGGCAGTGAGGTGAACCGACTGTCATTGGCATGCCCAGAATCCAGATTTGGATCCTACAGAAAACCTCTGGGACGAGTTGGATCGCCGAATCAAGGGGTGCAGTAACCGTCTAAAGTCGGTGAAAGAACTTGCATGTCTTCTCCAAGCCGAATGGAAGAAAATACCGCTGCCCATCATCCAAACACTTGATGAAAGCATGTCCCGGAGGGTTAAGGTTGTCATTGCCTCGGGTAGAGGCTTTATATGAATAAATGGTGTTTATCTCTTTAATCACAAGTGTCCAATTACTTATTGGTAGATAGCGTATTTAAATAATTAGGTAAAAAACACCCGATGTTGTATAGAAATTTGGATAACCATTTGCCGTTTGAAAAATTTTAAAGAATTACACTGTCCGCGGGGTGTAGATTGCTGTGTATGGGTACATATGTTTCCCGATTTGAACTGGTACTATATTTTCGGGTCCCCCACCCCCCCCCAGAAACAACAGGTCACGAGCCGCCAGTGCTGAAAATAAAAACTGGAAAAAATTATCCCTCCATATATAACATGCTTACAGTAGGTTGCCAATTTATTAGGGGACTGTCACATATTTTTGCAACTAGTTCTGGCGCACCTATGGCTGCAGTTTGAAGTGGCATAGCACTGCGCGTGTGAATTTGCAATATTGCGTAAATGTCTACAATTCAAATATTAAGTGGTCAATGAAATTTTAGAGAGGTTTTATGCTATAAAATATGTTAACTATAAAAGAGCTGCAGAATTTTTTTTTTTCGAATAGACGGGCGTTTGTTCTCATCAAGCATTCTCGCACCTACTAAGGCCCAAATTGGTGGCCATTTTATTTTGGCGGTACCCAGTCGGCGGCCAGCGTTACGCCTTATGAAGGGACGGACAAGTAAACACCCAGACCAAGCTAGGAATCGAACCCAGAACCAAGGTGTGAAGAATGGCTTTTTAACCACTCCACCCCCTGGGCTGCAGAACTGCAGAGTGAAAAAGACGTTCCGGCATCGTAACCTGATGTACGTGACAATAACTATTAAGTATACTACATTATTTTACACTAATATTTACTGGAAAGCCCAGTTGTGTAATGGTTAGTGCAGTGCGCATGTGCGATTCCTGGGATGCGCAAGGTTGACTCAGCCTTTCATCACTTCAATGGGTCGATAAAATGAAGATCAATCTTACTCGGGAGTTAAACACTGGGGGCTTCGCGTCGGGCTGACCACCTGGGTGAGGCATATGATTCCGCACTCCAGAGAAAGCCGCAAAGGCGTAGTTGGACAGCTCAGGCCTTGGCCCCGCAGTGGGCTGTTACGCCAGTGCTTAACTTTAATATTTATCGAATCCCTGTGTGTTAAACATAATTTCTCTATTCACAAAATGTAGCTCTACGAAGTATGTCTAGGTGTATAGAAGGCATTGGGAATCTACTTATATAATACGCTAACGTATACGGTACCAAAATCGACGATACTTCTAATCTGCGAACGGCAAAAGCTCGATGTAAACATGAGTGCACTAACAATAGCGCATGTGCACAAATACAAATGAACAGTTCAATGACGTCCAATGGAGCAAGCATATATCACGAAGTAGCTAGATTATGAAATAACAATAATGAATACACAAAATACGCTAACGTATACAGTACCAAAATCGACGATACTTCTAATCTACGAACGGCAAAAACTCGATATAAACATGAGTGCACTAACAATAACGCATGTGCACAAATACAAATGAACAGTTCAATGACGTCCAATGGAGCAAGCATATATCACGAAGTAGCTAGATTAGGAAATAACAATAATGAATACACAAAATACGCTAACGTATACGGTACCAAAATCGACGATACTTCTAATCTACGAAAGGCAAAAACTCGATATAAACATGAGTGCACTAACAATAACGCATGTGCACAAATACAAATGAACAGTTCAATGACGTCCAATGGAGCAAGCATATATCACGAAGTAGCTAGATTAGGAAATAACAATAATGAATACACAAAATACGCTAACGTATACGGTACCAAAATCGACGATACTTCTAATCTACGAACGGCAAAAACTCGATATAAACATGAGTGCACTAACAATAACGCATGTGCACAAATACAAATGAACAGTTCAATGACGTCCAATGGAGCAAGCATATATCACGAAGTAGCTAGATTAGGAAATAACAATAATGAATACACAAAATACGCTAACGTATACGGTACCAAAATCGACGATACTTCTAATCTACGAACGGCAAAAGCTCGATGTAAACATGAGTGCACTAACAATAACGCATGTGCACAAATACAAATAAACGTTTCAATGACGTCCAATGGAGCAAGCATATATCACGTAGTAGCTAGATTAGGAAATAACAATAATGGATACACAAAAATTGCAAGATCTTTCGGACTTTGCCACAGCTTTAAAATTTCGAATTTACAATACGTGGCGCAGGAATCGCCCATCTGAAAAATATCATCATGCATGGGACTGAAGCACAGTTTAGCAATGTTTCAACATTGGCTTTTAGGATGACACCCAAAATGCGTAGCAACCCTAACCTAAATAAATTGAATGACAAATACTGTTAAAACAAAGAAAGATGATTTTCAACGAAATGAGTCCAGAAATTCAGTCAACACTGCACTGATTATAAAGCTGGTCGCCTTGGCGGCTAGTATCACCAAATACTGACTGACATTTTTCTGCCCTCTATTTCTTAGATCATGTGCTTCAATTTATTTTTTTTTTACTGTAAATAAAAATAAAACCGATTAAAAGAGCGTTTTTCTGAATATTTGTCTTAACCCTTTAAGGCGCAGCGATCCAGCTCTGGGAACACCAAACTCTGACGTTCTGACTGTTGCCAGTCACGAAGAATAGATTTGATTTCTATAAAAATAGTTGAGGGTGACATAGCTCCGCGAGAATCCTTTACTTTTGAGCACGTCATTTCCCGTAAAAAAATTGGTCACGATTATTTTTAACAGCACTGACATTTGCCGAAAAATGGAAGAACGCGAGAACAGCTGGATAGATTGCCCAATGCTGAAAAAAGGGCAGCCGTTGCCATCGCTCGACTTAACTACCAGCAAGATGGCGGACGATCGAAACGTTCATCGTGTGCCAAAGATCTAGAGACCCTTTTTTGACACAGCTGTCTGTGGGCACAGCCGGCTGTGCGCGCCCAGCCAGCTGCGTCAAAAAAGGGTCTCTATATCTGTGGCATGCGATGAACGTTTCGATCGTCCGCCATCTTGCTGGTAGTTAAGTCGAGCGATGGCAACGGCTGCCCTTTTTTCAGCATTGGGAAAGGGTTGCGCCTCAAAGGGTTAACTAAAATGTAATAATATCGCATTTTGTGAATGTCGCTAATAATTTGGCGACCCCCTATGTTTCTTCGCGTGGTCATTTAAAGGGCTGTGCGCTTTCTTTTTCCCACCTGTTCAGCAAGCAGCCCCAAAAACGCTTCCCGGAGACGCAATCAAAACAACAAAACGAAAAGAAAGCGAAAACTGTTCCGTGCGCTCGTATCTCAGAGAGGCAGCCGTCACGTAAATCTGGCGGGAATGATTCAACATCTCTCTTGATGGTTTAACTTCCCTCGCCCCGGTCGCCCTTGTGTGTGTATGCGATTTATCCATGCCCGTTCTATTTCTCCCGATATGGCTCGTATTCGAATTCGGTCAAGTCAACCTCACGAGCCGCGTTGCGTCACGAATGAAAGATTCATGAAGCTTCATTCACTCTTCTTGTCTGCCTGCCTCTTTGCGCTGTTTTTGTGACGGGGCAGGGATTTGGCAGAGAAATTCTCCTCGCAGGAGAAGCTGTGCGTGGGCAGGGAACAGGTTTTTTTTTCGCTTTTTTTGTGCAGTAAAGAGGATATACTTTACTATATTGTTGGAAATCATAATGAAGTGTGGCAGAGGAAGAATCCCTTGAAATAAATGGCTCTGGGGTTATTAATTAAGAAGTGTGAACGAAGTGGGATGGATATCAAAATGTCGACTTCCTGAAGGCATGGAAAATTAAGTGTGATGCTTGCGTTTCAGCGTCTGCATTACTTCAAATTTATTATTATTACTTTTTTTTAGTAATCGAAAAGCGTATTAATTGCAAACTTATATTAAGAAAAACTAGAAAGTTAAATTATGTCAAATATACTGATTAAAATACACTGCACAAAACATATTTTTAATTCGCATATTTAATATTAGTTAGATAATAGATTTAAAAAAAAATATAATTTATTTATTTATGTTTGTTTAAAGCAAAGTAATTTTACAAAAACATTATATTCCATTATTGACTGTACATGATATTCTATGGAAATTCTTTTTCATACCTAAGTAAAATATTATAAATATTAATTAAAATATTTCTGATAACAAGCATCACAGTGAACAGCGTGAAAATGCACTTATACTACTCCGCATTGCAATTACTTGGTTTGACCTTACAAAAAAGTTTTGGGTGTTAGGAATATTATTTTTCACAAGAATGCTTACTGGAGTTTAAACTCGGACATATATACCTACTCTTTTGATATGACTCGTTAATAAACTGTTCAGAACTGGTCTACCAATATATGAAATGTGACTATATAAAGGTGAAAATACTTCTCACAAAATTCTAATGCGTGTAACATTTTCGACTTAGATATATTAAGATATTCTATCGTTTTACAATATTCACATTAAATATTCCGTTTATATCCGTTATCCAGTTTCCGGTTATTTCCGTTATTATCTAAATATTCCAAAGTTATTAAAATTTGAAAAAAATCAGTTAAACATATCGAATGAATCTCTAGTTAACGTAATTTCAAATCGCAAATTCAGTAATTTTATAAAAATAATTAGATATCATCTACATAGATTCAAGAATCTGTTAATTAACTCATCCATTAAGTACTCTGGGGAACTCTGTCAGTGTATGCATTTGACAAGAAGGAAATTAAATTAAAGAGGAAAGCATTATTTTGACTTAAATGCTTTTGGCGAATGGGACAGCAAAACGATTTTGATTTTCTCCACTTTCTAAATATTTTAACATAAAAAGCATATTCTATTCGTCAGATAAATATCAGGAAGTGCATATTAGAGATGTTTGGTTCATTTGTAAAGGCTAAAAGTCTAGAAACTCGATCACACTTAAGCCTATGTCTGGGAACCAATCTAAAACTGTAACATATATTCAACGTTCTATTACTTATTAACTTACAGCTTCTTTTGAAGTTTTGTATAAATATTCATCTGAAAGCAATTAAATTTTATTTGTTTTCGAATTAATTGGATGAATAATTCCATATTAATGCTAAATTCCATAAAAATAAACACATAAGTAAGTAAATGAAGAAATGAATGATGGCAATAATAATAATAATGATAATAATAATAATAATACCATTCTTGGAGTGCCGACGACGTTTTAGAAACGTTCTACACATACAAGATTTTTACAGATCAAGTACGTGTGTGTGCGTATTGTGTATTAAGGGAAACCTGCAAGAGACGGTACCTGCCTAGGGGGAGTGGTGCCTAGGACGGAAGACTTTTTAAGAGGTTCTAACGCGTATTCACAAGACATCTAGAGGAAAACGTCCAAAACTCCGTACCGTTTTGGACTTTCTTTTTAAGTTGATAGACAACTGTGTGTTAGGCCAGAACTCTGTACTTTCACACCTCAGCCATCTAATGTTCAGCGTCTTATCCACTGCGCCATGGTGGATGCATCAAGATTTACATTCATATTTAAAGGATTGGACTAGAAACCATGCTAATATATAAGGACTGCATGGTCTCAGTATCGCAGCAATTCATGCCTCGAGACTTATTTATTTGTATTTGTGTTTTATTTATTTATTTATTGGGTTGGCAACAAAGTAATTGCGTTTTCTTGTATAAAATTCAAGCAAATAAGTTTTCAACAAGTTTTTAATTACAGGTAAGCTGTGCCTGAACATACGATTCATATTTGTTACATTTTAAAGTAAGAATTTCACTGGCAGTATTTTTTTTCGTCCATAAAAGATGGCCACCCTCCCCCCTTTTTTCGCTTCTATCCGCCTTAGAGGACACTATTAAAAATGTCCTGAAATTAATTTTTAGGTATTCGTGACTGCTGTATTTTACAGAAAGAATTTCACGGATATCTCTATTTTTATTTGAGATCACACGGGATATGTGAAAGGAACTTTTTGGCCCCTTACCCCCCCCCCCCCCCCCTAAGATTACGAATTTTGGAAAATGCTCTCTGATCTAGCACCTATGTTGAAGAACTCACGTACGTGCCAAATTTCGCATAATTAACTTCGGTAGTTTTGGCCAGGCGAAATATTGACATACGGAAAAACGCAATTACTTTGTTGCCAACCCAATATTTATTTAGTAGAAATTAGCTTATGCGTATAGAGTGATAAATGTACACTTTATGTTCCATGATAAAGCTGTTGATGGTAGATATGGTATTCGTATGAACAGGATATTCGAATAGTTATCTGAAAGTTTTGCTTACGGACTCTACATGAACTTTCATATGAAGCTGGTCCTGTACACTGATGATAGAAGTAGTTCAACATATCATGATAAGATGGTGCTAAATTAACTGCAGCGTTCCTACACAGAAAGGTTGCATCTTATTTAGCACCTTTTTAAGCTTTTCTGAAATGCTGAACGTCTTTTAACAGTGGAGAAGAGTGCATGAAAATCGTTGAAGGATCCAAAAAAATATCTGCACTTAAACACAGAATGTCTGGGTAGTCCAAACTACAATAGGCAAGATACTGCTTATAGTTCAACATCCACCACTTTGTCTAAGCTTACGAAGGCACAGATGATACCGCTCCAGTCACCAGATAACACAACCAAACCTTGCTTCTTACTGTTATTCAGACGTCTCAACCTTGAAAATTTTATCTGCTCTGTTAAGTACAATGGTCGCCGTTTATTCCAGTCACATCGGGACGGATTGAAATTCACCAGAATAACCGGAATCCATAATAAACGGCCGGACCAAAGAAAAAATAAGAAAATTTTAAGAAAAAAATCAGTGAATTAAATCAAAATATATAAATTGTATTTGTCAATAGTTTAATATATGTAAAAAAATACATATGTGCATTTATTTAATTTTTTTAAGCAACTTCTTAGGGGGAGGGAAATCTGAAATTAAAGGCTTTTTTAGGGACATAGTGTCATGTAGCGAAAATTGAATTTCACTTAATGTTGAAAACAGGTGGTCATTAACGTAGTTTTCCATAAATGATCTACGTAAAGTGTCTATAGCGTTCAGCAAATTACTCTTGTGCCGCGTACCTTGTGCACATTGTCGTCGTCATTGTCATCAGGTGTCTCATTGGTTTCGGGTGTCAATTTGATCATTATTTTTATTTAAATTCTGTTAAGTGTATAAGCAATTGTTTTTGACTGAAATACTTTTATTGTAACACTTCAACACAAATACGAGTCATCTTTGGCAGGCTTTCATTTCGCTAAGCTAACGAAATCGAAATTTTAAATAATCTCCAAAGATTACTTGACCAGATAAAGCGGCACTCACTACCGAAGTAGCCGACAGAAAATCAATGCAGTTTCACCATTTTGTTCTGTTTATACTGATTTTCACCGGAATAAGCGACTCGCCGGATAAACCACCGACCAAAATAAGCGGCGACTACTGTATCTGAAATATGTAGTTACAATATTATATCAGCTAATTAAATGAAAGAAAGTATAAAAAGGAACAACTTCAAGCAAAAGAGAGTATAATTATAACTAGATTTTGCTGTGAAAACTTTTAAAATTACCTGTTTTTGCATGCAATCATAAAAGTACTTCACACTTTTAAAAAAACGACACATTTTTGTCTAACAGTTTTCCAAAATACATCTCTGCTAAATAGAAATTTTTTTCAATAAGTAATTTAGCCCTTCAGGATTTACATTTTTTTTAAAAGGATCAAACAAGTGAATTTAATTTTGCACCAGGGCTAACCTGAAAACGCAATCATTCTTCAGCTTTTTATTGGTTTAGCTTTGAACTCAGAAACTATTTGTGTCTAATAAAACTACTTAGTTTCTGTACGTTAAGAGGAAAAAAGAAAAAAAAATTATTCTCCGGTGAAAGGAAGGGTCACATACTGGAAAGAGGATGCTGAATTCGAAGCTAAAGCTTCTAAAAAAAAGCAATGTACCATGAAAATACTGTTTAAAAATAGAGCATCGGAGCAAAAGGCTTTAAAAATGATCCAATATTCTACATTTTTTTGTTGTAGCGGATATTTATTATTACTTTTTTTTTGATAAGCATAATCTTTTGCGTACATGATCATACTTCGTACCAACACGTTTTACGTATTTGAAGTTGTTATAGGGTCACATTTAATATACTGTATGTTCAAATATGTATTTTTACTTTCCGAACATGTACCATGTAAGGAAAGTATTGTAATCATGAAAAAATTCGAATTCGAGATTTTGGTGTATTTACACGTTTAGAGGGCTTCTGAATTCATTTAAGTTATTTTTACGAGATGTATGTATGTATGTGTGTATGTGTGTGTGTGTGTGTGTGTGTGTGTGAGTGAACACGATAGCTCCTGAACGGGGCATGCGATTGAGCTCAAATTGGGTATATATGTTATAAACCACCGTCGCAAGACCGGTATCGATTTTGATGTGTATAGGACTTATAGTTTTTCTACAGGGCTACGCCAAAAATTCCTTTTACATTATAGCCTATGGGGAGAAATTCTTGAAAGTGCGCTAGCGTTTAAACGATGCATTCGATTGAGCTTCATTTTGGTATATATATTTGAATGATTCATCGATTAAAATTTATTTTAAATGCTTGGTAATAATCTTAATCGTAAGTGTTCGGAAAGTCGAGTGGAGTCACTCCAGATTTTTTCATTTAAAAATGTCTTCAGTTTCCTCTTAGTACCATTGCGTTTAATCAGTCACTTTTCATTTAGTACTTTTTAACTCAAAACAACTCCCACAGTCTAAATCTAAGCGTATATATGAGATCATATAATCAAAGGTGAGTATTTCATTCCTGCTACCCTATACATTTCTTATCAGAAACAAGCTTAAATATAAAGCATGTACGCAATGCTGTTCAGGAATCGATTGATCTCGATTTAATAGTGTAGCCAAACTGGATATGAAGTACTTAAAGGAATATATTAACTTAAAAATGCAAATGACGTAACAAATTTATTTGAACTTGAATTCCATCAACGTAATTTTTCAGGCAGTAAGAGTTCTAGTACTCACGTTTTTATTTTTATATTCAGTTCCGCAAACTTTAGCTCAGTGAAACAAACCTGAAATGACGTCCTTGAAGGGCACGCCAAAGTCTCAGAAGGGCAACACACAATGAATGCAGTACCATTTAGCGTGACGCCCACTCGTAAAAGTCTTATAAGAAAAAGAAGGCAGACGTTTGTTGCCCGGCGCGTGCCTCCCTTCTTATCTTAGCATTCAGTTCTCTTACATTTTAATTCTATTTCATTCGATCCTTAAAATAAACATGTGTCCTTACTGCAATTTTTAATCCACGAGATTAATTGAAAACATATGTGTTACTAGCTGAAGTACCCGCCTTGTTGTTCACCGCCTTGTAACCCTTTGAGACGCAACCCTTTCCCAATGCTGAAAAAAGGGCCGCCGTTGCCCTCGCTCGACTTAACTACCAGCAAGATGGCGGACGATCGAAACGTTTTTTTGACGACAGCTGTGCCGCACAGCCAGCTGCGTCAAAAAAGGGGTCGCTCGATCTGTGGCACGCGATGAAAGTTTCTGTCGTCCGCCATCTTGCTGGTAGTTAAGTCGAGCGAGGGCAACGGCTGCCCTTTTTTCAGCATTGGACCATCTATCCAGCTGTTCTCGCATTCTTCCATTTTTCAGCAGATGTCAGTGCTGTTAAAAATAATCGTGACCATTTTTTGACGGGAAATGACGTGCTAAAAAGTAAAGGATTCTCATGGAGCTAGTTCACCCGCAACTATTTTTATAGAAATCCAATCTATTCTTCGTGACTGGCAACAGTCAAAACGTCATAGTTGGGCGTTCCCAGAGCGGGAACACCGCGCGTTAAAGGGTTAATTGCGTTTCATTCGATCCTTAAAATAAACATGTGTACTTACTGCAATTTTTATTCCATGAGATTGTAATGCAAATTTCCAAAAAGCCTGAATTTTCGTCAACATTGTAGGAGTACAAACAATAGAATTATCGCATGGGCAATAATATAGAAAGTAAAGTTAAAACTTCTGCGTATTGTTAAAAGATTACAGGTTAGCGAAAATGCAGAGTAAAATTCACCATAGAGAAATTGCTTTATTTTCAAAATTTAAGTTTCATTCTGGTTAATTCAGATCATCAAGTCAAGAGGGCATTCCTAGCCTGTAAATAAATTTTGTTTCAATCACTGTAGGTATAATTAATATTGGGCCTCAAGAAGGTATTACAGAATTTTCACAAAATCTTAAAAAGCAAATGAACATTTTAAAATAAGTTTCAAAATTTATTCAGATGTTTCAAAAAATTCCGACATTTATTATTCTAGTCGTTGCTGATCATGCTACCAAATGCCATTCTATTCTCTTACGCCATTTTTGTGGGATGCGAGAGTAAACACTTTATTCTATTTTCACAATCTGTGAAATATTACAAACAATTTTGGCATTTATAGATTAAATTAACTTGCCATATAAAACAATTCCAAAATTCATTCTATTCCATTGATATTTTTCAGGAATGGAACAAACGTCTACTCAACTTTCACAAAATGTCATCTACGAAACATTTTTGAGTACCTCGACACTTATAGTTTAAGTGACCACCTGTGGCGATGTTCTGTTAATTTTATCTTTTTGATGAGTTCGTGTGAGACTGCCTCAATTTGGAAACTTTTCAGTCAAATTTCATTTAAGTTTTTGAGACTCAATTACATATTCGAATTTCAGTACAAAAACAGTTTCAAAATACCCACCAGCATAATTTAACTTCTAAATTTCAGTACATTTTTTTTTTCAAATAGCACATTGTCATGTAGAAAATTTTTGAAATAAATAATTTGCATAATTTTTAGCTTTTGCTTGATCATGCCAAATATTATCTTGTCACATACTCATTTTTACTTATTTAAAGTATTTTTTTTTTTTAAATTGATCACAACTACTTTCATCTGGCAATAATTAATGCATCACCTGAGTCGGTTATTACAAACACAACTTACGTCACAACATGACAGCTTTCCAGGAATCATTAAAAAATTGTACAACACCCAATACACGGGTTTTTCAAGGTCTTTTTGGGGTTTATTACGGTGGTTAAGCTCCAAAACTGTTTATAATATACTCTTTTCTAATTAACACTGAATTGAAAATATGATGTAAACACCATATGATTTCCTTGTACGTCTATTATATTACATACATTTTTATTTAATTTGCCAAGCTTGGCGCCAATTGGCAAGATTTTGAGTATTGCCCTAACAATGATTGGCTAGTCTTTTAATGTATAGAGGATGTCCATAGACCTTGATGTGCTGGAATTGTTTTGGATGACCGTGCAAATAAACTACCCGGTCCATTTTAATCAAAAAGAAAGGCGCGTAACTAGACGTTTCAAAAGTCCTAAATACAAAATTTCAACATTCTACAGTTGATTGTTTTAGTTATGCGAGTCACATACGCACGTACAAATGTCACCTCAAAGCTAGAAAAAGACAGTCACAAACTGTCAAAATGGATCGTACATGCATAAGTACGTACACAAATACATTCGTACATTGAGGCGTAACTCAGAAATGTGTCGAAGTAATTATCGCTATTAAATCCTAAAAATTATCGCTATTGCAACACTTCCCTCACTTGGTACAAGGAAGCAAAAGAACAGCGGAACTTCTATAGAGTGACCACCTCCGTTCCCGAAAAAATCGGTCGTTAAGAGGTGGTCGCCCAGAGAAATATAAACATTTGTTAGACCCTTCCCCCTCCAAAAAAAAAAACGCTAAAAATATTCTTTGTGCTATTTATGAAATTGCACACTTATGTATATAAATAATTTTTAAAAATATTTTTTTAATTACATTTTTTTTATAAATTTTCTAAGTTTTAGGACTTCTTTCTCTTTTACAGTACTTCTCTCTCCATTTTATTTTTTACATTTGACAAAAGACCGTTTATATTGATATTCTTCATGATTTTCGAATTTGCAGTAGTAAAAATCTGTTTGCGTTGAAGTCGCGCCTGGGCTGTAATTTAAGTTCGGCCTGTTCAGTCACGTCATCAGATGGACATTCTACACCAGACTCTGAATTCGTGCCTGAAAGGCACAAAAATACAAAAACATAAGTCACACCATCAACATCATCAGTACAAAAACGTCATAAAACTGAAAAAATCTATCCCATTCTTTTACCTTTTATACGAGCCTCTTTTAGCGTGTTATATGAACAAAGGTCAGAATTTTACCACCGTGTTATACGAAACCGTCTTAAATGAACTCGTGGTACAATCTACATTTTGCGACAATCTACAGTTGCTTGTTTACACACACAGGCAAGCATGTTCTGAAGAGAGTTGGGGGTGGGGTGGAGAACTCTCTGCAAAGATCTAACAATACGAAAGAGAACTATAAAATTTACCACGGAAAAGAGCTATAAACAATAAAACAGTAATTTTTTTTTTTTTTTTTTTTTTTACAACAGAGAGATGAAAGACAGGCGCATAAGTATATTGCGCGGGCTAGGTGTGACTCGATTCTAGGAATCCTAAGTAAGTTCGGGATCTATAACATTCTGATCTTCGGAGTTGACCTTTATTCATGAATTTTAATTTGCGGAACACCGTAACAAATTGCCCACTTTCATGGTCTTAGTGCACTTTTAAAGATATTGTCTAAATGGTTGTTTTATTGAACGCTAAGACTTGTACAAAAAAAAAAAAAAAAAGCTTCCTTCTTTTAAAAAAATGTTGCTCTTATATTAATAATTGACGTGTAAATTTTTATGTGATGCAATGTCAACACGAAAAATGTTGATCAACATGAATTGGAATTCACCAAGAGCCCAATGCCAATAAAAAAATAAAAATAAATGCCAAAAATAAAAAGCCTTCGCTGTCATTGAAAACTGCTTAATTGCCGATTTTCGAATTTTCTAGACAATAGAGAAATCCGTATCTAATGGATGAACCACAAATGTAATCCTTTTTCGGAAAAAAAAAAAATGATCCAAAACAAAACCTACATTCTACGTAGGAGGCCACAATGCTGATTCACCTGGTTATTTACGCGCTCGTCTTAACAGTCAGATACGCAATTTTCCGATTTGCTTTTTCCGTGTTTCATACAGCCACTCTATATTTGGAAGTACCTTAAGTCTTACTTATTAATGAAATTTCGCTAATGTGCTGGGCAAATGATAGAGGAACGACGCATTAGTAATTGTATCATTTCAATAAGCATTATCATTTCTTCTAATGCGTTTCTTTTTTTCGATATAATGACAGTGTTTCCATTCATAAATTTTCAATGAACGGAGTAGGTATTTATCTGGGCAGCGATTCTGGCTCGTTGCCAATTCACGCCGGTGTTGGCCTGCTATAAAGTGGACAGCGTCCGGCGAAGGTACGGTGTGGTGTTTAATGATGCAGATTCATTTGGAATTCTGTGAATGGTCAGAATCTATTTCTGTAAGGTCAATGGGAAGTTTTTGTGAGTGTGTTTCTACGCAATCAAGATTATGGAGGATCAAAATAATTTTCCGCTGAATTTTAGTTAATCAATTATCTTACGTTATAAAGCTTTAGTAAAATACCGCTTTAAATAATTTTGAGGAGAACCAGAAAGAAATGCCATTTTATCATTCTACTATACAGTTACGCTGATACCGGATTCACGGACTCACTCTGTAACAATTCCGGGAAACCTGCTCCAAGATAAAACTTGACATTAGATACTGACATTAGATATTAGACCACTAAGAAGATTAAAAAGTTCAAAAAGAGATTAAAAAACACAAAAAGCGTAATAACATCTACACGGCTAGTACAATTCGCTTGAAAATTTTCATAATTATGTATAATAATATAGAAAACAATCTGCGCTACTTTAAAAATCTGAAAACCCAACCGTTCCCTCATTTTAAAGCGATTTTTTACTATTTTCAGCTCTATTTTTATTTCCGAGGGTAAAAGAAGTTAATCATTTGCGAGACAAAATTAGGCTCTGCAAGTGATCGTCCTATTAGAAGTCACGGTCATCAGGCTTTGAAAGGAAAATTTCAGTTCCTTTTTGTACAGTTTTTCCAGATTACATAGTTTATTTATTTATTTATTTATTTATTTTTCATTAAAATGATCGTCTGCTCGAACGATTTCGTTTACACAAAACGAAATCGTTCGAATGCGAAGAGTTTCCGCGCGTTTTCAGAAGAGCATGAAATTCGATTTGGGTATATAATAAAAATTGAATATGAAGTTATTTATTTGAGGTGGACGAAAATTAAATACTGGGTGGCTATAATTAAACTTCCCCTATGAACAGTGCTTTGTAGTTAAAATGAGCGAACGGATGGTGACCAAAATTTGTATATTGGCGGCTATACATGACATGCGCTCAAGGAATTAAAAAAAAAAATAGTTCAAAAAATGTCCCATAGGTGGCGTTTTATATGGGAAAAACGGCAAATTTAATGATGGAAATGATGGAAATGACCCATTCGAAAGATGCAAACAATTTTAATATTTACTCAATAGTTTTTGGGCATTGATTCACTCATTTGGGTAATATTTGTGCTGATTTTATCATGCAAAGTGCCCCCTAGTGGACATATTTTTAACTAAACGTTCTAAAAAATTCCCTCTAACGCATCTCTTGTACAGTCCGCATGCCGAATTGGTTAGCAATCTGCTAATCGGTTACAGCTACAGAATGCTGTTTATAGAGCAACTTTAATTATAACCAACCAGTATATTGAGAGTAGACATATTTTCGTAAAATGTTTTGTCTAGCGCCCGTTGTAATTGTCTTCATAACGGGCTGTGACTTCTAGTATATCAATATTTTACCTAGCCCAAAACTACTTAAATCAATGATACGAAATTTGGCATACGAATAAGATAAGAAATGAGACAGACTTTTCCGAAAATTTGTAACCTATGGGGGCAAGGGGTCATAATGTTTTTCTCATACACCTCTCACGAAGTAAAAAAAGCCCATGAAATTCGTGTTTTAAAATACAGTACTCACAAACACCTAAGAATCAATTTCAAGAGATTTTGAATTACGCCATCCAAGGAGGGTAAGGAGGGAAGAAATTGAAAGAAAAAAAAATAGCGCCCGTTGTAATTGTCTTCATAACGGGCTGTGACTTCTAGTATATCAATATTTTACCTAGCCAAAAACTACTTAAATCAATGATATGAAATTTGGCATACGAATAAGATAAGAAATGAGACAGACTTTTCCGAAAATTTGTAACCTATGGGGGCAAGGGTCATAATGTTTTTCTCATACACCTCTCACAAAGTAAAAAAGGCCCATGAAATTCGTGTTTTAAAATACAGTACTCACAAACACCTAAGAATCAATTTCATGAGATTTTGAATTACGTCTTCCAAGGAGGGTAAGGAGGGAAGAAATTGAAAGAAAAAAAAATATTATCCATGAAAGAGTATTTCTTTAAAAATACAATATATGTATATATATATATATATATATATATTGTATTTTTAAATATTATTCATATTATTCATATTATTCATATTATTATTCATATTATTATTTATATTATTCATATATATATATATGAATTTGTATCTTTAGGCTCATCTTGCTTGTAATTAAAAACTTATGAAACTTATTTGTTTCAATTTAATGTAAAAAAGCGACATTAATTTCAGGTATGCATAATAATTGCGTAGTACTGATGCAATTATGATGTTGACATTTTCGAGTATATATTCCACTTGGTAGTCAAGTTCTAACCATTAACATTTAAAATATGCAGTGATTCAATGTATATTTATGCTTAGTGCATCGAAAATAATTTTAATAAAAACAGAAAAGAAAGGAAAGTCTCAAACTCTTTCCTATTTTGAATTTTCACTAAAGTACTATTTTTTAAAGAGTATCGTAATCCATGTATCGGCTGGATGCTGTATTTGCCTTCCTTGTTCCACAATACACTTCTTTGGAATTGAAATCTGTATTAAAATCTCCTACAAAAACTGTTTTACCATTTTCGCACCACTATATTAACTATACTTCACTTTGATAAATTCTCCTTGGAGAGTGTATCATAATGCATGAGTGTCCGTATTTGTCTTCCTTGTTCCATATAACACTTCTTCAGAATTAATCGCGTGCTAAAATTGTATCTTTGCCCAGCATATTCTAACTATACCTCACCTTTATTTACACAAGTATAGACGACACCTTTATAGACACTGATTAGTATTGCCATTAAATAAACAGGAGCGCTTGAAATTTTTCGCCAAATATATAAAATATCACCAAGCTGGGCTCAATTTTCAATATAATGACCAGTTTCAGTTTTACAGTCCCCCAAATTTAATTTAAGACTATTCTCAATGACTTAAGAGGAAACGTGTTAGTTGCTGTAAGCAAGCAAATTTAAACATTTACAATTGTATTTTCTGATAAATCTCTCTAAGCAATACATTTAGATTTGAACTAGACATTTTTAAGTTATTCTTTGCAGGCCCAAGAACAAAACCATTCTGGGCCGGCCCAAGAACAAAATGCTGTGAATGCAAGAATGAGTTTTGGCCACCCTTTCAATGAAAATGAGCAAAGGAAATCCTCACAAAAATGCTATGGGTGCTCTATAATTAAAATTTGTGAGAACTTAATACCTGAAGTTGGAATTTTAAAAAGGATTAAAAACCAAAATCTAAAACTTAAAGTAGTAAGAAATAGTAAACATTAAAGTATATAGCACCTCTTAATTATTATTTTTTTAACTATTGATTTTAGTACTGATTCTTTAAACTTTTTTTTGCAATAAAGGGCGGTCATTTGCCGATGTGGCATTGGCCACTGCAAGGGGCCTGAAAGGCATTGGCCATTCTATTATGGAGGCACCCAACGTTACTCCTATGAAGGGATGGGAGAGTTAACACCCCAGCCCATGCAGGGAATCGAACCCGGACTCAAGCTGTGATGGAATGGTTCTTCAGGCACCATAGATGTAACTCACTTAAGTCAAACGTAAGCAGTTGCTACCCCTCCCTCCTAAAATTCAAGAAAATTCAGATATGACCTATTTGGAAATGATATTTTCTACACATTTTTTGCCCCCCGATAAAGGAAACATTTTTTGCCCCCCGAATGTTGCATGCCAGTTTACACCAATGTTAGCCACTACGAAACCTGGGCGGCGATTCTTTTAACTGACATTTCAAATTTCAATAGGCGTACTGTACTGTACTCACGTAAACATAAACTCCAAACACATTATTTTATTCAGTTTATTGTCATGTCAGATAGAAAGTAACAGACATAGTTTATAACTAAAACAAAAGATTTATTTGATTCATGTAAAAATTAAATATCAACTTGAATAATAAAGAACTAAATATGTGATAATGATGATTATGGCTATCTACACCTGTTCAGTTCTCTCATAATAACGTAGAGGAGAGCTCGGAGTCAGTTTATGCATTTTCAAGTAGCATTAGTTGTACATAAGTCAATATGTTCAAAAGGATAAATTGCCTTTAAAATCTCATAAAATCTTTATAGTTTTTTCCATATTACTTTTCTACACGACGAGGGTTACTCTGAAATTTGTGAGACAGTGGCAGACGACAGCTGAGAGAAAAGAAATGTTAAAAATTTGAACTCTTTTAATGCCGCAGAGGATGATTTGTGGCAACCTAATTTATCTGACGTAGAATAGATTTTGAGATAAAGCAAAATGGAGTTGACGCAAATTATTGCGCTCAGATTTCCTGTGATTTTAAAGTGGGGGTTAAAATCGACAAGAATGCCTTCAGCATTTACAATTAGCATTTGAAAATGAAGCTCCAGATTCTTGTGAGCTGTATCCCAGAAAATGCGTCCGCTATAGGAAAAATGTTAACCCATTCGTGCCTGGATATTTTTGCGACTTTATTCGATTTTTGCTAACACCAGCAGTAATTGATAAATTTCTGATGTGAACTTTTTGAACAAGGGATGATTTCATTTAAAATCATTATGTATAAAAATTGAAATGTCAGCATCCTAGTAGGCCATATTAAAATATTTTGTGGAATTGAGGTTCAATACTCGCGAATAAAGGCTAGGAAAAATAAATAACGTTTTCGACTGGTAGCGAAAATGCCGTCCCAAAAAAGGGACGCTAGGCATAAATGGGTTAATGATGATAATCGCCGCACTTACCAAATGGTACAGAAGGAACTTAACATTGGATCCTCAGCTATACATAAAATTATTCATGAACAACTGCATATGAAAAAAATTGTTTGTCGTTGGGTCTCCACATAATTTAACCGAACACCAAAAAGCGAAGCGTTCTAGAATCTACCAAGAAACCCTAAAACTACTTAACGATGGTGGACATTGCCTTATTTCTAAAATCGTAACTTGTGATGAAACGTACATACAGTTTTTTGACGTTCCAACAAGTCAAGAAAGTAAAAAGTATGGATATTTGAGGATGATACCTAATCAACAATGGTAAAAAAGACAACGAGCAATGAAAATAGTAATGTATGTCATTTTCTTCAGAAGACAGAAGACACAGTTACAGCTAACTGGTACACCACTAAGTGTCTTCCAGAAATTCTTCAAGAAGTTAGTGGAAGGGGACCCACGCTTCATCACGACAATGTATTTTCTCATACGGCAAGATTAAGGTGACCATACGTCCTCGAAATTCGAGGACAGTCCTCAAATATAGATCTTTTTTTCATTTCGTCCTCAAAAATACTTTGACTTCTTGGGGACGCGAAAAGTCCCCAAATTTAAAGATTTGTACTTTTCCCCTGAAAGTTTCCGTTTAGTTTATTTCTTTCAGAAAAAAACTGAAGAAATAAAAAAAAAATAAAACTACTAAAAGCGCCTTCTACTCAGAGAAACAGTGAATTTCGATCTCTAAAAACGTTTGTTGTCATTGTGTGTGTAGCGTGTACAGACATTCAATAAAGTATTCGACTAAGAGCCAAATAACCCATTTCAGTTTTGTTAATGATTAATCATTTTTCATAAAGAATCATGTTTCAAATATGAAATTGACGTACGAAATTTTTCTTGCACTGGAATGCTTTTTTTAGAGGGTGTACAAAGTTTCATGAAAAATTATCACAAAATTAGCCAATGTAAAAAGCAATGTCTTCTGAAAAACACAAATACTCTGCCAAGAGTTAAATTTTGAATAAATTGCAATATTTCAACACGATGTTCCTTTCATATTTCTGGTTTAAATAAATATTTATAAATGAACGAAATACTTCCATTAATTTATTAGAAATAAGAAGTGGAATTTCTTGAACAAAAACACATCAACGGGATAGAATATCCACCCTATTCCCCTCATCTTGCTATCTGTGGCTTTTGGCTATCTTAAGAAGAATTTACGTGTTCGCCGTTTTCACTCCGGAGATGAAATTGATGAGGCTCTAAAAGCACATTTTCTGTCGATTCCCAGAAATGGATGGCTTGAGGCTTTCGAACTTTGGCCCAAATTCGCCTATAAAAGAGCATTGGTATTAGAAGGGATTTTTTGGATTACTTCTAAAATTTGGTGAGTGTAACTTGTACCCATTTAGCTGTATCTCAAATGACCCTCGTACTTTTCTCATTTTGGGCCGGACCTGATTGCTTGTGTTGTACATGGCAAAATGAAAAAAGAAATACTATTCATTTGATAAGCGGCAGCAATTGAGGTATCGCTTTACTTCGGAGCAAAACCCCTTCTCTTTTCCTCCCTAAACTGACCTTTCATCAAGAACTGTCTCTTTTGGTATTCATTGTGTTCATGACCGTAATTAGAGGGTGGGAGGGGCGCGTAGCCCCTGCGCCAGAATCAGAAATGGTTCCAAAGAAACGGGAGCCAAAAATTAAGTCTACCCGGGTGACGAAAACCCTAGTTGCGGCACTAATTATGTTTGCAAACTCCATGGAGAGAGAGGGAGAGGGAAGAGAGAGGAAAAGAGAGGCAGAGAGGGAGAGAAGGAGACAGACAGACAGACAGAGAGGGAAGCGAGAGAGAATTTCTATCTTAAAAAACATAAATTATTTTAGTATTACATTAAAGAGCTTCCATACATATATTACAAGTATCTTACATGTTTCTGTTACTTAAATATAATCAAGAAAATATATTGAAAATAAATTTTAGTAAAATTTTAAGCCTATTTAGCTTTTTTAAGAATTATATGAGTTTTTAAATCCGTTACTTCGAGATGCAGATTATACGGTTATAGGTTGGATATTTCAGAAAAGAAAATTCTACAGGTTATGAAAAATACTAACTAGGCGGTCAAAATCCAACGTACAGATGTTTCACACCGTAGAACCGCCGGTGGGCTTCAAAGGTCATAAATAGAACCTTGCACGTTTCCAAAATATTCCAAAAGGACGGCTGACCGTTAAATCTTCTAATTAAGTGACCGAGTGGTAAAAAAAAAACCCCACCCTATGCAGTTTGTTTCGGCCAGAAGCGGCAGTGGTCAGTCAGTCACCGCAATCGAAAGAGCATCTATCTCTGTCCGGAATGATCACCATTAAAAATATCAGTTTGTTTATCAAAAAAGCATGCGCACCGCAAAAAAAAAACAAAACAAAACTAAAACGAGCTTCTCTCGAACCAGTCTGCCTCCGGGATGTCTTGCATAACCTACGCTGCCGCTGCATCCCCCTTACTCCGCGTCACGTGGTGCCGCCTCGGCCAATGGGAAGTGGGCGTCAGGAAAACCACATGTTGATCCCCATCCCGTCTCGGAATATCCACACACACACCAACAACGCTATTCGAATAGGCTACTACCGCGACGGTTCAACATGAAGATTACGGTAAGTGGCCGTTTGTTTTGCTGCTATTCTGTCCGATAGCGTCAGCTGTTGCGGTTCTGACAGGGGAGAAGGGCAGTGGCGCGTCCAGAAGAAATTCCAAGGGGAGGGGGGGCGATTATTTTTTTGTGTGATTGAAGCATTTTACCATCCACTTTCTGCCCTGCGTTTAAGTTGCTTTCGGGATTAAAACATTTGTTTCGTTATTATTTATACAAAACAAATTAATATTTTTCTCTTTCCCAATTCTGCACATCTGTTTAATGTTCTGACCAGTGCCTGTTTATCAGCAGGGCAACCGGGGGACTTTCCCTGGGTCAACTATCCCGAGGGCCCTAACATTTTGTATTTTTTAGAAAAAAAATATTTGTTAAAAGAATTAATTCTTAAAAACCACCGGAGCACTAGCCCTAAGCCGGCTAATTTCAACGGCGCTAAAATTTTGAAATTTTCAACATTTATTAAAAAAAATTAAAATCTTGAAAAAAATAAACGGTGCACTAGCCCGGGCCAACTAATTTCCAAGTCACAAAAATTTTGTATTTTTCAAAAAAAAAAAAAAATATTTGTTAAAAAATTAAATTCTTAAAAAAATTTGTATCAAAAATTTAATCGTCATTTTCTCGAAAGTACTCAAGAGTGGGCGGCTAATTCTCTGTCATTTTACTAAACTGGGCCTCCCCTAAAACCCACCAGAATTTGGTTAAAATCGGTGAACCCAAGTCTGAGACTCTTCTTGTAAGATTTATATTAAAAAATATCTCGCCGGTTTTAAGATATGTGCGGCAAGTTTTGCAATTCTTTTCATTTATACTTCAAAAAAGTTTATTTATATAGCATGTGTATAGATATTTATTATTTGAAAATAAATGTTATTCGTGTAACATAAATTATTTAATATTATTTATTGCAATATATTTGGTATTCAACCTTAGTATTTAGTAGTTAATATATTTGTGTAGCTATATGCGCCCAAAACAACTTAAACGCGTAATATGCTATTTCTTGTAACTGCAAAGGCTCAAAAATTTACATTTGTCCTGTGCCCAATATTGTTGACCTGACTTTGACAATAGCTGTCAAGGACAAAGTCGATTTTTAGTTCAAGTGTGCTCAAGGGGAGAGAGGGACGACGCATGTCACTGGCCGGATGTCACCTGTGGAATTCGGCGAATGGCAAAATAAGAGTGGTGCTCGATGGAATTTGAATGTTGTATTTTTAAGCACTTTTTTTTTTATCAGAGCATTCTAGAAATATTAAGGGAGGGATTTATTATTAATGTTTTTAATTATTCTTTTATATAATGTTGGGATACCGTGAAGAAATTTTGAACGTTTGTTAATGCTTCTTTTTTATCACGAAGAATATACTGAATTCAGAATGATACAATATTTACTAAGTAGTGTCTTCTGCCAAGAACAATACACATAAAAATGCTATAAACTACTTATTGATAAACTGTGTTAAGGCATGAACCTATGCTTCTGGACACTTCTTCTTTAAAAAGTAAAATTTTACTGAAAAATCTTTATTGTTAATTAAAATGGCGTATGAAAATTAAAAATTTAAATGCAGTTTTATTGAAAATCAGCGTAAACGCTGAAATATTGGCAAATTTAAGTGAAATTTTGGTGAACGTTACACCTACTATCAGGCCCGATACGCCCACCGGGACGCCGGTAAATTTTCCGGTAGGCTGGTTGGTCACTTTCACATGCATGTCGTAAAATATAATGTGTATGTTTGTTCAGAATAAAGCGTGAGTGATCTACCGTTTACATATATTTTCCGGGCCGGTGTGATCAGTTGTATCCGGCCCTGCCTCCAATCAACAATTCTAATAAATATTTCTTAACAATATTTATATAATGCATAACAAACACATTTATCTCTGTTATGCATCAAAGAATTAGAAAACGTTCAAATAGTTATAGAAGTATTTAAATTTTTAAATAAAAACTCAGTATTTTTCTAAAGAAATTTTTGAAGAAAGAAATGTCATAAAATCAATAAATAAGCACAGAAATAGTATTATATTATTTTTTAAAACATAGCTAGTAATGATCAAAATATTCTAGCAAAATTTGCAGGAAATATCTGAAACAAGTTATGTGACATTTATCGTAGAGAAAATTTACGAAAAGTACACTTTTTTAGAAAGCTAGTTTAAAGATTTTAATAGTTTACAAAATACTATTCATCTGGTTCATTATCATAAAAACAAAAGTAAAACGGTTTTGGAAACCTAAACGTGTGACCTATAATTTTTTTTTTTAACAAATTTTCTCAAAATAAGTATGTTTTCGGTAATCTCACACCTTAATGAAAATATTGACGAATGCAAATAAATTTAATTTTAATAATAACTATCTTTTTAATGTATCTTGAATCGTAAAATAAATTATGAAAGGTGACCACCTGGGTTTTGCTGAAGCTGAATGAAACAAAATAAACAAATTAATTATTTCAGGGTTAATTATTAACAGGTTTAGGTTTCTACGAGAAGCGAAAATCGTTCAGCAATATAATTTACTAGTAGTTTTTCTGTGATAACATTATAAAATGAATCAATCATTAAAATTCATTTTGGTTCATTTCTTGAAATTTCTCATCTTGTAAAATTTTTAATAGGTTATTCAGTACCGAGGTAAGATGGGCTATATTAAATCTGGAATAATGAGAAAAAAAATTCACAATGAATGTGATGAAATGGGATGCAATGCCAAATCCGTGCATAGAATGATGCGATGTATTATTTAGTGGGGCTTTGAAAGGATTCATAGTCACAGATAAAGACATATTACTGATAACAATTTTAAATACACCATCTAATAAAAGAATGTCGACTTTAACCTATCGGTAGCATACTTTGACTCGATAGACAAATAAAGCAGTGCTTACTGAAATTAAGAATTCAAACTGAAGAAAACATATGTAACGTCTGACAGTGAAATCTGCGTATAACGATGCTGTTGGGACTTCAATAATTGCAGGCAAGTTGAGATTTTGCGCATTAAGTGAGGATTGAAATTATTGTCTAATAATGAAAACAAAGAAAAAAATACTTAAGTGATGAATTTCTTATATGTGAAGAACAACGTATCGATTATTTTATGAATTGGTTTGCACTATTTTGCAATTTCTACTCTCTGACAAAAGGAAAATTTTACAAAACTGTACTATTGACAAAACAAAAATTTTGCTTAGGATTTATGTTTAATAATTATTTAGAAAAAGCAGTAGGAATTTTTTTCGGGGATGGCTGAGAATTCAAACATTATAATGCAGTATAACTTATAAAAATCCATATATTGTTCTGTTTTTTTTAGGGGGGGGGATGCCCCTTTATTTTGCCTTAAAATGTTCGCATATGAAAATGAATTAAAGAAAAGAAACAAAGAAAATGTTTTTAAAAATGATAAATCGAGTTTAAAATCTTTGCATTTGTAAAAGAATGCTATAGAAAAAAAAATTGCCTTAAATCCGTGCTGAACCTCAAATTTCTCGACTGGAACGTTGAAATATAAAATGGAGGTATCAGGGGAAACTTTCAAATTTATCCACTAATTTTTTCCATATCTTACATTTACTCATTTCAGGGGTGGCTGCAGTTCCTTCAGCCATCCCTGAGGAAAAAAAAAAGGCTGTTAGTTTTGTTTGCATACTTCATGATGCAAATGGTATTTTGCATGAATGTGTTTTTAAATCCCTTAGTACCATTTTGTTAGAGATAAAAGTATCGTTACAGACGGATATACGTAAAAAGTGATTATCGTGTTCGAAAAATTGCTCTGTCTCGGATCGCAAGACCGTTGCAAAATATTTTTTCGTCTCCCTATATCCCCCTATACTAGCCACAGCAACTGCACAACTCTATCTCGTTTTGTCTCGCTTCTACTCCTAATCTCTACACGCTATCCTCAGTTTTCATTGTATGCATTACTTACAGATGTATGTAGCATAAATAAATTAACAGACTCACGAGTTTAATATTAATACTTGTTGTTAATTATTTATATAATATATTTAAAAAATAAATACAAAAAAGGCATTGCTTGAAATACACGCAATAAATTATTAATTGACAGACGGATTAAAATGTTGTTTTCATATCGAGAATAGTTGGATAAATATATTTACGTCATTAGAATGCCGAAATTATACAGTGATGAAAAATAAATTGTTTATCGATGATCATTAAAAAAATTTATAATTAATTTAATTATTAGTTCTTCAATTATTTAGTCCGATGACAGGAGCGTTGGCACTGACTATTAATAATAAAAAAATGTTACGTAATGTGAGCTGATGCATAATAGAATAATTCAGCACAACTTATTGCTTATTAATATTTAGACACCCTCCTTTACATGCAACACACACAAAATGATTACAATAAGGTGTTTATTTATGCTTTCTGGATACATAAATTAATCATTGATAATTTTAAATTTATTGATATTATTAAAAATTAAAAAAGGTATTGCATTTCGGTATTGCCCATAAGGCATATTAATAAACGAATTGATAAAAAGAATCTGTGGGTTTTGGAGGAGAGGCAGTGTAGGATATGCATGGATTGATAAAATTCTTAAATTGCACATATTGTATAATTCTTAAATTGTAAGGGGAAATCGTGTTGTTGCAATGATTTATTGATAATTTGGGAAAACACAAATTTTCTCAAAGGAATGAATCTGCTTACTGATATTAAGTATACTTTTTTAAAATCATTTAATAATGCATTACTTTTGCCAAATTATCTGAACAAATAATTATATTACGAAACAGTGATGAAACTCGTAAAAGTAATGAAAATGGGCTATTATCAAGGAAACATCTTTTACGAAAAAATAATTGATACTTTTCCACAGAGCTATTTATTTAATAATAATATACCTTTAAGCTTTGGATACACGGTAAGTCTAAAGAACATAATATAATACGATTTTTGTAGTTACCATATAATTTAATCTTCTGAGGTTTTTCTTTCGAGATTTTTGATTAACTAATCGGACTTAACAGATTTCTATAAAAAATTAACGTCTAAATTGTAGAGAATCTTGTTAGTTTTTTAAGCTTTCAATTATTATTTCTCATCTAACTCCGTTTTTAGCGCTTAGTTCTCTGTTAACTGTGGTTACAATTCTACTCCTTACTACAACAACACAACAATAATTTAAGATTCTCTTTTGAATGCGAACGATGTTTAATCGTTCCCATTAAAAAGAGTTTGAATAGTTGTCGTTTCAGAATTAATGTCCTTTATCAATCATAGAAGTGTATTGCTTTGCCGTTAAGTACTTATAGTTTCAGGAAAGATACACCTTGCTAAAGCAAACTGCAGGTATTTTATGCCGTTCTGCTCAACATGCGAAGTTGCTTTCATGAGCATTATCTACGAACAAGACATACTTATTTATACTTGGAGTTTTGTGATTGTCTTGAGGACTAAATAAAACGGCTATTCTAAATGATGATGAGGACTAGAAAGTCTGAAACGTGTACTGCGAGTTTTAGGCAGTGATGCAGAGAAAGTGACAAGGAATCCTACTTACAGATATGTAATGAAAAAGTATTGTACCTTAGTGAGTTGCAAAGTTTAAAAGTAATATATCCTGTAAAAAAAAAAAAAAAAAAAAGTCATTAAAGAATGTTTCGTCGTGATACCTGATAGTAATTATTTCAGCAAAGTCATTAGGTGAACAGATGGCAAGGTCAAGTCAACATACAATTTTCTACGACACTAGAAATTGTTATCAAAACAGGCTTTAAATTCATGCTACAGTGCACTTCAAAACCCTTACTACCTCTTTTTCGGAGAACACTTTTGACCCAGACACTAAAAAAATAATAATTAAAAAATTAATTAATTTCAAAAAATTCGTTCTTCAAGTAATGAATTTCGTCATTATTTAAAAATGTTTACATGTGGAGTTTTTTTAATAGAGAAGTTGAAATAAGCCTTATGGTAGAATTAAAATTTACAATAAATTTAATTACGATACCTTAAAAAAATAACGAAAATAAGGTAAATTTATATTTTCACCAAAATGTAATTGTAAACCTTCCGTGCATGTCATATTTTATTTTGAAAGAAGAACTAGTCTTCCGTTTTACGAACGAAATTACTTCAGCTGTTCAGCTGTTAAATGTAAAGACCAACTTTGATTTTATATCGAATTTTTTTTTCTTTGTTTAATTTTAATACATGTTTAAATAATTATTTTCGCTTCCAGTTTCTGTTTTATATCGCTATTGATTTAATATTAATGTATTCGAATCATTTAAAATATCATTTTCGAATCCCATTGAATCAGTGTTGATATTAACCTTAAAATTACCTTTCATCGTTCTTTCATTTGGCAATTTATTTTAATTTATTCTAAATGTGTTCTTGAATTAATTATGAAACATGTGCCTAGCCTTTATTGAAATGAAGCATTTTCTTCTAAAAATATAGTAATTTGATAAATAAAATACCGAAGTCGTTTTTAGCAGCGTTACTCAACCTTCAGAATTTGTGATCCAGTTTTCAACCTTTTTTTTTCGTCGACCTTCTTATACAATAAGAAAATGTATACAATAATAATGTATTTTGAGTATTTTAACGCTAAAGCTACATTCAGTGCTGCCAGATTGGGGAGCTCCCACCACATTCAAAGAGATTTTTACCCTCCAGGGTTTTTCTTAAAGGCGGAGGGGGGGGGGGAGGGTGTAGCTTAGGGTTTTTTAAGGGTGACAAATGAAAACTGGGGGCTTTTGTTTTCATTAAAATAGTATGATGTTTTATGTTTCAGTTAAAATATAATGTGGTTTTAACATCGTAATTTAATTACCCTTTTAAGATATTTCAGTGATTCAAAAAATAAATTATAAAAAATAAATTACTAGGCGTCGCAAAGTAGTACAAAGTTTTAAAATATTTTAGTCATTCGAAATATAAATTATAAAAAATAAATTACCAGGCATCAAAAAGTGCAAACTTTTGAAATATTTGTCATTTGAAACATAAATTATAAAAAATAAATAAATTATAAAAATAAATTACTAGGCATCACAAAGTATATATTTTACTTCTAAAATAATTATTTTATTATTATCAATTATTTATTATCATCAATATTTATTATGATCATTAAGTTTTTTAACATTCGGAGGGAAGTTTTAAATTTTGTTGGGAAATTGTATCACGTTTAGGGGGCGAGGGGCGGAACATCAAATGGTCTGTGGCAACATTAGCTGCACCACGAATTTGATTACAATTTTTACAAATTACCAAAAATATGTAAATTTATTGATAATTGGTAACACAGATTCGCTACATAAATACCTTTTGTTGAACAAGATAGGTCCAAGGGAGACATTCATTAATTTTTTAAAATAAGTTAGTTATTAAATACAATGTGCATGACTGATAAAATATTAATTAAATGTGTTTTGTATCAGTGTAGATGTGTCTTCCTTTTTCATTATATTAAAATGTTTTATTATTTTTTTCTCCTAGCTTTCAGTAAATTAATCAATTTTTAAAAATATTTCGTTTCCTATGTTATCACGTGTGATCAATGGTTTGTAACATTAATCTTTTCTTTCAAATTTTTCTTGCGATTTCAAATTATTTTTAAGCAGTTCTGAAGATTTTTGCAAATCTTCGCAAAAATTTTCAAGGAATAGTTTTTTTCTCCTCATGAACTGCACTTGCCTACGTACGCATCGGTGGTACTAATAATAGATATGATACAAGCGACGAAACGGATGGTCAATGGCCAGTGATACGGGTTAATTGGCCCAAGCAACTCATTGCTTTTGAATATATTTACTCTTTTTGCCTCGAAGGCAGTGATAAAGCTTTCGAAGATATTTTGTCAAAGTTAACCCTTTGAGGCGCAACCCTTTCCCAATGCTGGAAAAAGGGCAGCCGTTGCCATCGCTCGACTTAACTACCAGCAAGATGGCGGACGATCGAAACGTTCATCGCGTGCCACAGATCTAGAGACCCTTTTTTGACGCAGCTGGCTGTGCGCGAGCACAGCCAGCTGCGTCAAAAAAGGGTCTCTAGATCTGTGGCACGCGATGAACGTTTCGATCGTCCGCCATCTTGCTGGTAGTTAAGTCGAGCGATGGCAACGGCTGCCCTTTTTCCAGCATTGGACAATTTATCCAGCTGTTCTCGCGTTCTTCCATTTTTCAGCAGATGTCAGTGCTGTTAAAAATAATCGTGACCATTCTTTTACGGGAAATGACGTGCTAAAAAGTAAAGAATTCTCGTGGAGCTATGTCCCCCGCAACTATTTTTATAGAAATCCAGTCTATTCTTCGTGACTGGCAACAGTCAAAACGTTAGAGTTGGGTGTTCCCAGAGCGGGATCACTGCGCCTTAAAGGGTTAACAATTTCGGCCATCAGTTTTGCAAGGGCTGTAGCAGACAATATTTAATCTTCTCTGACGGGACATTTATCTATATCTATTTCTTTACAGGGTGATTCAAAACTCTCGGGGGAAAATGTAAGGGGTGGTAGCGGTAATCAAGACGGTTCAGAATCACGCAGCAATGTGGTGTCGGAAACGTCGTTCTCACGTACCTGTTAATAATCACTTTGGAAGAAATTTTGAAGTGTTCGTCTAATTTCTTAATTAAGTTTCACAGGGTTCGTAGGGGGGTCGTCCTTGATTTGCTAAAATTCCGAACTTCTGAAAAATGGTCCTAAAAAACGGTCTACCGTTTGAGATTACTCGTAAGAACTTCTTTCCGTATTTTATAAAAAAGGACCACTTTTAAAATATCAGAATACTTTTAGAACGATATTTCAAAAGTTCGAAATTTTAGCAAGTACAGGATCCGTACGGATCCTGTTGTAGAAACAAGGATCTTTCTTCCGTACATTTGATCAACGGAAGGAAATAAAATTTGTAATCTATTAATTTATTCAATTGCTTTCTTTAAAAGATGCATTAGCTTTTGAAAAAACCGCTATCGAAAAATTCCCTATTAGTTTAACACATCTCACAAAGTGATTATAACAGGTACACAAGGACGAAGTTTCTTAATCCACATTCCTATGTAATTCTGAACCTTCTTGGTACCATCTACCACCACTCACATTCTCTCTTCAAGAGTTTTGAATCTCCCTGCATATAATTATTTAGTTGATTTGATCATTTTTTTAAAACTATATTTTATAGAAATTTTTCAGACAAGAAAGCAGACAGAAACAAAACAAAACAAAAACCTGTAGGGAGGGCGTGGCGCAAACACGAGAAAAAGGGCCTTAGAACTTTTCATTTCTCATGACTAAAGTTTTATTACCATGCTGTTGTTTTTGTTGTTGTTTTTTATGCCCCCTGACAACCACATGCGCTTCCAGATACCTCTTTGATAGGGAGGCTATGGGCAGACTAAAAAGGGGCACCGTCCATTTTTAGTGGGCCCCAGTAGGAGGAAGTCCGACTTTAGCCCGGTAGTCTCCTAATTTTGAAACCATTCCAGAGGAGGGACTAACCCCTTGAAATCGGCACCCCCAGAGGTAACTTTAAACATGGAGGACATTGGAGCGACGACGAACTTTACGTACACCAGCTCCCATTAGCGTACACGGTCCCACAGCAGTCCAGCCGAGAGAGTAGTTCACCTTCCCAAGCACTAGCCAAGCCGCGTGCTGCTTTACTTGTCGTGTTTTTACGGTAACGGAGTTGAGCACCCAGACCACTGCGGGACACCATACTAATTTAGCCTTTTAAATACAAGGTGGTCAGAATTAAAACACCCCTACTCTGAGCTCTCTATACAAGGACTACTCAAAGTAAACGCTCCAAAATAGTTGAATTCAAGACATGAGCACAATTACCCCGTTCTTTTTTTATATACCTTTTATAAACTCATTTTAAAAATGTCAATTAACATCCGAACTGTGGAATGTCATCAGTGTTATACTAGTGTCACACCTTTTAGCTCTGAGAAAACCGTAATGTGTCATTTTTGAGAATGAAGCCGTTCTAAGAAGAAAAGAAAAATGTTGACAGAAGAAACAACTACTCAGGATAGCGGTTGCAAAAGAAGCGTGAAATCTCACGGTTCTAAGAGAGAAAAAAAGAAAAAAGTTGTTTTCCAATTTCGTAGAATGAGTATCAAAGATGATTGTGAAAAAGTGAAAGTTTCACATTAATTGTAGCAGACCTTATATGTTCAAAAAAATCGCTCATAAGTTTCTAAGAAAACTTCAGAAGATTATGATCACTTGGAATCATAAAAATGTGATGTTGCAAGCTCCTTCTTCATGCGTTAAGGCTATTTTTAGAAGAAACAAAACCTGCATAACCGTCTTGGGGTACATAAACCAAAATAACCAATTATACGAAAAAATTCAAAACGATTCTTTTGAAGGCGCACTACACACTTTGATAAACGAATAATCAGCGTCTTTTATGAAACTTTCTTTTCAGAAAAAAATCTTAAGCATGGAATTGTACAGCAAAAGTTTTTAAAGAGTGGCACATTTTTCTAAATTTCCGATTTTTAAGAATTCCTAAAAGTGTCTTAATAGGTACAGAATTTAGAACTTATTACAGTGTTGTGTACAGTTCAGGAAGAGATATCACTAAAATTTTCAAGTTCCTCTCATAATTAGTTTTTGTTTTGTATTAAGTTGCAATACCCCATGATTTATTCAAAATACAATCGTAATAATTACTATGACGAAATATTGAAGTGTTCTTTTACTTCTTTGAATAACTTTTATAAACATCATGTTTGTACTTTTAAACTGCATATTTCAGAATTAAATTCAATTAGTAAGCTATACATTTTAGTCAAGTGACTTTGACGAAAACTTTTCAATTTTTCCACTCCATCATTAGAAGTTTCAATAGTTTTTAAAAAATTAATCACAAATTAGTACATTAAAATGCGTTTACTATTGGACCTGATTGTGTGATCTTGTAATATATCTTTTCTAAAAAAATGCTTTTCTTGAGATATCTAGTAAATTCATGTTATTTTAACCCTTTTAGATTAAAAAAATCTCACTAAATAATTTCTCTTTGAAAAAATAATTTTTCTTTTGATGATAGACATTAAATTATAATTTAAAAGGAAGAAATTAAAGTATCCTGACTATTAAATGTTCGAGGAAAATTGGCTTTCCTTATTTACACAAATTAGGATGATTGTATGAGTAATTTTGTTTTTATCATTTTGTCCTCAATTATGGAAGCAGATCTGCAAGGGTTAATATGGTATAGTAAGAGCAGTCAAAATGAAGTTGGATAAAAAGAACAAACACATAAAATTATTTTCGCTGTAAAGCAATTCTTCAAATCTTGAAAAGTAAAGGATTTTCTGAGTGTGTAAAATTAGGCCTGAATATCAGGGAAAAGTGAAAGAACATGAGATTATTTTAACTGTGGTGAACATCTTATAAACTGTTGAAAATTGACGTACTTTAACAATGTGTTAAGTTATTCACACCCAATCTAAGCAACTACTGAAAATTGCGCGAATATGAAATCAATTTCACTGTATAACAATTTTTAATTGTTGAAAAATAAAGGATTATTGAATGTATAAAATGTTGCTTAAAAGATGCAGGCGTATCAATCTGATTTTAATTTTAAGTGATACGTATGAAAAAATTGACACTTATTCTAAATATTTACTTATAAGTATGCATAATGCAAAAACTAGTGATACAAAGAATTTAAATTGTTGATAGCACAGCCTACTTATATTTTTAAGTCAAGAAAACTAAACTACACATAAAATTTTTTCAAGCTTAAAAGCTGATAAACATGAACTAATATTTGGAAAAGTAAAACGTACTTACATTTTCGCTCAATTTTTTAATGAAACCTGTAAAATTGTTTGTGAATCTTTTTTAAATGTCTCAAATGATAGCGAAATCTAAATATTATCAGAAAGGCAAATTTATAAACTTTACCGTAAGATTAATTAAAATAGAGAAAAAATGAAGTCTCTTTACGCTAGTTGTAATGACAGAGCTCCTGAACTGCAAAAAATAAAGTTTATTTTAAAACTGTAAAACACATTTATGTAATTGAACAATAAAATCAAATTAAAAGTAATAATTAAAATTTTGTTTTTCAGATAATTGGATCAAACATTTTTCAGCTTTCGAATTAAAGAATACTTTTTGAATATTTAAAAATCTTATTTTAATTAATAAAATGAGTTGTTTCATTGTACACATAAAGATGTGTATAGTGTAAATAAAATATAAAGTGGCAAATGTTTAGGTGTAGTATAGAAACAGCACATTCATTATTTTTCTTGTGTAGTTATTTTATTTTGCCAGAAACCGGAAAACAGCTGTGAACCTCAAAAATGTCTTAGGTTCAAATCAGTGCTTTTATCGCATTCTTTATAGAAGATTAAAAAAAGAACAAGTTTGTCACTGCCCCATTTGTATGACATATCCGGTAACAAAAATAACTGACTTATTTCTCGAGATACAATAATAAATAACTCGCCAATTCATGCTATCGTGATTAAGCTTTTCCGATAAACTGAACGTAATAAGTTATAATGATCTAGATAAAATTATTGGAAGAACAGTTAACCCTTTGAGGCGCAACCCTTTGCCAATGCTGAAAAAAGGGCAGCCGTTGCCATCGCTCGACTTAACTACCAACAAGATGGCGGACGATCGAAACGTTCATCGCGTGCCACAGATCTAGAGACCCTTTTATCATCCTTGAAGACAGCTGGCTGTGCGTGGGCACAGCTAGGTGTCGTCAAAAAAGGGTCTCTAGATCTGAGGCACGCGATGAACGTTTCGATCGTCCGCCATCTTGCTGGTAGTTAATTCGAGCGATGGCAACGGCTGCCCTTTTTTCAGCATTGGACAATCTATCCTGCTGTTCTCGCATTCTTCCATTTTTCAGCAGATGTCAGTGCTGTTAAAAAGAATCGTGACCATTTTTTGACTTGAAATGACGTTCTAAAAAGTAAAGGATTCTGGTGGAGGTATGTCACCCTCAACTATTTTTATATAAATCAAATCTATTCTTGTTGACTGGCAACAGTCAAAACGTCAGAATTTGGTGTTCCCAGAGCAGGAACACTGCGCGTTAAAGGGTTAAATGAATCTTTGATTCAACATTTCGTAACAGTTTCAAAATAAATTTATTCTTAAAATTGTACTTCCAGAAATGGAACTTTGCAAGTAAAAAGCAGTGGTCATATTTTGAAATAAATGATTCATCGATGTATACAAAAATTACGTCATTTTTTCTCTGACTGAAGAAAGAATGGTTGACGCAACAATCTTCTGTTTAAAAGGCGAATAGTATAAATTTTTAGTTATGAAAGTCTGCTCTAGGTATTTGAAAGCGAAGGAATGTAAATTTTACAGCGAATACAACTAGACAGTTGCTGTAAATAAAGCGAGTATTTAAGTAAGAAAAAAAAATGCCTTTCTTAATACACAGCTATGTAAATCACCAAAACATTTTATTGATATAACAAAATTAATTTTCTTTATTTTAACAAAATGTTTATTAAAGAAACATTTTCAGAGGGTTTAATTTGGAAAAAAAAAATCAGTGAACAAGCAAACCCAGTTAATTTAACTAATTTTTTTTTAAGTTGATACTAAAATTTCTCTAAAAACTATACAAAAAAAATATTTTATTGTTGAAAAAAAAATTTCTTCACATACGGCTTCCAACTTTGCGGGACAAAACTTAGATTTCTGAATTAAATGTTAAAGAAGAAATAAAAGTAACAAAACTACACTAAAATTTGAAAGGAAATTGGAATTATTGCTCAATTTTATTTAGAACGACACGTTTGAAGTTAGGAAAACATTGCTAGAAATGTGAGTAATTAAAAAATTAATTAGATTTTGAACATTATTGGCTTTATGTTTAGGCCAACATCCTTTGACGTTTTAAACTACTGAATGAAAATTTCCTTGTGATTTAACCTTGAGCTACTCAAACATACCAAAAAATGTGAGAAACTAAATATGGAAAAGATGACAATGTGATTACACTTCCCATCTATTTGTAAAAGCATGTTTCTTTCATTGTTATGAAAAAATGACGACTTGGAATAGCTATTCAAACAGTCACAGATGAAATCCTTTCTGACGTCTGTTCTTTTATGGACTTAGTTTTTGTTTGTGTTTTTTCTTTCTTTTTTATGTCATAAATATTTTATTTATTGTTGCTTAATAATTCTTAGTGTTGTAAGCCTAGAAGTAGATTTTCTTTATGAGTACATAATTATTTTTATGTCTAAACAAAATAAGAGATTTAACTATTTTGAATCGTTTCTTTAAATAGTCAGCTTGTTGATAATTTCTAGATCTTTTGTGTTTTATTTTTCTAATGATAAACTTTCCAACCTGGTAAACATTGAAGAATGTTCAAAACTATTTCGAAATCCATGCAGAAGATATCTTGGAACCACCACAACAAATATCTAATATCGGAGAAGATGTATTTTAATAAATCAATTTTGTATAAATTTGTATTACTAATGTTAGATATTCAATATTTTTCTTAAAAATGCATTTTCATTGAACATGCAATGTTATTCATAAAACTATTATGTAATATTGTTTGTAAAACATGCTAGTTTTTTTCATAATTAATGAAATCAATAATGACCACAGTCTTGCAAAGGATACTTTTAACTTAATGGTGTATTACTTGAATTTAAAGCATAAATTAAACTACAAAGAGAAACTTTTTGTAAAAGTACATCACTATTTTTTTTTAAATGTTGAATTATTATTTTTTAAATCTAAATGTTTGAACCATTTCAAAAACTAAATATACTGTTTATAGAAGTAACTATCGAATTTAAAATGAGATTGATACATTAAAAACATTATACGATACCAATATATTTATATTTTTCAAACTGACTTTCCATACTAGTACTTATACTAGACACGCTTTATGTCTTCAAAAATGTGTACTTGATATTTCTTATCGGATCTCAGACGAACTTTTCTGTGAGTGAGAAGTTATAAAAATGCAAAATTTTTTTCAAATGATGAGTGATTTAGCTTGTACGTTTTTCTTCATAACACAATCGCATAATCAACTTGTCTCAAACTACATAATTTCTATGTAAATGAAGCATTAACCTTTGCGAATGTCGGTCGCCATTCGCTGAATGAAGATTAAAAATCCTTACTTGCTGGTAAAAATTTAGGTCTACACTTCACAATGACGAGTAGATCTAAATTCTTACCTGCTAAATTTTTACTCATTAAAAAAATTTATAAATAAGCTGAATGCTTCAAATTTATTGCAGTTTTTATTATCTATTACATTGCAAAAAATTTCAGTGCTTCCGTGAAATGGAAAAATATGTAGTTAAAATTAATATAAATTGCTGCTTCATTCTTTATAATGGATGTGGCTTGCAGATTATTCTTAGTGGCTGGAAAAATATGTTTTACCAGGCACGAAGGCTGGAGCAAAATTTTTTGCCTTGGAGAATGTTATGAAGGATGCAGAGAAAAAAAAAATCAGGATTTTTTATTTATTGAAGGAGCATTGCATTCTTGCATTTCTTAGTAAGCATTTTAGTTTTGTTTATTAGTTTTGTAGGAAGTGTGTGGAGAACAAATTGAAAATGCACACATGAAATTGATATCACACTGCTTATGTGAAAGCTGGATGAATCAGAAGAAAACAGTCTTTGACAGAACAGAGATGATCAGATTTTAAGCGTTAAGAATGAAAAATATTTTTTCAAGGAAAAATTGATTGAAAGAGTGTTTTTCTAAGTGTTTTACTCACATGTGGAAGGATTATATGACAAATGACTGGCATTCCTATCGTGAGTGAACAGCTCAACATATGCTTTGCAGCTGCTGGCTTATATTTTTGATACAGTGCCTTTATGATTAAAATTGTCAGGTTTTGCTTTTGCTAACAAATCGAGAATATATACCTTATTCTTATTTAATATTTTGTAAAGAAATATTCATTAACCGATTTTCTTATTAGCATGTTTAAAATGCATAAGTGCTTTGGCATTTTGTAAAAATCATTTAGCTCATAAATGCGCTATAATTTAGTGCATAAAAATTATACAGCGCTAAAAATTGCACAGTTCATATGACACATACTTATTTAGAAATTTCAAAAAATTAGTATCTATAAAAAACATATTTCATTGCTTTATAAAGACTTTTTAACACTTTTTCAAAAGGTACTAATTACAAAAAATACCTTTAGATTGATGTTTATAAAAATTACATGATCTGTGAATTGTATGTTTGTTGATGATATCAAATTTGAAAATAAATAATTAATATTCAAAATAAAATCTAGAACCGTAAATCTGAAACCGTAAGCAATCACAACATTATTACATGGATAATTTCAAAAAATTTATTTGTAACTTTGGAATGATTTTGAATTTTAATAAATTTAAATTTTTGATTAGAAAGTTATATAATTATAAAAATATATTCATAAATAAAGAAGTTGGTGTAAATATTATTTGTGCACCATCTGAGATGGGAAAATAAAAAGCTGATTTTATTAGCGGTATGAATATTAAAAATATATATTTTTTCATTTTTAATTTTCCATAAATATGTTCTTTCCTAAACAAGTGTTATAAATGTCCAAAATTTCAAAAACCTTACTTTTATATTATTGCTATTTCGATTAATGCATTTTTTTTAATTCATATGTTAGATTTGTATCACAGTTCACATATTCCTAGCTGAAAGCAACGTTCATAAAGATCTGAATTTTTTTTTTCTATTCAAACAATAAATTAGGAATACTAAATTATATTTCCGACAGCGGCATATATTTCTTTCGTGCGGTGCTTATAAATTGCTGCTTAAGCAGTGTAAGTGTATATGCATGCACGAAGGGAGAAGCAAATAGTCTATTGTCATATACGGGAGCTCTTTGTGAAATTCAGTTTATATTAGCGGCGGCATCTTCAGTCATAGTGAATTTAACGAATTTTTGTAAAAAGGAGAGACCAAGGGCAACGGGGCGTAAGAAAAGTTACGTGAAAATATAAGAGTAAGAAAAAACGTGCTGTGGCTTTAAGATTTTAGAAGAGAAAAAAAATTGAAATTTTAGAGCTAAAAATTAATTTATTGAGCTTATATAGTATTTTCAATTAGACTCGAACAATGTGTCTTATTTACTATAAGTTTGGTGCCCAAACTTACCATTTATATTTTTTTAGTTTAAAAATTTACTAACAAATAGTCTACAGGTGTAAAAGTTTCGTAAATGGAGAATTTCTACACACTCGTGCTGTTAATTTTAAGAAAATGCATTCTTAAATAAATTCCGAGTTTGAAAACAACAACAATAAAACTTTTTAAACAAAATTGATTGCTTTCTAGTCTTTTAAACTAAATTTATAGCTTGAAATGTGGAAAATTGGAAAATGATAGCTAACTGCAGAATTTGTTTAAAAACTTTGAATTTTAATACTATGCTTTAACTACATGGGATTATTTTGAGGAAAATCGAAATTATTTATAGAGAATTTTATAGCTTAAATTATTTAGTTTAATCACTTTTAGCTTGAATAGGGAATACATATTTATGGATAGCAATATAGAATGCTTTTAACTGCAATTAATTTAAAATTATATATTAAATACCAACGTTCGACTGGGAAACGTAAGTTGCCTGGTTCAAACCCAAGGTACGTCCGCCGACCTAGCCGTTCGGAGTTTTCTCTGATTTTCGGCGAAACTTAGCTTAAATATCAACGGAGGGCATCCTCCCTGCTTGGCCTAGATCTCTAGGGCAGATAATTGGCCATAATCTCACAGACAAACAATCAAATCAATACCAACGATAACGAAAATGACTTTTAGGTAAAATATTTTTTATGATAATTAGGAATTAGTAAATCAAATTTTTATAAAAATTATAAGTGAGAGTATACATGCATTTTATTTTTACTAGTTTATTTCCAAACTTCGGAAAACATATTTTCGTTCCATTTGTAACAGTAGTATTGAAAATATCAGATACTATACTGTTAAGAATTAATAGTAAATAAAAAAGATGTAAATGAATATAACTTTCCAATTGGAAAATAAAAAAAAAATAAATATGTTGAAAGCCCTCCAAAAAAGTTAAAATTCATTTTGAAAGACAGAAAATATTAAAATAAAAACACAAAGTTAAACGCCTTGTTACTGTAACTATTAAAACTAAAATATGCTTATTGACAGACAGACAGACAGAGAAAGAGAGAGAGAGAGAGAGAGAGAGAGATTTTTTCTTTAAATTTGTTTTTATGTTTTCCTTTTTTTTTTCGAACGGTACGCACTATTTAAATTTCGTGATAGATATTAGACAGAAACTACAGTACAAAAATTATAATGTTTCTAAAATGTAAGTTTAAAACGAAGATGAGAGAAAAACAGATTCTTTAAATGATTTTGAACAGACCCCGTTCAGACTCAATCATGATTTTCTCCACAGAATATCTTTCCATGCCTCTCTGTAAAACAATCATCTTCATTATAATATGCATAGAATATTCAAATAACACCCGTAAATAGTTTAAAAATAACGCATTAAACTTTTCTTGACATTTTGAGAAAATAATCATCTAGATTCATCCTTGAGTGTAAATTGACACTCCGAGAATGCATCAGAATTTCCATTTGGTATTTTGTGCCTTCATTAAAGCAATTATTTAGTCAAGGAAGCTGATTAGTTGGAGGTCACAGTTTATCATGAAGACATTCATGGCTTTTAATCAGCCGCACATAGCGAAAGAAATAATCAGTTAACCCTTTGACGCGCAACCCTTTCCCAATGCTGAAAAAAGGGCAGCCGTTGACATCGCTCCACTTAACTATCAGCAAGATGGCGGACGATCGAAACGTTCATCGCGTGCCACAGATCTAGAGACCCTTTTTTGACGTCAGATGGCTGTGCCATCGTCCGCCATCTTTCTGGTAGTTAAGTCGAGCGATGGCAACGGCTGCACTTTTTTCAGCATTGGGCAATCTATCCAGCTGTTCTCGCATTCTTCCATTTTTCAGCAGATGTCAGTGCTGTTAAAAAATAATCGTGACAATTTTTTTACGGGAAATGACGTGCCAAAAAGTAAAGGATTCTCGTGAAGCTATGTCACCCGCAACTATTTTTATAGAAATCAAATCTATTCTTCGTGACTGGCAACAGTCAAAATGTCAGAGTTGGGTGTTCCCAGAGCGGGAACACTGCGCGTTAAAAGGTTAATCTAATTGTTTTCCATGTTCTTGTAGCATTACTGCAATTTTCGCTTTAAACAGGGATATTTTATTATTGGTCTTCGACCTAAAAATTTCCTGGTCCTATGAATTCAGAGCATCTTTGTAATACCATTAATTTGAATCTATCCGAAAATGCTAGTCTTTTGCATTCCGCTGGTGACACAGGCTTTGCTTGTTAATTAATAGCTTTAACCGTTATTTACACGAAAGAAGCGAATATTTTCCTAGCTCAAATGATGGAGAGTAATGTAGAATTTCAAAAATTGCGAAATTGTTTGAGAGGAAGTGCGATAACCCCTCTTACCTGCATATAAGGGTAATTTCCAGCTAATAGGAATCTTGGAATTTGAGGAACTATTTCACGTTTGGCCTAAATTTAATAAAATAAAATTTTATGGCAGTTAATAAAATTTTATGGCTTTTACTCGTCGTTCAAAAGCAATCTTCTTTCACAGTAGGACTGTGTCAAACATCAAATTAAGGATTTCATTGTTTATTATTTGTTTTCTAAACAGAGTGACTTAATATTCATTCCAAAGTTTTATAAAGAGGTTATGCAACTGGTCAAGGTCCAATTTAGAAAATTCTTTACTATGCCCTCAATAAGGGATGGAAATCTCCCCAATACTGAATTGAAATTTTCTAAATTGTTACCCACACACGCACCTATGTCCTATTAACGTCATTGCTGTTGAAAACTGTAGAATTAGAAAGAAAAAAACGATAAGGGAATTTTTTCTTTTAAACTAAAAGTTTTTTTTAGGCACCCAACATTTTAGGGCTTTTGGAACCTCCAATTGAGCTTAATGGAAGAGCAGTACCTGCAACTGTTATATGCGAACTAGTTCGGAATATCTGAAAGTACCGCCAATGATCATTGAAAAGCGTTGGATATTGATCCAATCGGTAAATAAAAACCTCGAACATGAGCAGTTTGAGAAAAAATTGAGTTTGAATATCTCCATTCTAATAGCACAATACTGAAGGTAGACTTCATCTACTCCTTTAACCTGTGGTAGAGCACCACTTCCTAGATATAGAAGGCCTGAGAACAGAAGCTTTTACGTCATCACTAGGACCACTAAAATGACGTCATCAAACATTTCTTTTCACAAAGTAAAACTATTAAGAGTTTGTGGTGAATTTACTCCCGCATAACACATTTTAATGATTTGAGATAGAAAATTTAATTTTACGACAAATAGAAAATTTTAACTATCACTAATTATATAATAGAAATATATCACAATAAATAATTTTTTATTAGAAAGACGTTATAATTTTTATCTTTAACTTAAGATATTTTCTAAAATTTCTATCATTCACCAGAAATTTTAAATAGTTTTATTTCGTGAAAAGAAAACTGTGATGACGTCATCTTAGAAGACCTAGTGATGACGTAAAAGCTTCTCTTCTTAGGCTTTATATATCTAGGAAGTGGTGGGTAGAGACATGTTAGGGCTTTTATGAACTCGAACTGAGCCTAATGGAAGATCAGTACCTGCAACTGTTACATGCGAACTAGTTCAGAATATCTGAAAGTACCACCGATGGTCATTGAAAAGGGTTGGACATTGGTCCATCCGGTAAATAAATTTCTCGAGCACGAAAATTTTGAGCTTGAACATGTCCACTCTAATAGCACAATACTGGAGGTGGACTTCATCTGCTTAAGTTCATCCATTCTTTTAACCTGTGGTAGAGAGCAGCAGGTGAAGTTAAGTAGGGCGGCATGTTTTTCCTTATATCGGTGCCAAACTTTCACCCAAGGGATAAAAGTGATAGCAGGCGTCGGAGAATAATTTGTTCGAATGCTCGCGATGTATAATGATATGTATCTATGCACTCTTGTAAAATAAAACAAACTTCTTTGTGCTTTATACTTGGTTTTCCATTCATACAATTAAAAAGCCGAAGCGTTGTTCGTTTGGGGAATAAGGGGATAATATATGTTAGGAGAAAGCGATAAAAAGAGATACCGTTTCTAAGGCGTGTTCTTAATTATTCTTTTTATGTACGTGCGCTAAATGCATTTGGAATTTTACTGCTGTAAATCATACAAAATATAATGATTTCTTATTTCAACATGTTATTTAAGCATTTTGTTTGGCGGCTTGGTTTTGAAAGAGCAGTAAGTTTCATATTGTATTGATAGCGGAAGGAGAAAGCACAAAAGACGCATGCTTTGAAGAATAAGATATACGTTTTTAATTTCGTGCTTTTTTTTGCAAATAAGGATATCTAGCTTTATTAAATGTATCTTTTTGATTAATTACGTTTTTTTTCTAATAAATGCATCCTTTATCAGATTCTTAAAATTGAAATTGGGACACACAACTTCCGTATTTCATTTTACCTATTGGTGTACAGTGTTTAATCCTTTAAGGCGCAACCCTTTCCCAATGCTGAAAAAAGGGCACCCGTTGCCATCGCTCGACTTAACTACCAGAAAGATGGCGGACGATCGAAACGTTCATCGCGTGCCACAGATCTAGAGACCCTTTTTCGACGACAGCTGGCTGTGCCGGTACAGCCAGCTGTCGTCAAAAAATATTCGTGTTTGATGACGATGATGATGACCGTTTAGAACGTTAGATGAACGTTTCGATCGTCCGCCATCTTTCTGGTAGTTAAGTCGAGCGATGGCAACAACTGCCCTTTTTTCAGCATCGGGCAATCTATACAGCTGTTCTCGCATTCTTCCATTTTTCAGCAGATGTCAGTGCTGTTAAAAATAATCGTGACCATTTTTTGACGGGAAATGACGTGCTAAAAATGAAGGATTTTCGTGGAGCTATGTCACCCGCAACTATTTTTATAGAAATCAGATGTTGTCTTCGTGACTGGCAACAGTCAATAAGTCAGAGTTTGGTGTTCCCAGAGCGGGAACACTGCGCGTTAAAGAGTTAATCCTTCAATCATGAAACATGAAACTTTTACTGGGAAAAATATAACAAATTATTTATTTTAAAAAAATGTGAATTTTTATTTTTGCTTTTATCTTTAAAAAAATTGCTATTTAAATCGAATCGTTACTCTTCTCATAATCTTGTCATAATAGTATTAAAAACAAATCATATATCAAATCAGCAATACTGAATGCGCATCGCACAAATATAAATACTGAAAATGTGCAATAGATCTCGCTTCATATTTTAGATTTTCTATAAACGACTAAGAGATATAAAAATAATTTTCACATACTTTTACAGTTCATAAGCTGTTTGCTTTTATTTTTTTTCGTTAAGGTAGACTTTTAAAAATTCTGAAGCTATTGAACTGATTTTAAAGTAATCACTTTATGTGAAAAACTCATAAAAAAAATCATAGTGCCTTTTGATAAGCTGTACTATGGATGTGTAAAGCATGCGTCAAATATTCGAGAGCAGCAGTTGGCATTTACTGCTGTTTAAGTTTTAAAAATTTCGAAATAGACCAAAATTATTTCAAACCATCACGTACATCTATAGTGAACGAATCTGTTTTAAATTATTTTCTGTCATAGCATTATATCCAATGTTTATTACAGAAAATATCAGGTTGTAACGAAAGTTTTCCGCCAGATTTGCTTGAGTCAGCTCATGCGGTACCGAGCGATTGATCTTATATGTCAAGTTTATACGATGCCTTGCGCGACTAATGGACATGGTACTAAAGTCTAACTCTTTTAGCTAGCTCTCGAGTGGATGAATATTTTATCTTCTTAGTGAATATTTAGTGGATGAATATTTTATCTTTGTGAATATTAGTGGATGAATATTTTATCTTATCCGGCTAGAGCGCTCTGCTTCTTAAATGTTCTAGTCCTCGTTTTTGAACTTTCGGTACCAAATCTTCACAATGTCGTATGATACAACAGTAGTACCTTAAGCTGTACACATGATTCGGTGTCATTCTGTAGCTGACTTTTTGCAACAGAACTGAGAGTAAATGATGGTTCAATCTGGTAGCGTGATAGTTCCATTTCAGACACCTTATACTTAATCATAAAGATATTGTTTTACAGATTTGACAACACAGTGCTCTAGAACAAGTCTTTTTCTTTCAAATAACAAAAATCGTTTGACAAAATATTGGCATAGACACCAACGCGAACTGTTTGTGCAGACAATACTTCCAGTGGCGGAAAACTTTCGTTACAACCTAATATTTTCTTATTTCCAATGTAATATGCTTACCTCTTGAATTGACACTTTTAAATCATCGGAATATTTCTCATTGAGTTACATTGAGAACATGGTGTAATTTAAATTGCCCTCGACTACATTATTTTAACTAAAGAGGTACCGAAAATTGAAAAAGTCAGATACCCGTATTAACCCTTCGAAGAGCAAGCATTTTCCCATCAATATAGAAAATCCACTGGATAGACACCCCAACGATGAAAAAGTGCAGTCGTTGCCATCAATCTATTTAACTACCAATAAGATGGCAGTCAATCGAATCGCGCCCATCTGTTGCGATAGAGTTCTGAAATAGCTGGCTGTGCGCAACCAGCTGTTTCAGAAAACTTCTTTATCTTCTTGTGGTGCCAGACGGGCTATTCGATCGACCTCCATGTTACTGGTAGTTAAATGGATCAATGGCAACATCTGCACTTTTTCAGCAATTGGGCCATTTAACCAATATTTTTTTTTTACTACCATCAGTGAATGTGCTAAAATAAGGTTGTTTCGCCGGGCAACCACCGCACGTCAAAGATTTAAACTCTGCAACCCTCAAAGCAAAAACCTTCCATCATGATCCAAAATCGAAGAAACGAAAGGGATTATCAGAGTGCATTATCATGATAAGTTGAAAGAAGTTTCAAGGACAACAGTACCAATGAAAATTTTACTTTCTTATTGAAAAGTCATATGCTTATAGCCACTAAAAAAGGAAATAAAATCCTCTGAAAAGCTCTAAAAATTTCTTTTCTTATGGCGTGGCTAGTCATACAAACTAAAACATTCCGTTGACAATTAAATGAAAGAAAAAATGAGAACTTTGAATGAAATCGTTCAATTATTTTAAAGATATGAAATTTAGTTACGTATTTTATCAGCAATTTGTGGAAACATGTTCTAATCAATTTCATAGCTTAGATGATTGTTCAGTGGTACTGAGTACAGTACAAATAACCCGCACACATTAATAGAATTCATTGATGGAACAGTCAATCCACTGATCATGACTTCCGCGGCTTTCGAAAATGGATAAAAATGATTAATGACCATTCGGTAACTCTTATTAAAAGCTCTTGTACGGAACAATGTTAACCCACTCCTTTTACGTGCTATGTTTCATTTAATCAATTACTTATATTTTTAATAACTCGTTAAGTCTCCCCTTTCATGTATGTTATCTATTTAATGATATGACGGATAATGCGTCGTTTATAACGATGTCTCAGGTAAAGAGAAAAAAAAGGTAAAAATCACTTGAAATGTTTCTAAGGCTCTTTGAAGATATAACTAAACTTTATTTTTAATAGCTTCGATTAACCTCTTCAGACCTGGAGTAAATCTCACATTTCAATTTAAAGATAAATTTCATAATTGTGTTTTAAAAAAAACCTATTACTCTTAAAAACGACAAGTAGAAAGCGCATTTTCAGGATTTCTAAAGAGCGTAATTTTCCGCGAATAACAGCCTAATTCCCAATCTCTTTCTCAGTAGTAAAAAGTTGTTATCTCCCACAAACGAAGATTGTTAAGAAACTTTTAAAGGTAAATGATGTCCTACAAGTTCCTTTCAGCTATATGAATATTGAAAAAAAAAAAGAAAAGAAAAGAAAAAATATTCACAAATTCAACTTAGGAAATTTCAATAATATTTAAATATTCCTTTGTGTAAAGGGAAACAAAAATAAAACAACATCAAACATAAACAAAGTGTGTGCATAATTTTTGCAGAATTTACACATTCAAAAGAATTAAAATCTTTTATTCAAAATTAAAACGTCCAAGAATGTGTACATCAGTTTCGTAACAACAAAAATTATTAAAGGATTGTGTTAACAATGAAAGCGAAAAGGTACACACAAGGTTAAATTCAGCATAAACCCAAAATAAATTGTAAGTATTTTGGTTCATCTTTGTTTTTTTTTAATCCAATAGCGGTAGAATAAATGGACATCAAAGTTTTACTTGAGGTAACACACACAAAAAGTGATATTTTACCCTCTAAGAAAAGTTTCAAAGTAATCAAATGCTTGAAAATGATCATTTTTTACTAAACACGTATTTTGTGCAGTGGAAATAAATTGGCAGAGAATTTTTTATTATTCAATGTGCATCCTTTGAAAGTGAAAAATGATGTATAAATTAAAACCAGATCGGGACCGTGGTAATCCAGTGGTTAAGGCATCGTGTTAGTAATTGAAAGGTTGCGAGTTCGATTTCCAACATACCAGTAACTAACGACCGTCATGTGCAATCAAAAAGTACGTGCATACCAAAAAAACCTTGTTCCGAAAGTCCTTTCGGTGGTCGATAGTAATTTCTAAGGAGTGCCACCATTCAGAAAAGTCCTACCTTCTGATGAGGATCTGAATTGTCTTAGAAAACATATAGAACAATTAGAAAGGCCGTAGAGCACCCCACTCTTTGCTAAGAGGCTTTTGTGTGTAAGTACTTGATGAAAGCTAACCGGTTCTTATGTAAAGGGCTAAACTAAAGTTTCAAATGATTATTGTTTTATACTTTTGTATAAAGGGTTATGAAATCCAAATTCATTTATATTTATTTTCATATTTTCGAGAAATTGCTTCATTTCTGCATTTACTCATCTTATGCCATAACAAAACGAATGAAATAGTTAATAGAAAATATGCAAAAGCTCTTCCTATTTTCCTCCATCGACTAAATATAACACAACCGAACGATAATAAAAACAGAAATCTGAAACACTAATTATGAGGAAATGTTTCAGTCAATATGTGACGTGAATGGCAATTAGTTGTTCAACGAGCTTATGAAATTACTGCAGACGAAATACATTTAATCCTAGAACAAGCAACAAAACTGTGCTTTGAATTCAAAGCACACAAGCTACTCTTGCAGGTATTTAATTTTAAGACGTGTAACACAAAATTTATTACTTTTCAATATTAATTTAGAATTAATTTGGGAGTGGCCATTGTTTGAAATGTTACATTTTTTCGAAATAGCATCCTTGATTTTCATTTTCACCTCAAGATGTCTCAGAATTTGATGAGGAAACTGAGCTGCACCTTGAACTTGTTAAAATTTCAGTGTAATTCTGACTGCAGCTATTTTTATGACCGCAGTTGACAAATGGTTTTTGTTAGAATTCTGAGAAACTCTTATAATTTTTATGGCTTTTAGAAATAATTCATATTGTAATTACACCACCTAATCTCAGCCAAGACCAGAATTTTTATTAGTGACTGAGCCATGACAAAAATAAATATGTTTCTTGATACTATTATTGTACTTTCTATTTTTATGGCTTTTAGAAATAATTCATATTGTAATTACACCACCTAATCTCAGCCAAGACCAGAATTTTTATTATTTAAAAAATAAATATGTTTCTTGATACTATTATTGTACTTTCTTTAATGACTGGTCGACAGCTTATATGTTTAAAGCAACGTTCATAAATTTAAATTTTTATGTGAATTCAAATTTTTGTTGATGTTAACTTCATATGCGCAAAATACTAAGTCCTCCAGACATTCCTATATACCTCCCTTTAACTAGGACTTTTAACAGTTATATAGAGTAGGACCTTAATTATCCGAGCCCCGCTTATCCGATGTTCCCTATTAACCGAGATACTAAACTTTACCGAACTATCCGCTTTCACCGAGGTGCCATTTCGAATAATGCGAAATTGTGCGTTTACAAACCCGAAAAAGTTCAAAGCAGTGAAAAATGAGTCATTACTATAATGTTTCTAATTCAATTATTTAAACTAACAAGGAGGAGGCACGGCCTCGGGGAAGCGGATTTCAATGATCTTTGGCGCAGTGATAGTATACCATGTCAATATACTACGTGTGAAATACTAAGACGAAATACTCAAATACAGTCGAGAAAAATTAATATTTATTTTTGAACCACGTCACCAAGACTTTAAATAGAAGTTACGCGCAGAAAACAAGCTAAGCGCCGTGGCGGAATGGTTAGAACGGTAGATTTCTGACCTGGGATCCCTGGTTCGTATCTCCTGCTGCGCAAACGTTTTTCTTTTCCGCTCTCTTTTTCTAAATACATCAATACTGATAATTAATCCATTTTTTAGTCAAGTAAATAATTTACTTATTTTTTATTCATTTATTATTTATTTATTTATTTTTTAGTACCTACTTATTGATTTTTTTATTATTACTTAAATTTTATTTCTACTTGCAAAATCTTTACTTTGGAATCAGAATTTTACACATTCAAAATAATTCACTTTTAACATTCGCAAAACTCAATATTTATTTAAGGTACATACCTTTTTTTCACAATCATACGACAGACTTTTTTTTTCTAATTTTCACCCGTTCGTGATGCCACAGCAACAGCATTATTTCTTTTAATCGTCTGTCCTCTGTAGATGGGTTTTCAATTTAAAATATCACACGTGAAAATTTCGAATAGACGTATTTAAGCAGCAAAACTTATTTTGAAGAATTATATCGCAGTTACAAATATGCCACCTGGCCTAGCAAGTTCTTACTGCTTTGATGAAAAAGTTATTGTTAGTTCTAAATACAGTGATGTTTTGAAGCAGTGACTAAAAAATGGAGTAGCGTATCACGAAAGTTCACTTCTCAATAATAATAATAATAATAATAATAATAATAATAATAATAATAATAATAATAATCATAATAATAATAATTGCAACGCCAGATTCTGATACACTACCTGAATAAGATATGGTGACAGGCACAGAATTGTACAATAATACATGGGATGTATTGAATGAAAAGAAGATGGGAAATTGATCAATGCTCAAGAAGAGTGTATAGAAGAAAATTTCGAATCAGATGGGGATGAGGAGAAAAATAAATTCAATTGTCATAACTATATTATTCGTTATAATTATTCTATTCAAATAATCATAACTATAATCAATTGTAAAAATAGAAATCGAATAGTAGAAATAAAATTTTAAAAAATATGTAAATAAGTAATAAAAAATTCAATAAGTAGTAAAAATAAATAAATTAAACAATAAATAAATATTTACTGGACTGAAAAAAGAATTAATTACCAGTATTGATGTGTTTAAAAAATGAGATAACGAAAAAAAAAAACATTTGCGCAATATTAGATTCGAACCTGTAGGAAACCACCGTTCTAACCATTTCGCAACGGCGCTTAACCTAACTTACGCGTAACTTATATTTAAAGTTTTGGTGAAGGGGTTCGAAAATAAATATTAATTTTTCTCGATTATATCTGAGATTGCGTCTTAGTATTTTACAAGTAGTATAATCACATGGTATATTACCACTGTGCCAAAGATAATTGAAATCCGATTCTCCGAGGCCGTGCCTCCACCTCCTTGTAATTCGATTTTTAATTATAAATGTTTTAAAATATATAATTACAGATAGAATAGATATGTATTGTTAAATATACAGTGTACCCGCTGAAGTCTGTCGTCACCTCAATAATATCTGAACGGCAAGAACTGAGTCATAAAAGTAGGGTACAGATTGCTTTAAACTTTCCATGCGTTACTCAAGGAAACCGCTTATAACTCCATCTAGCGTGTAAATTGGGAGTTAGCATTCTTACCTCATAAATGACCCGAGACACAAGGAAAAAGTCAGTTATAAAATTGTGCAGCATTTCATTGATTCATTTAAAAAAAACACTTCAAGTTGCACAATAATTCGCTCAATAATGATACGGACGGAAAGCATAAAACGCACATTTCTTTGATCGAATTTTCCAAAACTGCACTTACCTGACTTAGAAGTTGCTTTTATTCTTCATAATAAAAGCGTTTTCAGTCAGCAACAATAAAAATCTGGACTCTGCTCTGCAATTCTCACTGGAAGTTTTACAATATGGCTGGAGACACGCTGGCAAAAGCATCAGTAATACGTATTTACTTATTTAATTTTTAACATTAATGGGCTCAAGATGTCTTTTCATAATAAATCGGTAATGCTGAACAATTTTGTAATTGACTTTTCCCCATATTTCGTACCGTTTTTGAGATAAAAACGCTAACTCCAAATTTAGCCTCCAGGTGGCGCTTTTAGCAATTTTCTTGCGTAGCGCATGACCACTTTACTCTACCTAGATCCCACTTGTATGACTACAGCTATTGCCTTTTAGAAGTTTTTGGGGTGACGACGGACTTTAGCGAGCACACTCTTTATTCCACATTTTCAAAAAGTACATGATTCAGTTTAACAAAACATTATAACTAACGAATGTCCGCATGTTATCCGAGGTATGCTCGATCCGGACTACTTTGGGAAATCGACGTTCTAGTGTACCTTTATTTTAAGCATTTACAGTTATGTATAAGAGTAGGGGGCATCATTTAATCGTGAAATTCCGGTACCTACCTTGGATAAAGTTGAGCTCTCAGGAATTTTCTTGAGACTCGACAGATTCTGTGATATGCATATAGGGTAACCATAATTAAAACATGTTGCGTCAAGCCAGTTATCAGGAAATTATAAAATTTTTTAGACCATTTACTACAGATATAGGAATTTGTTTCACTAGAGGTTAAAACATTTTCCAAATATTATCTCTGGATAGTGTATCCGAAAAAAATGTAGTAAAAATGCATATTTTTTTCGATGTCGCACGAAAGCTGTTTTGAAAATGCTAAAATTCTCGGCAATTCTTATTTTTGCTGTGAAGGTCTGTAGGTTGGCTAAATATGTAATATATTGATACACTGTTAATAAAAGTGTTTAACATTTCACCATAAATCGGTACTGAATTAGCTGCAACCTTTCTGTGGAAAAACGTTGAACCTTGATTTAGTGCTTAAACTGATCCCTGGAACCAAATCATGGTGATTTGGTGATCCATAGAAATTGGCTGCATCCATAGAAAGGATGCAGCCAATTTGTTGTTGTTGTTGATTATGCCCTTTGTTAACCACATGCGGTGCCAGACACCCCCAGATGGGGGGGGGGCGTCTTATATTTTGAGTGGGCCCCAGTGGGAGGAAGTCCGACCTTAGCCCGGGATCCCCAAATTTTGAACCCATTCCACTGGAGGGACCAACCCCCTGAAATCGGCATTCCCAGAGGTATAGTTTAACAACATGGAGGGCATTGGAGCCACGACGGATTTTATGTGCACCAGCTCCTACACGGTCCCACAGCAGTCGAGCCGAGAGGGAGTTGACCCTACCAAGCACTGCCCAAGCCGGATGCTGCTTTACTTGCCGTGTTCTTATGGGAACGGGGTTTAACCCCCAGACCACTGCAGGACTGCAGCTAATTTAGCTCCATCATATGGTGAAACGTTGAACTAGTTCTATTTACGGTGTAATATATCCTATTACACATTGATATTCGGAACTATTTTTTTCCCATCGAAACATATTCCAATGTCTTTATTAAGAGATCTACCAAATTGCACAAATTTCCAATGGCTGGTTTCGACTAAGGTTATCTTTGAAATAGGGTTCTTTCCTTTTGGGCATTAAATCGTAGCAAAAATATCACAAATATACTATTCTACTCCAAAAAATTCCACCATCCTATGACAACCATAACATAATATATTACTTATGGACAACATCGGAAGTATGTCAAGGTTCTGAGATTTATTAGGTAAGGATGATTCTCCTTGGCATTATTTTACTATGGAACCCAACGGTCTAGTGACGTAAATGAGTCGAAGTGAAAGTTGAAAGAGTGGTGAAAGTGTGAATAAGTGGAATTCTTCCTGGTCGGTTGCTTTCGGGAACACAGAAACGGTTGCACAGAACAAGTACTCCATGAATGCTTGATGTAGATACGACGGTTTGGGGTCAGAGATGAATTAAGGGATGTAGTAAGCTTGATTATATAAAGTTGCAGCTTGGCGTTCCTAATATAAATCATAAAAAGAAATGTAAAATAAAAGTTGTAAAATTAACTTGCGGAATATTGTAAACAAAGGACACTTTATTTATTTCATGCAGTTTAAATCAACTTTTTGTGGCTTTGTGGTCTTTTTCGGCCATTTTAACAAGTTTTTTATTGATTTGACTATTTCAGAGTGGAACTATACTTAGATGAAATCAAACTTTATATAATGCACAATAAAATATTTTTAAAATTATAAGCATAATTTGTTATATTGTATATACAATATGTCCCAAAAATATTGACCTGGGCTTTAATACCTTAAATATTAATAACGCAAGGATACAATAAATTAAGAAATTATCTTGACTTTTAAGAAAACTTTTTTTTTTGGTTGGGGGGGGGTGGTATAAAGGGGCCATATCTTTTCAGCTGTATAACTTCTTAAAATTTTGTATGTAGGAACTTATGAAACTGAAGAAGAATATTCCTTTGTTCCTTTTTTATCACCCGAAATGAGCATATTGTATTATTTTTTTATACATGTGTGGCACTTTAAAAGTTGTTTATTCATTTTTAAAATAAAACATCGCAAAAAAAAATAGAAGTATAACTCTCTCAAAGTGTAAAATATGTTATCTGAAGAAAAAGACCGACAATTCCCATTGCATTAAAATGCATGCTTTTTTTTTTCATCTGATAATCGAATGGAAATCGTTTCGTTATCGTCAGTAGCCGGACAGAATCTGCTTGGCAGAATTCCATGTTCGAAGTCTCTTCGCATAGATGCCACAAACGAGACAGGATCAAGGTTAAACAAAAATAATAGCGGGAATGGTCGGGTGTTTTGTGTATGAAGCGTGAGGGGGAACGAATGGCGTGCTCTTTTACTTTTCTGAATTACTAATTCTCTCCGTGTTTTCTGTGAAATTGAAAAATGCACTGGAGAAAGGCGTGTAAAAGCTCAGCTAAGTCCCAATGTTCAGCGTCCCGTACATTCGACTCAAAACTTTTATTAACCCTTTGAGGCGCAACCCTTTCCCAATGCCGCACAGCCAGCTGCGTCAAAAGAAAAGGTCTCTAGATCTGTGGCACGCGATGAACGTTCCGATCGTTCGCCATCTTGCTGGTAGTTAAGTCGAGAGATGGCAACGGCTGCCCTTTTTTCAGCATTGGGCAATCTATCCAGCTGTTCTCGCATTCTTCCCTTTTTCAGCAGATGTCAGTGCTGTTAAAAAGAATCGTGACAATTTTTTTACGGGAAATGACATGCTAAAAGGATTCTCGTGGAGCTATGTTACCCGCAACTATTTTTAAAGAAATGCTATACTAAAATGTACTAAAGGAATATACTAAAATGTAATCAAGGGGAAGCAAAATTTTCTATTTCGGTTTTCTGAGTAATTAACAAACTTTTCGAAAATCATGCACCTCAAAATACAAAAAGTTGTTATTTATATTTTACTTATTATAAGTAAAGTTGTACTATAAATTATAATAATAATTTGACCCTTTGAGGCGCAACCCTTTCCCAATGCTAAAAAAGGGCAGCCGTTGCCATCGCTCGACTTAACTACCAGCAAGACGGCGGACGATCGAAACGTTCATCGCGTTCCACAGATGTAGAGCCCCTTTTTTGACGCAGCTGTTTGTGCGGCATAGCCAGCTGTCGTCAAAAAAAGGTCTCTAGATCTGTGGCATTTTGCTGGTAGTTAAGTCGAGCGATGGCGACGGCTGCCCTTTTTTCAGCATTGGGCAATCTATCCAGCTGTTCTCGCATTCTTCCCTTTTTCAGCAGATGCCAGTGCTGTTAAAAAGAATCGTGACCATTTTTTGTGCGGGAAAGGACGTGCTAAAAAGTAAAAGATTCTCGTGGAGCTAGGTCAACCGCAACTATTTTTATAGAAATCAATTCTATTCTTCGTGACTGGCAACAGTCAAAATGTCAGAGTTGGGTGTTCCCAGAGCGGGAACACTGCGCGTTAAAGGGTTGAAAGTCTCTCAATGTAAATTTATTTATACCTCCTCAAAGAATTCTCTAACTATTGTTATCAGGGTTCTGTTTCATGTTACTTTATAGTGTACCCATTATCTTTTAATTTCATCTGGTAAGCACTTTTACTTAAAATCAATGTATCTCCTCATAAAATTGCATTAGTATGCTTAGATAATATAGATAAATAAAAAAAGTTAGAAGGGTGTCTGGGCTCTACAATTGTTGTATAGAAAAGTAAAATTTTCATTTTATTTCTATGAGCGAATTCGATCATTGTTTGTATTGATTTTTGTCTTAGAAACTTATTTACGTATGAAAACAGAATCCAAATTTTCAAAGTTCAGTAGCATCCTAATCGTTCCACTGATGTTTGAGATCATAATGTACAAAAAAATCATTAATACATTTAAAGGAACTGTTCATGGAATTACAAATCACTAAAAATGACCTTTATTATTGTTAAAGGAAAAACATCGAGCATTTATTTCTAAAACATCGGATGTATTTTGTTATTCTTGTTGCTGTGTCCATAGAGAGTTTATATTGAATCGTGTTTGGCTCAGTTAAAAGTGAAACCAAAGATGGCAGTTATGAGTGCAGTTAAAAGGCAGTTAAAAGTGAAAGCAAGTTAAAAGGCAGTATAAAAGTCTTAGTTTAAAAGCTGCCTTTTAAACTAAGCTTTAAAAGGCTTAGTTAAAAGTGAAAGCAACCAAAGCTGTTTGGAGACAGTTGCCTGTACAAAGGTCTTTATAGGAAGAGGCCCTGATCCGCTGTGTTTTCCCCAGGACGGCAGGATAGGAGAAAATAGTTTTAGGGTCAAGTACTGTATCGGGGCAGTTTCAGCAGTCGGAGTATATTCTAGTTAAACCCCTTTGAATTTTCCTTCCCCTAACGTGTCGATTTATTAGTCTTGTAAAATTATTTGCAAGAGTTCTGCTTTTGCTTGGTTCGTAGATCCGAAATTTCAATTTGATCTCCCAATCTTTGAATTTCGACTTTTGTCACGGAATTTGTCGAAAAAAAAAAGGCTCAAATGACTATGATCGCATTTTGTTGTAAACCAGTGGCGTAGCCAGAAATTTTTCATGGGGGGGGGTTGCGGTTACGACTACTGCAACTCACACATATGCATATGTGTGTGTGATATGGGAGTGAAGAATATACATTTTGTATGGGGGGGTTGTGACCCCTTTATCCCCCCCCTTGGCTACACCACTATAAAACTTTTTCATATTAGTAATGAATGATTAAGTAATATTTTTAAAAAAATCATAAACAGGAACACGCATGAACGTTATTTTCATTGGAACCGGTTAGAGATGAGTTCGGGCTCATTTTTTAAAGCCCGAGCCCGAGGACTTTTCATCCGAGCCCGCCCGAGCCCGAGCAATATTATTTAAGTCGGAGCCCGAGCCCGAAATTACAGCTAAAGATTTAAAAAAAAAAAAAAAAAAAAAAAAATTCAATTACTTCATTGATAGAATAGAATAAATTTTGCCGTTTGTGCAAATTTATTCTATTCTATCTAAATTTATTCTATTCTATTTATATTATTCTATTCTAAGACAAATACAGTTGCAAACTCCCAATGCACTTTCTAATTCTTTGTATCCATCTTTTATCAAAAAATGTTGGATCTCATAACTAACTAAGGAATATAAACCGCCGTTCTAAAATATCCAAAGAGCTTCACGCACCTTCTAGGCGCCCGTGCCGCTATTTTTATTTGTTTATTTATTTATTTATCTTTTATAAGTACTTTTATTTTCCTCACGAATCACTTTTTAAAATCTGTTTCAAGCAGTACATCAATAAAGGAGAAATTTTTCATGAGCCCGAGCCCGCCCGAGCCCAAACACAATTGTGAATTTCAGAGCCCGAGCCCGGTTCGGGCCCGGGCTCGGGCTCGGGCTTTCGGGCTCGGGCTGAGCCCGTCTCATCTCTAGAACCGGTATGCGTGCTGTACATATGCAGATAATTTTTTCCTGACTAGTTACATGTATGTTACATACACACTTACACGAAAAAGCAAAACACTCAAGCCCACTGCCCCTTGTATTTTTCATTATACATAACTTATTCATTAAAAAACCCCAGAGTCCTTGAATCCTATTAATAAAAAGTCACGATCCGCTCTGTTTCCCGTTAATACGAGTGTGTTCGTATTCATTTATGATTCACAGGATGAGCCCTGTTCCATCACTGTGCCGGAGTCTTTTGCTTGTAAACCGATTTCACCTTGAATCCAGTGAATGGGGCTATTTATCTTAAAAGCTCGGCGTTCTCGCTTATTATACAGAGTAGTATTTTGTAAGGCCCTTAAATTTGGTTCCACTTGTAGTCGACTCAGATCGTTCGGCAGTTTAACCCTTTGAAGAGCAACCATTTCCCGATGCTGAAAAAAGGGTAGTCGTTGCCATCGCTCGATTTGACTACCTGCAAGATGGCGGACGATCGAATCGTTCATCGAGCTGAGTGTACCAAAAAATGGTCTCTAGATGTGTGGCACGCGATGGACGATTCGATCGTCCGTCATCTTGCTGCTAGTTAAATAGAGCGATGGCAACGGCTGCCCTTTTTCCAGCATTGGGCAGTCCATCCAGTTGTTCTTCTATATCAATGTATCTCCATCGTATTCGCCATTTTTCAGCAGATGGCGGTGCTGTTAAAAATAATCCTGATAATTTTACATACAATCAACAGTTTTTACGGGAAATGATGGGTTAAAAAGTAAAAGTTTCTTGTGTAACTGCGTCACCCTTCTGTATTTTTATAGAAATGAAATGTATTCTTCGTGATTGACTACAGTCAAAACGTCAACGTTTTGTGTCCTAACGGCGAGGACACCGCGCGTTAAAGATTTAAAATTTGTAGTTACATCGCAAATCTTTTGTAAATTTGCATAGTTCATGGCAAGGGAGTAGCCAGTATTTTCATTGGGGGAGGGGGGGAATGACCAAGGAGACCATGGAGTCTAGCTGCCTCCCTCCTCCAACACACACACAGTTGCTGTTAAACTTACATAATCTATCAAAAGAACAGTAAACTTTGGTACGTTTTACTTTTTTGTTTTTTCAGAAGGAAAATAGTATGCTGGTCCCCTTTATTCATAGTATATTTTATGCCCTAAAGATTGTTGCTTATACAGAGTGATTCTAAATTGTTTTTGCAAAATTTTAGGGGAGGTAGGGCACATGATAAAAAATCAGAATCACATAGCAATGTGGGATCAAAAACGCCATTTTCACTTACCTGGTAATCATCACTTTATGAAAAGCGTTCAAGTGTTTGTCTAATTTCTGCAGCATATGCAGTGGGCTTGTCTACAAAAATCTCATCCATGAAACGAAATAGAATTTTTTTAATTCGAAATTTAGTCACGAAGTTTTAGAAAAATACGTTAGTTTTTGATTAACAGTGGTCGGAAAGCTCACTGTTGTTTCAGCACCCGTTCCCAAGTGATTAATTGCAGCTACATGAAGACACACGTTTCTGACCCCACATTGCTGTGTGATTCTCATTCCTTATTATGTGCCCTAACTCCCTTTAAATTTTGTAAAATCAATTTAGTATCACCCGGTATATTCAATAATTTAGAAAATTTATAGTTTAGAAAATGGTTACCATGAAAAATTGTGCTTTTATACAGCAATAAATTGTCTGTAGCAGAAATATTTTTAAAGAGCATTACTGTGGATATAGAAAAACACATGTTTAAAAAAATTTGTAATACTAATAGCTTTTATGGAGCTTCATTTATTTTGGTTAAGGCACACTAAAGGTATCTGCCTATGACAGCTATCTGCCTATGATTACTCAGTTACTCGTACAGTTACTCGTATTCACGTTACATCAGGAGAAATTACACCAAAAACTCCCCTTAGATCACAATCCACGAAAAAAGTCAAAACTGTAGATCTGCACACTTCCATAATCAGGCTCTATGACTAGGTCATTTAGGGGTGGGCAGCTGCAACTTCTCTGCCTCCTCCCCCCTCTGGCTACATCCATGGTTCATGAAGGAAATATTTTAATTTCAATTTTGAAATGTATCAATATCTAAACACATGTGGGAAAAAGTTTGGGGTGCTTTTTACTTACATACAACATATAGTACCACACGCGGTTTTTAACATTAATATTTTTTATAAATCACTTTTTTCTTACCTTAAATTTACTTTAAAAGTTAAATTATACTGACTTGTGAGACATCCTATTGCTGTTGAATAATAATTTTTGTTTAAAGATTATTTTTAGTTTTTACTTTATACTGCTCTAAAAAAGCTGTTTCTGTGTAGCTTTTCCAACAATGAGTAAATTTTAATCCAGAACCAGAGTTGAACATTGCTATTACACTGAAGTAATAGCATTGATTCAGATGCTGCAGTCAATATTGCCTGCCTCCAATGAATGAGCAACTCAAACTATTAAAATTAAATTTATAATCGTAATCATAAACTATACTTGGAAATCTTGGAAATCTTGGGAATCGAGCTCATAAGCATGATGTCTGTGAATTCAATTCAAATGTGACCAATCAGAGAATCAATGAGAAATCAGAGAGACGTGTATTTGAACTTTTGTAAAAAATATATATATATATATATATATATATATATAATAAAAAAAATCTACAGGCTTTTGTTTTCTGATGCAGCAGTTTGTTTGCGTGATTATCGATACGCTACGCTAGGCGATCTGCCTAGGATAGGGGGGTTGGTCACATCTGGAGAAAACCTACTAAAACTCCAGACCGTTAGGTCAACAGCCGTGCGATGGGACCCGAACCCGGGACCTTCACACTTCGGCCGTCTATCATTTTCAGTGGCATAACCGCTGTGCCATGGTGAGGCTGCAGCAGTATCTAAAAACAGGAATGGACAACCTTTGGAAAATCGAGGGCCAAACTTGAGGATGTTAATGAAGTAGCAGGCCGAATAAATGGGATTTTGAATGATTATTTTGGAAAATGATGACTAATTTAGCACCTATGTTAGAAATCTCATGTACATGTCAAATTTCGTATTATTAAATTTAGTAATTTTGGATAAGCGAAATTACTTTTTTTCACTCCTCCAAATACCTTCACTGAAAAGGGATTCCTTAAAAAGGTGCGATTGCAGACTGATGTCAAAAATACTATTACAGTGAAACTTCTATGAGCGACCACCTCTATTAAGCGACCTCCTCCTCCAAAGACCCATTTTTAAAGGCACCGATTTTTTACTCTATCTAGTCAGTGTTGAAAATTCCTCTAGAAGAGACCACACAACCCTCTATAAGCGACCTTTTCCAGTTCCCTATCCGGAAATTTTCTTGCGTTTTTCAGAAAGTAGAACGTTATCATATGAGACGAATTTGCATAACACGGTAGAAAAATTCTGACCTAGTTAGTATAACACGCTAAAAGAGACTCGTAACACGGTAAAAGAACGGAATAGATACGAAATTTTTAAACATTTATAAAAGATTTTAATTGAAAAATATTGTTATGTAATTACAGTGAAGCATCGTTTATTTCGAGGGACTAGGGGAAAAAACGTATAAGTGAGAAAAACGTATAAACGCAGTTCTCGAAAGCACGTACATTTTCGTAATAACAAACAATAAAAAGCCATATTTAAATTAAAATACTGCATCTTATATTACTGCATGAAAATAAAATACGCAATAGGTATGTAATACTAAGTTTTATTCTGAATTTAACGTACGGATAGTACTTGTACTCATATTCATTCCCCATGTACAAAATATTTTGTAATTTTCGGCTGTACGGCTGTTTGGGAAGGCATAGAAAAAAGTTCATTGTACATAGTTAAAAGTGCCTGTTTAACATTATCCCTTAAATCTCCGGATATTAGATATTCTTGCATAAATCTAAAACCTGTCAAAGCTTGTTGAAAATTCGCATCGTACAGTTTCTCTCCTCTTCTCATTTCTAAAAAAAACATGTAAATGAAGTTTTCAATTTTAGAAAAACGTATAAATGAAATTATTTAATATTAAAATCCAATGGATTTCGCCTGGACCATTCAGAAAAACGTATAAATGATAAACGTATAAACGGTGCTTCACTGTAATATGTGTAGTTTCACAAATAACAGCACAAACAGTATTTTTTAGCACTTTTTGGGGGTATCAAATGTTTATATATTTTAAGCGATCACCTCTCTTAATGACCGATTTTTCGCGTAACGGAGGTTGGTCGCTCCCGAGAAGTTTCACTGTATTATCAAACAACGGAAAACAACCGTGATTTGAATGGTTTTCCGTACACATTATTTAACATATAACTCATATAATTCGCTAGCAGTGCCTTATATCTTCGTATAAATTTGTCACTGTGTGATTATTTACACTTTGTTTGAATGATTAAAAAGATATGTATACATATGGAAATATGTAAATTGAAGCTCGCCAACTTACGAACATTTTAATAAAAAATGATTTATATGGATGTTGAAATCGCAAAAATAAACATAAGCGCTGTTTGCTTCTAAAATAAAGCTTCACGGCAGTATTTTCGTGACCAAGTCAAACTGCTGGCAAATAGTTAAATGTGTGAGTCAACTTAATTTTTTTTTCTATGCGCAGTCACGAAACAGGTGTGATAAAATCGATGATTTTGCACTACGAGCTAATTTTTTCTGCTTCTGTTATTTGAAGTGTTTTGAAACTATGTAAAAATATACACCATGAATGCTTAGTTATAAATTTACTTAGTTATAAATTACTTTGTTAGAAATGCTATTTTTTAGTATTCGCAGCTAAAAATTAACTTTGTTTTTTAATAAAACAGATAGTAGCTAAGCTCTAGGCATTAAGATAAATAATTTAATTAATGAATAAATTTTTAGTTTACGAATAAGACATTTTTTCTTTTATACAGCACTAATGAATTGTAATTTATTAGCGTGTCTCAGTTATTATAAAAAGTGCTTTGAATTATTTCCACAAGTATAACTATAACTAGTACGTGATGAAAAACTAAAAATCGATTTATTTAAACATATTTTTAAATTTATTTCGGTAGTATATTCTACTAAATAGCTTTAAGATGTGTAAGGCAGGGACGGAAACAATAGAGTTCGGACACAATCCCATATATTTGAGAATAATTAAGTCTTTTGTGAAAAATCATATCTCTTGGGAAATATATATATTGTTTTCTAGCTGCATGGCTGAGGCAATGTATCAATATTATTCAAATCACTAATTTAATCTTCACTTTCATTCATTAAATAACTGTTTACAATCAAGATAATTTAAATTGTATCATTAATTAGGATTTTTGGCTGAACCGGAAATGACAAACAGTATAAATAACAGATGAACTATTAGTTTAATCCTCCTCCTAAAACATTTATATGTTTATTTATTTATTTATTTATTTGAAAAAAAAAAACAGCGCCATTCTGATTTTCTGATCGCTATTAAATATTAGCATAAAAAAATTTCGATACCAGGACAATGTCTTGTTATTAAAAAACAAATGTAAAATACGCACCAATTTTAAATAATTACGAACAACTAATGTTTCATATTTAAAATAACCCATTTAAACAGCATTTAAGTAAATGTTTTATTTTTCTTTCTGACGGCTGGGTCAGCTGCTGAATATTCGCTCAAGAACTACTAAGACCGGAGATGGTCATTTCATTATGGGGGTACCTAGTAGGCCGGCTAACGGCGCCCCGTATGAGTGGCCTCCTAATTTAGAACCAATGCTAGATGAGAGACCTAGTTTCTGAATCGACACCCCCAGAGTTGTTGTTTGAACATGGAATGCATTGGAGCCCTTGTAGATTTTACTTGTACCAGTTTCCTTCAGTGTACACGGTGCCACTGCAGTCTAATCGAGAGGTAGTCAGCCACCCTCCTAAGCATTGACCCAGGTCAGCGCCGCTTCTCTTTCGTTGTTTCTATGGGAGTCGCGATTTGTCGACTGGGCCACTGAGGAGAATTTAAGTAATTGTAGAACGCATAAATTTAGAGTCCAAATTTAATCAAGACATTCAGTGTAATCACCAACGGATATAATTGATAATCATTGCATTTTAATAAACATAATTAAAAGTAAGCTTATTAACGTTTTAAGAAATCAAGTATTTTCGTTGTCATTTGTGAATCTCTTTCACAAGGTGAACTATAGAATAGAAAATTAGAGGAAGTTCGCCAGAGATGACAAATATTAAGAACTGCATGCTTTTGTGCACTCAAAATGAACTACATTGTCGGAAGTTGTGAACCTGTAAACAATGCAAAATGAGGGTGTTGCTGTGCTGTGTCGAAACCGCGCCTTACAATGAGTTAGCACACGTGTCTCAAAATGATTTATGGTCTGTAAATCATTGCAATACTATTTTGTTTTCTGGTTGATGTAAATTGCGTCTCAGGAGGCCTATTTTGTTGTCCGTTTGTAATGATTCGTTGGCTGGAAGGACCACAAGGGACAAACTCTGTGCATTAGTAATCCGTAAACGCGCTCCGTAACGTCCGTAACGTCGTTTCCGTTGTTTAATGAATTACATTCAGCAATTTTTAAAAGTGGTATCTTCCTTATAAACAGTTGTGTTCGAAGTGCATTTTTATTCTCACAGCATCGCTTTCATGTACTCTATTTAGATCTGTGTGTGGTAAAGGAATACTTTTAGACAGCGGCGGCTCCTCTATTTGAGCACATGAGCACTTGTTCCTCCCAGAGGAAGAACTAAAAAAAAAAGACATTAACAAATTAAATTTAAAAAATATATTAAGTACACTTCTAAATTTTTGGGAATTCAAAAAGTGAAGTCTCTTCCCCACCCCAAACTATTATTAAATACGCTTATTATACCTAAAGTACTGTATTGTAGGTTACTACAGCAAAGTATTTCGTTGCTGGCACGTGCGATCGGATTAAATGGCCTTCTGAGCGGCTCTCTGAGAAAAGACGCGGAGAGAGTTGCGGAAGAAGTAAGGCGCTGCTGATGTCACTCCGTTCGCACATTTTTAGTGTGCTCACGAACGATTTCTTTGCCGTTATCTCTTCCGAATTATTCCTTGGTTTGTTATGTTCGGTTAGTTAATCAATTTTTTTTATTTCATTTTCTTATCCTTTTCTTTATTACAAACTAGTATCAATAATTAAGATGGGAGTCAAATAAGTGTTTCAGGCCTAAAGCAACGACATTTTTCAATATTATCTTTTGAAAAAAAAAATGAAATAAAAAATCAAGACAAAACTTTTGCTAAAACTGATCTTGGTGGCGAAATGTAAGACCAAAGATGACTTGTTTTCTTTCAGTTGCGTATGTTGTTTTTCCTTTAACTGCTGTGGAAATGCAAATATATTTCAACTTGTAAGGTGCTTCGTATCTGCATATTTAATTTTCGAAATTTATTTTGTGAACCTCCATTTAAATAACCCACGAACCACCACTGCTTTCAGATGGTTACACTCAAAGCAATCATCTACTGTAAAAGCAATTATTTTCTCGATTTTCACGAGCCCGTCGTAATCTCGAAAATTAAAGCCTCGCGAAATCCCCTTTTTTTCCCCACTTCAAATAATAATAAAAAATCAGAAATTTTTCACTCATCAAAATTTAATGATTTACTCCTTATTTAAAAACTCTTTCTTGACAACTTTCTTTCTTACCACTATTTCTTGAATACGACACAACTACTTCTCGAATATAAACCAATAATAACAACTAATAACCCAGACAGCACAGCAAATTTGCATCAAACTTGCAGTAAGCTTGATTTATCAAGTCAATAAACTTGAATTAAGCTTGAAAATTTCAAGCGCGTAAGCTTAATGCAAGCTTGAATCAAGTGTTCTAGTTTACACTTGCCCAACTTGCATTAAGCTTGACACTGCAAGCTAAAAATTTTCCTAAAAAAAAAAAAAACATAAATACATGGGGCACCCGTCGGCGAGCTCGCCCCGCATATTTTATTTTTCCACGCATTTTCCCCTCTACGCTGAAATTTCAAGTTATTTTAATCTGATTCCATCAAGCGTCCGCGATCGATCTCGGGACCTAAAGTTTGGGAAGCCAGCGTCCTAACCACTCAGCCAACCTGACTTGCGATGACATGACTAAAGTTTGAAGTGACTGTTATGGTTATCACGCCGGTTTCTGGCGAGATTGATCAGTGGCCGATGCCGATTTGTTTCTTTTACTTTTCCATGGGATGTATCAAAATTAAAATAATGTTATGCGTGATTTATCGACTCTACTAATAGGGAAATAAGCATAATATAAACCTAAAAGCAGCACACGTTTTAAAACTTTCAATATCGCGACACTCATGTTGGGCAATATTGGCCAAAATCGAGACAAACGACTGATTTTGAAATCAATTTCGTAGTATAATTGTATTTTATTTTGAAGAATTTCAATATTTGGAAATATAGAATCTTTTTTTTTTAATTCTATGGTCAAGTACATTTATGACTGATGATAAATTATTTGCTATGTGGATGTGGCTTTCCATATCAAGCAGTCATCAAGTTGTATTCAAGCTTGACAGTTCAAATGACTTCTCCAAGCTTGCTGCAAGCTTAAAATGAATTGAACTGTCAAGCTTGTATTAATACGTCAAATTTGAAAAATGTCAAGCTTCATTTAAGCGTATGTGCTGCCTCGGAAGGTACAGAGCTCATTCACTTACAACATATGTACCAGCTTCTTTGAAGCCATTCGAAATTGGGAAGTGGAGGGTACGAACTTTTCGGGCAAAAGGAAGCTTCTTAAAATGCCTTATGCAAAAGGGGTTCTATATTTAGGTACTTTCGGGGTTTTTCAACTTTCGGTTCTATTCCTGTAAAATTCGCGAAATTTTCAGCTCGCGAAATCACCTAAATCTTCATTTTTGCGAAAATAAGGGCTTTTAAAGTACATGACGAGGTACTTTTCAGAATTCGATTTTAATGTAATGAATTTGAGTTGTATATTTCCTCCACCGTAATTATCTCTCTTTATGAGTTCGCGAATTTCTTTACATTTTTACGAACAAATTAAACAAGTACTTACCTCATTGCGCGTACATTAATTTGCACTCACGTTATGACCTCACACAGAAAAGTGTAAAAGTAAATTTAGGAAAGATGGGAGTATTTGAGTTTTAACTTTCCTGACTGTGCTGATTGGGGAAATTTTTACAGCTGAGGAAAAGTGGACCATTTGTACACCCAATCTTCCCTCTGTACAATTTTTAAAAACGCATATTTTGCCATAATTACAAAGCCATTTGTAATGCTTTCTTTATTGGTCTGTTTTGTTCTCATTTAAACATTAGTAAACTTTATCTGCTGATGATATATATATATATATATATATATTTTTTTTTGAAATAACTTTTTTTTCTGCAAAAATTTCTCTTCCTTATAATATTATTAAGATTTTTTTGAAATTTTTGTATCTTTTTCCCTTATAATTTTCCCAGTAAACAGCTCTGAATAGAGAAACTTTAATTATGATCTCCCCGTATATTTCACCAAATAACCCAAACCAAACCTTCATTGCAATTAAACCTGTATTTGATGCTTAAATACATGTTTATTTACTAAGTATAAAGAACTGTTATGACTAAACTAATAAGCATTGTGACATATATGGTATTAAAAACTGTTGAAACGATGATCAATACCCCTAGTTCTGCTGGCATTGATTGACACATTAATAATTAACGTTTAAAAGACTAAATATTTGATAATCGGGGACAAATAGTGAGTTCTTTTGTTAAACTTAATCAGCATCTTGACTATTTAGAAAAAACTTAATTAAAAAAAGGAATGGTTAAAGTAATTATAGAATGAGCAAATAAAAGAGTTTGAATACCACTTCCGCATACAAAATAGCAATTCTTGTTTGAAATTATTTCTTTCTCCTGTCTGATCCCTTTATTCTGGATATACTTTCATAATAGTTTTTTTTTAATAGACTGATAATTTATCATTATGTAATTAGCACATTTCAGAGCCTTTTGAAATTACTTTTAAGTATTCAGTTTTAGCACACATTAAAGATGGTCGATAGGGAAAGATCAAAATAAGACTGTTTAGTGTCTGTTAAACAGATTTTAATTCTTCAGTTTGTGTAGCTGTTCTTTTGCTAATACGATATCATATGCAATTAGCATTTTTAAAAATAACTTCAAATTTAGCTCTTATCACAACAGAAAAAACATCTAGAAAACTATACTGCAGGATCTCGGCTGTTATTTTAGGAGATTTTACACTCCTCCAAGGTGGTGTAATGTCTAAAGAATCATTCTAACGTGTCTTGGGTCCGGGTTTGATTCCTGGCTTGGGCTTGGGTGTTAACTCGTGCGTGACTTCATAAGGGGTAGTGTTGTCCGCCCATCAGCTTACCCAATAGTAGATTGGCCAATACTTTCGCACCGTTGTAGTGACGAATGCTTAATAGGCGAGTACCCGCTCCTTATTAAAAACCAAAAAGAATATTTTACACTTATATCAATTAATGATTATGTTTGAATGTGCTGAGCTATTAAAATAAATTATTACTAAAATTATTATTATTATTACTACAATTACTACTAATAAAATAACTAATAAAATTACTATTACTACAATTACTAAATTTTTTTTGTTTTATAAAAAGAACCCAGAGGCGTCGGAAGGGATCTTTTTTCTGGGGGAGGGTGCAAGCTTATTTCTTCTTGGGGGGGTCAAGCTTATATATTGTTTGATAAGTTTATAAAGAGCCCTTGCTTTCAACGGTCACACTTATTATTCTGACCTTTCAGCCTTGGACGGACTCTGCAATCACCCCATACCCTTTAACACACACGATTTAAATATAGTTGCAATCCCAGAAATGTGATAGATCAGGTTGGATCTTCCTGATTTTCAAAGATACTACTATCGTCGCAATCCTTATGTTGGAGCAAATGGAGCCTTAAGTGTTACCGGATTGATGTGCAACTTCTGTCCTTCAACGATTATCATTGCCATCCCAATTCCCCAATACTGTTGTTGATTATGGCAAAATGTGTCCGTGGATTCTGGAGACACTTCCTTCAGTACACACTATTATAATTTTGGTCCTATGTTTTAATAAACGGAGTTTAAATCGCATACCCTTTAACACACACGATTTAAATATAGTTGCAATCCCAGAAATGTGATAGATCAGGTTGGATCTTCCTGATTTTCAAAGATACTACTATCGTCGCAATCCTTATGTTGGAGCAAATGGAGCCTTAAGTGTTACCGGATTGATGTGCACCTTCTGTCCTTCAACGATTATCATTGCCATCCCAATTCCCCAATACTGCTGTTGATTATGGCAAAATGTGTCCGTGGATTCTGGAGACACTTCCTTCAGTACACACTATTATAATTTTGGTCCTATGTTTTAATAAACGGAGTTTAAATCGCTGCCCAAATCAATCTTTCAACCCACAATTTATCGTATCTACAATATCATATTCCATGCAGTTGTTGCTAAGGGTAGGGGGTGCTCATAGATTCTGGGGACACTTGAGGTGTACCTTACCTAACCACTCTATAGGCTTGGCTATTTTGTGGTTTTGTCCGTATTTATGAACTTCCCTGTTCTTCAAAAAACACATTATACTCGATATATTATACCAAAATGGGTTGATGGTGTATCAACAATTTTTTCGATAAATTCTGATTTTTGAGAAGTATACTTTGACCCCCTCACTTCAAAATCTGGGGGGTCAAGTGCCTCTGCCCCCGGTTCTGGTGTCAATGAAAGAATCAGATTATTTACAACAGAAGGCTGCAAAAATTGATTACAATTTAAGTTATAAACTGTTGTCAAAAAATATTCAAAATTTGGACGAAGTTCTTCGACAATTACTTCGTTTAATGCAGTTCAAAGTACTAAGAGTTTACATTTCTTATTTAATAACTACCCAATAAGTCGTTAAAACATTATCGTTCGTAACTTATGCATGCACATTCATATAAAGAACATAGTTTTATAATATCGCGTTCTGTGTAGTTTCAATGCCATTTATCGACCTGCTTGAAAAGTTTAAACAAATTAGGCAAAAATTATAGGAAAAAGTATTAGGTAATAAAAATTTTTTTTAAAAACCGTCCAGCATTTTATTTTTAGCTATAGTTTCTGATAATTTTGAGCACTAAAGTCGTTTCCAACCACCTTTTGATTTTTTTCGCTGATGAAATAATTATTTAAATAAATAAGTTCTAGCTTCTTTACAAACATCATTCCGTTTTCCGAATTTTGGAAAGTCTTAAACAACGTAGAAGCATCGGAAGAGTCTCATACTGAATAAAAAAAGGGAACTGGGAACTTTTCTCTGTGAAATTTTAATCTGCGCTCAGCCATTAACTTTAATTGATGTCAAAAAATCTAATTTGTTTGGATACAAACTGGGCTAATGAGGGTATGTTTAGATATTTCATGAGAATAAGAAGATAAATTCAGTAACAAGCAGTAGTTTCTAAAAGAATGTCTGTACTTGAGATCGCTTAAAGTGGTGCTGGGAGTGTCAAGGAAGAATTAAAGAAAAAAAAAAAACATTCAGCAGTTTATAAGCGACGTTTTCATACTATTTTGTTAAGTTTGTCGTAGCTAACTTTCATAAAATAAACTAACATTCAGTTTTTCATGTGCTTGACATCCTTTCTTAGTCATAAATTTAGTGTTTTCAAAGTTTTATTGCAGCTTGGCCTCTTTCTTTTTTCTCTTTCTTTCTATTTTTTTAAGACCTTATTATTTTTATTCATGATACAATATTTACGTAGTAGTTTTGAAAATTATATTGTATGGAACCACAGATTAAGAGAACGTGACATGACATGTTCCGTTACAAGGGAAGCAATTTGACAGTTTCTCAAATGTTCGCATTATTATCATTCCGGAGAGTGAGAATGTCTAACACAATAAAATATATTTAATTTTGGACATTCGGTAAATTTAATACAATAGAACTATATTTCTATGCATATAAAATGCAGTAAAATATGGAATCGATTTTCTCTTTTAAGTATGATTGTTAAATGAATTTCATTTCCTTACTAAAATTTCAACTATTTATTTATTACACATACTGTGCAATCAATAACTGTGTAATCATAAAATTTACGTACTGCGTAGGAAAGTTTTACTAACTGAACCAAATCATCTATTTAATTCCGATTTTTATAAATTTCACACAAACAGCTGCATTTATGATAGATATCTCAAGTTTTACCAGTTTACTTTATCGCTAAATAGTTCCAATTACTTATTAAAATTTCAATATCTATTTTTAAGCATACTTTGTAAAAACCAAATAGTAATAAAATTAACGTACTGAATACAGAAATTTCACTGACCGCACCAAATGAGTTGTTTATTAATTTAATATAAACAGCTGTATTATGATATACACCCGTTTTAGCTGTAGAACCTTGTTCATGAGGGAATTAAACTTACCCTATAAACAGATTCTATAATTAAAACGAGGAACAGATTGCAACCAAATTTGGTATATAAACTATACATGAGATGTGCTCAAGGAATTTTGAAAAAAAAAATTAGTTCAAAATATGCCCACTAGATGGCGCTTAGCCCGAAAAACAAGAAATTTAAGAATTGAATGGAAATTCGAAATAGTTTACAAACAATTTCAACATTTATTCAACAGTTTTCGAGTATTTATTAACTAGTGTGGGCCATTTTTTGAGCTGACTTCAGCATGCAAAGCTCCACGGAAGGGATATTTTTTGAACTAAACATTTTTTTAAAAATTCGAGCTCACCCGTTTTACACTATGCAGGTGAAACTTACAGCTACAGAATGTTGTTTATACGGGAAGTTTATAACCGTCCTGTATGTCCAGTTTAATTTTTTATAATTTGTCATATTGAAGATATCTGGTTTCGATTTGAAATTGTTCTTATTTTGATAAAAATTTAGCGCGAATTTTAAAATCTAATGTCAGCGTACTTCATGAAAAAAAACAATTAACTTGTTCTGCTGCATTCAATTCAACTTATTGTCACTTCCTTAACATTTGCAGCAGCAAGTTACCGGGGGTACGGTGACGACCGCCACATACGAGACTGTCACGAAGCGAATTTCCAGTGACGGCAAAGTCACCGTTACAAGGAACAAGCAAGTGTCCAAGAACAAAGTGAGTAGATTCGAAACCAGCTGCCTTAATCCTTCCGAGCACAAGCATTTCCCAATGCTGGAGAAGGGGCAGCCGTAGCCATCGCTCGATTTAACTACCAGCAATATGGCGGTCGATCGAATCGTTCATCGAGTGACACAGATCTAGAGACCATTTTTCGACACAGACTGGCCGTGCGCGTACAGCTTGTTTGTGTCAAAAAGTAGATCGACCGCCATATTGTTGGTAGTTATAAATGGAGCAATGGCAACGGCTGCCCTTTTTCCAGCACTGGGCAGTCCATCCAGATATTCTTCTATATCGATTTCCATCCTTTTCTTCCAGTTTTATGCAGATGCCAGTGCTATCAAAAATTAATCCTGGCAGATTCACAAACAATCGACCATTTTTAAGGGAAATGATGTGCTAAAATGTAAAGGATTCTCGTGTAACTATGTCGTCCTCAAATATTTTTATAGAAATCATATTTATTCTTCGTGACTGAATTCTTATATGTACTCAAAAATGAGTATATGTAATAATAGTATATTCATTTCCAATTTTTCATGTACTCAAAAATGAGTACGTGTAATAAGCATATTTTTTAAATTTATTCGTTATTGATTCTTAATATGTTTTCAAAAATGAGTACATACTAAAAAAATGAGTATATGATGTACTCTGAAATTTTGAGTAATGTAAACTCATGTTTGACTTCCTCTATGTACTCAAAACATGGGTACATGTGTTTCTTAAATTGAAGAGCAAAGTAGTCGGAGCTATTACAAGATCAGAATGTACTCAAAAATGAGTATATTCTGTTTATTTTTGAGTATCTCGTTTTTACAGTACAGGGAGAGTACACCACGCGTTAAAGGTTAACCCTTTGAAGCTCAAGCGTTTTCACATCAATACAGACGATCAACTGGGTAAACTGACCAACTCTAAAAAAGTGCAGCCGTTGCCATCAACCCATTTAACTACCAACAACATGCACGGCCGCACAGCCAGCTGTGTCAGAAACATCCTTTAGCTTTGTGACGCCAGATGGGCAATTCGATCGTTGACGTTGGTAGTCAAATAAATAGATGGCAACGTTTGTAATTTTTCAGCGTTGAGATGACTTAGCCATATTTTTTCACTAGGGATGGACGCGAGACAAGAAATTGGAGTCTCGCGTCTCGCAAAACAGCCGAAAAGCTTTGTCTCGTCTCGCAAAAATCCCTGTATCGTAATGTTTAAAATGTTTGTCTCGTCTCGCAAAAAAGCTGTAAATCTCTGTCTCGTCTCGCAAAAAGTTTTCTCGCGTCCATCCCTATTTTTCACGACCAGCAGTGGAAGCGCCTTTTGAGGTCATGGCTTTAGTTTTAACTGTGACTTGTTTTGCACATTTCACAGGACAAAAAACCTAAGACAACAACGCCATGGAATTTTCACCGTAATATTACAAATCTTCCGAAATACGTACATTCTTCCTTGTTATAGATGCAATATTATACATTTATAAGACTAATTACTTATCAGGAAATATTTTATGAGAGAGTTTTTATTCAACAGGCTGGTTCAGGAAGCGTTACGCAAAGCTCTGATGGGGCCTCAACTTCTGGGACATCCACGACTTCTACCATAACCAAGAAAAAGAGTCCTTCAAAAGTAAGAGTCAAGTTATTTTTTCGCAGCTTTATTTAGTATACTTAAATGGTCAAATACAAACACAGAAAAATCATTTGTAGTATTTTTGATTAAAAAACATACAGTATGTGTTCATAATTAAAGTAAACTATTCACAGTGGTGTAACAGCGAAAACTACTTGTCAAAATAAAATAATTAAAACGCTGTAAAATTACGCACATAAAAATTACTTGTCAAGCTAGACGTGCGTTCGGATCTAAAAAAAAAAAAAAAAAAAAATTCGATTTTCATCATTAGCGGTCGTTCATTCACAGACTGGGACAGGAAATTGAAAAGAAAGTAAGTACAGAGACAACACAAGCGAAGAGCGATATTTGGCATTGGGAGAAAGAAAAAAGCAAGAAACCGGGGAGAATAAGAGAAGAGGGGGAAGAGGGTAGATTAAAAAATATATAGAATAAAAAATAAAGTAGAATGCAGAAAAAAATGTAAAAAAAAAGAAAATGTCACAAAATAGAATGGTGGGAGAAAAAAGAACAGGAACAACAGCAGAACAAAAGAAAAAAACAATAAAATACTTTTTAAAACATAAATATAAAGAAGACAACACTTTTTAAAAATGAATTTATTATATAAACAGGACAACACAATTTTTTCCTTTATTTATTAAATTACTTTCATTTACAAAACATAAAATAAGTACAAAAATACACACAATAACAACAAAATAAACATAATAAATTTTTAAAGAAGGTTGGGAATGAAAGAAGAATGAAACAACTTCTCCAAACAGAATGAATAAAAGAAATGGAGGAACCACCGTTCACAAGGCGCTTCAAGCTTATGCGCTCATGCTTAGAAAAATATCCCTCATGCTCTTTGAGCCTAAATTTTAGAGCTCTTCAGGTCTGGCCAATATAGCCCAAGACACAAGATCCACGAAAATAATTCCACGTGTGTTATTTTACAAAGTTTTCCTTATTTTGTCTTTTGTCTCATGCACCAGTTCTTTTGAGTGTTTTTTGTTACTTCTCAGAATGCTACCAAATTTACAGGAAACCCACTAAATATGCCTTGACCCTTTTGTAAAAGAATGTAAGCACTGTGTTATTGATATAGTTAGCAAAATTATCCAAGCAATTAATTATAAACATAAACTAAATAAATTGGTGCAATATTTGAGCAGTAACATGTGTTGCTTTATTTTATGATTTAATTTAAATCAATGAATTACCTTTGCATGTTTTTTTTTTTTTTCCAGAACGGTCAAGAAAGCTCTGCAAAGAGTTCCGAAAAAGCAAAAAGTTCTACTCAAACAACATCCTCAAGTACTCTCACGAGAGAGGGGACATTTTCGAAGGTTTGTGTTTGCATTAATATCTTGCTGAATATTACCTTAATCGAAAGAAAAAAAGCGAAATAGGAGAAAATGTCTTTTAAAAGGCAATGCACTATATTAAAAACCATGTCTGAATTCAAGGTGCCTGATTACCTTTTTATTAAAATGCACATTTTGGACAAAAATCTGATTTTCTGCTTTTGGCTTGGTATTTAACTACATGTATCTTCTTGCGTATATCTGATGTCACGAATGTGTCACAGTCTCTGTTGGAGGCACTTTTAAGTGGTTCAAAAACTACCAAGTCAAAGGGCATCTGAAAAGGCAAATAAAAAATACTTTTAATGAACTTTTATTTTACACAAATTTTGTTAATAAAACAAAAGTAGAGTAGACCCCCCCCCAACTATAACACTGGTCTATACAACACTGAACTCGACGAAAGAATCGCGATCGTTTTCGTATAACACGTTAATAGGGGCTCGTACAGCACGGTAAAATGAGACACGTGATGTGATTTTAGAATCTTTCAGCTCCTAATTAATATAACTTTTAAATGGCAACATTAAATATCATAGTATTTCTAAGGAGTGCAAATAATTTTTCCAGCAATTCTGAGTGCAGTTCGCACTCCAGGTGGAATATAACTCAGGACCGTACAACACGGATTCCTATATCACGAACGTATCTTCCGTGTTATGTGGTACTGTATATGAAATACTGGCGAGGTTTTTAAGTAATTAGTATGTATTTTTCTTTCTTCATTAAAATGATATTTATTTTTCTTTCCTTCTTTAAAATGAATAACCGGGGTAGCAGCATAACCCCAGTGGAACACAGTATGACGAACGATTATAATTCACGGCTGAAAAATAAGGATCTTCCGTAATATTTTCTCACCATGAACTTACACATAAAAACTTAAACACAGAAATGTGACTGAATGTCTATAAAATTCGTGCACACAATAATTACGGCTATAAAATAACAAAAAAAGGGCTCTTATCTCGATTTACATAAAAGCAGAAACTAGAAAGAAACAATGTACGACAATATTTTCTGCTATAAAAACACGCTGTTTTGTTCAGGGCCTTGAACACCTACTGAAAAAGTTCCTTACTTTTTCTGTTTTGGACGATGAAGAAGTGGTGTAGTAACCACCTCTGTGGTGTGATTCCTTCTATCTTCCCTACATCAATAAAACAGGTTAAATTAATACAAATTTTATCATGGGATCAAGTGATCGTTGTCAACGACATTTGTGAGCAGGTTGGGCAGTAACTTTGTTATAATATCCAATTATCGTCTAAAATATTCCCTTCTTAACAGTATCTATTCTAGAATAATATATTGCGAAATTGAATAATTATATATTGCAACCCTGACGCCCACAGTTTATTACACAAATATACCGGGCTGCTGAAGAAACAGCTTGAAAATGTTACATAACGCGACCAATGCCAATCCATATAAACTGACAGATACTAGTAGACTGGCGGTCTCCGGTAATAGTTCTTAAAGCATTCACAATTACTCCTCTCGACAAAGTTTGTTTGCCTTATTCATCCATACTGCATTGAAAAATAGGATGAACAAAACGTGGACAAACATAACAATGCCAGTTGCTAATCGCTATAATTTACGAAAGGTAATTGTTCAAGTGCATGCTAATGGATCTGTTGCAAGTTAAATATATAGTATCCTCTAAATACTCGTTTTTTCAGTATCCTTGAGTTGAAAATGTGTAAATGGTCTAAGTCTATTCTGTAGACAGGACTCTTCATTTTCATTTCTATTTAATACTCAGCAAGTAATTTGACTCCAAAGCTGAAGGCGTTTTCCTTATTTTTTCTCAGTAAAAGCACTTGAATCACTGCCATGTACAGAATGATAAAGGAGAGAGAGGGAAAAGAGTTGATCTCATTTAGGTAGTTTTTCAGCATGTGAATAAAATCGTATACACAAAACTCTACCTCCCTCCCCCTGACGTTTTGAATTACTTCGCTCTTCAGATCTCGATTTTACAAAGAACAAGTCGTTCGCCTTTCTCTCACTTCAACTTCTTTGATTAATATAAAAGGCAATTAATTTTAAAGAGTATAAAAACTGCATGCCGACTTTCAGACTACACTGACCCTTTTCCGACAGGGGTCTTCTTCACTCAAATTTTAGCATGTATTTTGATTAAGGATTACACGATGGGAGCTTTTTATCACGTGCACTCAATATCAAGTTAGTCCACGTTATTGCACGTGGCTGACTATTTTGCGTTTCGCTTTAAATCAAATGATTCCAGTTATTTAATTTTCTCTAGCTCTTCAGTATTCTGTTATTCAAAATATTTCTTGATTTTTAAATTTAATTTCTCGATTTTTAGAATTTAAAAATTCTGTTATTTTATAAGGGACAGTCGTACAGAAATATAATCCTTTTCTTTTAGTTTTTCTTCTGGCTTTTACTGTAGCTTCCAGTATAGTTATAATAATAAACAACTCACTGGAAAATTAGATTTTTAATTGCAAGTATAAGAGATACTCTTATAAGAGATACACTCTATGTGTCAATACACCTAGAGTGTAGTAGACACCTTACTAACTTCCATATTGCCACTAGTTTCGCTATTGACCAGAATAAATAGTCTACAGTAGCATCATCCGATCTGCTGACACATTTTAAGAGATTTACATCTATTTGGATGATGCGAAAATTCTCAAATCCTCTGTTTTGTGTCCTGTACATAGAGAATAGTTATCTCACCGTTTCCAGTTTTTGCATTGTTGATTTAGATTCCAGTAATTTCAGTACTTATGCTTCTTAATAAGTAAAGCTTAATGCAAGTTTTCAGATAACTTGAAATGTTTTAATTAGTCCCTCGAACTTTGTACAAGCATTATTTAACAAGTTTAAGAGCACATGGTTATTTTTTAGGGCTTGTATTTCGCATTAATAATTCTTCTTGCATTTTCTTATTCTTAGGAAAGTCGAGAAACATCTAGGGTTCAGAGTCTTGAGAGAGGTAGAAGCCCAAGAACTGTTACTAAAACCACAGTCGCTAAAAGCCGAGATACTAAGGTAAATTGTTTGTTTGTTTGTGGATTTGTATCTTATCGTCGCATATGTATGTGCACGATGTGTTCTGAATTGTAGGTTTGAGCTCCTAGCTTTATCTTTTGTATTTTACAGAATGGTCAAGGAAGTGTTGTAAGAAGTTTAGACAGAGGAAACGATTTCAGAGACAATTTTATTGCTTCTGTTCTCAGGGACAAGAAACTAACAAAGGTGACATATTTATCATTAAAAAATAGTTATTTCATGTGTAATGTTATTTGCATTAAAATTGAATGCTACCCCCCACCCCCTCCATTCTTGCGGATGAGAAATAAGTTTATCCTCATCATTAAAAGTTATCAGACTCACTTCAGATGACCACTGAGAGACAATACATAATCACTCACGCATATTCTTCTTCTTCATAATCTGATGCACAATTACCGGATGTCTTAAAAGCATTTACTCGGATTTTACAGGTTGATTTAAAATTATTGTGAGCAAATTTAAAAGCATATAAATATTTATGGTAAATTTGGTTGGCCGTCAAGTGTTATGGCATGGATGAGAACGTCCTCTCAAGGCTTAACAAAACAATTTTTAGTAGAACCAAAGGCTAAAATTGATGCTAAATAGTACTATCGAAATAAAGTTTTGAAGCATATGATCAAAGACAGTAAACTTCTCCATTCTCCAAGGAAACTTTGTTTTTCACGAAGATTCTGCACTAAGTCATACCGCAAAAAGTGTGAAAGTTTAAAAAAAAAAAATTAATTTTCTTCCTCCCGAGATATGAGTACCATGATCTCTTGACTGCGCTCCTTGAGATTATTTTTCATGGGGATACTTAAAAAAAACCAATGAAACAGACGTAAAGTAACAACACTTCAAGGGCTTAAAAAAGTAAGAAGAGGAAGTTGGAAAAATGCCCTCAAAAATGTTTAGAAAAGCTCTTTTGGCTTGACCTAAACGTTCACGTAAAGTGTCACTATGCTAAAGGAAACCACATTGGAAATTTCTTGTAAATAACTTAATTCAATAAAAATGTATGATTCTGTGAAATTGGTCACATTATTTTTGAATAAACCTGCATTATTGAAACGTAATACCTACTTAGCCTAACACATACATATATATATATATTTTAAAAACAGTGGGTATTTTCCGAAAAGACATTGGCCACTACTAAGGCAGGAAGTGTGCTTAGTAAGTTCGATGATATTAATTCTTTTACTATTTACAAACGCTAGTGACTTTGAGGATTTGTTTCTCTTGCTGATATCAACAAAGAAATAACTATGATAACTCTGAGAAAAATTTTGCAGGATGAAATAGATCGTCTTTTTTTCGACGATCTCCTTTTAAAAATAACTTTAAAAATACTTACACCGAAATATGCTCCATAAAATAAAAAAAAATGAAAGTTCCAAACAGTTTAAATTTAATTAGTTTTTAAAGCACTATAAAATAATTTAACTGATTATTTAAACTTAATTTTACTTAAGAGAGAGAGAGAAATTTTTCATATTCAGAGTAATTTTAGTAATAAATTTATAATAAGAATCTCAAGTGTTTATACATACCTTATAAGAAACAGTAATATGATTTTGAAACGATAATTTTGAAATTCTTTATTAAAACTCGGAAAGTGCATATAACAGTGAGAAAACACAACAAAATTCCAAAAACTTCAAATGAAACTAGCACATATCTTCATGTCAAGTGGTTTATTTTGTGCACAGATGTTCCTCAAACTACTTTATTACTGTGACTTGGATTTTATTCTCTTTTGAAAATCATCCATTATGTGACATTCTTTTAGATTCTGTCTGATCTGCAATGTTGTGTGGTTTTTACCGATGAACAAAACAAAATATCAATAATAAACAGATAAAATGATTTTTAAAAATGTTTAAAGGAATCTTTATGAAAGATTTTATTTCAAGTGCTAACTATTTTCGGTATAATTACTGTTAATTTGAAATATATGATATTTTGATTCGATATACCATGTATTGTTTTCTGTCATTATGTGGCCCGTCGAAAATATGGAAAACATAATTAAAAATTAGTAAACTTCAGCAAGCAACATAATTTTTGTTTTAAATTACGTATTTTTAGAACGCAGTTGAGATTACCTTTTATGAGACTGGGAAAAGCTCTTCAAGTTCATCCAGTTCAACGAAGGTCAGAGGGAAAAACGTAACATCAAAGGTAAGCTTGTCCGAAGTTTCAGATAATAACTGCCTTTACATAATAATTCAGTTCTATGGTCTCAGTTAAAGTATATTCATTAATCCAAAGAGATCCAACAGCTTTAAATTTCACAAAAATGTCAATTTTGATTGTATACCCCAACAGAATTGAAGTGTTTTTTTTAGATCAGTATTGAGGCTTCATGAGTATCTGTTACATCTGCATTCCCAGTAAAATTCGCTCACCCATTCAAATACGTGAAATTAAATTATTTAAACTCTGTTCAAACTTTTGAAGTTCTAAGGTGTATTCAAATATACATGGAATTATAATCAAATATACGTGGAGCTTCCAAGTGGGAGGGGTTCAGCTAAGGAAGGGGGGGATCCATTCTTACTATAAAATTTGGTTGAGGTAAATTTAATTAAAAACTTGTAAAAAACTTGAATTAAATTTTTTTCAATCTTTACAAGCAATATTTTATTATCCATTAAAATATAAATTTAACAGTTGGCTATTTGGCCGAAATTGTCATTTTTTGTGTAGACTTGGATTAAGACCCCCCCCCCCCCCCCCACTTATAAGTGTCCGTGGAATAACTTAAAAAATATAAGCGGTTAAAATGCCGTATGTAAGAAAATAAAGACTAGGTTTTATTATACATTAAACACCATTAAAATATATGATATCTAACGATTTCTTTGTACTTTTTTTAATAAGAATGTAGTTTAAATTTTGTATCTCGAGAGTTATATAGACTTACTGAATAAAAATCGTTCCTTAAATTTCTTTTTTTAATGATTCAGTTCAGAACAAAGTTGGAATCTAAAAAGAAAACATTTTAAAATTACCTTTCAAAACTCAAATTCAAATCTGTAAAAATATTTAATTATTGTCACACATAAAACATTCTGTTTTTAGATTTAATTTATTACTAACTAACTATTAAAACTATTTTAACTAAGTTAAAATAGTTTATAAAGTTTTGTGGGGTGATTAAAATACTTCTTAAATTTTTAAAATTTCCGTTGTATGAATTTTATGTTTAGTGGCATGCATTAGTATAAAATAGTTGTTTTAAGCATATTTAATTCTACTAAAAAAAATAGAATGCATTTATGTGCAAGTTGTATATAGATTGATTTTCATTAAATAATTGACTGTCATGTAGCATTAAATTACTTAATTTGTGTTTAACAGGATGTTTCAGATATTAAAAAGATTGTTGGGTCAGACAGAGCTATTGTACCTACGATATCATCTGATGACACTGTAGATAGAGTAAGTATAAATCTACATCTAAACTAAAAAAATAGAGCATGGGAAACACAATATTATGCGGGGCTTAGAAAATGCGCTGTTGCATCTGTGCAACAGTGCATGTGCTGAACCATGCAATGTTCATCAATCTGAACTTCTTTGCTATAAATTTACTAGTTTTTCTGAAAAGACTGTAAGAATCTGTTTTGAATATATAGAGTTATGTTACAAACAGTTTATTTGTATTTAAAATTGTTGAGCGACAGTGCTCTAAATTTCAAGCATAATTAAACTGTTGCATCGAGAAACGTTTGATATCATTTTATTCCTTTTATTGTATCATTCACAGTCGATAAATTTTTCTTCTTTTATTTCAAAAAGTTTTAAAATTCATGGTCAGCATTTCAAAGTTTAGTTTTTATATAATTTTTATGAAGATGAAGAAAAAAAAAAGAAAAAGTGAGAAAGTTTTAGTTCTATTTAGTGCTCATAGTTTACTTGCGTAAGTGGACAACATTTACTGGAAAATTTGTAATCCCCTTCAATTAAATATGAAAATATTCACACATAGGAAAGAAAAATTATTTTGGTGAACATAATATTCTGAGGCAGTATTTCAAGGGGCAATTTTAAATAAGATCTTTTATTGGAAAAAAAAAAAAAAAAAAAAAAAAAAAAAAAAGACACCGACTGAAATTTTGCGAAAATTCTTCAGATTGAAGATTTTTTTTTTTTTTTACTTTTTGCACATAATCCTTGTTTATTTAAGATGTGTTCAACACAATGTAAGGCCTTGCACTTCTGTACAGACATGGGCCTTGTTCTTATTTGAAGGAAAATTTACTCATTTGATTAGGAAGTGCCCGTTCATCTTCCGTACATCCCTGGCATTGCTCCAAGTGACTAAACCCTGTTATAGTTTTCCCCACTTTCGTGAGGAAAACTATAACAGGGCGAAGAAGTAAAAGTTCTTGTAAGTTTGTGATTATCGGTTCTGGCGGCACAGGTAGGGTTAAGGTATGACAAATGCTCAAACAATCAAGTTGATTTTGCGAAAAAAAAAAATGTAAAATCAGAAATTAAATGCTTATTCACAAAATTGCAATTTTCTAAAGCCTTTACTTAAAAAGTCAATTGTACAAATAACATTTTTTTTAAGGCTGCACAAGGAACAAGCAGTTTCGAGATATCGGAAAGTTCATCGAATCTGTTTTCTAGCAGTACGAGTAGAGAAACTAAAATACTGTCAGTAAGTAAACACCTGTAGTTTTATATCATCATTTTACTGTTGAGCATTTTATGAGCTACTCTTAAATTTATTTTTCATAGGGTAGCATAGAAAACTTTCAAGCTATTGAAAGAGGAGGAAATCGTAGAGATACTTATGTGGTATCGGGTGCTAAAGACTCAGAGTTATCATTAAAAGAGGTATAAAAACCTTTTCTTTTTAGTATATTAATAAGTAGTTAAACTATGGAACTATCAAAATTAGTAATTTTTTTTTTAACAATAACAAATTTATTGAGACTCAGTTTAAATTTATATAGTGTTTTCATGAAATTTTGCATGTTTGTTTTTATTTTTCACGTTTATTTATCCGTTAGAATAAAATAAATTAAAATCATATTTGTTTTACTTTTAAAATACATGTTATGCAAATTGAATTTTTTTTACAAATAAGTTTGATGGAGGTGAAAGCAGAACTTCACTAGAAAGGGGAGGACAGTTCAGGAGTACATTCACATCTAGCAGCGAGACAGTATCAAGAACTTTTACAGTAAGTTAATGTTTTATAATTAAGCTACTTATTCACTACATATTTTGTCGAATCCATCCGATGAATTGTTAATTTAATTATTTGCATTAAGATGTACATACATATATATATATATATATACAGGGTGCCCAGCATTTAACGAAATCTTTGAATTGTTCAGTAAAATAGTTTGAGAAGAGATAGAAGAAAAATATTTGCTTCGCGTATAAGTAAACTTATTCCATTTTAATGCACAAGAATTTCGAAGTTCTTCTCATTAATTGCAACAATATTGTGGAACCTATGTTGTCCAAAACTGAATGAACTGTTCAGAGTGTGATATGCGAAATTTCAGCAGAAAATGTAAATCCTCTGATCGACGGTCAAATTCGGCATTTTACTACTGCGAACTGCTTGCAAAGACGCGAGTTTTTACTGAAAGCTGCTTGCAACTTCGTGTTTGTCTAGTGCTGCGTCACAGCACAAAATGAAAACTCGTATTAATTCAAACTCGCTTCATAAATTGTAAATCGCGTAGTTCTGTGTCACCAAATGCTACGTCAGTATGACGTCCCAATCAGTAGTTATTGCAGTTTCAAATTTTCGGTTAATTACAGGGCACCCTGTATATATATATATGTATATATACAGTAGAGTCTCGATAGCTCGAGTCTCGATTGTTCGAATTTTCCATAAATCCGAGTTAGCGAAAAAATCAGTTTAGATCCCGATTGATGACCAACGCATACAAAACACTTGAAAGGATTTTTTTGCACCACAAAATTCAAATATTTGACGCACCCGGAAACCACATTAGAAATCCCCCTCCCAAGGAAAATGGATGTGTTCTTTCTATAGATGCCCCTCACAGACATTTCTCTGCAGTGCTGTCATGCTACTTTGACGATGGCGCTATACTGCTGCACGGAAGCGTGTCAACATGCTAAAAGAAAAATAATTGACTATTATTTTCCGATATGATTAACCTGTTCTAATCATCAGTAATTTAATAACATTTAAGTACATTTCATGTTTAAATATGAACTCCAATTACAAAAATTGCCATTTATTTGCTCATGAAATTTTATGATTTTAATAATTCAACACAAGCTCGGCCCCGTCCACCTCGAATTATCGAGACTCTGCTGTATATATATGGGTGTGTATACAATATATATATATATATATATATATATATATATATATATGAGACGTCAGATATTTCAGCAGTTCCAGTGGCTGAAGGCCCTGGATTTTCGATGTGCGGGAGTATTTACGCTTACCACACCACGTGGTTTGCGAAGACATAACTCCGCCTCTCTCTTATCTCTGATCGAACCACACACATTTACCAACATGACCCGCATCTGGGGCTACAAGGGCGTGGGGACACGTGTACATCTAAAGAACTCAGAATTGACGGCCTGATGTCTGACAAATAACAAAATAAGTAAAAACATAGCTCCAGAGCGCGCGTGGCAAGTATGACAGGAAAGCAAAACTTACAGTGAAAGTACCCGCTTGAACAATACCCAAACTAGTAAAACCCAAATTACCTTTTTATATATTACATATATATATATGTATATATATATATATATATATATATATATATATATATATATATATAACAAAACTTAAATAAAAAAAATTTAAGTGTCGTTAATAATATTGTTTCTATAGAGAGGGGGAAGGGTACTGTAGATTATTTTAAAACTGAGGAATAATAACATTGATAAATACTACATTGTATTTTCTTCAGAATGGAAAAGACAGTTCTGTACGTACCATTGAACGAGGTGGAACTCTGAGGAATACTATCAGTGTAAGCAGTGACAGATACAGGTCAAAAGTATGTGTAATTGATATTGTTTAATCTACTTCTAATGTTACTTGAAATAAAGCCATTTTAATTTTAACCAATTATTGGTATATTATGCACAATTTTACAAAATATCCTAACCAAAATCTTTACAAATTTTTTACAAAATATCTTAACCATAACTTTTAGTTAGTTTGATGCGTGTTAGAAATATTTTAATCTATAAATAATATTTGCTCAGATCAAGAAAACCCATTTATTAGTGGAAACTTCTAAGAAGTTAAACATTTTATTAAAGAATATTAGTCAAAAATTTTTGTATGCTAATGAGCTCAGTTTCAAAAGAGTGAACCTCTAATTCCTCCGTTAAACCACTTTTAGTTTTGATTTTTTTTTTTTTTTTTTGTATTGCATTTCTTGCAAAATTGTTTTCAAAGAATGACAATTCATGAATAATTAATTTCCTCAATGTTTCTGTTTGTAATATTCATTTATGATCATGTAATTATATAAGTTAATTTTTTATAAGCTGTTGTTACAATTTATATAAATGAATAAGAGAAATAAAAATATCGGGGATTACTTCATTAAGCGTTGAATGGAAAATATTGCTTCAGCTTAATCAAATGCTTGAACTATAGCAATGTTATTTTAACATTATATTTAATAAAATTAATAAAAAATGAAAACACACTATAAGTTACTAATGTTTTGCTAGAATATTTTGCGGAAGTAGATGTGAGTTTTCAACTGTTTTCAACAGTAAGAAACTATGACAGAAGCTTGCAATTTGAATCGATGAATAACTTTACCAAAATATAGTTTTCAAATATTTCTCAAGGCTGAAAAATTAATGAAATTGAGGAAATGTATTAAAAAAATGCAGACGTATGATTTTTTTGATTGATAGATTTCAATTAAAAAATTTGGTGTAATTAATGAACAATCTCGCTCTCTTTCATATAGAAACAGTTTTTAGAAGATTATAATTTAATGAGCTACAATTATTTTGCAATAATTGATAAATATTTTTTTAAGGGCCAGAAATACAAATTACGCAGCTTAGAGAGAGTAAGAAGTCCCGGAAGTGATTCTGCAGCGTTATCCATTACTGACAAAAAGGTAATTAATTACTACATCTACTTAAACTAAAGGTCAAAGCTATTTATACTGCAGCTTCACTCATCATTTTGAGAAACAATTAATTCATTTTGGTTAGTTTACAGAGAGTACAGAAAAGATTAAAACAAAAAAAATAAGAATATTGCAGCTTTAATTCGCTAGGCTAAAAGAATGTAATAATAATTATTTTTGCCTTAATGCAGTTTAAAATTCTTCATCAAATAACAGAATTTTGTAATTTTAGAAGTATGAAAGTCAATTTAACTGTAGATTTTACGTGAGTGTAGTTGCCATTCGCAGTTATGTTTCCTGATCAAAGTATAATTTGTTACTTTCTTAATTTATGTTAAAATATGTTTTAAATTTGCTCAAAATATTGTTCTTTTATTTTGTGTCGCAATAAGAATTTCATGTATTTAGTTATTTTTAATTAGATATTACTGAAATGCACTCCATTCAATGTGAAATAGTTTTAGAGTAAAATACTTTTAAAGACAAAAAAATAAACATTTGCTATTTAATATCGTACTTTTGGAAGAAAATATTATCTTATAAATATCAAGGATGATAATAATTTTTACGGCAAACTTTTAGCAAAAACAACATTAACTATTAATGAAGATTTACGGGCGTGCATTTATGTTGATTCTTTTATTATTATTATTTTTTAAATATGACAGTGTTGTCTTTTGGTAACAATATATCGACAAAAACTTCGCTGCGACAGATTTTACAATTTTAAGATGAACAACTGTGGAATAACAAAAGAAAATTTTGTTTTTAACTAAACAAGTAGAAATAAACACAGTGGCCAAATAACTTATCACCTACACCGCTTTTTATGATTCCTTTTCCCCCTTGAATTGCAACTGTAGGAAACATTCACTATTATCTCTTAAAAAGTAAATGTCAAAGTAAACGACTCTAATATTCAATTTCAGATTGTTTGAACTTCGTAAAACAAGCTGTTTTTGTTTTCAGATGTCATCAAAGAAATCTATTAGGGAGTTCAAACGAGGAAAGATTGTTTTTATGTGACAAAATGGCGTATATAACAGGGGTTCCCAAACTTTTTCCCAAGCGGCACCCTTGTCAGGCTAAAAGCATTTCGCGTCACCCCTGTCAGGCTAAAAGCATTTCGCGGCACCCTTGTCAGGCTAAAAACATTTCGCGGCACCCTTTTCAAGCTAAAAACATTTCGCGGCAGATTTCCTTTAAAGCAATATGAATACAAAGGCTAGAATGAAGCAGTTTGGATGTATTTTGTGTTATTATTTGTTTGTTTATAGGGCTAACTATCAAGAAAGTACTCTCTTGGGAAAGGGATATAGAATTTTGACAATACCCCCATTTCAGGGAGTTCCTATAAAAGAGGGGCTACAGGACAGTCTTGAACTTGACTGAAATATTTTTGTTGGAGCCCACCTAGTGATCGGCTTGGGTCACTTTCTTGGGGATACCGGTTCAGAGTAAATTATTTGATTATACTCCACCAAAATACTTTTCTTGATTATCTCCACGGCACCCCTGACATACGCTCGTGGCACCCTAGGGTGCGGCGGCCCCCAGTTTGGGAACCTCTGGCATATAACGTTTCAAATCAGCTTAAAATATCAAATAGAAGCGTACGAAGGATATATTAACTGAAGATTGCGCAAAAGCTTCAACATCAAGGGGGCACATAGACCCGATAAAATGATAAAATTTGATGAAAGAAAATTGAAGCGGATTGCGAAGAAAAATAAGGAAAGCAGTCGATTGACAATTCTACAAATTACGAAAAAATTCAATTTGAACTCAGAAACAAAGACGAGTAAATTCTGTACACAAAAATGGTGAAAGCACCAAATAAGGGAAAAGGTGCAAGCACCAAATTATTAAATAAATCGGCAAGTCATTTGTCCAGAATGTTTATTACTGAAATAAAGTTTACTGTTTAAAAATAGTTGTATTTAGCTCCGATGAGGAGATAATCAGACCTTATATCCTTCCTAGCTGACAGATTGCCATATACTGCTCAAATTAAGCAAATGATAGTTCAATTTTATTATTTCGCACAACGTTTAACAATTTAGTATGATTTTTTTTTTTCAAACGGAAATTTAAATATTAGTTTGACATAAATATTTTTTATAAACAGACTGAACGACAGAGAAGAGCACAAAGTCTAGACAGAGAGGGTAGTAGTACTATCAATACAGGAACTTACACAAAAAGGAAGCACACAAAGGTAAGCTATTCTGTTTTTAGAAAAATTAATTACTTTTATTCATCAAGCATCATAACAAATATGTATAGTATCACTTTCGAATACCTAGCAAATGACTATATTTTTGACATACGTGTGTGCAATACTAAAAACAGTGGTCTTCATATCATAAAAGGTGGGTTCCATCTCTGTATTAGTTTTTGACATGTGAATTCTAAATTTGAAATTCCCATAGCAGGTGCTACATAATACACCTCATCTACGAAACCATATTATTCTGTTATAATGTCTCTAGTGCCTAGGACCTAACTTTTTAGCCAAATTTTAAACAACAATAACAAAAAAAGGTATACATTTAGGGATTTTATAATTCACATTCCATGAAACATAGTCTGCTTTATGATTCGATTCAGCAGCCTTGAACAAAGTATTTCCAGAGTTTAAGTCAACTCTTTGACGGATTGGTACATGAGTAAAACTGTATTTCCTGAAAGATATGTTAAACAACGTAAAATGTTTGATTTCGCTATAAATTATAGCAACCATAATATAATGCCTAAATGACTTATATTTAAAATAAGTTTCAAAAGCTTCGAGGTTTGTTACTGTGTTGCAGTGAAGCACAAAGGGTAATGGACATTTCAACAGGAATTATCGGCAAGGATGGACGAAGATTCACTCTAGAGAGGGTTATCCCGATTGATCTGCTACTGTTATGTCATTGCTACCAAGTGAATTAACATCTTCATTTAAGGATTTTGAAAAATACACACTCATAATAGGAAAATTTTAAAAGTACTTAATATAGTAGTCCGTTTACAGCAGTCTGTTCATTTTACTCCCGCTCCCCACCCCCGTGATAATTGCAAGTTAATTGTCACATCCTGCTTATTTACTTGTAAAAATTTAGGCTTTAATGAAACGCCATCTTTTGCGACTTTGCCTTTGATTCTAAAAAAACTAACCAATGTCTCAAAAAATTTCAAAAAATTTATTTTTTCCGGACAATGAAAGTAACATTATTTCGATAACGCATGCTAGGAAAGTTAGTTTCACGAATGAAAAATGAAAAATACATATTTAATTACTGATTTGTCTTTACAACATCATAACTCATTTGATCTTACAACAAATTATCATTTAGCATTATCATAAAGTTTTTTTTTTAATAAACCATTAAAAAACTTTATTTTCGCTTGATTTTAAACCAATCTAAAACGAAAACAGTCTTTCAGACATTCATAAAAATATACAATCTCAAATCTCATGAATGTGAATTCTAATAAAAGATGCATAAAACTTAACCTTGAAAGATTAATTTATTATATAATGTAATAGAAGATCGCGAGTGATAGGCAGCGTGACAGACAATAGATAAGCAATCGCTCATCACCTTGCGTCACAGTGCTCTGTCTTTCGCAAAAAAACCACGACTAGAAAATATTGTTATTTGCATAAATGGATCTTAATCTCATTATAGCAGGCATGGCAATCCTTCTTATTTGCATTTGAGATTAATCAAGGCGTGTTTTCTTGTTTCGATCCATTCATGGAATTACTTAAATTCATCTTCTGTTTTCTTACCCTTTTAAATTCTAAATCATGTTCTCTTTCTTTTCAAATTCAAAGATACATAATTTAGTTGTATGTTCTTTTATTTATTTTTTTTTTCAAGTTAATTTGGAATTATAATGCAGCATGCTTTTTTGCGATTAGAAGGTAACTTATGTCATGAACATCGGCATTCACCAAACACCATGAGTACTTGAGTCAGGGTACCTGAAGGGCTGATTTGACTCTTAAAGGCAACGCAAGAATTTTATTTGACTCTTAGAGACAACGCAATAATTTTATTGGTCAGATGTCCTGATAACGCTTGTATTTGGCATAGTGAAAACCATTCTCCACGGTAACCTTTGAAGTAACTTGCTCTGCTGAGTCAACTCATGGGTTTAACTTTTGGTGAATACAGCCATGATTCATTTAGAGTTACTTGCTCCCTTAAAAGAGATTCCTCCTAAATTCATATCCTCAAGAAAAAGAGACTTTTGAACTTCTTGTACCTTCAGACATTGCGAGGGATCCCTTAAAGGATTTTCAGACTCACGTATATAGCCTGACTGTACAAGGTGGTCTTCAATCACTCCTGTGACCTCGCAACCTTCTAGTCACTAGGCAAGACACTGCCTGTCTCATGTTACAGAAATTTGTTTTGCAAACACTTCTATGAGTTTTTGAATACTCTCCCCCAACCCCAAACACCCAAAACGAACACCCAAAATGAAGGTGACCGCGAGAAGATTCAAGCCTTATTCTTCGTACACTAGGACTTGTTGTAGTTGTCTTAGTTTCGATCGTCCTGCTACAGCAGGATGATCGAAAACCATCCATGTTGAGCATGTTGAGACATGTTGTTTGCGTGGTGAGTTAGATCGTGTAGAGGGTTACCATGAGTTTCTGTAGAATAAAAATATCTTCTAAAATTTACGCAGAGTGCAGAATAAAAACGAAACACACTGAAAGCGCAAGGTATTTCTGAGTTCCGATTATCACAGAATAAAGCTGTTGAAACCTTTTTTTACTATTTGATATCTTCCATCTTTTTAAACAGTTTTTGGCATTCTTTGATACACAAGTAATTATCTTTTTCAGTTTACTTAAAAATTCAAAAGAAACCATTGTGTTTTATTTGCTTATGTTAGTGATTCTCAATCTTTTTATTCTTACAAACCCTTCCTTTAAAAAAATCTGGAAGAAATTGGTGAACTTCCGTCTAGTCGCTGTGTATTAGTACAGTATTTTCGCAGAACTCCTTTATACTCCTCGCGTTGCCCTGGCGGTTGGGATTCATGGCTCATCCAATTTCATAAACCTCGATTTCTCCAAAAACGAAATTTTATTGTTCAATGATGAAAGCAGCCGATCATCGATTGTTGGCTCTTATGAATATTTAACCCTTTCGGTACGGACTAGCTGGCTGCGGTTATATATTCGTGAAACTGGGGAGTTTTCCCACAAGAGTGGCTGCACTGTACGAAGCGTAAGCCACAAAAACGCGTTTCGGGGCATCCATCGAAAAATCAAAAACTATCTTCTTACACAAAAATTACTGTTTACAAAAAGTGGCTAATTATATTCTAGAATTGTTGGCAGATATGGTAACCATACCCATGCTGCCATCTTTCGGCTCCTGAATGAGGTAGAAATGAACTGTTCGGGAGTCTGTGGTAGAAATGTGCACACTTGTCAGGTACTGCCGCCGTCGATCTAATCTGGATTTGGGGTTGGTACAAAATGCTCTAAAGCAGAGGTGCCGAAGCCGCCATAATCCATGAAAACAAGACAAACAGATAGACAGAACCATACCCACATAAATGTCCTGAATGCAGATTTTAGTGGAGCGGGTGTAACACCCAGAGAATGCCGCCATTGGGAGGCGGTAGTACCCAGTAGAGATGAGTTCGGGCTCATTTTTTGAACCCCGAGCTCGCCCGAGCCCGAGGACTTTTAATCCGAGCCCGCCCGAGCCCGAAATTTCAGTTAAAGGTGAAAAAAATCCTATTACTTCATTGATAGAATATAATGAATTTTGCCGTTTGTGCAAATTAAAGACAAATATAGTTGGAAACTCTCAATGCACTTTCTAATTCTTTATTTATCCATATGTTTATTAAATAATGCCGGATCTCATGACTAACTAATGAATATAAGCCGCTGTTCTGAAATATCCAAAGAGCTTAACGCTCCTTCTAGGCGCCAGTGTCGCTACTTTTTTTATAAGTACAGCCAACTCCGGTTATAGTGAACCCGGATATAGAGAAGCATCGGATATAGTGAACGCAAACCATTAGTCCCGATTCACACACAGTATCTCTATCCATCATGAAGACACTTGGGTTTTAGTGAACTTCGGATAGAGTGGACGAAATTGGATGGTCCCCAGAAGTTCACTATAACCGGAGTTGACTGTACTTTTATTTTCCTCATAAATCACTTTTTAAAATCTGTTTCAAGGAGTATGTTCAATAAAGGAGAAATTTTTCACGAGCCCGAGCCCGCCCGAGCCCGAACACAATTGTGAATTACAGAGCCCGAGCCCGGTTCGGGCCCGGGGCTCGGGCTCAGGCTTTCGGGCTCGGGCTGAGCCCCGTCTCATCTCTAGTACCCAGAGATCGCTTCGTGGAAACCGCCATTGGGTGGTGTAAAAAAATTATAATTAATTTTTGAAAGTATAGCTTATTTTTCGAATACTCTGTATAACAAATGTAAAAATATCCATCATGAGGTGAATGATAGCCATTTAAACATTAATAATTTATTTCACTAACCGAGAGGCGAAACTTTCCTCATTCAGGATGCATAAATCATAGAACAAGGGAGTCAAAGGCATAGTTTTCTTACGAGATGGATTAAACCGGAATGAATTTTACCAGGAATCTCTCAGAAGTCATTAAAACTTCTAACAGGTTGGTCCGGGTAATGGATTTGTTACTCGGTTTTAAACATCCGACTTTTTCCTTTCCTAACAAGGACCTAATCGTTATTTTCCCTTTTCAAGGTCGTCGCTTATTACGAGCAGTGAAATATTTCTTTTATTTCTTTCACGACGACCGGCGGTAATTACCAAAAGCCGGGTGTTTGATGGAGAGAGGCCATTTTTTATTAGCATTTGTTTCGTACGTAATAGCCCATTTTATACAGGCACCGTCAAAAGTGCCTCTTACGTAACAGGTTCGTAAATGCCGAAGGACGTTTTCTGAGTTTCGATTCAGGTTTTGGGGGGGCCTAGCTCGATGGGAATTGTTATCTTTTCGATTATCTGAGCGAAAGGGCTGAAAGTAAAGCGCTGTTGTTAGAACGTCTTGTTTGAAAACAATCAGCCTGGCGTTACACAATTCAAGAACGGAAGACCTAAATAATATCTGAATGGTTTCACGCGGATTTAGGCGTGTCAGAGTTGCGTCGTAAATTATGTGGCGAAAATGTCAGGCTGAACTTGAGAAAGTTGTGCATCTTAAATTGCTCGTATAAAGTGAAATACACTTTTCTTGGATCAATCTTCTAAATTTTATTTATTTATATACTTATTTTAGCGTATTTCTACCAAAATTTTTATCAGAATTCAAAAATATTTGTATCTCAAAATAATCTAGTATTGACAAAATCCTTTCAATTCTTGGCATTATGAAAACATTTCTTTATAAATTTATGTATGTAGTAAAACACTGCTATTTTGTTTTAAAAGAAATAATATTTAAAATTATTAAAAAGATACATTTTTAAAAATTATTATTATTATTATTATTATTATTATTTTTTTTTTTTTTTTTTTTTTTTTGTCAAGGAAGTAGTCCTACCTTTCCGATCGCGATTTCATTTATAGGAAAAAATTACATAAGGTCGCTTCAAAAATTAATTTTTTGTACCTTAAAGGAGTTTTTATGAATTACAAATACCGTAAAAATGGTCACACTCGATACACAGAGTCGACTATCAAGTCCTAGCGTAGACTTTTATTGTTCAAAACTAGGTTGCTCGAATATTCTGAACTGGCCAGTACCTTAGACCTTGACACTTTAATCATCTACCAATATTCACCGACTTATCCACTCGGTCATCAGTCGGCAAAATAAATTGTTGATGCAAATTTATTTCACGAGTGTTTCTGTAAAAGTTTTATTAATCCTTTTTATAATTTCATTCAAAAAGGCACTGAGGTATTTTAACATAAACTTAAATTGCTACCGCAGTTTTTAGTATTTGAAATTGTATTAAAAAAATAAAATTATTTACAATGGGAACTTTAAAAGGTTGAGTTATTTCATATACCTTCTTAAAAAGTTTAAAATGTCTACATAGTTTAAATTTTTTTATATGCTTGACTGTGTGAAGTTTTTGAAATATCCGTAATCTATTTTTTTCTGTCCAATAAATAAATAAATTTAAAAAATTAAAAAAATGAAACCGAAGGAAGGTCTTAAATAAAACCATTGCTGATGTACATTTAATTTCGAGAACCAGAAAAGACACATGTGGTAATAAGGTCGTTACAATATCGGCACAAGTTATGCATGGAAAAAAAGTATACAAATTAGTATTCAAGTATTAGTATACAAATTAAAATACAAGTATTACGAATATAGTTTAAGATCACGGATGATTTGAATTTTGACCTTTGACAGCATATTATTAGATGATAAAGCAACGAAAATCCAATAAGTTACAGAAATAATGTCCAAATTTATAGAAATCCTGAACAAAGTTTTGCAAAAAGTGTTAATACAAATTGAAGGAGTGAAAAAAAAAATCTTAAACCCCAAAATTTTAATCAAAATTATTATTTAAGATCTAATAATTTCAACCAACATTTTCTACAATCTAAATTTTTTATTAGACATAGTAAGAATGTTTTTCACAATTTCTAAATTGAAAATGTTGGGTACAGCTAACATTGATAGTGTCTTAAACGGCTAATTAGAAAGTATCTGTGCCGTAAATATAAGAAGAAATCTTTCAAGTGGGTTTTTTTTTTCTTTCAGTGAAAATCGATTATAAAAATTTAAATAAAAGGTGTATAACTCTTATTCTAAATCAAATTACTTGCATTATTAATGGACGTGCATTTTTATATTAAGGAACTGGTCATTAAAATGCGAATGAATAACATTAATGGCTAATATTTTTACTTACATAATTTGTATTTTACAGAGAATTACATTAGCTAATGACTAAAATCTAAATTTCGAAACTACTCCGTGAATCAAAACATTTACACCATTTTTACCATTCAGTCAGGTATTCCTTTACTCTTCTTTATTCCAAGGTTGAAAACTGGCTTGTTTCGTGATGTTTTGTGAAGCTTAAATAGTTCATTTCGGTGACACAGTTTTGTCTGCAACTGACAGTCTTGACTGTAACAAAAAATACAAATGAAATGAAAACAAAGCAAATTGCGTGTGCATAGAGTATTTTATGTAAATTACTTTTAACTAATCTTGAAAATTGATCTGTGCATTTGGCAACCAGGTAGATACCGGGCTTTAATTCATTATCTATCAGAGATAAGTAAGCAAAGAAAATTGAAAAAAATGCTCTAAAAGAGGTTGGACATAAGACTCCGTCAAGAAAAAGTTCCTCTCGTTAATTTTCAAAATGTTACAGTTTTTAAATTTGTATACCACTCTCGTTCAAAAAAACAGAAAGAAAAGAAAAAAAAGAAAATTCCCAATCAGTAAAATGTGCCCCATACACTAAAGATGTGATCTACAAAATTTCATCTTCATCATGAATTGTCTCAGAAACAAAGACGACAGGAGTCTATGCATGAATTAGAATGTAAACGTTTATTGCTAGAGTGGATAAAAATATTTGCTTTCGTGAATTTTGTTCGACCCCTTTTGTTCAACCCAGCGCCCTATGTACCCTTTGAGATCCATTGAAAAGTGGTTTAAGTCAGTATATATTTATCTTCAAAGCTCTGACAGTTTTTAAGATATAACTCTCAAATTTTGTAAATCACCGCAGTGGTGTATGGTACATATCTTGCTAACTGAAAATTTTCGTACGGGGGTCGTTTACAAAGTTGAGAAAACGTAACTTTTTGTAAATGAACGCGAGGAATGTTTCCTTAACGAAGTCTTATTTCTGATCTTATTTCGAGCATTTTTTTTTCAATTTACATTGCCCACTTATCTCTAATAGATAAATAATTAAAGACAGGCAATCGTATGCTGAAAAAATATTTTCCTAGACTACAGCCCAACGTGCGGGTAAACGGAAAGCCAACACTTTGTGATGCGAAGACTGTGCCAATAGGGTGGTCACAAGTTATATGGGGGAACATATTTTTAATGTTATTTTTTGGGGCACCCCCCCTAAAAGTTGCTAATTGACTAGATATGCAATGAATAGAGATTGGTAAAGTTTTAGCTCAATTGCATAACATTAACCCGTGCCGCATCGAGGTTGAAATCTTGAAAAATTTCAATTTTTGCCAAAAATATCTAGTTTTTCCTCCATTTAGTATAAACTATTTGCTCTACAAACCTGGTTCTTGTTTTATTTCATAAAAAATGTTGTTGTTTTGAACTTTTACTCTCGACAAAACCAGTATTTAATGATATTCAGTGTTTTTCAGGCAAGTTTGTGAATCGTACCACCAAAATCTGCATTTTTGTAAATTTTGTGAAAAAAAAAGACAAATTAAGAATTTTAAATAATTTTGACCGTTTCTTGTATTATTTGCATCAAAAAACAAAAAATAAAACAAGAATTTTCATAACTTAAACTACAATTCGTGAAATATTTTTATTTATTAGGTATGCATTTCTTTACTTCTGAAGAAAGATCTTGATTTGTATTTCAGTTGAAGCACATCTAAGACAAACTTCTCAAATTCTCTTTATTACAATGCTATTTTTGTTATCTGTTATTATTTACTTTTAGAATGGACATGGGTGCCCATACGTATTGGCAAGGAGGGGCTATACCTCCCCTAGCTCCCATATTATCGTTATGAATTTCATTTCAAGGGGTTCAGCGTTACTACATAATATCTTTACGGTTCAGGACCCTTGACATGCAATAAGACTCCGAAGAAAAGAATCTCAAAAACCAAGAATTAATCTCATCAAAAGCAGATTTTAAAATTCTGATTTAGAGGGTGCTGTTGTTCACTGGGATGAAAAAAATGCTTCCTCATATTTTGAATAAAGAAAATGTAGAGAGAAAAGCAATTTTAATTAGCTGTATCGCTCAAGAACAGTTAATAAGAGTTCCTCAGCTTGAAAATAATATGAGAATAACTCTCAGGCAAAAGCTGGATTTACAGCAGTTGTAAAAATTCAGGCAATGTGTTTTGATACCACTAGTTGCCTTAGGGCAGTATGGCAGCCTTGTAAATAACTTTAGATGTAGTGAAGTCGCGACAAACTCAGGATATTGCGGAGTCGCGGTCCGTATAATTGGAATTTTCATGGTTCATATGGGTTTTATACGGGGTTTTGATATGTTCTGAGGGCCGGATCGAAACTCGTGGCGGGCCGGCAGTTGTCCGTATGCGCCTTAAGGGAACGTGCATTTTTTGCTGCAGCAGTTACAGGATCGAAATCTTCTATATTTATCTTGTAGCCATCATAGTTTAGAAATCATCCTACAATCTGTTTTGATTGCAAAGTGGTCAAAGCTACTGCTCTTCATTCAGATATTTTTTTTTCAGATTGGGTGGTCTAAGATGGACAAGACAAAGTACAAAACTGCTATTGAAGATGAAACTTAAAAAATACAGAATTTGGAAGAAATTTCAATTTTTCTTGCAGAAAATTTATAAATCAACAGCTCAGGGATAACTATAAAGAATTAATTCAACATTGTTTAATTTTTATAGGAGTTTCCCCAAATTGACGTTTCTTTCAGAGTACCTGGTGCTGATCATTATGCCAGGTGTATGTCTGAAGCAATTTATTGTCTCAAAATACTTCTTTTCAGACATCAGGTCTCATTAACAGATTTAGAAAAAGGATATATTACAGACATTTGCTTATTTATAATAAATATTTATGTAAAGGCATAGTTCAACATTCCCACTCAGACTTTAGCCCAATTCAGGACTTAAAATTATTAGAATCACTTGTTCAAAACTGAAAATTTGATAAAGAGGCTGCAAACAAAGATCCATCAAATGATAAGCCATCTTTGGTATCTTTGCATTTTCATTTTTTGAAGACAATTCGGCAAAAAAAGTCAAAATAAGCATGGCTGTAAAATTAATTGCACTTGAAAAAGAAAACGATTATGATGATGATAAAAATGTAAGAGTAACAATGTTTCAATGAAGTGGATCATTTATTGGACAAAGAAGTTTATTTTTTATTTCATCACGAACAGTATTTTTTAAGAGATTTAATTTTAATATCCAATTTTTGAATACTGATCCCGATGTATGGTGTGACAATCAGTATTATTTGAAAGAAAAAAAAATCTGAAAGCGGTTAAGGCTTTTAATGACTCAGCTGAAAGAAGAGTAAAATTAATCCAAGGATTCAATTCGTGTTTAACTGAGGATGAAGAACAAAAGCTGCTTTTACTATAGGTAGTATCCGAATGTAGAAAAACTTTTCCAGACTCTTCGAAAGCCACATTATCTAAGCCTTGCCGCTTTAACAAAAAATTACAAAGAATAATATTTTTTTTTTATAATGTGCTTCCTTTTAGATACATAACTTTAATAATTAAATATATCTGAACATTAGTCGTTTGCAATTTTATGCCTTAATTCTTTTACGTAAATTTCATTTTTTTAAGTTTTCAAATTTTTTTAATTAAAACCTTTGTTTTGTACACAATAAAGAAAGAAAAGCAAAAGGAGGAAAGATGAAATGGATTTTTTTGAATTTTCATTAAAAAAAGCCAACTTTTAGAATTCGGATCATTTCTAGTCCTAAAATAGCATAGATATATGCTTTTTTCCGTACTAGATATGATCCGAATGTTACCCTCTGATCGTTTTGGAAATGGGCAAATAACCTAAAGTTATTTACATGGTAAAATTTTCATGCAATTTTTAAATTATAAAAAAAAAAATATATACAAATTTTAATAGGAAGATTTGCAATTATTAAGGAAAAGGCTCCTAAACTACATACAAGCTTTAATATGAAACATATTTTAAGATATCACACTGTTATAAATTATTAATATTATCGACGGATTGCAGTGAAAAGTGGAATAAAGTGGACGGGATTTGAAATCACAACCGCTTGGAGGGTTAAATCTGTAAGTTTTTACGTAAAAGTGATGTGTGGCTCATCAAGGCAGGAAGTTTTCTTATTAAACGAGGCCAGCATTATGTTTCTAGACTCAATTTAATCCATTTTATGATGGAAAAACTGCTTTTTTGCAAAAAACCGCAGTTTTTCTAAACTTTAACCTCAATGCGGCACGGGTTAATAATATGCAAATGATCTGAAACTTTACCAATCTCATTTTTTAGCCTATTGGCAACTTTTGGGGGTGCCCCCCAAAAAATTCGAAAGTTGATTTCTTGTGACCACCCTACTGTGCCAAATTGTTGTTACAAGGTTCTCCGTGATTAGCTTATCAACGTCATTACGTCATTTCGTATGTGGATTTACGACACAACAAACAGCGCTGTACTTGAAAGCTGGAGAAATTGCATACTATTTTATTTAACAGCAATATGTGTTTCAATATTACATGCATTTCACAGTGTAGTGGTCGAGAGCGTTTATTCCAGGTAACAACAGTCATGTACATTAGAGCAACAGTAAAGTTCCAAAACAGATACGAAGTTAGGGAGAAATATCGGAAAAGTGGAAAGTACAGCACAGAGTCGACTATCCAGTCCCGGCCTAGATTTTTACTGAGCAAAAAGAAAGAAAACAGAAAATGAAAAAAAAAATTAAAATCAAAGGAAGGTTTTAAATAAAACCTTCGATGGTATACATTTAGTTTCGAGCATCAGAATAGACGCAGAACTAGGTTGCTCGAATATTCCGAACTAGCCAGAACCCTGGACCTTGACACTTTAATCATGTACCAATGTTCAGTGAATTATCCACTCGGTCATCAGTCGGAAAATATATTGTTAATGCAAATTTCTTTTACGAGTGTTTCTGTAAAATTTTATCAATCCTTTGTATAATTTCATTGAAAAAGGTGCTAAGTTATATTTAAAATAAACTGATATTGCTACCGCAGTTGTTCGTATTTGAAATTATATGAAAAAATAAAATCATTCTGCAATGCAGGAAAGAATGTTTGTAGATTACGCTCATAGTTGTTGTTATTTATGCCCTTTGACAGCCGCATGCGGTGCCCTCCAGGTAGGCAGGCGATGGACAGAGGGGGTACGCCTTCCACGTTTAGGGCCACAGTGGAATGAAGTCCGACTTCAGCCAGTGGTCCCCTAATTTTGAACCCATTCCAGAGGAGGGACCGACCGCCTGAAATCGGCACCCCCCCCTAGGTATCGTTTAACAACTTGGAAGATATAGGAGCCACAACAGATTTTAAGTGCACCAGCTCCCATTAGCGTACACGGTCCCACAGCAGTCGAGCCGAAAGAGAGTGGACCCTCCCAAGCACTGGCCAAGCCGGATTTTGCCTCAATGCCGTGTTCTTATGGAAGTTTAGCGTCCAGACCACTGCGGAACCACTCATAGTGGTAATCGAATGTTATATTTTAGTGGTGTTGTCTCCTCAATGGACTCTGCAGTTTTGGATGATTTTCTACAGATGTATCGTGCACACGCATTAAAAATTTTATAAAGCCATCTCCCCAAAGCATTCTTTATTTTTTTATTTTTTATTATTTTTATTTTTATTATATTTTTTTGGTAATAAGCTCTAGTGTGCTTTCCTTGACAAAACAAAGCAAAAATATTTTTCTTATGTGATATAGTAAGTTGAACTCACGAAGTCTAAAACCCACTAAGCTACAAATTTTCAGAAATTAATGAAATTTTTACAAAACACGAATATGTGGATTTTCAAGGCCTTATTTGATCCTATTTGCTTGATAGGAATCAAAATATGAATTACATTTACTTAATTAATTTTATTAAACTCATTTAAATACAATATTAAAATACTGTAACTGAAAAAACACTGAAAATACTGGTGTTAAACGATAAAGTAATTAAAAAACTTTGTAAAAAACACACATAAGAAGTAAAAGGAAAGAGGATACGCACGTTTCGTTCAAAAATTGTTTTGAACTTCTTCAGTCCAAGCCCTTCGTCGAAAAGAACACAGGGAACTACAGTATTTTAATTACTTTATTAAAATACTGTATTTAAATGTGTTTGTTGAGATCATGATTCACGTGGTTTTAGAAATGACCGATACATATGAGATTTAAAAAACAAAATGCTTTATAACAGATGCGCTTAGCGCGATTTGCCTTTCTTGTTTTTTTATTATCACTAAATATTTTTCGCTTAAAAAAAGCTTGAACCCTTCTTTTCTTAAATTAATTTATTTTATGTCGGTTGAAACTGTCTATACTATACATTTTCATGCATTATAAAAAAAAATCATATTATATTATGTTTTTGTGTATTAAAACATATCGCCAGTCTCTTCATGAAGGGTCAAATTACTATACACAGATGTTTCATTAAAAGCTGTATAAGTTCTATTGGGTTGGCAACAAAGTAATTGCGTTTTCTTGTATAAAATTCAAGCAAATAAGTTTTCAACAAGTTTTTAATTACAGGTAAGCTGTGCCTGAACATACGATTCATATTTGTTACATTTTAAAGTAAGAATTTCACTGGCAGTATTTTTTTTCGTCCATAAAAGATGGCCACCCTCCCCCTTTTTTCGCTTCTATCCTCCTTAGAGGACACTATTAAAAATGTCCTGAAATTAATTTTTAGGTATTCGTGACTGCTGTATTTTACAGAAAGAATTTCACGGATATCTCTATTTTTATTTGAGATCACGCGGGATATGTGAAAAGAACTTTTTGGCCCCTTACCCCCCCCCCTAAGATTACGAATTTTGGAAAATGCTCTCTGATCTAGCACCTATGTTGAAGAACTCACGTACGTGCCAAATTTCGCATAATTAACATCAGTAGTTTTGGCCAGGCGAAATATTGACGTACGGAAAAACGCAATTACTTTGTTGCCAACCCAATAATATTACGTGGTAATATTTTAAAATAGAAATGCAGGATTTACGCAATAAAAATAATGATTGCCCGAGATATAGAGAAATATCGTATTTCAAGGACAATTTCCAAAATGCATTGCTGATGTGAATCCATGCATCAATCAATTTTGTGTTTTTGCCCCTGAAAAACTTGGCAAGCAATATATTTACTACCACCTGGGTGTGTCTCGTTCATTTCTATAATTAAAAAAGGATAAATCTTATTTTGTTTTTGAGAATGGCGTCTCGTATTACCTGCAACCAGGTGACTGGATTTTTTTACACGGAAAACACATGGTTCGATTCGTTAATAAGGTAATTTTGCCTGGCACGTTTCAATTGAAAAAGTCTCCCAACGCCTCGAGACAAACACATCTCTAATTAAAAGAAAGTTAAGGCGTATCCGAACAGTGGCGAGAATCTATAGAAAGGAAATAAGTTAGGACAAGGCATATTATGAGAGATGGGCTACTCCTTTTTACTTTCCGAACATGTACCATGTAAGGAAAGTATTGTAATCATGAAAAAATTCGAATTCGAGATTTTGGTGTATTGACACGTTTTGAGGTCTTCTGAATTCATTTATGCTATTTTTACGAGATGTATGTATGTATGTGTGTGTGTGTGTGTGTTTGTGTGTATGTGAGTGAACACGATAGCTCCTGAACAGGGCATGCGATTGAGCTCAAATTGGGTATATATGTTATAAACCACCGTCGCAAGACCGGTATTGATTTGGGTGTGTATAGGACTTACAGTTTTTCTACAGGGCTACGACAAAGATTTCTTTTACATTATGGCCTATGGAGGAAAATTCTGGAAAGTGCGCTAGCGTTTAAACGGTACATTCGATTGAGCTCAAATTGGGTATACATGTTATAAACCACCGTCGCAAGTCCTGTATTGATTTTGATGTGTATAGGACTTACAGTTTTTCTACAGGGATAAAATAAAGATTTCTTTTACATTATGGCCTATGGGGAGAAATTCTTGAAAGTGCGCTAGCGTTTAAACGGTACATTCGATTGAGCTCAAATTGGGTATACATGTTATAAACCACCATTGTAAGACCGGTATTGATTTTGATGTGTATAGGACTTATAGTTTTTCTACAGGGCTACGACAAAGATTTCTTTTACATTATGGCCTATGGGGAGAAATTCTTGAAAGTGCGCTAGCGTTTAAACGGTACATTCGATCGAGCTTCAATTTGGTATATATGTTTGAATGATTCATCGATTAAAATTTATTTAAATGCTTGGTAATGATCTTAATCGTAAGTGTTCGGAAAGTCGAGTGGAGTCACTCCAGATTTTTTTCAAATTTAATACTGAACCCATATCTAATCTGTTTGCTCTCATCCTTTAACCCTTCGAGGCGCAACCCTTTCCCAATGCTGAAAAAAGGGCAGCCGTTGCCATCGCTCGACTTAACTACCAGCAAGATGGCGGACGATCGGAACGTTCATCGCGTGCCACAGATCTAGAGACCCTTTTTGACGACAGCTGGCTGTGCGCACAGCTGGGCAGGGCTGCCCTTTTTTCAGCATTGGGCAATCTATCCAGCTGTTCTCGCATTCTTCCATTTTTCAGCAGATGTCAGTGCTGTTAGAAATTAAAAAAGAGATCGTCTCGTCTCCCCCTGAAATCCGCTCCCTTTCCGAATTGGAGCATTCGGAACTGGTATATCTCTGAGAAACGGTCCCTGCATGATTGTTTAGGCATACATGGGCAACTCTCGGCCCACCTTGGCTTTTTATCTGGCCAGCGGAACATTTCAAATTCCCATAGAAAACCCAGATAAACCATTCAAAATTCCATATAAATCCCATTTATATGGAACATATTTATATGCTCTGACATCCCGAAGTTTGGTCCACAACTTTCGAAAGGTTTGCCCTTCCCTGTTTTAGATAGTTTTACTAATCAGCTCAGCACTGATGCTACTTAATATATCTTGGAAGTATAAAAATTTGCAAAATATGTCCATCTTTTAATAGTGATAATACAACCACTTTTACTGTGATTTTACAATGTCTATTTTTATTTAATTTTTGTTATGATATTATTTTAACAATTTAAAGTAGAAATTCAATGCGGGAAATAAAAATTGCTATCGTAAATTAAAACATAAAAGTGAAACTATGAGAACCAATTCTGACTTTTTTTCGCACCAATTCGAAAGTAAAAGAATCTTCATTAATACGATTCTGTGTATTGCCATTATTCGAGGGATACATAACTGTGGGATATCTTGTTTACGCCATTTATTGTATAATCATACCCGTTCTGACAAAACAACATCATTTATTTCGGAATAGAACATTTTATCTGCTAGGGTTCGTCAACCCCTTATTACAGTTTACAGAATAATTCGTTGTACAAACGAAAGCTCATCTATATAATTTACAAAACTAGTGTTGCAAGCAGTAACTGAATAGTTTTAAATATTAGTAGAAAAGTGATCAAAATTTTAGAAAAGGCGCAAAGTTTGTTTTATGCCAATTTCGAGATAGTGAAGAACATAGAAACAAAATATTATTAATTATGACTAAGAATGCTATTCCCATTAGACAACATGGGAATTTACGCCTTCATTTCGAGATACTGCCATTAACCTATATCCTATTCGAGTTGAGACAAGTTGAGACTACACAACGAAATCAACTTGAATCCTATAAAATGCAACCTTAATTTGTGACATGAATGTGTAATTTTCATCTTACAAGAATTAGTAGCTTAGTTCGGGAAAATTTACAATTACAAATTTTCCGTTAAGGTACTATTTATGAAAGTTTTTAGCATTACAAAAGAAGTATGTTGCTCTTTGTTTGGTTAATTAGGGTAAAATCTTGTACTTTAATCTTTAAAATACTTTTCTCATTTAAATAACAAATTATTTTTGTCTATTCTTTAGCTACTAGCGACACCTTTTACTTTTCTTTATCTACAGACTTATTTTTTAAACGTACGTGCATTTTTTACAGCATATTATTTATTTATTTAATTTTTTTACAAATAATGTTTAAATAAAAGAAACGATGTCACAAACAAAAAACTTATCGTTATGAAAATAGACATTCAAATCGCTTTTGATGTAAGACATAAAAATAAACGGGCAGAATAAAAAAACAAAATTGTTATCTGATTAGTATTCCAACGACTTTCCATTTTACCTTGACCGTGCCGTGTCAAATAATACAAGCTTGGCAAGAGACTTTTTTGGCTTCATTACTTGACTTACCGTAAATTCCGGCGTATAACGCGCACTTTTCATACAAAAAATAAGGTCGAAATTTAAGGGTGCGCGTTATACGCCGGTTATAAAAATGATAAATTTAAAAATAAGGAAAAGATAAGCATAAAAAATGAGATTTCTACATGTACCTGAATGTTGTTTATTTAAAAGAAATGTCATACCTTATGAACTTCAATTTTCATTATCTGACAGCATAAAAAGTTCATCTTATTCATCTTCCGTTAATATTTTCAGGCACATGATCAAATTCAGTTTCATCTTCACTATCACTGTTACTCTGATCCATAAATAAATCAGTTATCATGCGTTCCATCTAGATTGTTCGATATACTACATTTTTTAAATGGCTTTTTAATTATATCAGGTTTAATTTCATTCCATGCTTGTATTATCTGCTCACACACTATTTCTAGACTGGCATGACGCATTTCACCTCCTTCCGTAAATGTTTTATCTCCTTCCAACATCCAAGTATTTCAAAATCGTTTTAAAATTCCTTATAATGGTTTATTAATACACAAATCTAAAGGTTGAACTAATGGCGTTAATCCGTCTGGATAACTGCCATGTCTGTGTTACACTCTTTCATTAATTTCTCTGTATTATCCGTTAAATGCGATCTGAACATATCCCAAACTAAAAGACTTTCTGGATTCCATAGGGCAAGTCTGTGATTGCAAAGTAAAGGGTGCACGTTATACGGAGGATTGTACATAAAAATTAAAAAATGAAGTTTAAAATTATAAGTGCGCGTTATACGCCGGCATTCACGGTATGTATCTTAAAAGCTCACAGTGTCTAGTAAAACAATAAATTCAGAACAAAAAAGCTAAACCATCTGTAATGGATCGATTAGGAAAAACTTTCGACAACAAATTTCGTATTTGTTCGTGTAATTTCTGTAAAGTAAAAGTAAATGTAACAAATGGAAAACTGTCACTGATGCTTTTCATTCAATGACCACCCGTATAGCTTATGATAAGCCAGAACCCGTTGGAATATTCTATTAAAATAACGATAACGGTGCGTTATCTTTAACTGAGAACATTAGACGAGGCTTGCCTGAAAAGTATCCGAATTTTGTCCGGTAAAAATACTTACATGACGAAATCAGGACCACAATCCTTTACAAATTAGTGTATGTGCTCCTTCACAAACTCAGACTACCGATCCCTCTATTGCGGAAAACACATCTGTTAATCTTTTAGTAGAATAATTTCCTCTCCTCTGTTCTATGGAGTTTCTATCTGAAGAGCAAGAAGAACTTTTTTGCTCCCCACCCCACCCCAACCACCCAAAAAAAGTTCCAATCATTTTCCGACATCTATAGTCTCTAGTCATGGCTCCTCGCGACTTCTGGCACAAACGAGATTGTGATAAGCTCTCAGAGATAATGCAGAACATGACAGTGGAGGGGGAGGGGATTCCACTTTCCAGACTTCCAGAAGTGTTTTTAGTAGTAGAGGGATAGGCAGTATTTGGAGGCACAACAGCCCTAATTTGTAGAGGACTAGGGTCTAGATCCCGTTACGTATGTAACATACTTTTTTCTAGATAAAGGTCGGAAACCTTTAAGACAGGCCTCATCTAATAAAGATAAGCAGTCTTAACAAGTTAAATCATTGCACAGTGATACACATCCAGAAAATGTTTTTAGGGGAAGGAGGGATTAATTAGAATGTAGTTTTGTTAGAGTGTATTAAGTTAACGCTTTATTGCAAGGAAAACATATTTCAAATGGAGATTGGGATCCGATCCTAAAATTATTTTCCTAATTGAGGAGGAAGCAAGCAAGCGAGATAATATCACTGTATAATAATGTAGATATTTTTTTTCAAATGGTTGGCCTCTGCCTTGGCCTCTACTAAGGCCGGAGTTGTTGGTCACTTTATTATGGAGGCATAGTAGGTGGACCAAAGTTGCCCCCCTATGAAGGGACGGACACAACGACAGCTACGCCCAGTCGGGGATCGAACCCGAAAGCCGGGAGTTGAACTCGAAACCGTAGACGGTGCGTTATCCACCATACAATCTGGTAGGCCTGTATAATAATATGAAAAAACTCTTTTGCTTTCTAGCTCGTCTATTGTCCTCCTAAGTTACGGTCTTGTAGTGTTATTGGAAATGACTCTTAGTACAACGTTTGAATCACCGGACAAGATCATGCCTCAGTGGTAACTTATAACACTTCGGTATGATCGCTTCAGATAATTTTCTCTGTTGAGTTCATGCCCGAATTAATGTTTGAATAGATACGCTAGCCATGGTAGCAAAGTTGTTTTATAATGAATATTTGATGGGTATTTTCCGAGTGTTCTCTCATTCAGTTAGGAAATGCATTGCAATATCTTGTGAAAAGATCTTTCGAAAGTCATTTATAACCAACATTCTCTGCCTTGTCCAAACATGTCAAAAAATATTTGTAAATAACTATTCGGTTGTGAGCTTCCCTTCTTCATTGCATATAAACATTGTGTGTGTACAAATAAGCGCATTGATAAATTTTCCCTACATTACCAAATACTGTGAGTGAGAGAAAGAAAATCAGATCGATTAGGTGGCGTAACCTGATTTTTGGTACATTGATTTACTCAATTCATGGCGTAATCCAATCATTTCTTACTGAGCATCTGATACTTTTTTAAAAGAAAAAAAATCCTCCTCATTAATACTCAAACCCACTCTTTTCTACAGGTCATCGATCGAAGGCCGAAATCTAAAAATATGCTTGAATTTTTTCATTCGTGTCTCAGATAACACTGCTGGAGACGAATGGACAGTGGCGTACCTAGGTAATGAAGCAACCATGGGAGGCAGCAAAACTTCGCTCTTTCTCTTAGTAAGAATGACAGCGGCCATTTTGTTTGTATGGCCATTCTTAAAATTTTCAGCAGAATGAACCTGTATGCTGGCTTCTATCGTGAGAGTTCCTATTATGCTTCATTTGCACACTCATAGATTTCTTATGGACAACTCTCATAGATTTTAAGTTCTAAGAGCAGTGATTCAAAATTTTCAGTGGCTCATTTACTTTAACCTGTTCGAGTCCATCATTCGGGGCCATCGTGATTCTGCTTGTGCACTCCGAAAGAGGCCTACGGACGCATTTTCATTGGTTAGATTCGGCCGTCAGATGACGTATCTAAGTGCTGGGACCAATCAGTGAGCATCCGTAGGCCTCTTTGGATGACTCATTGGAGTACACAAGCAGGCCCGGTAGAATCACGATGGCCCCGCATCCTTGCAAGGACACGACGATGCTGACTTTCAATTCTGCATCCATCGCTGCCTCCTGGTGTAGATCTTTAAATACTCCTGTTGTGGACAAGCGGTTGCATGATGGCACATACGCTGAGCTGCATCCAATGGACCAAAACATGAAGCAAAGACAAGTATAGGAGGAAGGATAGTTGCCGTCATGTCCTTGCAATGATAGAAGCCAACAGGTTAAATCCTTCTTCCATTGAGCAAAGTAAATCAGCACTTTCTTTGCAGTGTCACCCATGGCACTTGCCCAGCTGGTCATGCCACGCTACTAATCAAATCATTTTATATCGGATATCTGACTCTTTTTTTTCAAAGATATTTTTCCCCTCCTGATTCATACTCCAGCCCACTTTTCTACAGCAGTTCATTGATCGAAGCTGAAAATCATCAAAAGTATACGCTAACTTTTTTTTTTTTTTTCAATCTTTTCTTCCGATTAGACAAGCTGTTGGCGAGTGGGCCGCTCGCCTCACTTCCATTTAAGGAGAAAACACCTATCCGAGGCTTGGCCTTATTTCACTACGACGACGCCAGGTCAAACGGTGTAGGCAATGAATGAAATCCCGTGGAAAGGAATCAAGGAAAGTTAGTTTTCGCGTTCTGCTTGTTTAGTTGGCTGTTCTTCTTCTGAGGGAGGCATTAAATGGAACAAAGAAGATACATTTTGGGCGGGGAGCAGTGAAAGGTTCGCACGAAAAAGAACCTGTTGTGGTTGTTCGGATTTTAGAAGTTGTTAATAGATTAAGAGTCGTTTAAGTCGAAAATCTTTCTCATTCAGTGCAGAGGTGGGCGGAGGAAACTATGCAACAGAGGATCTAGAGAATTCCACATATATTGAAAAATTAATTGACAGCACATGTCGTAAAGCACTTATTCGCGATAAATTACCTTAAAATTGTTTTGAAAAAGCATCCTATAATGCTGAGTGATTTCACTTTCAAGCGTAATTATCATGTCAAATATCCTTATCCCATTAGCGATCGGCCATTTTCATCGCATATCTTTAATTTATGCTGATACCTACAGTGTTAAATAAATTTCCGACATTAGTGAAGTATCAAGACTGTATTTCTTTTTATACGAAATATGAATAAAACAGCAAAATAGTCGTATTTTTGCAGAATATTTTGTGGAAATCAGATTCGTTATTCAAGAAATTAAGATAGAAAAATAAATTAATTAATGCTTATGTATTTTTACAACAGGCAGCAAAAATGCTACAGTGTTAAATAAATACTGAAACTAATAAATACTGAAAATAAATACTGAAATAAGTACTCAAATAAGAGCGCTAAGTTCTTTTGTGTTGGTTAAAGATGACCTTACGTAGGTTTCTTAATGCCTGCTTTTATGGAAAATCAAGCAATTAGAAATAAACGATTTAAAAAATACGAAAATTCGTCAGAGATTCGAGTGATCCAGAATGTCTCTGCACAACCCTGCCCGCTGTACCCTGCATTCTGACAAACGATAAGCCTAAGGTTATGAAAAATTCTGCATACACAAACATTTTTTAAATGTCTTGCCTCAATCGATTTTGGTAAATAGTTCTATAATACATAGACAGTTTTAGGGATGCTTCCGTTTTCGTTAGTAACCCTTTAATCCGACTATAACTTTACCTGGTAAAGCTTGATTTTGCATTACGTAGTGTGCATACAAAGCTTGTCACACTACATCAAACATTAAAATAGAAAATGAAACATTTTAAACTACAAATATATGCATTTTAGAAACTTAAAATAATACAATAAGTTCTGTAACATTTGCTCAAAGTAGCTTCCTTCGGTTGCAATAGAAATATGCACCCGTGTAGAAAACTCTTCCTGTACTTTGCGTAGATTACTCGGTGTTACACATCTGCATGCTACACATATACGATTTAGTAAGTCTGACTCCGGATAGATTTTTCATACAGTGTTAAATAAATTTCCGACAGTGTTAAATAAATTTCCGACATTAGTGAAGTATCAAGACTGTATTTCTTTTTATACGAAATATGAATAAAACAGCAAAATAGTCGTATTTTTGCAGAATATTTTGTGGAAATCAGATTCGTTATTCAAGAAATTAAAATAGAAAATGAAACATTTTAAACTACAAATATATGCATTTTAGAAACTTAAAATAATACAATAAGTTCTGTAACATTTGCTCAAAAGTAGCTTCCTTCGGTTTCAATACCAATATGCACCCGTGTAGAAAACTCTTCCTGTACTTTGCGTAGATTACTCGGTGTTAACACATCTGCATGCTACACATATACGATTTAGTAAGTCTGACTCCGGATAAGATTTTTTCATAGAGCCTAACTATAACCTTCTGCTTAAAAATTAGTATTATAATATTAGTTTTGCTTGTGTGCTAGAAAATAAAATTGAAACCTATAATTTAAAATTTCAATATTTATGTGGTTAATTAACGGTTTACCGTAACGGGACATTTTTGAACGTGGAAAAGTGACTTTGAAAATATTTGCTGCTTTATAACTCGGTAAATTTTAATCGTAGAAGGACGATATTTTTATAGTGCATAAAATTGCAAAAAGAAACATTTTCTAAATATAACTGATCGGACCGGAGGACTGTGTAAAAATTTAAATTCCGTAATTTTTATAGGAATTGATTTATTGACTTCGATTGCTTCTGATATAATAGATTATGCAATTTAAATCATTTTTTCAATTGGAACTATATGCCTCTGACGAACGGTTTAGGAAATAGGAATTGGGCATCGTTAGCACTGGACACCCTGTATATATATACATTTATACGTATATTTACTCAGTAGAAATTTTAGCTGAGTCTAAACGTATTTTTATCGTTGAGTTTTATTATTTCTCTGTCAGTAGCTAGCTTATTGAGTTCCACTCTCTGAAAGCAATTGTGCATAACATTAACACGTCATCACGCCATCAAGACGTAAAATTCTTAACAATACATGTGCATTTTTACTAACGGAAACACGCACAGATCAAACACAATTTTTTTTCACTTTTAAGCTAGAAGATAGCAGAACAAATTTATTCTGTCCTAATTTACAAGTGTTCAAATGTGTTAATTTTTCATTTTTTAAAAACTGTATGAACTCAATATGCATCCAGAATTACTCCAATTTGTTTTTAAATTTTGAACCTAAATTTAATTTTAATTTCTTATACCTAAGAAATCTGGAGTGACTCCACTCGACTTTCCGAACACTTACGATTAAGATCATTACCAAGCATTTAAATCAATTTTAATCGATGAATCATTCAAACTTATATACCAAATTGAAGCTCGATCGAATGCACCGTTTAAACGCTAGCGCACTTTCAAGAATTTCTCCCCATAGGCCATCATGTAAAAGAAATCTTTGTCGTAGCCCTGTAGAAAAACTATAAGTCCTATAAACATCAAAATCAATACCGGTCTTACAATGGTGGTTTATAACATGTATACCCAATTTGAGCTCAATCGAATGTACCGTTTAAACGCTAGCGCACTTTCCAAAATTTTCCTCCATAGGCCTTAATGTAAAAGAAATCTTTGTCGTAGCCCTGTAGAAAAACTGTAAGTCCTATACACATCAAAATCAATACCGGTCTTGTGAAGGTGGTTTATAACATGTATACCCAATTTGAGCTCAATCGAATGTACCGTTTAAACGCTAGCGCACTTTCAAGAATTTCTCCCCATTGGTCATAATGTAAAAGAAATCTTTGTCGTAGCCCTGTAGAAAAACTGTAAGTCCTATACACACCAAAATCAATACCGGTCTTGCGACGGTGGTTTATAACATATATACCCAATTTGAGCTCAATCGCATGCCCTGTTCAGGAGCTATCGTGTTCACTCACATACACACAAACACACACACACACACACACACACACACACACACACACACACACACACACACACACACACACACACACACACACACACACATACACACATACATACATACATCTCGTAAAAATAGCATAAATGGATTCAGAAGCCCTCAAAACGTGTAAAAACACCAAAATCTCGAATTCGAATTTTTTAATGATTACAATACTTTCCTTACATGGTACATGTTCGGAAAGTAAAAAGCACAACAATAAAAAAAATTATCACTTCGTATTTAACAAAAAGGACAAAAACTACATAACACACAATCTAAAGCAATCAATATTTGATAGCTATATATCAGTTAATGAAATCATCATGTCGCTTTTTAAAGATTTATGTTAAGTTTTCTTAAAATCCACTTTATTTCCTGCAACATTCCCCAGCGTTTCGTCTGGATAATTACTGGGAAGGCCATACATGTAAAAACTAAAGTGCTCAGTTTTAACATTGCAAGCCGCTGTGTAATTAAAGCATATAAATGCTTATGAGCACTTAGGTTATTAATAGAAGCCTACCATTATCATTAATAGTTCTGTGAAGGTTAATTTCAGTTCTGGAAGGTCAGGCTACTGTTCCGCTCATCCGAGTTAACGATTTTGTTTTTGCTATTCTGTTCGTAAGCATTCGAAAGTAGCGAATTTTGCTGTCTTCCTTAAAAAAATCGTTTGACAATTCAAACTCCCATTTTTACTTTCCGAACATGTACCATGTAAGGAAAGTATTGTAATCATGAAAAAATTCGACTTCGAGATTTTGGTGTTTTTACACGTTTTGAGGGCTTCTGAATCCATTCATGCTATTTTTACGAGATGTATGTATGTATGTGTGTGTGTGTGTGTTTGTATGTATGTGAGTGAACACGATAGCTCCTGAACGGAGCATTCGATTGAGCTCAAATTGGATATATATGTCATAAACCACCGTCGCAAGACCGGTATTGATTTTGGTGTGTATAGGACTTATAGTTTTTCTACAGGGCTACGACAAAGATTTTTTTTACATTATGGCCTATGGGGGGAATTTCTTGAAAGTGCGCTAGCGTTTAAACGATACATTCGATTGAGCTCAAATTCGGTATACATGTTATAAACCACCATCTTAAGACCGGTATTGATTTTGGTGTGTATAGGGCTTATAGTTCTCCTAAGGGCTACGACAAAACTTTCTTTTATGTTATGGATGGCATATGGGGAGAAATTCCTGAAAGTGCGCAAGCGTTTAAACGGTGCATTCGATTGAGTTTCAATTTGGTATATATGTTTGAATTATTCATCGATTAAAATTTATTTAAGTGCTTGGTAATGATCTTAATCGTAAGTGTTCGGAAAGTCGAGTGGAGTCACTCCAGATTTTTTTTAATGGAATTGTAGCTTTTTTAAAAAATGGCTACGTAAATGACATAGTACAATGTGACTAATATTATAGAATTAAAGATAAGTTGGTTTTAAAAAACATAAACTCAAAACGTTTGCTAACAAAGTTGCTGGCAACTGATTTATTTTCAGGTTATTTTAAAGATAGTAAAACGCCCAGAGAAGTAAAGATTATGAAAAAAAAAATTTAATCGGAATTTGTTCGAAAATGTCAAAAGTAAAATTTTTTGAAAGTAATGATTTAAATACACTGAAAAGCGTAGAATATTGGATAACTCGCATAACTCAGCAGGTGAACGATACATTTCTTATGATGACAAAATCATTTGATATACATGCACAATACAAAAGCATATTCCGACGTTACGTGTTTAATATTTACGGTGTATTTCGAAAAAAAAAATGTGATTTCGATAAATAAATACAAAAAAAAAAAAAACCACATCACAAGTGCTTCAAAAATTTTTTAAAGTCTCTTTGCAAACTGTTTTATACATTGAAATAAACAGTCAAAATATCAGTTCAAAAAACGTTTAGAACAAAAATTCTTAAAAATCGATAATTTTGCAGAATGTGTCTCGTCGAATATATCACAGTGCAATTCTATTTTTAAGAATTTTTCTTGGGAGTTTTATAAAAGCCACGGTTTATTTTAATTTATTTAGTGTGCAGTGCAGCTTAGAGATCATCTGAATTTTTCCAGTTTTTACTACAAATAGGATATTTACTTATTTTATTTTATTTTGCGTGTGTGTGTACCAAGACTGTGGTTCTTCAACATGCACCCTTAAATGGCGACTGACGTTTTTTGGAATAATTCTATTGAGTTTATTTTTAATTATCTTAAATATTAAATTCAGGAAAATTCTAATGTTAAACTTATTATTTGATACTAATTAATTACCAAATTCATTCAATAATTTATTAAAAGAAAGTGATACGTTTGATTGTGATGTTAAAGAGGCATAAGATGAATTATGTGATAGTATGTTTGTGTATCCGCTGCATTTATTTGGTTTTAAATAGAAAAATCTGGAGTGACTACACTCGACTTTCCGAACACTTACGATTAAGATCATGACCAAGCACTTAAATAAATTTTAATCGATGAATAATTCAAACATATATACCAAATTGAAACTCAATCGAATGCACCGTTTAAACGCTTGCGCACTTTCAAGAATTTCTCCCCATATGCCATTATGCCATAACATAAAAGAAAGTTTTGTCGTAGCCCTTTAGGAGAACTATAAGTCCTATACACACCAAAATCAATAACGGTCTTGCGACGGTGGTTTATAACATATATACCCAATTTGAGCTCAATAGAATGTACCGTTTAAACGCTAGCGCACTTTCAAGAAATTCTTCCATAGGCCATAATGTAAAAGAAATCTTTGTCGTAGCCCTGTAGAAAAACAATAAGTCCTATACACACCAAAAATCAATACCGGTCTTGCAACGGTGGTTTATAACATATATACCCAATTTGAGCTCAATCGAATCTACCGTTTAAACGCTAGCGCACTTTCAAGAAATTCTCCCCATAGGCCATAATGTAAAAGATATCTTTGTCGTAGCCCTGGAGAAAAACTATAAGTCCTATACACGCCAAAATCAATACCGGTCTTGCGACGGTGGTTTATAACATATATACCCAATTTGAGCTCAATCGAATCGACCGTTTAAACGCTAGCGCACTTTCAAGAAATTCTCTCATAGGGAATAATGTAAAAGAAATCTTTGTCGTAGCCCTGTAGAAAAACTATAAGTCCTATACACACCAAAATCAATACCGGTCTTGCGACGGCGGTTTATGACATATATATCCAATTTGAGCTCAATCGAATGCTCCGTTCAGGAGCTATCGTGTTCACTCACATACACACACACACACACACACACACACACACACACACACACACACACACACACACACACACACACACACACACACACACACATACACATACATACATACATCTCGTAAAAATAGCATAAATGGATTCAGAAGCCCTCAAAACGTGTAAAAACACCAAAATCTCGAAGTCGAATTTTTTCATGATTACACTACTTTCCTTACATGGTACATGTTCGGAAAGTAAAAAGGAATAATACTTTCAACGGAAATAATACCAATACTTAATACCAATAAAAATGAATTTCATTTCTTTAAACTGACAGATTTTTAAATATTTTGTTCACCCATGATGATTGACAATTACACCACAAATACTATTTACTGCTACCATAAAAACTATCGGTTTTCATCCTTTTAAAACGACATCGACTTATTATCTGGATTCGCAAATATTACACAAAATTTCAAACATTTAAGAGAAAAGATGTCAATTAAAAATTTTTATGTTTTGTATCTGATGCTATTTTCGATTTTAAATAATTATCCACTGTAAATTTAGAAAATTTCTCGCATCATCATTTCATATTTTCATTAAAAAAAATTCCGTTATAAGCAAAATTGAAATTTTAAAAATGTGTTCTTGATTAGGTAAGCATTATTTATACTTAAAAAAGAATTGTGATTCCTCAATTGTTTAAAAATTGTATGGATTTTTAACTGCTAAATGATAATTAAAAAATATAGTGAAAACTACATCTTATTTCAAGCATTCTTTTCAATTTGAAAAAGAAAAAAAACTGAATAGGGTATATTTATCATGCAATAAAATTTTTAAAAGTCAAATTTTTAATTGATAATAAATTATGATTTAAATTAATTAAATTATAATACATAAAAAATAAGCTATAAAAATTTATGATGTGACACACATGAAAAATAGGCAATAGTTTTTCGCTATCAAATACGTTTAAAATATTGAAATATATCTGATTAACCTAAGAAAAGACTCTGTTATAAATTACTACTGTAAGAAGTATTTTCGATGAATCATGCATTTAGGTTATCCCAAGGGCACGCTTCTATCAAGAATTAAACATGTATCTGCAGACTGTGTTACACATTACATTTTGTGCCGTAATAGCTTTGTATATTTTATAGATATTTCCGCATTTTAGTTTAAAATATTGATCATTTAGGGGTTTTGTGAAAAGCGTTATATAGTCGGTTATTTTCTTTTATTTTTGTATGTCATTAGCAATATATTGTTCACTCATAAAATTCATTTTACAGTACAAACTAATTTTTTTAATATAAAAAGCATGAATACTGTATAAAAATGTTAAAACAAAGAGAAAAAAAGTACTCCTAAAGCGGTTGTAATTTCATATAAAGTTGTAGGTTTTTACAGCTTCTTTATGAAGAGTTACTTAGTGAATGCATACAATATTACTTGATTCATTTGTACATTTTGTATATTTTTGTATTTTAAAGAAAGACATTGACCATTTAGAATTTTTATAAAAAAATTTTATTGGTGGCTTTTGTTTTTATTCTAACATGTTTGGAGTGTTACATTATTCAATTCTAAAGTTTGATTTTAGCTGCAAAAACTAATTTTTTTTATTAGGAAAGAAAGTAAGAATCCTGTAAAATAATTACTACTGGAAGTCATTTTTTTTTTTTTTTTTTTTTTTTTTTACAAAACTTATATCTAAAGTAATTACTATTTCCTGTAAACTTAAGTTTTTGTAATTATTTTATGGGGAATTATTTACTGTACACTATTTAAATTGACTTATTTTCATTAGTATCATTTAGATCCGAGTCAGTAAATAGAGGTTTGTGTCAAAAATTGCATTTGCTATTTTTTTTTTTTTTACATTTTTAAACACAGTTATTCGTGTACACAAAATTGAAGTTATCTTTTAGAATTAAATAACAGACCGAGAAATGGGAAATCTAGATAATTTTAGAAAAACCGAATCCCCTTCACTTATGGTCATCAAAGTTTACTATCAGTAGTCAACATATTTTAGGAATGTGTTATCTCAAATATAAACATTCTTTTCGAACATCCGACTAAGCAGATTTTAAGTCGATAAAACAGTTTATGTTATAGTTACACATATCTTAAATATTTTATGTGTCCCCAAACCTCTCTTCCTATATTTAGAAATAAGAACGGGTTTTGATCAGTTTTTGAGTGATTCATCTTTTTGATATGTATCTGCTTGCGAAAATTTTACACAGAAATATATCTTTATTAGTAGTACTTTTAAAAATTAACATCTCAATTGTAATTTTTTTTCGTAAGAGGAAGTAATGATTCGCATTCAAAAAATTATTTGTCTCTCCAAGTAACCAATACGGATTATCCCAATTAGCCATTTTAATCACTCACATGAGAAAGAGCTTGTTAAGTGTGGATGATTTAAAAACTTACTCTAAATTAACAGGCATTGATATGAATAAAGGGTCGTTCCCAATCAGGATATATTTATAACGCAGGCAGTTTGAATGCTTAATCCTATAAAATTTATTGTCTTTCCTAATCATTTATCCGATTGGAAAAAAATGAAAGAACACACATGTCATTTTAATGTACACTGCAGAAAAAGTCTGTCAAATTTACAGAGAAAAAAAAACTGTCAGCCAGGAAGCCAATTTATTTCCGTTTTTTTTTTTTTTTTTTTTTTTTTTTTTTTTTTTTTACAGAAGTCTTCTCAGTTTTTTACAGAAGATTCTCAGTTTACTTTACAGAAATCTTCCGTATACGGAAAAAATACGGAAAACTTCTGCAAAATGTACGGAAATAAACTGGCGTCCTGGCTGACAATTTTTTCTGTCAGTTTAACAGACTTTTTTTGCAGTGTACCCCACAAACAGTTTCCACTGATATTGATGGTACACATACCGGCAACTAGGGCATTGGCTTTTAAACAATTTAATGAACGGCTTACCAAGAAGCAACTAAATGAAAACTTTCTGTTTTAACTATTTTATTGTACATTTACAAGAAATTTCTCATTGTGACTGAATTATTTTTAAATCGCTTACATCGTCATTGCTGCTCACTTGACTTTACGTTCGTTACCGTTCACAGTGTAGTATACTATCGTCACTTACACTAGTTACAGCCTTAGAATTAACGAATATTTTTTGCATTGTAGGAAAGCAGAGTTTAGAATTTCTTTGTTCGCCACCTATTCATAAAACTTCAAAACTAAAAAGCTCAATATGTAATAAAGATTTTTTAGAATCAAATTTTTTTTCCATCAAAGGTGACTTTGCAAGTCATAGGGCTTCACCATTCTAAATTTTTATACTGTTACTTACCAATGCATTCATACATTTGATACATTTCTAGTGTTACTACGTTTATTTCCATCTTCGGAATCATTCCAACTACGGCAATTTTTTGAAGTAAATAGAATCGTTTGAGAGCACAAACATCCGGTCTCTAAATTTACTTCAGACAAAATAATTAAGTAGTCATGTTATTGAGATGTTTGAGATAATGTTATTTTGTGAAGAAGAAATGAAAATGCATTTCTGGAATATTTTTGACTTACACGGAATGCTGCTGTAGTGAATTTTTGCTGCCATCTTTGAGCTAGTACATGATTGATAGTCTTATTTTTAAAACTCGGTCTTGAAAAAAGTGTGTGCTTTTTAAAAATTCATACATCCTTAGTTTAAAAAATTGCCAAATTATTAGTGTACTCCATATTTATTTGACGCCATCGTTTCAAAAGATTTATAATTTTTTCCTGATATTGATTACTAAAAACAATTTTGCAAAAAACAGTTACAGTTTAAATTTTTACTAAAACTAAATACTAAATTGGGTTTAAATTAAAATAAAGTTTTAAAAAATCCATATTCTTTAAGAATTTTTGGACTAATAAGATTTCTACAACGTATATTTTATGCCTATGTTTTTCTCATTTTTTTTTTATTCTTCAACAGAGTCGAAGTGCAACATCTAGAGAGTGGCAGTCTCCAGGATACAGCGATAGCACACTTTTATCTTCTTTTGGTAAGAGCCTGAAACTCTGAGCATAAAGTGTCTTTACGAACAATTGTACATGTAGTAATTTTTGTTTTCGTTCTTATGAATACTAACGTATTAAAGTAATATCAAATACTTAGTGACATTTCATGATTTGAAAAACTGAAGCACGCAATATTGAAACTACATTATAGTATATCTTGTCTTGGAACACTTGTTCAGTTTGAAGATTAGGAAATTTAAAAATGTTTTCTCAGTGTCGATTAGAAACATTTACAATACTTTTGAGTTTAAAACCAATTGGATAAATTTCGTCAAGATACAGTCATAGTATTCTTTAGTTCCTTTAGTCCTACGATAAACAGCAAAAAATGCAGTACCACAGTGTACACGGTTTGCATGTTTCCAATAAGTAGAATCACTCACATGTTTCCAATAAGTGACACTCATGCCATAAAAAATACAATTAATAATAATAATATACTGCTCTGCTTTTTACACTGTTTCAAAATAGCAGGAAATATAGCAATAACCGCTTTCCAAACTTTCTTTTACTAACGTACAATGGTAAAACAATTATTTTTTGAGAATCTGTAGACCTGTTTCATGTATTTTTTAGTCTGAATGCGCAGAGTAGTATATGAGAGGGCTTATACAAAGAAATCTATCCACTATTACTTTTTATTTAAGCATACTTTTTTTACATGGTTTTCTTTTATTCGACATCGCGCAGAACGTATCAACAGTGTATGCAGAAAATCCGGCGTATATTCATGTCTGTAAAAAGTACATGAATGAATGAAATTTGAAACAGTATTTATGGAAGAAAGAAGGCTAGAGTATGGAACTATAGCTCATCTTACTGAATGGATACTTTAAAAAAGTTAGTTTTATTTTCAGAGCTAAATTAATTTGCTTAAATAAGCAACTATTTGAAATTTTAACACAAAAAATATATGATATAAAAAATTATATTTAAATTTAGTAAACCAAGGCATAGTTTAACTAATATATATATATATATATATATATATATATATATATATATATATCTAATCTGTTAGTCACCAATCTGTTAGTCACCTAACTCCTCCGAAACCACTCGACCAATTTTAATGAAATTTTTTATGTATATTCGTTAGGTCTGAGAATAGGTTTTTAACTATGTCTCATACCCCTAAGTCATAAGGGCGGTCCACCCCAAAATGTTTAGCCCCCGAGTGCTATTATTTTCAATCAGGATTTCTGTGTAGACATTAGCGTGTCGAGTAACTTTTCAAATGTGTTTGCCAGATAATGTGGAGAGGGGGGGGGGCGTTAATAAAATGTTGAAAGTCGCACAAGGTTTGCAATTTTTGATAATTGATCGCTAAATGTGGTGCCAAAACGTGACAATTTATTATAAATATATTTCGCGTATAGTTAGAAAACGCCTGGCGTATATTGTAAAAGAGTTTTATTAGGCGATTTTAATATAGATTTCTATTCCGAAGAAGTGCTCTGTGGAACAAGAAAGGAAAACACGGTACACTCGTGGATTATGATGCCCATTCCAAACAGCATTTAAAATGTCTTTGCGGTATAGTTGGAATATGCCTACAGGAAGAATATGCCTGGCGAAGATTGTAAAACAGTTTCAGTAGGCAATTTTAAGATAGATTTCGATTCCAAAGATGTGTTTTAGGTACAAGAAAGAGTTGATTCCTATTTTAACGCCCCCACTCTCGCCAACCTAAAAAATCCCCGTACTTTGGCGAGCTTTGCAGTGATGGGTCTCTGGGAGTTATGCACAAGTTTCAACGGTACTTACGTATTATCCCGGCGGTCTGCCAAGACAAGCAATTTTTCACCAAGATAAATGCCGGGCACATGAAATTGTTGATGGTTTGGAATACGATTGGCAACGTATTTAAAATCTACGAAAAATTAGTTTGGCGGAAGTGACCGCCGGGATAATACGTAAGTACCGTTTCAACGCACCCAAAAGAACTAGGTGATAACTAAAGTAAACAAACTAGCGATAAACGCGCCAGTTAAGGAATTTGAAGACATTTAATTATTAAAACTACATTAATTGGTAATCCAAAATAAATAAAAATGTAACGGCATGCTGTACTTACATGTTGTTCCAAATCGCCATTTTAATTCTAAATTACGATTTCTACATAAATGCAAAAAATCGTCATGGTAACTGCATATGTTTAATCATCGCCTCCTTGGCGAGAGTCGAGGCGTTAAAGTAGGAAACAATATATAAAACGGTGAAGTATAGTTGTGATATACTTGGCGAAGATTGTAAAATAGTTTTAGTAGGCGATTTTAAGATAGATTTCGATTCCAAAGATGGGTTTTATAAAATAAGGAAGAAAAATACAGCACAGTCATGAATAATGATAACACTTTCCAACTTAATGGAATAAGGACGAAAAATAGGGACGACGCATAAATTATGATACGATTTTAATATATAGCACTATAGTGCGTATTTAAAATCTGAAAGTGTTTCAGATTTTCATCCTTTCTTTTTTTGGGGGGGACGGAGAAAATTTTTTTATGGAATGACTATCAATAAGTCTCAAGGCCAAATTATGTCTGTTTGTGGATTAGATTTGAGCACGCCATGTTTTTCACACGGACAGTTATACGTGGCATGCTCCCGAGTGCGCAAACCATACAGTGGGCATCCAGTTTGTTTGTGTTATCTAAAGATGGGATAACAAAAAATATTGTATACTCTATTGCGTTAAGGGATTGATATTATTTTTTAGTAAAATTATTGTAATTTGCGATATATATAAATTTAAAGAATAAATTACAATGAATTAAAAATATTTGTTTGGTATTGTGTTATTTTTATATTCCAGCATCGTTCACAGCGCTCCATGCCTCTTCCACTCATATACCACATCCTCACAAACTTACAATAAGTTAGTCATTTCTTTCTACTAAAATAATCCTAGGAATAATTTATATGGCAAAACAACGTTTGCCGGGTCAGCTAGTATATATATATATATATATATATATATAACTAACAAGTAAAACACAAAACATACTACAAATAAGACATATTTCGCATTAAAATATAACAGCTATTAGCAAGAATTAGAAACCAGATTTCGAAGCCAAATAAAGTGCAAGAATTATTGTGATAATATAATGGAACGGAAATTATAACCACTGTCACCATCGTCAGGGGCCACAAACAGTGGATTATAATTTACAGGAAACCAAATAGTAGGGTTTCGGTTGTGTGGCATATCAGAAGAGATATTAACTCCACACATCTGGGCCCTACCCTACTATATAAAGGAAAGAAGAAATCAAAAAGATAACAAAAATTAGAAAGATAATTTTACATACCTGACCTTGAGCAGAGCGCATGAAAATTTCATTTGAACAATTGATATGTGTTGCCAATGCTAAGAATTGTAAAAAGTGAAAAATGGTGTATATATATATATTACTACAGATATTTCCTCCTTACAAAAGGATTTTCACGAAGTCCAAGATATAAGCCCATACTCAAAATTCCTGCGCATACCTTATTCTATTTAAGTCTTGCGTAACGGACGAGGTCAAACAGTCTTCCATATTCATGAATGTCAAAGGACCAGAAATAAAAAATTAATACAAATCCTTGTAACCAGAGACATAAATTCCTTAATAATTTAGTTTTCTTTTACAATCAAACGAAAAAAAAAATTATCCTCCTCAAACAGCAGTAAAAATGTTAACTTAAATGTTATGGTAATGGAGGACATTATTTTTGCTATAATTATTCCGAGCACCATTATCCATTTTCCCTGACAAATGTAAGCGACATTTGACACAAATTAGAATTGATTTTTTTCCCCCCGCGTGGTCACAGTGTGTAAAAATTCCTCTGTCTCCATAAACAAATCCACGTCTGATGAAAGGAAAGGAATGTCCCAGAGATGTTGGTCACATTAGAATAAGCTCCCGGAGTCCAGGCGTGTTGTTATGTGGAGAGCCTGTGTTAATTGTCATAGGAACTGGTATCAGTAAGTTATACTGTATTTAGATACATAAATGTGTGTTCATTAAATATGTATGCATTAAAATTTAAAGTTTTCGTTTACTACTTTATTGCTAAACATTCATACATAACTGCTGAAACTATAAAATTGAAATTTTTGAGGAATGTTTGGTACTATTACAATGTTTAACTAATTTTAATTAGTTTAACTAATTTTAATTAGTTAAACTAATTTTAATACTAACTAATTTATAATACTAACTAATACTAACTAATTTTAATTTTAATTAGTTAACTAATTTTAATTAGTTTAACATTAATTGTTTTACGCAAAATGTGAATTTAAAGTGCTATAAAATAATATGTGTTTTGAACTTATTATAATTCACAATTTAAAAAGTTCCAATATTAAATAATTGCTATTAAAACCAACCATTTTTGTTTTTATAAAGATAAACACAAACATTCCTAAAATATTATATATTTAGTAATATTCCTGTCGTTTTTAAAATGAATCTACCTAAGTTTAAAGAGAAACTGTGAATATTGGGATATAATCACAATTAAAGTTATTAATATTTTTTAAAGTTTAAAATTTCCAATTTAGAAAAATATGAATGCATAGAAAAATTGTAAAGAAAACTCTTTAGATGTTAATGTTAAAGATTCTAATATAATTTGGATACTGTCTTCGCTTTGAATATGATTGTTTTTTGCAGAAAAATATTCTTTTGTCACATATTTAGTTAAGAGAAAAAAATCTATAATGTTGGCTTTTTTAAAACAGCATGAGTTATAAAAAGAAAATCTAAATTTGCTTTAACGTATTAGAAAATAGAATATGAATTTGTTTTAAGATATTCTTTAAACTAATCGGTTTTTAAATTCTCTTTACATTTTTCCCCAAAAATTTGCAAGCTTTTATCCCTTCTAAATGATTGTTAATTTGATGTATTTATGAGTTACATTTCATCTTACATGTATGACAAATATGCACTTCAAGGATTTTCTTTTTTGTACATATATCATTATTACAAAATAACTTAAGCGTCTTATGAAAAATAGTTTAATGTTATATGACAGAACGCAAAGAGGTTGCTAATTTTCATAATTATGTTTTACTTCCCAAATAAATACTTATTTACGTTAGTCTTGAAAGATATTCAATAATAAAAGATGTATTCTTTTTGCATCTATAATTTATGTACTATTTCAAATAAGAAGAATGACTTCTGAATAATTATATTTTCATCTTAACCGTTCAAAAATTTTATGCATTTTATTAACAGAGGTAATATTAAAAGTCAAAAATTTTAAATTCATTAATAAAATTTTGAATAATTTTTTTCAATATAAAAAAATGCAGAACAGTAGATAAAATAAAGATGCATTACGAAGAAACCATGTAAATTTTATATTTGTTTTAACCATTTATACATAGTAAATGCTAATGCAATTTTTATAACACTTAGTTCGGAATAATGCTGAATAATGTGTAGTACTTTGTACTGAAAACTTTGGATAGTTAGTACTTTCTTTTAACTGTTTTAACCCTTTGAGGTGCAACCCTTTCCCAATGATGAAAAAAGGGCAGCCGTTGTCATCGCTCGACTTAACTACCAGCAATATGGCGGACGATCGAAACGTTCATCGCGTGTCATAGATCTAGAGACTCTTTTTTGACGCAGCTGGCTTTGCGGCACAACCAGTTGTCGTCAAAAAAGGGGTCTCTAGATCTGTGGCACGCGATGAACGTTTTGATCGTCCGCCCTCTTGCTGGTCGTTAAGTCGAGCGATGGCAACGGCTGCTCTTTTTTCAGCATTGGGCAATCTATCCAGCTGTTCCTCGCATTCTTCCCTTTTTCAGCAGATGTCAGTGCTGTTAAAAATAATCGTGACCATTTTTTGACGGGAAATGACGTGCTAAAAAGTAAAGGATTCTCGTGGAGCTCTGTCACCCGCAACTATTTTTATAGAAATCAAATCTATTCTTCGTGACTGGCGACAGTCAAAACGTCAGAGTTGGGTGTTCCCAAAGCGGGATCACTGCGCCTTAAAGGGTTAAGTTTTCAAAATGACAAGTGGAATTATTTAGAGGATAATCAAAATAGACAAGGACAAACATAATAAAGAAGTTTGGAAAGCCATCGCACTTGGCATAAAATTTGGGTCGGATTGCTCTTCTTTTTCGGAGTACCCTGATGCTTATACACATGAAAAAAAAAAAAAAAAGAAGACAAAAAAAAGGGGAGATCAACTGTGGCATGTCGTTGGATGTGTGTGTGGGGGGGGGGGAAGGAAGGGGGGCGGCGCATGTTTGATCTTTTTATTCGGCACGCAAAAACTTAGCAATTACATCATCTACATGAATGGTAACTGCTTTCTTCTGCCTATCAGGTGTAGAACACTGAATATTTCTGCAAGAACAGACTTCGGCATGGCTAAATGGCTATGGTGAAAAATATTGTTTTACATACAGCTAAGCCCAAGTATTACGATGACAAGTGTGGAATTTTATGTGAACAATACTACAGATTTGCGACGTACATATATGCAATATAACTGTACAAATGAATCGCAAAAATCTTTCGTTGTCTTTCGGAGGAATTTTATCAAACTGAATTTCATTATCTTTTCCATTTATGATACATTACTTTATGATAGCAAGTTGTGACGTAATATGAATAATTTAATACTTTTTAGATAAAGTCTAATATAACCCTTTAACGCGCAGTGGTTTCGCTCTGAGACCACCAAACTGTTGACGTTTTGACTGTTGCCAGTCACGAAGAATAGCTTTGATTTCTATAAAAATAGTTGCGGGTGACATAGCTCCACGAGAATCCTTTACTTTTTAGCACGTCATTTCCCGTAAAAAAATTGTCACGATTATTTTTAACACCACTGACATCTGCCGAAAAATGGAAGAACGCGAGAACAGCCGGATCGATTGCCCAATGCTGAAAAAAGGGCAGCCGTTGCCATCGCTCGACTTAACTACCAGCAAGATGGCGGACGATCGAAACGTTCATCGCGTGCCACAGATCTAGAGACCCTTTTTTTGACGACAGCTGGCTGTCGGCGCACTGCCAGCTGCGCAAAAAGGGTCTCTAGATCTGTGGCACGCGATGAACGTTTCGATCGTCCGCCATCTTGCTGGTAGTTAAGTCGAGCGATGGCAACGGCTGCCCTTTTTTCAGCATTGGGAAAGGGTTGCGCCTCAAAGGGTTAATTATAATGCATTTTACTTATGTTAACCCTTTTAGTTTTCTCTTGCAACTAATAAAAAATTAACATGATTTTGAATGAATTTTGTAAAACTTGCTTACGTATTTCGTATTTTTTCACTGAGTGTTTATAATTATGCTATCCTTATATTTGCAGGGTCAAATAAATCGGCAGGCTTCAGCTTTTCAGGAAGGTCAGTTACGAGTTTATTTATTACTTCTTTGCTTACATAAAATACAAATAAAGTTTTCTGCACTTTAATGAATCATTTAAATAAATTATCTTTAAATGTTTGAACTAGTAAAAAATACTTAGAAAACATACTAATAAAAACAAAAAAAAACTTATGGAAAATGCTAAATATGGTATGTTTTGGAAAATTTATGTATTGATGTTTATATAAATATCCAGCAAGATCTCAAAAGATCATTGAACTTAAAAAATAGACAATTCTTTTGCTTTGTTGACAATTATTTATAAAATGATAGTAGTATTAATTTGCATTCATTGCATATATTTGTTTTAAGAAATAGCTCGAAAAATCAAATAAAGATAAATGTTTGAAAGCTAAAAAGAGTACCTTGAATTGGTAAAATACTGTTAGAAAAAAATACCTAAAACAGTATATCTTACATGATATTTAGTATTTATGTTGATACTGTTCAATGTCCTGCACAATGTTTATAGATCATTGACCTTAAACAGCTGATCATGCAATCTTCGATCTGCTCCCCCTCCCCTCCACACACACTAATAATAATAAAAAAAAATTCTCTACACTTCTAAGCTTTAGAAAAAAATCTCTTACCCCGTTGCTAAGATACATAAAGCTTATTTCCTTTATGAGGTAATATGCAATAAATTCATGAAGCGATTTTTTTTTGTTTCGTTAGTATGCTGATAATGGGTGAACGAGGAAATATACGAGATAGGAACACACCCTATAATTTTGCTCGCGATACTTGATTTAAACACTCGAACTTTCTGTACCGTACTGTGCAGGATATCTGGAATTAATAGTTTCACTCTATGCCTTGGGAAGTAAAGTTTATTTTTGACACATGACTTTGTTGATACATAAGAAGACCATTCTGATATAACAGTTCATGGCTAGCAGTCTTGTCCCAAAAACATGTGAATACGTTGAATATAGGTAAACTGCAGTAATATTCTTTCAGTTGTATGAGCTTATTTTCTTAATGTCAAGTTTAATGATTGTTTTAATTTTATTAATTTCTATTATAGATACATTTTTAGTACTTTAGAAATAAATGTTAATTGAATTAAATCTATTTCATATATTGTTATATTTACGTTTCTGCGAGTGATAGAAGTATGGATTGGTGAAAACATGCAAATTTTAATCACTGAAACATGCATTTCTAGTTTTAATTTTAAAAGACCTAGTTTGCAGAATTTGCTTGATATAGCTAGGGAACAGTTAGCATGCTAGTAAACTAAATGAGGCATTTTAATTTAAAATTTAGCTATAAAATGGTCAATATTCTTATGTGTATTTAAGATTCTTGGAAACCGCGTTAAATTGGGCTTCTGCTTTACTCAGTGTAATTCAATAAACCTCTACATAGTAGGAAAAATTATTGCTCTTTCTTCCCTAAACAGAGCTTATTCTATTACTTCCCTAGATATATATGGGAAGTGATTAAATGAGTGCAGCATTTTATATGCTTTAACCTGTATGCTTCATTCGTAGCAAAAACCCGAGATCAGATTGTTCGTTTCTGTCCTGCTTGTGCAAGTGCAGCGCTGTGTGGACAGCGAGGCATTCAACCTTTTTACCAATTCATGTTTCAACCTTCTTGCCAATTTATGGTTCAACCGTTTTACCAAATCATGGTTCAACCTTCTACCTAATCATGGTCTTGGATAAAGAACCAAGTAATGGTATAATGTTTCTCCTTGGGAAGAATGCAGCTAATTCAACACCATATTATGGTGGAACGTTGAACCACTTGTTTTAACAGAGTAGGGAAAAAACTATTGGTTTAGTATATGCCTCAATGAGATTGTGTTAGAAAGTGTCTTATAGTTTGCATTTACGATTTATTGTTCTTAATTCGAGTTAATTAACCCTAAGATTTAGTTGGAAAATATTTTAATCAGGAAAAAAAGAATCTATCGAATTCCCTGTCATCCCCAAACTGCCCATCAATAAGCCAGTGCTGATGCCTGCGACTCGTTCTTGTACACTTTGTACTGTTTTTGAAAACGCTACATCAGTTCCAGAACTAGTTTTCCTGAAGCATTTTATTCGATTAACACTTAGGTTTGAGGAAAGATCGAAGTTCGTGACTCCAGGTCCAGGATCATACGAAGTATCAAGAAGTAACAAAAACGGGAAGGAGGCGCACCAAGTTAAAAGCTTTTCTGGACGTCACAGAGAACGAAAGGAACTCCTCACTTCGTCGACAGGAGATTATAAATCTGAAAAAGGAGTAAAAAGTGTCCGCGATAAATCGCCTGCCCACTCTTTTGGCGAGAAAGGAAAACAAACGAAACAAGATAACCTACCAGGTAAGTCTTTAAAATTTTGAAAATTATACCAGTTATTACTTTCCGAACATGTACCATGTAAGGAAAGTATTGTAATCATGAAAAAATTCGACTTCGAGATTTTGGTGTATTGACACGTTTTGGAGGTCTTCTGAATTCATTTATGCTTTTTTTTTTTACGAGATGTATGTATGTATGTGTGTGTGTTTGTGTGTATGTGAGCAAACACGATAGCTCCTAAACAGGGCATTCGATTGAGCTCAAATTGGGTGCATATGTTGCAAACCACCGTCGCAAGACCGGTATTGATTTTGGTGTGTATAGCACTTATAGTTTTTCTACAGGGCTACGACAAAGATTTCTTTTACATTATGGCCTATGGGAGAAATTCTTAGAAGTACGCAAGCGTTTAAACGGTACATTCGATTGAGCTCAAATTGGGCATAAATGTTATAAACGACCATCGTAAGACCGGTAGTGATTTGGGTGTGTATAGGACTTATAGTTTTTCTACAGGGCTACGACAAAGATTTCTTTTACATTATGGCCTATGGGGGGAATTCTTGAAAGTGTGCTAGCGTTTAAACGGTACATTCGATTGAGCTCAAATTGGGCATAAATGTTATAAACGACCATCGTAAGACCGGTAGTGATTTGGGTGTGTATAGGACTTATAGTTTTTCTACAGGGCTACGACAAAGATTTCTTTTACATTATGGCCTATGGGGGGAATTCTTGAAAGTGTGCTAGCGTTTAAACGGTACATTCGATTGAGCTCAAATTGGGCATAAATGTTATAAACGACCATCGTAAGACCGGTAGTGATTTGGGTGTGTATAGGACTTATAGTTTTTCTACAGGGCTACGACAAAGATTTCTTTTACATTATGGCCTATGGGGGGAAATTCTTGAAAGTGCGCCAGCGTTTAAACGGTACCTTCGATTGAGCTCAAATTCGGTATATTTGTTATGAACTCCCATCGTAAGACCGGTATTGATTTTGATGTGTATAGGACTTGTAGTTTTTCTACAGGGCTACGACAAAGATTTCTTTTACATTATAGCTTATGGGGAGAAAGTCTTGAAGGTGTGCTAGCGTTTAAATGGTGCATTCGATTGAGTTCCAATTTGGTATATCTGTTTGAATGATTCATCGATTAAAATTTATTGAAATGCTTGGTAATGATCTTAATCGTAAGTGTTCGGAAAGTCGAGTGGAGTCACTCCAGATTTTTTTTTTCTTTTTACGTATACTGAAGTTATCAGAAATTAGCAGGTTACACGCAGTGATTGTCTAAAAATCACAACTGACAAAATATATCAGGCTTTATTTGTAAGCATATTCTAAATTTAAGTATTTTTGAGGATGAGCTTTTGCATTACTAAACAAAAAATTTAAATATTTAGTTAAAGCTGAAGTATTTATTTTGAGCTGATGTTCTATAACAGTCACTTTTAACGAAATGCATCATTTTTCAAAACGTTAAATTTGATCGAGTAAAGTGCTCAAAGATTTTCTAAGGGAAGATGGAAAGAAGTTATTCTTCATTTATTTATTTTTTCTTACATTTTTAATTTTGAACCTCGCTTTAACATGTTTGACCCGAAGAGTTCCTTAGGGCATTTAGAAGCCGTATAAAAGAAATTCATGAAATATACGATATAAAATTTCTATGATTATAAATATTAAATACTTTTACCTTACAGTCTTGTACCACCCAATTATTTTGACATAGGTATCACGTAGAATCAAATCTGATATAGAACCTGCTTTCCGAAAGTTCCGAGTATAGTCAATCACGAGGCTTTATTTTCATAAAGCATCGTGTAAAGCCTCATATGATATCTATAAAAGTACATCTTCAAGAAATCTGATTGGATATGTCATCATATAAAAAATTTTAATACTGAATTATTCATCAAAATGCATAATTTTAATGCATTTCTATGAAAAAAATAAAAAGTTCAAATAAATCGTTCAAGATCATAAATTAAAAAAAAAATTCTCATTGATGGACAGAATTAGAATTTCGAACATTACTCCATCAGAAGATATAAAAGTACAGCACGTATCAACATTTCTAAATATGTCTCAAAATGCATAATTTTATTGCATTTCTATGAAAAAAATAAAAAGTTCAAATAAATTTCCTCCTACTTTTTCTGCTTTTGAGTAGTATATTTACGAATGAAAAGTGAATAATAAAAAAGATCATAAATTAAAAAAAAATTCTCATTGATCGACAGAATTAGAATTTCGAACATTACTCCATCAGAAGATATAAAAGTACAGCACGTATCAACATTTCTAAATATGTCTCAACTACGCTCCTTCATCGCGGGGAAAATTAATTTGCACCCCTGCCGAGAGTTTTCCATGCATCAATCTGTGAGAAAGCTCTTAGAGTCTTTTACCTACTGCGAAATCATAAATATGTCTCTAACGTAATAGAAACATAAGTTTTTCTTTTCTTTTCGGTGCGGTAACGTAAGCTTAAAGGAGGGTGTGGTGCACACACGATTTATGTATTGGCGTGATGTTCCCTTTAAAAGTCCTGTAATGAAATACGAGTATCAATGTACCACTTGTTTCAGAAAGACTTCCAAGTAAGGTAGAACACGCAATCAACCTTCGAGAACGAAAAAAAAAAACAACTTAAAACACATCAATGCATTTAAGCAGTGGCGGCCCGTGGTCAAAACTGTTACTGCAGCCGGAAGCATATGAGCTCCTCCCCCCGCCCTTCCTCCCCACAGGAATGGAAAATCTTTGTTACTGAATTCGAAAACGGATTAAGCCCTCACCGAGGAAAAAGAAATTTCATAAAAAATGCAAGAGATCCTATTTTACTTCCATAAAATTTACATAAATTTCAACCAGCCTCTCCTATCCTCAAAATTGCATTAATCCGTTCTGATTCAAAGTTTCCTTAGAATTTTCTTTTGTAACGATAACTTAAGAAGGAAAGAAAAAAAAAAAAAAGAAAACTTACTTATTTTTTATAAGTCAAATCAATCATCCTTTCTTTTAAACTTGCGAATCGGTCAGTGATGTCCTCATAAAAAGGCGTTGTTTTAATTCAGATATCACACAATAATTTTAAAAGCTCTTTAAAATTTAACATGTTTAAAGAATTTTCTCGCTCGCCATGTCCTCTAAATGCCACTTCTTGCTTACTTAAAAACAATACTGCTTTGATGGGTAATTGTCCATTCATAAGCGTCTATCCAGGCTTACCTTCTTGATAAATTCAGCAATATAAAGTAGAGAGTTTTCCGAACATATATTCTCTGTACCCCTCCCTCACTTCTCGAGCCAATCAGTCAGTCGAATTCACTGCAGCCGTCGTTTGAAAATCTTTAATCTGCTGTACTTAACTACTAACTCCCTATGCCGGAGAGACTGCTTACAAACTCGTTGCCATGGCAACGGTGCTGCCAATTTCTTGATCGGCTATGAGGGCTGTACCAAGACTCACAGTTGAATTGCGGGAAGATTAAAGGATTTTTTCTGAATGAGCGACCCGGCAGTTACTACAACACGTTGTTTTTTGTTTTTGTTTTAGATTTTTTAAAAATTTATCATAGAAATTCCATAATTCTAATCTGAATTTAAGAAAGTTAGTAGAATAACTTTTTTAAAGTATGTGTTGATAATTTTAAGTGCAGCCCGGCTGTACTTGCTGTATCCCCACGAGCCGCCACTGCATTTAAGTTCAACCTATTCCTGTATAAAAATGTTATTATGCAAGGGTTCATTGATACTCATTTACATTTAACCCTTTCAGGCGCTATCCTTTCCCAATGCTGAAAAAAGGGCAGCCGTTGCCATCACTCGACTTAACTACCAGCAAGATGGCGGACGATCGAAACGTTCATCGCGTGCCACAGATCTAGAGACCCAGCTGGCTGTACAGCACAGCATATCATAAAAGACTCAGAAATATCAAAATATAGGGTGATATATAGGGGATATATAGGGGCAAAATAGGGGATATATAGGGGCCAAATATACGTGATATATAGGGGGATATATAGGCCCTATAGGTGATATATAGGCCCTATATGTGATATATAGGGGCAAAATATAGGGGATAATTCCCTCCCGTGTTTGGGTGGCTTATAAAAAATATGTATTACCAACACAGCAACAAAGTTGACTTTATTGGAGTAAGAAATGTTTCATGTTTTATTTCGCAAAAGTTCAATAGGTGAACCTTTCGTGACAGCGACGGATCGGCCCGTCGCCGTCGCGAAGCACGGCGCCGTTTCACGAGCGCCGTTTGACGCAGCTGGCTGTGCCCACGCACAGCCAGCTGCGTCAAAAAAAGGATCTCTAGATCAGTGGCACGCGATGAACGTTTCGATCGTCCGCCATCTTGCTGGTCGTTAAGTCGAGCGATGGCAACGACTGCCCTCTTTTCAGCATTGAGCAATCTATCCAGCTGTTCCCGCATGCTTCCATTTTTCAGAAGATGTCAGTGCTGTTTAAAAAATAATCGTGTTCATTTTTTTTGTCAGGAAATGATGTGCTAAAATTTAAAGGATTCTCGTGGAGCTATGTCACCCGCAACTATTTTTATAGACATCCAATCTATTCTTCGTCACTGGCAACAGTCAAAACGTCAGAGTTTGGTGTTCCCAGAGCGGGAATACTGCGCGTTAAAGGGTTAAGAAATGTTGTATTCGAGCCCATGCCACTCTATGAATGAATGTAGCGAACTATCTGCTAAATGATGCATTGTTTGGATATAAACCTCTCTCTTTCCACACACTGAAAACACTCACGCTTATAAAGCACGAATGTAATGTCTATACAATATTAAAATTTTTGTTAGAAAAGAAGCAAGTAAAATATCGCTAAAAGAGATAGTATAATTACATTTTAAAGATTACATGAATGAGAAGTCACAGTCGGTATTCAATTTTTAAACGCTCTCTCATTCTTGTTAGCAACATCGTGATCGTGACTGCTCTACTCCTCCCTTGTCTCTTTCAATTCGTTTGTTTATGTTTTGATTTCGTAACCTTCTGAAAACGTGTAGGTCAAGGAGATTGTTACATAAAGTAAGTAGCCCGACGGCCGATAAGCCAGAAATCCGGGCACAATCAATCTGCGAGATGAATGATGCGCCGGTGACTTAAAGGTGTGTTACCTATTTCGAAGCTGTTGTTGGATTCGTGTGGAATTAAAAATGCATAACCCGGTATTTAAATTATACTGGGTGTCTAAAAAGTTCTTTTCAAAACTTTTACCAAAGTCAAAATGACCCGGAAACACATCAATGTAAGGTTGCTAAGACCATTTCCATTTGCCATGTAATAATCACTTTAACCCTTTGAGGCGCAACCCCTTTTTTCAGGATTGGGGAAATCTATCCAGCTGTTCTCGCATTCTTCCATTTTTCAGCAGATGTCAATGCTGTTAAAAATAATCGTGACATTTTTTTTTTTTTACGGGAAATGACGTGCTAAAAAATAAAGGATTCTCGCGGAGCTATGTCACCCGCAACTACTTTTATAGAAATCATATCTTTTCTTCGTGTCTGGCAACAGTCAAAACGTCAGAGTTTGGTGTTCCCAGAGCGGGAACACTGCGCGTTAAAGGGTTAAAGGTGCGTTACTATTTCAAAGCTGTTGTTGAATTCGCGTAAAATAAAAATGTATAACCCGGTATTTAAATTATACTGGGTGTTATAAAAGTTCTTTTCAAAACTTTCACGGAAGTGTAAGTCAAAATGACCCGGAAACACATCAATGTAAGGTTGCTAAGACTATTTCCATTTGCCATGTAATAATCACTTTAAAGGACTTTGAAGAATCAATTATTTTAAAGAATAAACATTGATTTCAAAAAGAATTTTTCTCCCCAATTAGGAGAGTAGAATAAAATTTAATAATAGTAAAATAATATTTCGCTATGAATAACTTAATTTTCAAAGAGCAAAATTCACAATTTACTAGACTCAGTTAAGAAATATGACTGTTGCTTCTTTTAAAGCGAATATAAAGTCTAATTCCTAAAAATATTTAAATAATTCTTTCGAAACTCTGTACTGATACTCTAATAGTAAAACCATGTTTTCCGTACGTTGCTTGTAAAGGGGGGTGAATCTTACCATCGGTTTTAAAATGTAATTTTTTTTTTACATCGGTATCGCTGGGAATAGCACTAAAAATATTTTAAATAAATTTTATAATATTACTCTGATTGGCGATTTTTGAAACTTCTAGGGATTTTATAGCTTCCCTTTTCATCAGATATTTTTCGGATATAATCACAATTTTTATCCAGAATTGATAACACCCTGTAAACATTTTATCGAATTTAAACACAAAAGAAAAAAAGAAACGAAGAAACGAAAAGAAATTATATTAGGTCAGTAATAAATATTGCGGCTTTAGATGCATTTAATTTGAACACAAGTGTTTTTTTTTTTTAATGGACACTCTGAAATTTTACTATGCATTCAATTTTTGAGGAGCATTATTTCACAAAGTCTCATTATTGTTTAATTTTTCTGCTACATTAACTGAAAATTCTTTTTTGATCCTGAAAGAGCTTTTAAGTGATCATTCATTTAGACTATATATATTACAAATTAAGGGAAATCATAAACATTTCTAGCGTTTTAGTAAAAATTCATTCTTTTTAACTCTGGAAGTAGATTAACATACCACGATTTCTTTTCTTCCTGTCTTAGCGTGTTGTATTAATAATTAGTATTAGAAATAGTAAGTTGTTGAAATACTCAACTAAGTAATTTCCTCTTAACCTCAATTTAATCAGAAAATTACCGTGTAAAGGCAAATTAGAAAGTAGGAAACTGAAGTGTAAAGTCTGTATGAGATTTTACGAAAACGGAAAATCATAATTTTTTGAAAGCTTATATTTTTAATTATATTTAAAAATACTTGTGGAATATAGCTGTATGTGATTAGAAGTCTCATAAATGTAATTTTAAAAAATTATATTTTTCAGTTTCAAATGTCTTAAACGTTATTAAAAGATATTTGAGTTTGAAATTCATTCGCACTCTGTAAAAACGGTGATAAAATGGGTTTTCTGATAGCGCTTTAAATAAAATTATGCGAATATTTAAGCTTGATCAACTTTAGTTGTGAACTTTTTTTTCTAGAAAAGGTGTGGTTTAAAATATAGACATAAAAGATTTGTTATAAAAGAAACCAATAAATAATTTAAAGAATAATTTTCAAATTAGTTGTTCCTTGAAGAAATATGTAACATTATTATTAGGTTGTAACGAAAGTTTTCCGCCACTCCAAGTGCTGCCTGCACAAGCAGTTCGCGTTGGTGTCTTTGCCAATATTTTGTAAAACGATTTTTGTTATTTGAAAGAAAAGACTTGTTTTAGAGCACTGTGTTGTGAAATCTGTAAAACAATATCGTTATGATTAAGCATAAGGTGTCTGAAATGGAACTATCACGCTACCAGATTGATCCATCATTTACTCTCAGTTCTGTCGCAAAAAGTCTCAGCTACAGAATGACACTGAATTATGTGTACAGCTTAAGGTACTGCTGTTGTATCATATGACACTGTGAAGATTTGGTACCGAAAGTTTAAAAACGAGGAATAGGATATTAAAGAAGCAGAGCGCTCTGGTCATCCTACTGATGCTGATGAGGCCCGCCTACCAGAATTTGTGGAAGAAGATAAAATATTCATATTCATCCCCTCGAGAGCTAGCTAAAAGAGTCAGACTTTAGTGCCATGTCCATTAGTCGCGCTAAGCATCGCATAAACTTGACATATAAGGTCAATAGCTGGGTACCGCGTGAGCTGACTCAAGCTAATCTGGCGGAAAACTTTCGTTACAACCTGATATGTGTAATGGACTTAGTAATTCTTGTGTTCAAAAATTTCGTCTGAACGCGTGCTTTGGGGTTTCTTTGGTTATGATCGTTTTATTTTCTTTCAGATTCACTCAGTTTTAAAATTCATTTCACTTAAGATAGTTCGTGAAAGTGAAGTACCGGTACTTAGCCTAACAACCTAAATGGGGAAAAAATAAAATTCTATTTATAAATTAAGAGCACAAAAAGTTATAGTGTGAAGTTTTCAGGAAAGTTCTACCAAAATTGAAACTAATCTATTTGTGAAAACATATCCAATGAGCTTGACCCTCTTTTGATAATGAAATCTTAATCAGCTTAAGATCTTAACATACTTAGAAAGACTGCCATTTTTATAAAGATAGAAATCACTTGAAAGGAACACAGTGATATCGGTAATGGAGCACAGTGAAGGGACACAGTGAATGGAACACAGAAAGGAACACAGTAATATCAGAAAAATGTAAATTTTCATGTCTCATGACATTAATTTTAATGTTTCAGCTGATGTGGCATGCATTTTTTAAATTGTAGCATAGAAACTACGCCTAACTCTATTGAAATTTAGAAACAGCAGGCTTAGTTCACCTTTAACCCTTTGAGGCGCAACCCTTTCCCAATGCTGAAAAAAGGGCAGGCGTTGCCATCGCTCGACTTAAGTACCAGCAAGATGGCGGACGATCGCAGCACAGCCAGCTGTCGTCAAAAAAGGGTCTCTAGATCTGTGACACGCGATGAACGTTTCGATCGTCCGCCATCTTGCTGGTAGTTAAGTCGAGCGATGGCAACGCCTGCCCTTTTTTCAGCATAGGGCAATCTATCGAGCTGGTCTCGCATTCTTCCATTTTTCAGCAGATGTCAGTGCTGTTAAAAAGAATCGTGATCACTTTTCACGCGAAATGACGTACTAAAAAGTAAAGGGTTCTCGTGGTGCTATGTCACCCGCAACTATTTTTATAGAAATCCAATCTATTCTTCGTGACTGGCAACATTCAGAACGTCAGAGTATGGTGTTCCCAGAGCGGGATCACTGCGCGTTAAAGGGTTAAATAGTTTTCGAAAACCGTAGGAAGTCAAGCAATGGTTACACAACCACTTAAATTGTGTTTAAGTCCAAATTTTTATCAATTACACCTAAAATATTTCCTAGCAATGTTCGAAATTTAAAAATCTGTCTTAATATTTTCCTTGTAATTACTGTATACTTAGTTTAAGTTGGAGGGACATCCAATTCCACCTTCAAAACTGTGGTGTAAAAATCACGCTGATCTTTCTCTCTTAGTATAAAACGGAAAATGTTTCCGCACCCTTCTCAGAAAGCAGAGAATGTGTTCAAAACTCCGGAGTAGCTCATGCTAATACACTGATCAAACTGGATTTTCCGCAATTTGGGAAGAAAAAAAAAAATCTATATAAAACTTTTCAACTCAATACGATTTTTAATTTTTTCTTTTAATAAAATAGATTATAATGTACTTTAGATGATTTCGCAAGAAAAACATTTGTATTTCAAAGATTGATTTCCAATTTCAATTTATGTGAGTGTCGCGATATTGTTGGAAACGGCAAAAAATAAACTGCTCTTAGGATATTAATTTGACTTGCACAACTTTTAGAGTAAATTACGATTCTATTAGGTATTGTTACGAGCATCAGGAAGAGGTTGCAACATTTTTATCCAATTCAAAAATAAATAAATAAATAAAAAAAAAGAAAAGAAAAACCTTCAAATCAGCATTTTTATTTTTTTCAAAGGTATTGTTCTTTTCTTTTCTTTTTTTTTTTTGTGTACGATTCTTTGACAAATTGTGGTTGCGCCGTAAAACCAACTTATTTCAGTGCTTTCACTGCTAGTCGCAAAAAAAAAACATGATTAACCAACTGGATCAACTGTCCAACACAAAAAATGTGCAGCCGTTGCCATCGCTCCATCTAACTACCAACAACCTGGTGGTCGCACAGCCATCTGCGTCAGAAAACTTCTTTAGATCTGTGGTGCCAGATGGGTGATTGGATCGACCGCCATGTATTTTTGGTAGTTAAATGGATCGATGGCAGCGGCTGCATTTTTTCAGCGCTGGCCAGTTTATCCAGTCGGTCTTCTGTATTGATGTTAAAATGACGGCGCTTCAAAGTATCAAAGCAATCTTTTCTCCTTTCATTCGTAAGAGTATATTCTGAAATCCATTTCACACAATGCTCAATCAATTCAGTTTTGCGTAATATAACTTTGAATTGTTGCGATAATACATTATAATGTATTACTTATCTATGAGCTATAAACAGAATCAGATAACTTTTGGTAAAATGCTTGAAGGATTTTTAAAGGCGGCCAATTTGAATTTCAAAATTAGTTGGTTTTCAGGACGTTATTTTTCATAGAGGATTTCATACCTAATTTATCATTTTCCCTTGGGTTTGACTTTTCAATTAACGAAACACCTTCAAAACAAGAAAGAAGACAAGCTGTATTATCTTAGGAGTATTTTGGGGCATGGTAATAATATACTTTGTTGTCTATCTAATGCACTGCGGCTATAAATTCAATCAAAAACTTCTCCTTTTGATGTATTCCTCTTGGATCTTCTGCGAAACAGATTCAAAGACATAATAGGCAACTGTTACAGTTTCGCGAATGTGCGAACTAAAGACCAATTCTATTTTGTTACCGAAAGAATATTTTCTTATTTGAATTCTAAGATGCTTTTTTAAACCGTTGTATATATTTTTTAGGTTGTCAAGTTTCAGCACATTATTTTGGTATATTGCAAAATGGCGTTTAAGAATCAAAACTAATATTTTTATTATGTCATAGGGACGCATACAAAGTATTATTTCCTAGCATGTATTCAACAGTAGTTTCTTCTTATTTCTATAGGTGACACTACGTCGACCAGCTATTGGAATAAGTCAGATTTTTCATGATACCAATAACAACGTTTTAAGAATATGCAAACAGTTGCAAAATTATTTTTAAACAGTAAAAATTTTCGAAGTTTTATTTAGTGAGCTAAAATGCAATTGGAAGACACCATAAAACATGAGTTTAAATTTTCTCTTCCCGTAATTTTATTCTCAAAATTAACTTTGATCTTTACTTGTCCTTTTCATATTTACGAAAAAAAATCTCAAAAAGAAATTTTGTTATTACAAACTATTTTATGTGAAAAAAAACCTAAGAAATTTATGTACAGTAGTTAAAAATAAATAACTTTTCTATTAATTTAAAAAATACTTGATGAAAATACATTGAGAAAATTACGAGCCGGATAGAAAATTTATTGTTTATTCAGATATCATGAAGTATTGATTATTTATAATACACTTTACTAAACAATATTTTCTTTTTGTATTTTTTTTATAGAAGTTAGATTTTTATAAGATTATCATAGCGTTTATGAAAACAAAATAAATTTTTTCACTGAACTCTACGTTTTTAATTGGCTAAATTGGTTATCGACTAAGTGAACTTAATTGAAAAGTTTTCAGCCTAATTTTACAATTGTAAATGTACTTTCAAATAAGAAAACAATTTTATTTTTAATTTTCATTGAGGATGGTAACCATAAAACATACTGTACTTCGTCCATTTAGGCTATTTATTTTTCCAGACGATCATTCAATAGTCTAGCACTTTTTAATAAATTGAGTCTGGCACAGCTATTGATTTTCAGTTTCAATTTCAGTAAGAGCTCTGATTCTGCAGCTAAATTTGAATTTTTTAAAATGATTATTTGGAAAACCATTTTGTCGACCACTGTTGCATCTAGTTATTATGTTAGATATATATGTTTTTAGTTGTTATGAAGCTGTGAAAAATGTACTTTAGCTCCGATATACCAACTCAGCGTATCACGATATTTTTCAAATAACCATTAGTACTTTTTTGATTCAGACTTCAAATGGTTATTCCGATTGACATCTGCACATTCACCAAATAAAGAACAAACGAATCTTTGTGTGTGGAGAAAAGTAAAATTTGAAATAGTTTTGCCTTAAAGTTTTCTCTCTGCATCTGTTTCTAATAATCACTTTCAAGACGTTTCAGCCTGATAATGGATATCACATCAAAATTATCATGTCTGTTTGGATTTAATTTCTCACTTAGCAGTACTGTTCTGAAGCAATCAAGGATTACGAATGCGCTATTAACAGTTTTGAAAGTACTTTGGGATATCGCAGTTGTTTATTTAGTTGCTAGTATAATAGCTTTTGGCATATTTTATGATCAAAAACTTTTCGTTGTTCACGTGTTTGATGCATTCTTAATGGCTATTCTAAGATTCACCTTTCAAAATAAAATGAAAAAAATTGCAAAGTGTTTCAAAAATTCTCGTTTATCTGAAATTCATAACTTTTTGCGTACAAACAAATGCTTGTCAAGATATGTAGCATTATTTTTTTGCGCTTTGTGTATTATTAATATCTCAAGCTTTATAAGAACCCTTATCGATGGTAAAATGGCGACAGTGTATTACAAAGTTTTCTCTTTTAATTTGTATGATGCAAAAAATTCACACTTTTTATGTAAATTTGCTTATTTTTCGGTTATCTTCTGCATAGTTTTATTTTATAATACGTTTCCGTCTCTGGCTGCAGTAACGTGTTACATGATACTAGTGGGAGAGCATAAACTTTTGAAAAATTTTAGCGAAATGTTGAAGAGAATTGTCAACCAAGGACAATTTTTCGAACATTTCCACTGCATTACACAGAACTTATCCCAAATTACAATCATAATTAAAGAACTTAATCATGAACTGTCAGCAGTTTTTCTCCTGTTGATTGGATATTGGACATCGAGCATATTTTACATCTGCTCGAAAATCATCCTGAACCCTGAATTTCAAAGTACTTTTTCTACCGTGATATCCTGCGTCGATATCATCAATTTTTCTTTTCAATTAATTGTTTTAGTGTACACCAGTACGAAAATTGACAGTGAAATATCGGAATTAAAGACCGCTATATGTACAATGCCGCAAAAATATTTCCAAAGAGGCGACGAGTTAAATAAAATGCAAGTTTTTCTCTTAGTTTTGGATAACGCCAGGCAAGAGGTGTCCGTCACAGCTTGGGGAATTTTCAAATTAGAGAAAAATATAGTTTTGGTTTTGATTGGAATTGTTATAACTTACGAAGTACTGATAATTCAGTTTATCAATCGAGCTTAAGCTTGAAAATTATCCTAGCAGCAAGTTTCAATATTCATTTAGTACATTCTAAGATATTTGCAATTTTTTTTTTTAAATTTACTTATAGTATGCAATTCGGAAAACTTGTATGATGACAGAAGGATTCTGCCAGAACAACTAGAAAGAACATCAGATGACGTTATTTTTAAAACTAGCATTCATAAAAGTTTGATTATATTGGATACTTCGCAACGCATGTGAAGAACATTGGGTGATGGTAGCAAGTCTTAAGAAATGCAGAAAACGTTTCACAGCGTTTAACGACTTTCTGGAAGAATCTCGTACCACCGTGCTTAAGGAAAATCCAAACTAGTGGAAAATCTACTTTTGTTTTGGTGTGAATATAGACATGGCGTGCAAAGGGACTTTAGTACCCGGGGTGGGCATCCATTTTGTCACACACCCCCAAAGCGAAACTGGATTGTTTAAAACAAATTTCAGAACTATGCAATAATTTAAAATGCAGTTTCTATAAAATTACTTTGTTAAAAAACAATGAGCATTAATTTGTTTACAAAACACATTCCTTATTTCTTGTAACTAATTTGCTTACTATTAAAAAGCACCCAAAAAACTGGTGAGTGAATTTTTACATATTAAACAAAACTCACCGGAGCTCACGAATAATGCTCTCCGGAACCCACCAGTACACTAACTCGAATTTTTCCCCCTTTTCACACACAACTCAATTTTAAGCAGACAGCCCAATCAGGACTGGTTTCGGCCCGAACCGATCTGAGAGTCCCCGATATCAACAGATTTCGGGCTTCTACTGTGTATTGTTGAGATTTCTTCACTATTCTGCGAAATAATGAAAGTATATCCAATCCTCCATTACATGGAAAAATCTTAGAATGATCATTATTTTAATAGAATAGATCCGACTCCCCTATTGCAATGGATTTAACAACCCGCCACTGAGTTTGTGCATGACCTCTAGAGTAGCGGTTCCCAACCTTTTAACGTCGCCCCCCCAAAAAAAGGCTTACTTAAAGTGGCGCCCCCCTCTTTCACATTTTTTAGCATACATTAAATTTTTTTATTCTTCAACAACGAACATTTAGCAACCATTCTTACAAAATATTGTCATCAGTAAAATTTAATCCTTTGAGGCGCAACCCTTTCCCAATGCTGAAAAAAGGGCAGCCGTTGGCATCGCTCGACTTAACTACCAACAAGATGGCGGACGATCGAAACGTTCATTGCGTGCCTCAAATCGAGATCCCTTTTTTGACGGCAGCTGGCTGTGCCGCACAGACAGCTGCCGTTAAAAAAGGATCTCTCTGATCTGTGGCACGCGATGAACGTTTCGACCGTCCGCCATCTTGCTGGTAGTTAAGTCGAGCGATGCCAACGGCTGCCCTTTATTCAGCATTGGGCAATCTATCCAGCTGTTCTCTCATTCTTTCATTTTTCAGCAGATACCAGTGCTGTTAAAAAGAATCGTGACAATTTTTTTTACGGAAAATGGCGTGCTAAAAAGTAAAGGATTCTCGTCGAGCTATGTCACCCGCAACTATTTTTATAGAAATCAAATCTATTATTCTTTACTGGCAACAGTCAAAATGGCAGAGTTTGGTGTTCCCAGAGCGGGAACACTGCGCGTTAAAGGGTTAAATAAACATTTTAAGTGAAGATAGATATGTTTTGGAGTGAAAATAGGAATAAATAAGATGATTTTTAAAAGCATGCATTAGCTCTGCTTGTTTTTCTCGCTCGCCAAACTGGGTTCATTTTTCGAAAGATTTTTTTTTTCTCACCGTATTGGGCGATTTATGGCAAAAAAGTCGCCACTGTTCTCTATGTTTGGCGCAACTTTTGTGGAAGATATTACATAGCATGGCAGAGTAAGATAGTATTGTGCTTTAAATAGATGTCTGCCTCTAAACTGGCATGGGCCGTAATCTATTGGGATTATTTTGAGTGCTCCTGTAGAAGAACTATTAATGATATAGCCTATTTTTGATGGAGAGCTTTATCCTGTAATCCTTAGTAGCATATACCAATTTGTTTTCATTTTGAATAACAGAATATCTCTAAAACACACTTTAAACAACAAATGCGCATAGAGCATAATGTATTGGAAATCTTTTCAGCTATAAATGCTACTACTAGGCGAGGTAAAGGGCTGTCTCGTCTAGTATATCAACTTCAAAAGTTTCTCTCGTTTCTCAAAATATCTGGGAAATTTTGAGACACGCTCACCTCGTAGAACAGCTGAAAGTTTGTCACTATGCGAAATACTACTGCTGGAATTTTAAGAGCAGTTAGTAAAAAATAATGTAGAATTATGCAGAAAAATGCATTAGTTAAATGATAGTTACATGATAAAAAGACCTTAGCATGTATTTATGCCAAGGAGCCGATAAAGCTACACTGAAGACATTAAAAGTATCACTTGATCTCAAAAACAGGACTGAGAGTTAATTTTTCATAACAGCTGATTTATCTTATTGTTGCTGGTTAAAATTTATGTTCGATGTAAGAAATGTGGCAGCTAGTTAAGTAATGTTTTTGCGTTAACCGAGCTTTTACTTTTTAAGAGTGAAATTAAGTATTAGAATATTTAGAAAACAAACTCACAGCAGACCAAAACCATATTATCTCTTCGGAAAAGACACTCAAAATACTGGTGTTAAACGATAAAATAAGTAAAAAACTTAGTGAAAAAACACACATAAGATGTTACTTATTATCTTTTGTCGAAATGACATAGTCCTTCAGAGTCCTTTTTACATAGTCCTTCACAGTAATGAATGTAATGTAGAGAAAAAGTTAATAATAAAAATTGAACAGTAAGACTTTCAGGAAAATCTTCGAAATTTATTCAATTAATCAATTTCTTTACAAATAGTTTCAATTATCGTGATGCTAAACCTGCACAATACTTTTTTGGAACTTATTACTTTAAGTACTTTTGGAAAAAGCTGGGAGAATGTAACATACTCTCTTACATACAAAATAAATAATAAAAACACTTAAGAAAACTGCTCTACTATTAAAAGTAAATAAAATGCAATAGGATTCTGTTAAAAACACGCATACAGAAAAGATAGTATGAAACATATGTTTAGAGTGGTACAAAGATACCGTCCTTCCCTCTAACAAAAGAAGAAAAAATTTGGCAAAAAGTAAAAAGAAAAAGAAAAATGCATGAAAACCACACTTAATTTTACGAAATATGAATTTCGAATTTGGTGCTGCCATCTATTGACATATTTTACTAACATCAAAAACTGTTCTTAGCTATTTTGTAACTTCTATTTTAATTTTCTTTATTAAATTATTTCTATTATACATTTTAAACAATGTACATATACCATCATTTTAAACTAGTTTTACATATATCATCCCTAAATGTACTGGGAAATAATTAAATCTATTATATTTTTTTTTAACAAATTACCTTTAAATTTGTCTAAACTCAGAAAGAGAAAGTTCTATATTTGACAATGAATTAATTTTCTACTTATTCGTATCTTTTTTGACAAGTACTTTCCATGATAGTCGTGTTAATTTTCTTTTCTTCCTATGCCTATTTGTTTGTGAAAGTATAAATGATCCATTTAGAAAGATATTAATTGATTTTAGTTATTTATCACAAAAATATATAACGAACTATATACATTTGCATAATCTAATATATTTTAGTAAGGTATAAGAAATAAAGTATGATTTCATCATTTATTTATAAATTCGCTTAATATATTATTATGGCAGTGAAATTACTTACAAAACTAATATTCAATAATTCTAAAGATTGTTCCTATACATTCTTATGTTGATAAATTCTGTATTTGAATGTGAAAAATATTTCAAAGCTAAACACATAAATAAACTTTCATGTGCTCTTTTAAAGTAAAAAATAATGTAATAAAATATTTGTAAATTTTTAGCTGCAAAATTCTGCTTAATCTGTAATACATCTAAAAAATCAGTATTGAAACTTATTTCGTGTTTTTTCTTTTCTTTGTTTAACATTCTGTTTCTTCTTTCAGACTGCTTTTAATAATTAACCTTTCCAAAGTAAGCGAATAATTTGCTGTTTATTGTGTGTATTACATTTAATATAAAAATTGAGTATTCACATGGATAAAATTGTTAACAATAAAGATTATCGATCTCTTTTACAAATATTATAAAATTTACCTAGACCTAAAAATATTGACGTCTAGAGGAAATAAGATACGTATTTAAGCAAGCAATGCCTGCTCGATGAATACTTTTTAATCGATTCAAATGACTGTGAAGAAAAATTAATTTCTTAAATAAAATTTCAATCTATTGATCTCAATCTAAATCAGTATAGTTTGTCACTCACGCACAAATACTTCAAATAGAAAATTCGCAAGCTTACTTTTACATTTCTTCGGTCGTTATAATAAGGAATGAAAACAATTCATCCAAAGTTTTACATTTTACAGAAAGTAACGCAGTAACTAAAATTCTAAGGGCAAAATTAAAAAAAAAAGGCCAAAAATTCAAAATAATTAGACGTGAAATTCAAGGAATGTTTTTGGCAAGAAGGGAGTTTATGAAAACTTAACCTTCCCCTTTGATCCCATGTTTAACTTGAACGTTCCCATCACTTCAAAGACGCAATCGTTAAACATTTTCTTTTTTTTCGCTCAGTATTGCTTCTTCGCATCAGTCTTTCACGGTATTTGAAGATCAATATCCAAAAACAATTCTAGGCAAAGAAAATTTTAAAAATATATATTATAGTTATCAAAAAAATACAGCTTTAAACATAACTTTCCAGCTTTGTATTTATATGTACACAGTTAGAAAATAGTACATAAAATATATGCGAGTATTTCAGTTAAGAAAAAATTAACCAGTGAACAAAATTTTACATTTAATCAGGCCAGAAGGTTAGCCAAATGGTTGGCAAGATTTTTTTTTTCGGAAATGTTTAAATTTTATATGTGTTCTTAGGTGTTCATTGGTGACGGAAATAATTTAACAAATGGATGTTTTTTTTTTATTAATAAGTTTTATCGTGCGTATCACTTAAGAGGTCTCTGTAATTTGCTTGCGGAGATTCAAGTCCCAATGCTTTGCTATGGAGAAACGTGCCTTAAAGCCTAATCATTTTTCTCAGAAAGTATTAGGTATTTTTAAATGAAATTTTCCTGTGTGAATCTTGAGAACTATTTGCAAGGATTGCGTGAATCAGATTTGAGTTAATTGAGCCGAAAAAGATTTTATTGCAGTCTAGAATTTATGTTATTTTTCAGACTGCAATAAAATGTCTTTCGGCTGAATGAACTCAAATCTGATTCGCGCAATCCTTGCGAATATTTCATAAGATTCACACAGGAAAATTTCATTTAAAAATACCTAATACTTTCTGAGAAAAATGATTAGGCGTTAAGGCACTTTTCTCCATAGCAAAGCATTGGGACTTGAATTTCTGCAAGCCGACTACAGAGGACTCTTAAGGCACACTGCCAGACTTATGCATACAGAAGTGGTACGATCGAAAGTGCAATGTATCCAAACATACACTGTGCCAAGATTATAATTAAGAAATACTAAAAAGAACAAATAAATTTTCAAAGTATCCTACTTTGTGTACCTTTATAGTTTCTACTAAAAACTGTATAAAGCAGATGGCAAATACCCCTAATAAATACAATTAATATTGTTATTAAAACTATTGACTTTCATCTCTTGTCAAATTTCTTAGTCAACTTAACCACTCTTTTGCAAATAATAATCTAAAACACGCAGATAAATTCGCGCATTTACTTAAATGTGTTTGTAGTTGACTGCATATTTACAATTTAAAAGCAACCAGTTGCATCTTGTGCTTCAAATGGATAAGGAAAAGTGCGAGTTATATTAACAAATATTGTAGTAAGCAATTTGTAAGACCAATTCTACATTTCTCATGGTTTCCATCGATTATGGTCACGTCACTGACTTTACTGTTTCAGAGAATTATTTAGACACTCATATAAATAATGAAGCTTGAAATATTTAAGTAATCACATTAAATGTCTTTTTCTTGTATAAATTATAGCGCCTGGAGACTACGATGTAGAAAAGACAGAAAAGAACGTTCATCAAGCATCTCCAGCGTATTCATTTGGTGTGAAATATAAAGAACACGAACCCGAAACATTACCCGGTATTTATATGTTTACTAAATTTTATGTATAATCTTGAAAATAAAAGTTATTCATTCATGCATGCGAATGTAATGAAATTATCAAAAAGTACCGTAATATTTTTAAAAATCTAAATATATACATCTATCTTATTTCTTTTAATATAATTTACACAGGCATGAAAATGTTATAAAATTTTGATTATTAACCCATCTATGCCTGGATTATTTTTAAGACTTTCTTCGATTTTTGCTGCATCGCCTGCAATAATAGATAAATTTCTGACATCAACTACTTGAACAAGAGATGATATCTTTGAAAATCACTAGGCATAAAAACTGAAAATTCGACATCTTAGTTGGTCATGTTAAAATATTTTGTGGAGTTGAGATTCAGTATAACTCGCGAATAAAGGATAGAAAAAATGCATAGCGTTTTCGACTGATAGCTAAAATGCTGTCCCAAAACAGGGACACTAGGTATAAATGGGTTAATGCGATTACTTCAGAATCACTTGTAATATTTTTTAAAACCTTGTTTCATTTTCTTAATTGAATTTTAAAGATTAATTAAATGGTCAAAAAATGCTTTAAATTATAAATTACATGCTATTTCAGAGGTTCCCAAACTGGGTGCCGCGGCACCCTAGGGTGCCACGAGCGTATGTCAGGAGTGCCGTGGAGATAATCAAGAAAAGTGTTTTGGTGGAGTATAATCCAATAATTTCCTCTGAACCGCTATTCCCAAGAAAGTGAGCCAAGCTGATCACCAAGTGGGCTCAAACAAAAATATTTCAGTCAAGTTCAAGACTGTCCTGTAGCCTCTCTTTTATAGGAAATCTCTGAAATGGGGGTATTGTCAAAATTCTATATCCCTTTCCCAAGAGAGTACCTTCTTGATAGTTAGCCCTATAAACAAACAGAAAATAACGTAAGATGCATCCTAACTGCTTCATTCTAACCTTCATTTTCATATTGCTTTAAAGGAAATCTGCCGCGAAAGTTTTTAGCCTGAAAACGGGTGCCGCGAAATGTTTTTAGCCTGACAAGGGTGCCGCGAAAGTTTTTAGCCTGAAAAAGGGTGCTGCGAAATGTTTTTAGCCTGACAAGGGTGCCGCGAAAGTTTTTAGCCTGAAAAAGGGTGCCGCGAAATGTTTTTAGCCTGACAAGGGTGCCGCGAAATTCTTTTAGCCTGACAAGGGTGCCGCGGGTAAAAAGAGTTTGGGAACCCCTGTGATATTTCATTACATGCATGCCATTCATTGCATTCATTGCCACATGCATTCATTGCATGCCATTACATGCTATTTCAGCCGACCAGCTTGTATGGTGGATAAAGCACCGTACTACGGTTTCGGGTTCAACTCCCGGCTGTCTGGGTTCGATCCCCGACTGGGCGTGGCTGTCAGTGTGTCCGTCCCTTCATAGGGGGCAACGTTGGTCCACCTACTAGGTGCTCCCAAAATAAAGTGACCAACAACTCCGGCCTAAGTGCCTAAGTAGTGGCCGCTGCTTCCAAGGCAGAGGCCTGCCATTTCAAAAAAAAAAAAAATGCTATTTCATAAAGTACTGAAAATTATAATGATTCCATTACTTTATCTAATAGCAAATGATAAAAAAAACTTCATGATTAATCATTCATTGTGTTTTCGTCAGGTCCGGGATCATACGACGCAGACAAAGTAGAGAAAAATGTTCATGAAACATCCCCGGCCTATTCTTTTGGAGTAAAGTACAAAGATCAAGCACCCGAGAATCTCCCAGGTAAGACAAATGCACCGAATTAACCCTTTGAGGCGCAACCCTTTCCCAATGCTGAAAAAAGGGCAGCCGTTGCCATCGCTCGACTTAACTACCAGGCTGTGCCGGCACAGCGAGCTGACGTCAAAAAAGGGTCTCTAGATCTGTGGCACGCGATGAATGTTTTGATCGTCCGCCATCATGCTGGTGGTTAAGTCGAGCGATGGCAACGGCTGCCCTTTTTTTCAGCATTGGGCAATCTATCCAGCTGTTCTCGCATTCTTCCATTTTTCAGCAGACGTCAGTGCTGTTAGGAATAATCGTGACCAGGGGCGCACACAGGATTTTTGGCTGGGGGGGGGTCCAACTTTTAATACGGTGGGGGGGGGGATCCAACTTTTATGGTGGGGGTGGGTCCAACTTTTAGGAATGTTCCAGATTGTCAAAATCAGTGACGAAAGAGCTCGTTTTCATCAGATGGAATTCATCAAAACTCTATCCAGTTCCCTAAGAATACACTACACTGTACAATAGAAATTAAAGTAATAGTTGTTCAGTTTTGAGAACAAGATGGTGTTTTATGTTCGCTTTCAGTTCGTTTTTGAAAGTTGAGGAAAACGAGAAAAAAATTTCTTTTTTTATTTATTAGAACTGAAACTATTGCTACCTTTTTTTTGGAATTGTTTTATTTGCTATAGATATAGGATAATCATCAATCAGAAAAAAAATCTCAAAGCCGAGGGTGGGGTCCGGACCCCCTGGACCCCCCCTTGTGTGCGCCACTGATCGTGACCATTCTTTTACGGGAAATGGCGTGCTAAAAAGTAAAGGATTCTCGAGGAGCTATGTAAACCGCAACTATTTTTATAGAAATCCAATCTATTCTTCGTGACTGGCAACGCTGGCAACAGTCTAAACGTCAGAGTTTGGTGTTCCCAGAGCGTAAACTGTGCGCGTTAGAGGGTTAAAAATAGAGAGCTCTTAGGGTTACGGTTACACTCTTAAAAATTTGTTGCAACATTTCACCAAAATATGGTACTCGAAAGTTGGCTGTATAAGATGGTGAAACTGTGTTCCAACATTGGGTGCTCAAGTTTAATCATACTTTAGTGAAGCAACAAATGAAGGAAAAAAAAAAAAACCTTTATAAGATCACAAGTGCTACATTGTGTTGTAGAAATTTTGAATTTTAGGCGCTTATTTTGAATTTCATTCGATTTCGATTTTTTTTATTAACATTTTTTTCATTGCTTTTGAAAAAGTCAAAAAGTATACTGAAAATTATCTTATCAAAAGTATGGGAACACTTTAGATTTTATATATTTTTTCGAACAAAGCACGGACAAATTACACTCAATAACGTTGTCCACTACGTAAACGAAATGCTGGCGGTGTTGGAATTTATGCTTTTTCAGCAAATTGAACTAATTCATTCTAAAAACAAATCATGATTTAACATTTAAAGTAGGTGCTCATAAAAATTAATCAAAGTATCCAAAAATTTCAAATAATTCAAAATTTTTATATTTGTATTTAAAAAACATAATAATTTACTGAATGACAAATCACTAAGTGAATGTAACAATCCTTCTTTTATAGCTCCAGGATCTTATGACGTAGAAAGGGTCGAGAAAACAGTTCATCAGACGTCGCCGGCATACACTTTTGGAGTTAAATACAGAGAACATCAAACAGAAGTTCTACCAGGTGTGAAAATATTATATTTTATACTCATTGGAACAATTTTAAATTTTAATAAAGGGAATTTCAATTTGCACTTTGCCTATGGTGTTATATACTATTCTTGCACAAGTTCTTTAGAAAACTTATAAAAGTTACGCATAGTTAAGATATATATAAATGAAACTACCACCTAAGCATTTAATTATCATAGCGTTATGGTCGAATTTATTAATAATTACGTTTTTTTTTTAGCATTGTGTACATAGTGGCTTATCAGTAATGCATTTTTATACATAAGGTTCCAAAAGATTGTGGCCAGTGCCCACTCATTGTCATATATATATATATATATATATATATATATATATATATATATATATATATATATATATATATATATATATATGTGTGTGTGTGTGTGTGTGTGTGTGTTACCGTTAAAGTATATAATGCAGTTATTTCATAGAATACCTAGTTATTCCATGAAATAACTGATCGTGTCCGTTAAAGTGTGTAATATGTTAATAATTTGACACTTTAACTAGTTATTCTATGAAATAACTAGGTATTCTATAAATTAATAATGAGAGACAGTTAAAGTGTAAAATAAACAATTTATATAAATGAAATAATGACAATTATTCTTTAGATAACACGCTAAACAAGTTCTCTCCCTATGGCCTGGAATAGTTCATAAATGCAGTAGGGGTGGAAGGTAAATGTATTTGTCGTTGACATTTTGAGAGTATGGCGAAAAAGTATTCTCGTTGTTTTATGCTTTGGTATTTTTGCCGTCCTTCAAAAATTATTTTTATTTGAATTCGAAATTAACGTTTTTTTTCCCGCTACTTTCCATATTGTTAAACGAAACGTAAATGTACCTTATACTAAAAAGCGAGATATATGATATAGATTATTTTACACTTTAACGGGCTGCAGATCGTTATTCTATGAAATAACTAGTTAAACCATGAAATACAAGAGAGTTTTACACTTTAACGGGCGATCAGTTATTTCATGGAATAACTAGGTATTCTATAAAATAACGGATTTCATACATATGTATATATATATTTGTTTTGTTTATAGATTTTCTTGTATTTTCCCCCACAATGATCGGGCACTGGCCACAAGCCTTTGCCACTACTAAGACCACTAAGACCTGAACTACTGGCCATTTTATTATCGGGGCACCCTATGTGTGGTCAGCATTATACCCCATGAAGAGACGGACAATTTTACACCCAAGCCTAAGCCGGGAATCGAACACTGACCCAAGGCGTGATGGAATGGCTCTTAAGCCACTATATCACCTGGTCAGCAACAAAATAAAATGAAGTTCGAAAAGGAAATTTCATTTTAAATTATAAAAATTATGATAAAGCTAGTTATTTTTTACATTTCCTATTCCAGCATTAAAGATGCGACTCTTTTTTTTTTTTTTTACAAAACAAATTAAAACATAATGTTTCACTATTTTACCAGGTTGTAACGAAAGTTTTCCGCCAGATTTGCTTCAGTCAGCTCACGCGGTACCCAGCTATTGACCTTATATGTCAAGTTTATGCGATGCTTAGCGCGACTCATGGACATGGCACTAAAGTCTAACTCTTTTAGCTAGCTCTCGTGGATGAATATTTTATCTTCTTCCACACATTCTCGTAGGCGGGCCTCATCAGCATCAGTAGTCTGGTCAGAGCGCTCTGCTTCTTTAATATCCTAGTCCTCGTTTTTGAACTTTCGGTACCAAATCTTCACAATGTCATAGGATACAACAGTAGTACCTTAAGCTGTACACATGATTCAGTGTCATTCTGTAGCTGACTTTTTGCGACAGAACTGAGAGTAAAGGATGGATCAATCTGGTAGCGTGGTAGTTCCATTTCAGACACCTTATACTTAAACATAACGATTTTTGTTTTACGGATTTCACAACACAGTGCTCTAAAACAAGTCTTTTCTTTCAAATAACAAAAATCGTTTTACAAAATATTGGCAAAGACACCAACGCGAACTGCTTGTGCAGGCAATACTTGGAGTGGCGGAAAACTTTCGTTACAACCTAATATATATTAAGGTTATATTTATTAGACTTTTGCACCATAGATTTTATATGTATTTATATTCAAATCTCTACCATAGCACCAGGAGCATACGATGTTGAAAAATATGAGAAAACAGTTCACCAGTCATCTCCAGCGTATTCCTTTGGAGTAAAGTACAAAGATCAGGAGCCCGAAAATCTACCCGGTAATTCTTTAACATGTGTCATTATTTCAAAATCCCTATAATTTAGTTTTCACTTAAGGCTGGGTATAATTATTATTATTTGCATAATCTCACACCTCCAGGGTCTTATAATGTAGAAGGAGTAGAAAGAACTGTACACCAGTCTTCACCTGCGTATTCATTTGGTCACAAATACAAGGAAGAGAAACACGAGAACTTGCCTGGTAAGTCTCAACCGAGCTTTATTGAATCAGAGAAAATTATATTTGAAAGTTTTATTTTCCAAATCCTTAAAACATATTTAATTTAAGTAGTGTATTTTATGTTTGTTCATATTGCATACTGTTCTAAAGGGTGTCCCAAAATTTACGCAAGACTTGAATTAAATGTGGATTTATAAGCGGTTCCTCGTGAAGAAGCACACAAATCGAATACCTGTTCCAACACAACAACAACAACTTGAATTAAATAGAAAATAAATTAATTTCGTGTTGGCAACTAAAAAAGAAAACAGTTTGACAGCTGACAGTTTAGGGTTAGTAAAAATGCAGCAATGGAGTACTGGTTTTCATTGTTGAACAATATTTCAAAAAATAATGAAAATTTCATTTATAATGAATCAGACAATGAATGGATGAGGTAGATCATGGGATTTAACAACATTCGATTTCTTTCTGTGGGGTTATTTGAAGTCAAAGATCTATGTCAACAAGCCGACATCCATCCTGGCATTGAAAGAGAATGCTCAAAGGATTCAACTCTGCATCAGTGAAATTCAGCCACATTTATACAAAAGCCGCCCCCAGTGATGTAGTGTTTTAAGAACCATTCTATCACGCCTTGGGTCCGGGTTCGAATCATCCCGTCTTGGGCATGGATGTTAGCTTGTCCGTCCCTTCATAGGGGGTAACGCTGGCCCCTCACTAGTTATTCCCCTAATAAAATGACCACAACACCCTCGGACACTGGTGGTCGTTTGCTTGATGTGCTATTCCATATATAACTCTATCCTATGTACTTTATGTACGTTTCAATTTTAAAAAAATGAAAAACACAAAATTGTGTTTTCCATGTAATTCAAATCTTGCGTCGTGAATTTTAGGATGCTCTTTACATGCTAAATTCGTCCGGCAGTGGCCTCGTTTGTTAAACAGCTCCCACCAGAAAACTGGGAGTGAATGAATAACGGCTTTAGGCAGTAATTAGAAGGGTTAACTCCTCTATCGACTGAGTCTGCTGTGGACGATAGAGGGAGCAGGTGCGATTGCGCGCCGCGCAATCTGTCGTGGTTTCAGTCTCCACCTTGTCCAAATGATACCTCTGGGGTGCCCGTCCACGTGTAAGGTCTCTTATATGGAATTGCTTTAAACTTTGGAGACCATTCGTACGGAGCAAAGTTGACCTGCCAACTAGGTGCTCCCGTAATAAAATGACCAACATCCCCGGTCCTCGTAGTGGTCAAGTGTATAGTCGACCATTGACCCGTCCATCGGAAAGAAAAAAAATATATCCAAAATCCCTTCAAATACTATACTTCATTATTCATCCATTACATCCATTCATCTTTCAAATACTACATTATTCATCCATTACATCCATTCATCTTTTAAATACTATACTTCATTATTCATCCATTACATCCATTCATCTTTTAAATACTGTACTTCATTATTCATCCAAATGCTGTACTTTATGCTATATTTGCTGATTCATATACATATGTTTATTTTATTTTATTCTTTTTTAGCTCCAGGATCTTATGATGTGGAGAGAGTAGAAAAGACCGTACACCAGTCTTCACCTGCTTATTCATTTGGTCACAAATACAAAGAGGAGAGACATGAAAATTTACCCGGTAATTTCTTTCAATTAAGAATACTTAGTTGTAATGCTATATTTCGTACTGATTTTGTATCTCATGCGGCATCCTTCACTTATGATTTATTTTATGCCTCAGCTCCAGGTTCTTATGATGTAGAGAGAGTAGAAAACACCGTACACCAGTCTTCACCAGCTTATACGTTTGGTCACAAATACAAAGAGGAGAGACACGAAAACTTGCCCGGTAATTTATTATATTCGTTCAATAATTTTAACAATAATTAGTTATAATACTACATTTCGTACTGATTTTGCATCTTACGCGGTATCCTTTATTTATTATTTATTTCATGTCACAGCTCCAGGTGATTACGATGTGGAGAAAGTAGAAAAAACTGTACACCAGTCTTCACCAGCTTATTCCTTTGGAATTAAATATAAAGAAGGAAAGCCTGAAAATTTACCAGGTATAGTTCACTAAGGATTACTCTTAATTTTAAGAATATTTAATACGGATATTTTTTATTCGTGTGATATCCGATAAAGATATAATCTCTCAAGCTAGATTTATTTATCGATTATTCCATTACACAGCTCCAGGATCTTATGATGTGGAAAGAGTAGAGAAAACAGTACACCAGTCTTCACCGGCGTATTCCTTTGGAATTAAATACAAAGACGAAAAACACGAAAACTTACCTGGTAATTTATCAAATACTTTTATTAATCTTACGAATATATAGTCTGAATATTGAACTTTACTCTATATCTAATTTGAAATATTATATTTTATACTAGATTATTTTTTAAAAAATATATATTTCACTTCATAGCTCCAGGCTCTTATGATGTGGAAGGAGTAGAAAAGACCGTACACCAGTCTTCACCTGCATACTCATTTGGACACAAATACAAAGAAGAAAGGCACGAAAATTTGCCAGGTATATTTTGCTAAAATTTATTAAACATCGATTGTATTTATTTTTGAATACTGTATTAAAGTCAGTTCCGTTTCTGTTGCTGTATTTATAAAGCTGCATATCTGATCTTCAATACTGTTGCACGCAAGAACGCAAGTATTAAGTAACTCTTAATTTACTAGCAGAATATTTCACTGAATGTGACTCTTTTCTTTTGGTTTCTCATTATAATATATTTTTATACCATGACTAGCTATGTACCTGTTCTTCGTATGAGAGTAAAAATTTAATTTAAATTATAATTACTTTTACATTTTTCTTGCAATGGAAAATCGGAGGGAAATCTACATTTAAAAAAAAGTACATTACATTTTTTTTCCAATAATATTGGAAGATGAGGCTTCACGTGCAAAATTGTAAAGCAGCAATTATTTCTATTTTTAAATTACAAGATATAGAAAAGACAAAAGTTCTGTGTCTGTAATTCTAATGACACTTCAATTAAAAAATATGACATGAAACTTGTGCTATAAAATGTGTTACAATTAATTTCAGTAAGACAAAAAGTTTGAAAAATTCTTAAATAACGACAGTGAATATTTCGTCGAATTAGTGTTTTTTAATGAGAATGTTGAATTACGAGTATTTCTTTTGATATGATTGTGGAAACAGTTCTTTAGTAAGCGAAACACCAGCACGGAACCAGAAACGTTTTTAAAGGGTGGTAAAAAAAAGAATGGCTAGGCCTAATTTCTCTTCAAACAGCTGCTATACGATTATAAAAATCCAAATTCAAAGGAGAGCCCAAGCATCTCAGTATGTTCTCTGTCTAAGTTCCGTTGCGTGAAATATTGCAAATAAAAAATAAGGAACATTTAAAAGACAGAGCACAGTGCAATATTAAATTAAGTAACTAAATAGAATTTTTTTTAATTCTGTCTCGTTTACAGCTCCTGGTTCTTATGACGTAGAGAGAGCTGAAAAGACAATCCATCAAAGCTCTTCAGCTTATTCGTTTGGAGTAAAATACAAAGAACAAAGACAAGAAAACTTACCTGGTAATATTAGCAATTCTATTATTTTGAAATACATTTGAAACATTCAATGGACGGTGTGTTCTGAATGTTTAGCGGAGTTATTTTATTTTTCTACTAGCTGAAGTACCCGTCGTTGACGGGTTAGTACTGAATACAAATTTCTAAAAGCAAGAACTTTCGTCAGCATTGTAGGAGTACACAGAATGGATGTAGTATGTTGCCAAAGTAAAGAAAGTGAAATTATAATTTTTATGCATTGTTAAAATATTACAGGTTAGAGAGTAACTATGTAATATCATTTCATTCGCTTTAGTCGTAATCATGTGATGCGCGAACGAATATTTACACATTTTGAAATAATTTTCGCAAAATCTCAAAATCTAATAAACATTTTTGAAAAATTGGAAGCCTAGAATTTAAGTTGAGTGACAACCTATCATGTCACCCAATTTCGTTTAATTCCCCGCAGTCTTTATTTCGTGCTGCTGGAACAAAAATTTTAGCATTTTTAAACGATTTTCACAAAATCTCAAAATGTAATCAAAATATTTTAAAAATTCAACACCTATAAATTAAGATTAGCAACTACCTATCATATCACTAAATTTCGTATCATTCGTATTAGTTGTTATTACGTGAAGTTTGAAGAAATCATCATTGAAGGTATTTCGAGAGAATTTTCACAAAATCTCAAAATCTAATAAAAATGTTTAAAAAATTGGACTCCTATAGTTTATGTTGAGCAACCGTATATCATGCGACCAAATTTCATATCATTCGCTTTAGTCATTATTACTTAATGCGGGAACAAAGATTCACTCAGTTTTAAACGATTTTCGCAAAATCTCGAAATCTGATCAATTTTTTTTAATTAGATGCTTATAGTTTAAGGTGAGTGACCACCTATCATTTCACCAAATATCATTTTTTCACCTTTGCAGTTATTACGTGATGTGCGAACACAAATTTACGCAGTTTGAAATGATTTTCGCAAAATCTCAAAATCTAGTCAAGATTTCTTTTTAATTCGACGCCTATGTTTTACGTTGAGTGAGCACCTATCATGACACCCAATTTCATATCATTCGCTTCAGTCGTTTTTACGTGATGCTCGAACACAAATTTACGCAGTTTGAAAGGATTTTCGCAAAATCTCAGAATCCAATCAAGATTTTTTGAAAATTCGACGCCTATGTTCTAAGTTGAGTGGCCACCTATCATGACACCCAATTTCATATCATTCGCTTTAGTCGTTTTTACGTGATGCTTGAACACAAATTTACGCAGTTTGAAAGGATTTTCACAAAATCTCAAAATTCAATCAAGTTTTTTTTTTAAATTCGACGCCTATGTTTTAAGTTGAGTGACTACCTATCATGACACCCAATTTCATATCATTCGCTTTAGTCGTTTTTACGTGATGCTTGAACACAAATTTACGCAGTTTGAAACGATTTTCGCAAAATCTGAAAATCTAATCAAGATTTTTTAAAAATTCGACGCCTATGTTTTAAGTTGAGTGACCACCTATCATGACACCCAATTTCATATCATTCGCTTCAGTCGTTTTTACGTGATGCTTGAAAACAAATTTATGCAGTTTGAAAGGATTTTCGCAAAATCTCAAAATCCAATCAGGATTTTTTAAAAATTGGACGCCTATGTTTTAAGTTGAGTGACCACCTATCATGTCACTCAATTTCATATCATTCGCTTCAGTCGTTTTTGCGTGATGCTTGAACACAAATTTACGCAGTTTGAAACGATTTTCGCAAAATCTGAAAATCTAATCAAGATTTTTTAAAAATTCGACGCCTATGTTTTAAGTTGAGTGACCACCTATCACGACACCAAATTTCATATCATTCGCTTCAGTCGTTTTTACGTGATGCTTATACAAAAAAAGCGTCACGGACAGAATGACAGAATGACAGACAGACAAACTTTTTTTTGAGGGTCGCATCGGATTCCCGGGTGCTTGAAACGGATAGAAATCGCAAAATTTTTGAATTCCAAGAAATGTACAGACAAAAGTCTAATTTTATTTATATAGATCCACGAGCTTAAACATCGTGGTTTCATCTTACCACAGCTTCAAATGTTCAAACATCTTAGGGGTGAAACAGCGAAAAGATTAAAATCGAAAGTTAGGTTAATTAGGTTAAGATTCTTGGCTTTATAAGTCACAACATAGCTCTTTTCTGTTCTTTTATACGTACACTATAGTTTTTAAAAAATTGTACAGTGTAAAAATTTGTGTTATTGCTGCACTACTTACAATAACACATTCCCCTATAGAGGTTGCATTATAAAATCTTTTAAATTTTTGTGCTATGATGCAAGAGTAAACTGAAAAATCTATGCACAGATTTGTAATAAATGATATCCAAACTTCTGGCAGCTGTTTCGAATCTAACAGATTCATAATCAGTCTATCTGTGAGCTTATTGGACGCCTAAGTCCAAAATCAGTGCCAGGTCAGGAAATGTTTTCTTCGTGAAAACGTAAAGGGTATTAATTTAATGTACGTGTATAGTAATCAACGAATTTGAGTGAAAAGTTTTTATTCATAGCTGATCTGGAACACAATACCCGTAGATATGAATGATTAATATGTTACATATCGTGCTTAGACAGTGGAGTACAATGTATTGACCGTTATGAACTCTAAAAACTAACCCACAATTTAAATCTTTAAAAATGTCTCGCCAATAAAGTTTTGAGATTTTATTTTTAAGATTTTTTTGCGCTGAAAATACAAGTGCAATCATTTTTTAAAAATAGTTTTGTTTTTTTAATGCTGAAAGTACAAGTGCAATTAATTGTATTTTCAGCATTAATTATACAAGTAGAAAAAAATATACATTTTGATTTAATCAGTCAGATACATCTACCAAATTTTCAAGATATCGGACATGTTTTATCAAGTAGAAGCAGTGTGCATTAACAGTTATTATAGTCATATGTATGTTAAATTAGAAAGTTAATGCATGTTAAAAATGGATCAATCAGGCAAAAAAAAAATGTAATGCATTTGGTATTTTGAGTTAAATGTTTGTACCATTAAAGAAAAAGATATTATGCTCCCCTACTTTTGGAAATTTCTAGATATATTTCTAGATATATAGATATATATTTTTAGGTTTGGAAATTTCTAGATACAGAAAATTTAAAGTAAATATTATTAAATCCAAATATTACATCCGCTAAAAAATATTTTAGTGTAAGCAAAATTTACTATGTCGGTTTCATTTAGAAAATATTGTCCTTCATAAAAAAGGAACCAAGTAATATATATTAATAACTTACATCTCTTTCGAGTTGTGAGTCACTTACAAAACTTAAATTTTGGCTTGTACTCGAATACTTCTTGGCATAGTTAGTGATTTTCTTGCAGTAAAAATCTAATTATTGAAAATCACTCAAAATGTATTTAGAAAGGTATAAAAGTATGTACTATACCTTGTCATTTTGAATAAAATATAAAATTAATTAAGAAGCTGAAAATAATATTTAACACTTTTTGATTTTCCAATAAAGTTTAATTCAATATTTTCAAAATTTTGATTCTTAATTTTCCAAAGTCTAATTGTTTTATATTTTAAGTAATAAAGTTTATCTTAAACATGTGAATCTAGATTTATAAAACCAGAATTTCTTGAAACTTTATCGGAAAAACAGAAAATCGGAACAGTACAGTAAAAAAAATTAAATAAAACACATAATAATATTCTCAAACTTTGAGGAGTGGATATCTCTTTAGATGTAGTACATTTTTAAGGAAATATGTATTATCTTTTTAGATAATTACATCAAGCCATGTCTTGAAAAATTATCCTTCGCCAATCAATGAAATCATCATTTTTCATCCAAGACATATATTCATGAAGTAAAAATTGTCCTTGGCTAAAAAAATATGTCTAACACGGCACTTAATAATATATATCACGACTACAGCTATGACTGTAAATCATGATGCATGTAACAATATTTTTTAGAACTACCGTTTTCACTATAAAAAATATATATAAGAAGTATTTAGGGTAGGTAGAATTTTAGTTTTCTGAACGATTTGTAGTTCGTTTTAATACCCTTTTTAATAATCTCAACACAGCATCTCTTGGAATATGTTCCTAGTCTAGACAGTGTTTAGTAACCCGTTAAAAGTTTAGGAATTAACTTAGACGGCGCATCATTATTTACCGAATGTACCATGTGCTCTAGAAAATTTGACAAAGGCACACTTTGGCCAGGTGAAGGCAGTATCTAGATTTTGATAGGAGCAGTTCACTCTTAAAGATAATTCAAAAGTAATTTTGTGAATTATGTTTTGTTTTAAGGGTACACAGGTTTTTTTCTAAGGTAAGATACTTATTTGTGTGAAATTCATCTCACTTAACGGTGTTATTCGAAAAAATCATGTGATTTTAGTACATAATTACAAATGAACTAATTATGTCAGGCACTTCAAAATTTTGAAACTGTTCCTTTACAAGCTGTATTACATACTGCGAAGACAGGTCAATCTGTATCAGTTTCAAAACTTTTAGAAAAAATTCTTAAAAATCGGAAATTTTCGCAAAGCGTGTCACTCTTCGAAAAATCTTGCAGCTCAGATCCATGTTAAGAATTTTCTCTGAAAATTTCACAAAAGCCACAGCTTTGTCGCTTATCGCAGTGTGTAAAACAGTTTATGTAGAACAATCTGGAATTTTTTGGAGACCATGCTGCTATTAGTTTATTTCAATTTGTGTACCAAGGCTAAAAACAGAGTTCTTTTTTTTCGAAGAACAGCCTTAACTATTTATCATTTTCGTATCGTCGGGGACAGACAGGGATCGACTACACTACGCTTGTGGTATTCATGTTTAAGTGTGTGACTGTGCTATTCATACTCAAGGGTAATTCTTGAAATTTAACTAATTAATTATACAGCTCCAGGATCTTACGACGTAGAGAACGTTGAATGGACTATCCACCAATCTTCTCCAGCATACTCATTTGGTCAAAAGTATAAGGACAGAAAGCCTGAAGATGCACCAGGTAAAACTGTCGAAAAAATTTTTTGATTTTTTTAGTGCGTTCATTGTTTAATTGATAGTTTAAACTCATAACTTTTTACTTAATTTTACAGCTCCAGGATCCTATGACGTAGAGAAGGTCGAAAAAACCGTTCATCAAGCTTCACCAGCTTACTCTTTTGGCCAAAAATACAAAGAGAAAGAACCAGAGAGTCTACCAGGTAAATATTTACCAAATATTTATGCGTAGCACTGTACTCTCATAATCAAATTTATTATTCAAATCAATTACATCAATTTTATCATTAAAAAATTAGAGTAGTTTTGTAAAATTAAAGTAGCATGAATTGAATTATTATTTTAAAGAATAAAAAGTATACTCCGCGTATCAGAGGAATTTCTTCCATTGGTGGTAAATATTGCTTTCCTTCTAAAAAGCAAGCATTTTCGATAGATAATGACGAGCAGAAATTTTAAGTGCATCCATGAAAATTCAACAATTTATAATAAATTCTGCAAGACTATTAACCTACTTCTAAGGACTTATGGTGTATTTGCATCTCTGGCTCCTAAAGCCTTCTCAGACATAATATTTGTTGAAGGGTATCAATATTTAGAAATCATCCTCACTTTTTGTCTGATCTAAATTGTGTAGGAAATGTTTGGAGAAGAGCACAAGTAGCTCCAAAAATCATGGTGTTGTGAGTTTGAACCCTTACTTGGCAGATAAATGAATCAGCCGAATTAATGCATGAGAGGATTAATGAAGAGTTTGTAGTCAAGCATGCTCTCATCATCAGTGCAGAAATGTAACGAATGGAGCTTTTCAAGTATTTAACTTAAGGGAAAGAAGCGAGTTAGTTGTTATTTATTTTAGCCCAATCCCAATCGGAAGGATAGTCAAAAATCCAAAATATTTCTTCTATTCTAATTGAGGTGGAACAGCAATGTCAATGTTGATAACAACGGTACACAGTTGGCAGTGGGCTTCAGTCAAAGTTCTATTAACTCTTGAAGTTCTAGTTGAAAAGAATAAATACAACATATTTTCAGAGTTCACGAATTTTCTAAGTTACCCAATTACATTCAAGGTTTCAATTTTATTTATTCTCATAAAATTCAATTCAGTCCTAGTCTAAAAAATAATGATTCAGAAAAACATCTCGCGAAATAAAGACGAAATAATCCTATTAAATGGTTAATTCCGTTTTGTCTAGAAATAAATGCACGAAAGAGCTAGTACTCCTCAGGTTCAGAAATAGGCTTGCAAATATTATCAATTTCTGAAGAATATGAGCAAATTTTATTCAGTGACTGGTTCTGATAAATGCTAGTTCCATCGTAGCTTTAGAATTTTCATGAGAGTGCAGAATTGCTCAATTCCTTGCACTTAGCGTATAATCACGCTGATTATTTCTAACGTATTAATTAACTTTGATTAGCATATTTACCGAGTTTGTAATTGTCAAATCGTAAAAAATTATTTTTACAGGCATTTTATTTATCTTCAATTCTTAGAACGTATTAACACTAATTTTCGCAACAGTACATTTACATTCTAGGAAGTAACACATCGAGAGCTTCTTTTATCGTAATTAATCTCTTAATTACACTTGCTTTTACTAAAGTTGATTATTTTCTTACATAATCAAGCCTGCTTGAACTAAATAGCATGCGTAAAATGTTTTTAAAGAGGAGTGTCACGTTCTTCTTTTCGTTCTTAATCTTTAATCCTGGTTGAACTTTGATTTAAGAGAAAAAACAGGGGCTTAACCAACCCTGTACTCCCTCCCCTAACGCATTGATCGAACATATTGAATACTGACCACAATTTCACACTTTCTTCGTCCTTTAGAACGGCTAGAGTGTTAAACTAGACAGCATTTCTATGAAAAATTTATTCGCAGGTATGAAGGATACAAAAATTTGGCCACATGTTCGTACCCCAGAGGATTTTTTTTTTTTTAATTGTTCTTTCGTGATGAAACCATTTCGTGACGACCTTGTAATTGATGACAGTAATTGATTGATTAGTGACATATCTTCCTATTTTTTCTTGGATACTTTTTGCTCCGTAAATGAAAAAAAAATGGTCAAAGAAGAAACATCATTTTTGTTATCTTACATTTTACATCGGGTGATTGTAACTTTATACAGAACAGATGATTGCTGAAGATAACTATTAAAGAGGTACTCCCCATTTAATTGAAGACAATATTTTCTTAAATGTCAGTTGGAACATAACTGAAAATGGTAGGGAATGCTCATTTTGTGTTTCACAAGCGCGCGTAGAACTCGGTTCTCCGTCCATCAAAATGTTTATCTAAGTTAGGATTTAAAATAAGTAAGACCGTTTTTGGATTTGTTTTGCTAAATTTATGTGCATTTACGTAACAGATACCTCTTTTATACAATACAGCTCCCGGTTCGTATGACATCGAAAAAGCTGAAAGGACAATTCATCAGGCGTCGTCTGCATATTCTTTCGGTGTCAAATACAAAGAGCAAAGGATAGAAAACTCACCAGGTATATGAAATTCTATAATGCAAAGTTAAATACTGGTGTATATTATAGAGAAATTATTGTTTTAACTGTTTTTTTTTTTTAATGAAAAAAGAACTGATTATCTAAACAGGGACATTTTGTTTTTCTCAGACTGAAGTATTTTGAAATAACTTTGCAATAAGATTTTTACTATTTTAATGTGAGTCTTAACAGTTATATATTAAGAAAAGCGGTAAGAGTAACGTCGCTCTTTTAAATAAAATTCAAATAAATTTTCATTAACTTTCTAACAGACAAAGCCGTGCTTAAACACAGGATTCACATTTGTTTCCCTTTTAAGCAATAATTTATAGATGTACTTATGGCTGTCTTTCAAGAAAGATAGCCACCCTTCCCTTTTTAGAGTTCTACTCACCGTAGAGGACAACGCTCAAAATGTGCTGAAACGAATTTTTAGATATTCGGGAGTGTTGCATTTTACAGAAGAATTTTGTATATATCTCATTTTTTTAAATTTAAATGCGTTCTAATCCATCATGTACCAGCTATGTTAATGTGCTTATACTAATTTGGTATTATTAGCTTCAGTAGGCTTCTTTTGGGTTTATATAAAATAATAAAAAAATCTTTAACACCATAAAAATTATTTGAACGACCATACAGCTGTTTTGATCTTCGCCGGTGGCGATATTAAGTCATTCACAGACTGTTTCCTCCCCCAGACTTCCACTCAGTGAATGACTTATATCGCCACGGACGAAGATCGGAATTCTTTCACTCGAAACAGCTATATGACCGTTCAAGTAACTTTTACGGTGTCATTTTGCAGTTTTTTATTATTTCATGTTTTAAACACCAGTTCATTTGAATTTATTTTGTGATTCTAGACCTATGTGTTTATTTCTGTGTTCCTGATAAATTAACCAATCCTTTGCTCCAATGCTGAATTTTGAAATGTATTCCGTATATGCCAAATTTCTTGTTACGAAAGAAGTTGTAAATTTAAACTAAATTTTCATGCCGGTATTATTATTATTTTAAGTAACATGCTAAATGGAGAACATGAAAAGTGCATCAAGAACTCGCATTCAGAATGAAGTACTAACGACTTCATTTATGCATTTTATTTTTTAGATAATCCTTTAAATGTATTTTTCGATGCCATGAAACATTTTTTGTTTGTTTAGCTCCTGGCTCCTACGACGTCGAGAGGGTTGAAAAGACAGTACACCAAACATCACCTTCATACACTTTCGGGCAAAAATATAAAGACCAAAAAACTGACGATACACCAGGTTAGTAATAAGATTTTATTTTGCTGCTAATTTAAAACAGGCAGCATAAATCGCTTTGAGTCTAAAATCAAATAAAATAATACTAGAGTATTATATATAGTATGACTTTTTCAAATGAATTTTTTAAATAAAGAATATTTGCATTTCTTTATTTTATTTATATACTGTTTATTTTTTGTCTATCTTACATCCTACTCGGGCTGGAATACTGGTAGTACTGAAAGTATAATCAGTATGAACGCTGTAATATTTGATATAAAGTTAAATGTGTTCCATAGAACTTTGTTTAACGCATGCTTCAAAACCTATATTTATATATTGTTTTTATCCTAAAAGTTACACTTTTAAAAAACATTGACTACTTTAAAAGAAATTTAAGTGAAGTAGTTGTAAAAAAATATTTACGTGATGGGATTTGAAAGAGAGTTACTTTGATTTTCATTTTAATTGAATCTCTTTGTTAGAATTTTTTGCGGGACAAAAAACTTTTGATTAAGTTAAAATCAACAGTAGATGCAATCTAAGTTTAAATTATCAAAATAAAAACCTTAAAATTCAGTTGCAATTGAAGTAATTTTGCGAAGAATCTTTTTCACTTCGCGTAAATGTTTAAATGTGTAACGCATCCTCTGTAATAGCTCTGTATTCAGTTTTATCAATGAATGTTAATAATATTTCTGGGTAATCAACTATTCCCCAGCTCCTGGCACTTACGAAGTTGAAAAAGTCGAGAAAACAGTTCATCAGTCTTCACCTGCATACACTTTTGGAGTGAAGTACCGTGAACAAAAGCCAGAGAATTTGCCAGGTAGATCTTTGGAAGAATCAATTTTTCACTGGATTAGTTATAGTAACTAATCCAGTAATACTATAAAATAAATGTAATACTATAGCGCATACAGTAATAATAATAAATGTAATACTATAGCGCATTTACTCATAATCAGTTATTTTATCTTTCAAGCGCCTGGTTCTTATGATGTGGAAAAAGTAGAGAAAAGTGTACACCAGTCTTCACCTGCTTATTCATTTGGAATTAAATACAACGAAGAGAAACATGAAAACTTACCAGGTAATTTCTTTGTTTGAATTATTGCTTTCTGTACTTAAAATTTAAATATTTTATGTGATTATTATACGCTTTTATTTTTATTCATTTCAAACTTCAGCTCCTGGTTCTTATGATGTGGAAAGAGTAGAGAAAAGTGTACACCAGTCGTCCCCTGCATATTCATTTGGTCATAAATACAAAGAGGAGAGACACGAAAATTTGCCAGGTATATTTTGCTAAAATTTATCAAACATGGATTATGTTTATTTTTGAATATTGAATTAAAGACGATTCCGTTTCAGATGTTGTATTTATAAAGCTCTATATCTGCTTATCAATACTGATTGCACGCAAGAATGCAATTATTACGTAACTCTTAATTTAATAGCAGAATAGTTCGCTGAATGTGACACTTTTCTTTTGGTTTCTCATCATAATATTTTTTATACCATGACTAGCTAGGTACCTATTCTTCGTATGAGAGTAAGAAACCTTTTTCTACTATATGCAACTAGAGTTAATTTGATCGGAGCAGATCTTTCAAAATTTGGAGGGAAAAGTAATAAGCTTTATTTTGTTAATTGCAGAATAATGTTGATGACGTTTAATTTGCTAACTGTTCAAAGCTTCGCACAACGTATTAAACGCAACAAATATTTAAACGTAAAAATATTTAACCCATAATTATAAAAAGCAAAGAATGAAGAAATTTTAGAAAGAAAATTCATTATTGCCATGCGTAGACCAATATCAAACTTTGTAGGTATCATGTACGCATCATTCACTTGAGTTTAATTTAATTTCGCTTATTTATCATCAAACATAAAAACTAATATAGCATTTTCAAGCAATTCACATGAACGTATGATCTTGATAACACATTCAACATTTTATTCCACACTATTTCAGTACCAAGAGTTTAGGCTCTTTTTTCTGATAATTAAAATTCTACCTTCTATGTAAAAAATCTTAGATGAAGATTATTAAACAATTTTTTTGATTTGCTAGCCATGAAGCATATTCTCCCTTTTTAAAGTTTATATGATTAATAAATGCTAGATTTTTGAATGGTTATACAATACTGATCACTGTTTGCATAGTTAAAAAATTCAATGAGGTGTCTTAATTTTATTTAATATATTTTTAATAACTCAAAAACAATATGACTTGTTGTGCAAAAATACCCAGGAACACAACTACTTTCTCTGAACCTTTATTAACGTTGAGAGAACGTTTAATAATCTTCTGTGAGCTTCTACTTACGTTCAGAGAACGCTGTTGAGCTGACCGGGTAAATAACTAAAATAGTTCAACATTTAACGCACTAACCTTGATATATCGAACTTCGATTTGTCGAAATTCTTGATATCTAGAATAAGTGTTTTTCCCTTACAAACTTACACCCCCTTTATTTCACTTCGAAAACTCGCTACCTCAAATTTTTCCGGTGTCCCTTCCACTTCGAGATAGCGAGGTTTTACTAACATAAAAAAAAATCTCCTTCTCGGTCTTGGTACACCAGTGAAAATAACTTAATTTAACCAGGGACTGGAAAAAATCATAATGATTCTTCTAAGCTGAACTATACACTTAAATAAATGAAAAAAAAAACGGTTCTTTTTATTAAACTTTCAGTAAAAAATTCTCACTTGGAATCGCACAGAAATGTTCTTCAGAGTGGCACATTCTGCAAAACTGTCGACTTCTAGGAATTTTTCCTATAAGTTTTGATTCTAAAAGTACTGATTTATCGATTATTTCAGTGTACAATACAGCTTGTAAAGAGACATTGTAGGAATTTTGAAACGCTTGACATAATTAATTTCTTAATTAATTAATTAATTAATTATTTTAATTAATTACTATTTTTGTACCGAAACATTTTCGTTCCGCATGATTTTATTTTTTTTTTCGAAACATGCCATTAAGGAATTATTTTAACGTTATTATATTATTTTAGTGGTTTGCGGTTATTATAAATAAAAAAAAATAATAATCCTATTTTAGGTTTAATGCGACCAAGTGAAAGTTTTACGGTAGCGGCAATTAATAATTCATACTTATGAATTTATCATTCTTATTTTACAGCTCCAGGCTCCTACGACATTGAAAAGTCAGAAAAAACTGTCCATCAATCTTCTTCGGCTTATTCATTCGGAGTAAAATACAGAGAACAAAGATCTGAAGATACACCAGGTGAAAAGTCTATTTAATGCATAATTAGTTATGGATTTTGATATTTTAACAAGTTTTAGTTATTCGAAATCGCATTTCAATCGTCAAAAGTTTCAGATACCATTTTAAATTATAAATTTATATATATAAAATAAAAAAAGAAGGCACGTTAGGAGAAAACTTTTGAAACTTTAAAGGTAGTTAAAAAGCAAGGTAAAAAAGTCCTTTAATCAAAAAGTTTATCAAGCAAGTCAAAGACATTCACAGACATAGCAAGGCATTTGATACTCGATGGTCATTTTAACCCTTTGAGGCGCAACCCTTTCCCAATGCTGAAAAAAGGGAAGCCGTTGCCATCGCTCGACTTAACGACCAGCAAGATGGCGGACGATCGAAACGTTCATCGCGTGCCACAGATCTAGAGACCCCTTTTTGACGCAGCTGGCTGTGCGCGAGCACTGCCAGCTGCCAGCTGCTGAGTGTTAAAAATAATCGTGACCATTTTTTACGGGAAAGGACGTGCTAAAAAGTAAAGGATTCTCATGGAGCTATGTCACCCGCAACTATTTTTATAGAAATCCAATCTATTCTTCGTGACCTTCAACAGTCAAAACGTCAACAGTTTGGTGGTCTCAGAGCGAAACCACTGCGCGTTAAAGGGTTAAAGCATTTGTTCCATCTGTATAGCAATCTATCGAAACTGGCGGCATTGAAGAAATCAGGGCCGATTGGTTTAGAAATAACGTCTTGGCAGGCGTTCTTCAACAGCCCGAAGAGATGGAAATCACTGGGTGCGAGATCCGGTCTATAGAGAGGATGGACGATGCTCCAGTGCGTTCCATCAGAAGTGCAGTAGCCAATCTGATGGCATGAAATGACCATCTAATGGCATTTCATTGCTGTAATTTTTGTACGTAGACATGGAATTTCAATTAATTAAGGGAATACGCGCACCCGTGATAGCTCTCGCTACGTTACTTTTTCAACCAGCTACGTAGATGTTTTGGAAAAATTTTGCATTTATGTATGAAATTCAGACACACCAGAGTACATGCTTCTTTATAAAATATTTCAAAGTAAGCGACCCTTGATTATCTCCACTGATTAATTTTTAAAAAAAGCGTGTTTTCCTTGTAACTTATACTAGGCAACTTTTCGCCGTTGATGAGGGTGAACTTTCTGAAGCATTTCTATTAATTTTTTCAATTACTTTTAAACATAGGAGACCAAAACCGATTTTCCCGCTTCATTTGAAACGCGTAAAATGTAGTTTAGACTATTTCAATAACATATTTGACATATATTTAACATTCTGCAGCTCCTGGAAGTTACGACGTAGAAAAGGCAGAAAAAAACATTCACCAGGCTTCATCAGCATATTCTTTTGGTGTGAAGTACAAAGACCAAAAATCTGATGATATTCCAGGTAAATTATGAAGTACTCGTGTATCCTATGATGTTTTCCTTTTTACATTGTTATCTATCATTATATTATTGAATATTAAAAACTGCAGTCATTTGCTATTCCACGTTTCGTAATACAAAAGAAATGTTTTACATTGATTACATCCGAATTAATTTCTGTTAATTTTAAGCTCCTGGTTCTTATGACGTTGACAAGGTAGAAAAATCTGTTCATCAAACGTCTCCTGCCTACTCATTTGGACAGAAGTATAAAGATCAAAGGCCAGAGGATATACCTGGTAAGTTTTTTTGTTCTTTGAAGAACGCAATAGTTAATCCTATAATAATAAAAAAATATTCACAGCCATTTCCTTTAAACTTATAGCCTTTGAAATTTAGAAACTACTAAATCAAAAGAATACTCTATCACTTTACATGATCTTTTTAAGAATGCGTTTAATGTTGATAGTTAAATTTTTCTAATCTTCTATAGGCTAAACATATTATTTCAGAATCTGCCTGCCAAAAGTGGGCTTTTATATTGAATTTTATTCTTGTTTATGTATATTTAGACCTGAGAAATTTACATATATTTAGGAACAACAGTTCCGTACTAACTTACTGTTCATTAAAGCAAGGATGAAATAAGTATTTTTACAGTAAATTTTCTGGATATTCTAGTTTGAATTTTTACTGTTTATAGTATTTTTAACCAGATACATACATTAAAAATTGAAATGAGATTGAAATGTCAGTTTAAAGAAGAAGGGAATAAGCTATATTTATATAGGTTGTCAAATTCGCATATATCTATGCAACACGTGAAAGTAAAAATCATAAAATTCAATTTCAAGTATTTGGAGCGTGTTTTGAATTTAAAAAAAAGTGTTTATTCCAGTTAATGTTTTTTTAATAAATAATGAAACTCATATTGTAAATTTTGAATAACTGTTATCGTAGACGCAGCATTCATTTTTGACATTTGAGTAGTTAAATTCAGCAAATAATCGAAAAGGAAAGTTATTTCTAGACTTCTACAACTTGGAAAATGAAAGAAATAAATATGAAACAAATGGAGAATTAACGTACTTTGGCGCTTTAAAAATACTATATTCATGCTATTGTAATTGTTTAGCTTTCTATCAGGTTGTAACGAAAGTTCTCCGCCAAATCTGTTTGAGACAGCTCCTGCGGCACCCAGCGATTGAACTTGTACATGAAGTTTATGGAATGCATAGCATGGCTAATGGGCATGGCATTAATATCTAACGCTTTAGCTAGCTCTCAAGTGGTTAAATACTGATCTTCTTCTACAAGTTCTCGCAGGTGGCCCTCATCAACATTAGTAGGCCGGCCAGAGAGCACTGCTCCTTGAATATCATAGACCCCGTTTTGTAACTTTCAGTACCAAACCTTCACAGTGCCATAGGATACAACAGTAGAATCTTAATTACACACGTAATTCTTTGACATTCTGTAGAACTTTTTGCAACAGAACTGGAAGTCAATGATGGTTCTAATCCAGTAACGTGATAGTTCCATTTCAGACACCTTGTACTTAATGATAACGATATTTTTTAACAACACAGTGTACTAAAGCAAGTATCTTTCTTTCAAATGACAAATATTGTTCGACAAAATATGAGCAAACGCACCAACGTGAACGGATTGCAGACGATATTTTTAGTGGCGGAAAACTTTCGTTACATCCTAATATTTCCTTTATTTGTGTGGCAATATGCATTTCAAAATGAGTTCTCGCATATGCTTTTCCCCTAGCCGGGACAACACCGCGAGGTACTCAGAAAAATCAGGTTGTGTAGAGATCTTCATCGCCGTAGAAGATACTTAGCTTAGTGTTAATTTCATGATAATAATAACAATAATAATATTGAGCAAATCTCTATCACGATAAACCACAGTTGTTGAGTACTATAATATCTGCGTTAGCCTTGTTTATTATATAAACACATTATAATTTTTTCAATTATATCTACAGCACCAGTATCTTATAACGTAGAAAAATCGGAGGAAAAAATTCTACAATGTTCTTCTGCATATTCGTTTGGTGTAAAATATCAGGTTGTAACGAAAGTTTTCCGCCAGATTTGCTTGAGTCAGCTCACGCGGTACCCAGCTATTGACCTTATATGTCAAGTTTATGCGATGCTTAGCGCGACTAATGGACATGGCGCTAAAGTCTAACTCTTTTAGCTAGCTCTCGAGCGGATGAATATTTTGTCTTCTTCCACAAATTCTCGTAGGCGGGCCTCATCAGCATCAGTAGGCCGGCCAGAGCGCTCTGCTTCTTTAATGTCCTAGTCCTCGTTTTTGAACTTTCGGTACCAAATCTTCACAGTGTCATATGATACAACAGTAGTCCCTTAAGCTGTACACATGATTCGGTGTCATTCTGTAGCTGACTTTTTGCAACAGAACTTAGAGTAAAGGATGGTTCAATCTGGTAGCGTGATAGTTCCATTTCAGACACCTTATACTTAATCATAACGACATTGTTTTACAGATTTCACAACACAGTGCTCTAAAACAAGTCTTTTTCTTTCAAATAACAAAAATCGTTTGGCAAAACATTGGCAAAGACACCAACGGGAACTGCTTGTGCAGGCAATACTTGCAGTGTCGGAAAACTTTCGTTACAACCTAATATAACGAACAAAGAACTGATGATGTACCTGATAAGTTGCAACGATGAAATTCTTACGTATAATCTTCTGCATTTAAATTCAGCTCGAAATTTTGTGTTACTTGCGATAGATAACAAAAAATACTATTTTCAGAATTGTGTGCAGAATTTATGTTTGTGACATCATAATGTATTTCAAACCATATTTTTCTAGCCCCTGGAGCATATGATGTAGAAAAAGCAGAAAGGAACGTTCATCAAGCATCTTCAGCATATTCTTTTGGAGTCAAATACAAGGACCAAAAACCAGACGATATACCTGGTAAGAATTTATGAGCTGAATTGGTAATAAGCTTGAACAGTTTTGTGAAAGCGCTTTATATACGGATACACTACTGAACGTATTTAATTTATCACAGATGAATGATAATGTGATATTAATTTCAATGTATATATATTTTTTCAGCCCCAGGATCATATGACGTAGAAAAGTCTGAAAAAACAGTTCTTCAGTCTTCCTCTGCATACACTTTTGGCGTAAAATACAAGGATCAGAAAGTTGAAGATATTCCAGGTAAAGTTATTTAATACGTAATATATATAAATTTATATAAATACATACACACACAATCAGTGTTAAGTTACAGAAGACTTCAAAATATGTTGATATAACAAAAATTACAATTGTTTATGTTTGTTCAAGATAAACTAAAAGTTAATTACACTTTCAAAAATATCCAGAAATGTTTGATACTAGTAGACTGATTTTTTCTCATTTTAACAGAATGCATCCAAGTTGGAGACTGAATTATTCTGCAATTTTTAGAAATTACTTTTCTTGTGATTAGGAAATGCTTTTTTGTGTCTATATAACGTATATCCACGAATAAATAATTCGTTTTTACAAGCATTCAACTTTTAAATAAACATTTTTAAAACTAGAATACAAATGACAATTTAGCTGATGACTGTTGTACTGAAATTCGAAGTACAAATAAAAAAATAAACATTTCAACAAATATATAGTTGCGCAAATAAATGTTTTTCGATTTTACGTGCATAAAACACATCAATTTTAAATTTTAAGCTGATAATATAACATTTGAATAATTTTAAGCTTGCTCTAGTTGTAATAACATTTATATTCCCAGATCAAAAATAAGTAGTAAGAGACTTTCTATATCATAAAGTTCAGGAAAGTTAAAATAAGAGAAATTTTGAAATAACTGAGAAGCAGCTCTTCATATTACCTATATTTTCTTATTTTGGCGATGTTCAAATATTTTTTATATTTTATAAATTGCTCCAAATAGCTGCAAGCCAAAAGTTTATATTTTTTTAGCATGCGCTGATAAAAATTAATCTTACTTTACATGTTGTTATCTCTTTGAAAATTTACTTATTTTAAATTTATGTATGTTACTGAATTTATTTTTGAATGTTCTTTAACATTTATTTTCTAAAAATTCGGTTAAAAATCGTACGTTAAAAATAAAAAATACATTCAGTTTTTTTTTTGTTTTTTTTTTGTTATTAACTTTTATATTTTAGTTTGAATTTTTAGAATTTTGATAATAAAATTTGAAATATATCAAGAAATTTGAATTTTTAATACATTAAAAAGATGCTTACTTTGAAAAAAATGGGAGGACAAATAAGCTCAAACAAATATAATAGGGGGACTCCGCCCCCCCCCCCACCCTTCATTCCCTCTCGACTGCACCACTGATAAAATCCGAAATGTTTCATTTCTTTTGCTGATACAGCATATCACATACATCTTATTCGGTCTTTTCATGAATGATTAGATTATTTTACGCGTTATAGTTTTAAGAGATTTTTTAAAAAGGTTTTAAGGGATTTTTCCCCCCAATACTTACTTTTCCCTAACCATATTTTGTTGAATGTTTTATTTTCAGCTCCTGGTTCTTACGACATTGAAAAAGCAGAAAAGAATGTTCATCAGTCGTCATCGGCTTATTCATTTGGAGTTAAATGCAAAGAACAAAAGACAGACGATATACCAGGTGATTACAAAAAAGTTTTTCATTCAAAATTTTCTTTTTGTAACTATAAAGAATAAATTATATCAAGTATAAATTTTTACATCTTTTGTAAAAAAAAAACTGTGCTGCTTTTATTTTTTTTACTATTTGTTTTTAATGTTTTTTTTACAGAAATTCATAATTGTATTTATAGAATTGCGTAAATGTATTTTTTATATGAATATTAATTCAAATGTATAAATATTATTGTTCGAAAAACTTTCTCTGTATTTAAAATAAATTCAGACGATTATATTATAAATGTAAGCACTTATTAATTACAATTTCCATTGAAAAAAAATTAAATTAATATTTAGTTTTTACATTTTTCTTCCGTGCATTGAAATGAAAGAAACTAAGTTTAATAATATTAAGAAACAGTATGCATGCACCGTTAATAATACTATTTTATTAGTAACATGTATATTGCTAAGTCACTAATTTTTCATCTCTCGGCATTCAAAATTCATGGACTTTCAACAGCAAATGCGTACACAATTTTTTTAAGTTATTCAGTTCTCTAAAATCTGGCTGAATAATTAAATCTAAAACTGAAAATTGATTCAAAATGAAATTTTAATATTTCTTGAATGTTAAAGGAATACATAAACAAACTCATTTTAAACTCTTTAAAATAGCTCCAGGATCGTATGACGTTGATAAAGTAGAAAAAACAGTTCATCAAGCATCCCCAGCCTATTCGTTTGGACAGAAATATAAGGACAAAAGACCGGATGACATACCTGGTAAGAAAGCACAAAATGTTTTCTATTAAGTAAATAAAAAACTTTGTAAAAAACACACATAAGAAGTAAAAGGAAAGAGGATACGCGTTTCGTTCAAAAATTGTTTTGAACTTCTTCAGTCCAAGCCCTTCGACGTAAAGAACACAGGGAACTGAAAAGAGAAAAACAAGGCTTGTTTTTCTCTTTTCAGTTCCCTGTGTTCTTTACATCGAAGGGCTTGGACTGAAGAAGTTCAAAACAATTTTTGAACGAAACGCGTATCCTCTTTCCTTTTACTTCTTATGTGTGTTTTTTACAAAGTTTTTTATTTACTTTATCGTTTAACACCAGTATTTTGAGTGTTTTTTCAGTTGTTTTCTATTCATTTTCAGTTCAGATATAAAGCATTTGTATATATTTGATACGTGTTTAAAAATTATTATGCTTCATTGTTCTAAAAATTTAAGCTAATATCATCATACTGTATTTCGAATTTTAATCAACCGGTTGTATTAAATAAATAAATGGAATTTTTAGCTGGGGTGTACAATAGTTTTTTTGTAACGAGTTTTATACAAGACATCCGCCCCTTGTGATAAAACCCTCCTTGTTCGAGTCTTTGGAATATGTTTTTGGCTTACTATTTAGCTTCCTTTAATGGCATCCTTTAATCAATAAAATATATGCTCCAGAAATAAACAGAATTCCTTGAAATTTTCGAAAAATGCATGGATCAAAATAATATAATCTATTACATAAGTAAGAAAGTTTTCTTGTTCGTAAGTCCAGAACTCCCATACCGTTCGACCAATCGGCTTGAAAGTTTGCACATACGCGTAGAACAACATAGAATAGTACGTAATCAACTTTAAAATTCTAACAACACGATTTTTTGTGACTTTTTGATAATTTCCACCTTCAGAAAGCTTTCCCAATTTCCGATTGTCTAAAGCAGTGATATACCATCTGTATGCTGGCGATAGACATAACTACACACAAAATGGTATATTATAAAATGAAATGACATCATTTTTTATGTCGCGAGTTTAAAAATGCATTAAAAATTTTAATATTTTGTAAAAAATAACCATGTACATACCATCTATATGCTGGCGATCGACATAGTAAACAAAGTGGCATACCATAGATGAAATGGCGCCATTTTGATGTCACGAGTTTAAAAATGCATTAGAAATCCAAAATAGGTTACCAAAGCTTTGACAAAACATTACACCACGAGCGAAATAATAAACTCAGATTATCATATGCTATAGAAAAGCAAAATAACGTGAGTTTAATTTCACTAATTCATATTAGATATCTCAAGTGAGAAGGGCACCATTTTGACGTCATGAGTTTAAATAATGAATAAATAAAGTATTTCTGTAGACTAGCGGTATCCGAAGAACAGTTAGTAACCTTAAGCGATCGTTTTAGAAATGGAGTAACACGTCTTATTGAAATGAGTAACGCGTCTTATTGAAGGTATGAAATGCAAAATGTTCCATTTAATGCTTATGCGATAAAATGATTTACATCACGTGTACGTATTCGCTATCCTTTTAGACAAATTTCCGATGAATGACTATATACGCGGTGCCCGTCCGGAAGAAGGTTAATAAGATGTTTTTGTTCAAATACCATTTTTAAAATGCTGCAGTGCAAAAGACAGAAAACAGTCAGCACTTTTGAAGGATACTCATAATAATTAAAGAACATCGCTCTTTAGATGTTCCATTACAATAATTTCATTATTGTTACTTTAACAAAAGGAAATTAAAAAAAATAATCTAACAATCGTACTGCAAGTTTCAAATTCATCTATTGTTCACGAAAATGTAAAGTAATGTAACTTCAGTCCATTATTTCAGTCTTTGTTAGACATTTGTCAAATATGGCGGCGTTTTTGCTAATGCGTGATGCTTTTATTATTCTGCATTTCTTCGTACGAAAGTTTTTATTTCGTTTTGTTTTCGTTCGGCCCCCTTATGCCGTCTCGGGTGTGCCGGTGGTGAAGGAGGAGGAGTCCCCTGTAGTAAGTACATCACCCACCATAGACAATAGCGACACACATTCCACCTTGTCCCACACAACAGCCCGTACATCTTCCAGTACATCCACCGACAACACAACAGATCACATTCCAACATCAACACCCTCACCCGTCTTCTCAGGATACGTCTGATACAGAATAGTCACACCGCCAACTTCACCAGTTCCAATACACGTCTCATTTTCATCAGACTCATCACTCGCTCCACGATTCCCGTTACCTGTTCCCCCATTAAACGACTTTTCTAACATAACATACCGGAGAAAGAAATTTCGACGTATCCGTAAATTTTTCTCCCACTTCTCCTGTGTCCGACCACATCCATAAACTCTTCAACACCCTTCCAATTTAAAGATTCTAATTCCTTAACAAACACATTCTGTTTCTTAATAGTCACACTTCACCACCAAACAACCCCCCACAACATCACAAACTGAACCTACTTGGTAGACTTCCTCCTCAGTAGTCACGATACTTCACCACCAAAATACGACAGCAGCTGCACGTAATGTATCTTCGATCTAAAACGAAAGACTTCAAGACCCATCGAAGTCGATCACGCATCTGACTTGCATCTGACTTGCGACGCATCTGACTTGCGAAGTCGATCACGCATCTGAGTCGATCACGCACTTCCAAGACTATCGCAATCTCATTGAGCTTTAAAAGTCCAGAGAAACAGTCTTTCTTCAGTGTTTATTCCTGCAGTCTTAACGAATGATCACCACGACCCATCGAAGTCGAGCATGCATCTGACTTGCTAGAACCATCGAAGTCCAATTGAGCTTTAAAAGTCCAGAGAAACAGACTTCCTTCAGAGCTTATATCCTACAGTCTTAACGAACGATTTCAAGACCCATCGAAGTCGATCACGCATCTGACTTGAAAGACTATCGCAATCTCATTGAGCTTTAAAAGTCCAGAGAAACAGTCTTTCTTCAGTGTTTATTCCTGCAGTCTTAACGAATGATCACCACGACCCATCGAAGTCGAGCATGCATCTGACTTGCTAGAACCATCGAAGTCCAATTGAGCTTTAAAAGTCCAGAGAAACAGACTTCCTTCAGAGCTTATATCCTACAGTCTTAACGAAAGATTTCAAGACCTATCGAAGTCGATAACTTATCTGACTTGAAAAACCATCGAAATCTAATAAGTCCAGAAAAACAGTCTTTCTTCAGTGCTTATATCCTGGAGTCTTAAGGAATGCTTTTTACTTGGAACCTATTTGAGCTTTTCCTATAAGTATTTCACCGATTACTCTGTTTCAATCAGTCTAAGGTTTTAGAAGTATCTCCATATTCAGCGTTGTCAAGCTCATCAGATCTCGGACATCATCGTTTTCCTAATGTGTGAGACAGCGAGTCAATTGTAAGCAGCACCAAGTTGCAACAAGTGAGACAAACTATAAGAAGACGCTAAACAATCCTTCACTAACAGTTCATTCATCATCATCTCTGCAAGAACCGTCTCCTGCCATCTCAACGTACTACAAGCACTTGACAGCGAGTTTTTCCATCATAAACTGGTCAAGCACCGTTCAAGTCTGCCATTCAGACAACTTCTTTTACAGCGAATTTTGAGCAATCTTCAATGACTGAACTTTTTGTCCGGACGGTTTTTCATAACCACAGAAATTGAATGTTCATTCCGAATACTCCACAGCAGCTGCTCATTAAAAATAGAAAACAATAAAGATCAAAAATTATACCAACTACGTGTCCCATTTGTTCCTTTTTATATAAATTTTTTTGACTCGCAAATCACGGTACAGCCGTGAATTTTGCGATTTTACTTTCATAACACCCATCATGTAAGGAGAGTATTGTAATCATGAAACAATTTGACTTTGAGATTTCGGTATATTGACACTTTTTGAGTTTTTTTAAATTCTTTTATGCTATTTTTACGAGATGTGTGAACAATATTGCTCCTAAACGGTGCATTTGATTGAGGTCAAATTTGGTATGTATATTATAGACCAGCGTCGCACGACCAGTACTGATTTTGGTTTGTGTACGGCTTATATTTTTTTTACAGGGCTTCAAAAAAGAATGGCTTTGCATTACGGCCAATTTACGGAAATTTTTGAAAGTGTGCTGGCGTCTGAACACTATATCCGATTGAAATGAATCCAATTTATTTAACCCTTTGAGGCGCAACCCTTTCCCAATGCTGAAAAAAGGGCAGGCGTTGCCCTTTTTTTGCGACGGCTGGCTTTACGACAGCTGGCTGTGCAGCACAGCCAGCTGTCGTCAAAAAAGAGTCTCTAGATCTGTGGCACGCGATGAACTTTTCGATCGTCCGCCATCTTGCTGGTAGTTAAGTCGAGCGATGGCAAAGGCTGACCTTTTTTCAGCATTGGGCAATCTATCCAGCTGTTCTCGTATTCTTTCATTTTTCAGCATATGTCAGTGCTGTTAAAAATAATCGTGACCATTTTTTGACGGGAAGTGGCGTGCTAAAAAGTAAAGGATTCTCGTGGAGCTATGTCACCCCGCAACTATTTTTATAGAAATCCAATCTATTCTTCGTGACTGGCAACAGTCAAAACGTCAGAGTTTGGTGTTCCTCCCAGAGAGGGAACACTGCGCGTTAAAGGGTTAAACGCTCGGTAAAGATCAAGAGTTCGGAAAATGAGGGAAGGCACTCTTTTTTTTTGGGGGGGGGAGGGGGGCAGCAGATCCTATTCAGATTAATATTGCTCCCATTGCACATCAACCTACATAATAATCCCCAGCAAAACATTCTGCGACCATTCCCCGCCTTATTGCAAGCATCTCGTGATGGTCTAAGGTTCAAGGTCGGCGGAGGGTTGGATGCCGACCCAAATTGGCTTACTGCATTTCTTGCCAATCTCCAAATAAAAAGTTGGCTAGAAAAAAATTACAGTATATATATAAATATTTTGTAATAAAATCTTATAAATAAAAATGAAATTCTGTTTGTTTGTTTGTTTGTTTGTTTGTGGATTTGAGTTGTATACAAATCCACAAAAATGGACCTATCAGCCTGAAATTTTGCACAGATATGTAAAATAATATAGAATAAATCATAGTCCACTTTAAAACTTTGAAAGTCCACCCGTTCCCGGAATTTAAGAGATTTTTTATGTTCTCCATGCAAAAACCTTTCCGTAATTGTAACCCCTGTAGTGAAAAAAGTGTGAAATAAGGATCGTGGTTGCCATGTGTGGCGATTTTGCCGAATAAGATGTTTTAAATTCTCAAAGTAAAAATAAAAGAATAACAATGATTTTTTTTTTTTTTTTTTTTTGTTTATATTTGTAAGATTATTAATTTTTTATTATAATATCGTGTGCATGGGAAATCGGAGCGGGAATGAAATGTTTTATACGCAAAACAATAAGAATTGAAGATTTCCGAGGCTAATATGTAATTTTTTTTTAGTTTGGCGAAAAAATAAAATGGCTCAAATTCTGATTTTGAGAAAGTGAGTTCTAGCGGTTTGCACAGTTTTCGGCTTGGCGCAATTTATTGAGAGCTTAAGGAAATAGATTTTTGAAAGCAAGTGCAAAGGTTTTATTAGAATACAGCATTAAATTTTAATGATCCGTGAAGAAATAATGCAGTTATTAAGGGATTTCAAGCGATCTATCTTCAGAATTCTCGCCAATTGAGTACATTGATTTAAGTTGGGGGAATTCCGCCAAATTTCAGAAAATTGAAATCTTTTCATTTAGTACATCGGAGTAACGATGAGTAAAACACGTTATAGTTGATAATTTAAAAAAATTCGGTTGTATTAAGGGATTCCCCTTTTCAAATGAATGTGTGCTTTACTTTTTGGCGGCCGAACCATTTCCCATATTGATTGCTGCTAAGTCAATGCTTCGAATGATTTCCCGAAAAAACTCTTGCAAAATGGCGTATGTTGGCACTTTGGCGAGGCTTAGATTTGAAACTGGATTTTATTTGAGACTGGGATATGTAATGATACTGGTTATAGACAAAAATGAATGTTGGTATGTGTGTATGAGGTTGAAAAATTCCAGCACCGTTGCACCATAAAATTTGGTTCACCTAAGTCTTTTATGATCGAGAAGGTTTTTATGCTATCCGTTTTCCTTAACTTGCCACAGGGTGCCGCAGCACCACGTCGAATTCTATTCCGTTTAGCCGGATCGTCCAATATCGTCCAACCGATTTCGATGAAATTTGTACACGCGAATATTAGAACACGGAGAATATTTTTCACTATCCATTTTGCTGTAACTTGCCGCTAAATGGCACTGCAACGCATCAACTTCTATACCGTTCGACCGATCGGCATAAAATTTTTTATACTTACACATTTCAGCACGAAGAATATATCCTAACTGCGTTCCTTTTGATGTTACTCACCACTAGATGACACTGCAATGCATTATTATTTTAACTCGCCACTAGATGACGCTGCAGCAGGCCAAATTCTTGACCATTCAAACGGTCGCTATGAAAATCAGTATACATAGCTATTTGAACAATGAGAATATTTTGGCGTTATCCATTTTGCTATAACTCGCCACTTGACGGCACTGTAGCAAATCATTACTTTAATTAACCACTAGATCGCGCTGCAGTGTATCACTTCTTGACTGTGCAACTGATCGCTATGAAAATAGGTATACATAGATATTTGAACACGGGGAAGAGTTTGGCGCTATCCATTTTCCTATATAATTTGCCACTAGATCTCGCGTCGTCAGGGCTGTCCAGCCGATCGTCCTGAAATTTCGTATTCATCGATATCTGAATGCGAAGAATATTTCCGCCGTATCCGTTTTGCTAAAACTCTCCACTAGATTGCGCTACGCCGCATGGCTAGGGATGGACGCGAGATGACTATTTTGCGAGACGAGACAGAGCTTTACAGCTTTTTTGAGAGACGAGACACACATTTTTAACATTACGGTATAGGGATTTTTGCGAGACGAGACAAGCTTTTAGGCTATTTTGCGAGACGCGAGACGCTTATTTTTCGTCTCGCGTCCATCCCTACGCATGGCCTTCTGCACCGTACAAACGATTGCCTTGAAATTCGGTATGCATGGTTATTGAACACAATATAAAGCGATATCCATTTTGCTATATCTCTTTATTACAATAAATAGTAATCCCCACAAATCGTAATATCAAAAAGTCCATTCATTCCCGTGCGAAGAACGGGTACTTCAGCTAGTTAATCATATAAATTCCAAAGCGGCGAAGGTAGTCGAACAGAACCAACGCTGTTGAATTATTAAACAATAGCAAGGTTGAGCTCAAAGTTTTACATACACACACACAAAAAAAAAACCTTGTAATTAAAGAAAAGTAAATAGAAAGAAACAATTATTGGAAATATATCATAACTTAGATAAATTAATAAAATGAGTAAAATATTGTATTGGGATAATTGAGATACAAAATCAAATGTGTGAATTTGTATCCGAATCCAAATGCGAAGATAAGTAAAGTTGTGTATTTTGGAAAGATGATTGGTTGATTTCAAGAAAGGATAAACATTTTATTATCTTATTTTGTAAACTACGAAAACGTAGAATGTAGTCTGTCCAGGCCGGTAAAGATTGGGAACAGGACTCTGTTAAATTTTAAAGCAAGAATTTTATAGATCCCATTATTTTATCTTGCACGAAAGATGGCCACCACCACCCCATTTCCCCACATCTACTCTTCTTAATGGACGACATTCAAAGTGTCATGAAACCGATTTTTAGGCATTCCGAAGTGTTGGGTTTTACAGCAAGAATTTTAAGGATATCCCTTGCCTACTTTGAGATCATGCAAGATATTTGATAAACAAATATTTTTGGAAACCTATCACCCGAAGTTACGAAATTTGGAAATTGCTCTCCAATCCAGCAGCTAAGCTTAAAAAAAAAAAAAAAAAACTCACATACATGCCGAATTTTGTATTATTAGCTTCAGTAGGATTGGCTAGGCCAAATACTGAGATACAAAAAAAAAATGTCATTACTTTATGGTATGCCTAATTTCTAATTCCCATGCATTCAATGCATTTTTGTCAAAAATCACATTTTTAATATGTCTGTATCCTTAATTTTGGTCACCAGTGTAATTCAGTTTACACAGAAACACAGGCACAATGTAAGTCAGAAACTGCATTGAATCGTATTTTTGAAAATATTTCACAGCCATTATTAGTTATCTCGTTACTTTTATTATTATACTGAAAAGTACAGTCTGTCAATTAAATAACCAAATGTCGGAACCCTTTATGAAAAACACAGTTGTCGGGACATTTTTTTTTTTTTTTTACCCCAATTCTGAAAAAAAAAAAAGGATTCCGAGCCGTTGTGCCTCAAAGGGTTAAACTAAATGTAAACAAACTTGATTTTCTCAATTTCATTTCAAGTTATTAATGGAAAGTTTTGAAAGTTTGAATGGAAAGTTTGAATTTTTTTTTTTTTGTTTTTTAATAGAAATCAAATCTATTATTCTTCGTGCATTTTCTGACAGACTTTTTTCGATTCGCTACATACATCCAACAAATATGTAAAATTTTAAAAGTTTCCATTAATAACTTGAAAGTTTCCATTAATGAATTGAGAAAATCAAGTTTGTTTACATTTAGTTTAACCCTTTGAGGCACAACGGCTCGGAATCCTTTTTTTTTCAGAATTGGGGTCCAAAAAAAAAAAAAAAATGTCCCGACAACTGTGTTTTTCATGAAGGGTTCCGACATTTGGTTATTTAATTGACAGACTGTACAAAAATTTTACAGACGGCATCATGAATAGTTACCTTTTCATGACTCCTGCCATAGTTACCTTTTCATGACCTTCTTCTGTCTGTTCATCTCTTCATGACTTCTCATTTAAAAGTTTTATGATTCATTATAGTCTAAGAGCTAGCAACATAATAAAAAAATTTATTTCAGGTAGGCTGGTTTTTGGATATTTCGTTCCTTATTGAAGTTAGGTTGGGATGCGGTATGTCTGGCACCCGGGAGCGGGTGCGTTTAGTTGCGCGCAACTGGTCTATAAAGGAAAAAATCAAAATTTTGAAGTCACTCTAAGACATTTGTTTCTTTTTTTTTTATAATTTTCTATGTCATTTTAGCATTATAAATTTATGGTTGCCAGACCGTTTTGTTGTTGCTAACGTTACGCCAGACGTACTTTTAGTAGTTAAAAAAATCTCTTCCTTGCACGCCTATTAAATCAGAAATATTTTCGGAGCAGTTCATCTAAATTGATTTTGTTTGAAAGAGATAAAATGCTGCTTTACTACTGAGGTTTAGCTATTTCTATCCAAATATTTCAGATATCTCCAAGCTGGGTTCAGTTTGAAAGATCTGTTTTGGCACTTAATTGGGCGATATTTTGCCTAAAGCCGACAAGCTTGAGATAGTTAGCGAGATTGTGAGAAGTTGCCGAAACACTGTTCATCACAGACTTTTAATGAATTGAAAGTATCTGTAGACCATAATGAATTTAAAGTATTTTGGGTGACCCTGTGTATAAATTAATCAGTCGACTGCAATCAAGAAAGAGATACTACACACACAATGACTGTAAATACAAAATTTCAACATTCTGCTGTTAAAAGTTTTAGAGTTATTCGAAATACGAAATCATTTTTGGCACCGAATTCGTCGATATTTCAGCAAAACTCGCCAAGGTCGATGACAAATGGCGAGGTATTGGGCATGCACCAAACATTGACTCACTAGAGATATAATATATTGAAGATGTCCGTAGACATTAATAGAAATTTTCGCAGTGGTTCTGTAAATAGCTTTCCAGTATATTGAAACCAAAAATCGAGATCCACAACTGGATGTTCCAGCAATCTTATTTATGAAATTTCAACGATATAAGACTAATAGCTTTTAAGATATGAGTGTTAAATATATACACTACACCAAAAGTCGCCAAGCTTGGAGACTTTTGGCGTAATTTTTGAGGAAGGCACGTGACAATTATTTAACTACATGGTAGGACGGTATTGTGATTGAAATAGCTGAATGTCTCTAAAACTGACATTGACCCTAATGTGTTGGAAATCTTTTGAGTGTTCCTGTAGATGAACTATAAATGCTAAAAACACTCTTTTCGATAGAGAGATTCATTTTGTAATGCTTAACAACATGTATCACTTCTGAGTCCTTTGAAATAACTTAATACCTCTAAAATGTGCTTTAATGAATTCCTGCCCATAGAGAGTAATATATGGAAAATATTTTGGTTAGCCCTGTAGATAAACTGTCCAGTCGATTGGGACCAAAAGGGGAGTTGCACAATTAGATGCTACAATAATCCTGAACATAAAGTTTCAACATTCTACCACTAATAGATTTTGAGACATGCGAGTTATATACGTACGTCCGCACTTCAGAGGTCAGGGAAAAACTGGTCAAAATGGATTGTAGCTGCATTTATATAAACATACATGCATGCGTACGATGAGATGTCTCACAAAACCTCGCAAAACTAAATTTAAAGGTAGTCAAAATCGATTTATCCGTCAAAATCTGATTACCTAAATTTTTCGCGATTACATTACTTCCTTATATACTTCGTGCAACAAGTAAAAATGATAATTTTCACACCATTCTAGTATGTCTGTCATTTTATTTGTCATAATATGATATAGTTCTGTAATCAACTGAATCGAGACTTCTTTGATATATTTTCTTAAAAATGTAACGGAATTTTTTCCGGGCAAATTAATATCGTATTCTTTGATTACAGAACTATATGATATTAAAATGACAGACATACTAAAATGGTTTGAAAATTATCTGCTTTTTTTAACTACTATAAGTACGTCTGGCGAAATGTTAGCAACAACAGAACCGTCTAGCAACATTAAATTTATAATGCTAAAATGATATGGTAAAGCAGTTACGTTGGCTTCTAATGTTTTATAAAAACAAACAAACAAAATTGTGTTCAATTTTTTGACTATATCCATTACCAGTGGGGAATCCACCGAGCTCGTCACCTATGAATTCCTCCTGGAACTTCTTCATCTTTCAAAAGAGATCACTTCTGTTTGAGTTATAACTGATAGAACTGCTCTCATAGAGTACATATAAATACATATAGAGTTTGAAATACAGCAAAATATCAAATTTCTTGTAGCATAAGTGACGTTAATTTTAGATGGTTTAAATTAAGATTTCGAATATGAATGGATTAAAAGAAAGTGCACGACCAGCAATAAAAATCTTTCCATTTAATGACATTTTAGCACCTGGCTCCTATGATGTAGAAAAATCCGAGAAAGTCCTGCAATCATCTTCAGCGTATTCTTTTGGAGTAAAGTACAAGGAGCAAAAGACTGACGAGATACCAGGTAATGATATATTTTTCTGAAAAATACGAACAGTATTAATGTAGAACTACCAATTTAACCCTTTAACGCGCAGCGTTCCCGCTCTGGGAACACCAAACTCTGACCTTTTGACTGTTGCCAGTCACGAAGAATAGATTTGATTTCTATGAAAATAGTTGCGGGTGACCTAAGTGTATCCTTTACTTTTTAGCACGTCATTTCCCGTAAAAAAATTGTCAAGATTATTTTTAACAGCACCGACATCTGCTGAAAAATGGAAGAATGCGAGAACAGCTGGATAGATTGCCCAACGCTGAAAAAAAAGGGCAACCGTTGCCATCGCTCGACTTAACGACCAGCAAGAGGGCGGACGATCGAAACGTTCATCGCGTGCCACAGATCGAGAGACCCATTTTTGACGACAGCTGGCTGTGCGGCACAGCCAGCTGTCATCAAAAAAGGGTCTCAAGATCTGTGGCACGCGATGAACGTTTCGATCGTCCGCATCTTTCTGGTAGTAGTTAAGTCGAGCGATGTGCAACGGCTGCCCTTTTTTCAGCATTGGGAAAGGGTTGCGTCTCAAAGGGTTAATAAAGAAGGTAGTTATTGTTCTCTTTTTCAATGTTATAATTTAGTTTAAGCACTAAATTATATTCGTTTAATTTTAATAATCGTTATTAAAATATTCGTTTAATTTTTACAATCAACACTACTGTGACATTTGTAAGATATTTCTTGATTTTTAACTGTTGTTGTTTTACCCTTGATTCAAACGTTTATTCAAACCATTTGCAGCTCCTGGTTCCTATGACATAGAAAGAGCAGAGAAGAAGGTCCATCAAGCATCTTCAGCATACTCCTTCGGAGTTAAGTATAAAGAGCAAAAACCTGATGAAATACCAGGTACGGTGTAAAGTGTAAACATAAAAATGTGTTTTCAGTACTACTGGATTAAAAGATACCCAATATAATTCTTTACATAAATAAACAAATAAAAGCTTAATAAAAAAAATACACAAGAAAAGTGGAACCTTTGTACACCTTGTCTGTATCTTTCTGTAACAATCTGTATGGTTTCATTATATAAACCTTTGTACCTGCGGAAACGATACGTATCGTTCCATTATATAAAGCTTTTTTTTTTTTTAAAGTTTTAACAGTTTCCTAGTTGTATATATTTTGTAGATATACACTGACGAGCCAAAAAATTATGGCCACCTCCACATTTTTAATGAACTTGTCTGGATGACATGGAGAGCACGTAATTAAGGGGGAATGATATTTACCTGCTTCTGGAGACGGTAAGGAATCATTCTTGCATTTGCGTTTGTGAGTGATGGGAAAGGCTGTTGATCTAAGCGAATTGGATAGAGGGCAGATTGTAATGGCTCAAAGACTCGGAACAATTATCTCTGAAACTGCACGACTGGTCGGTTGTTCACAATCTGCCGTTGTTAGTATAGATAAAAAGTAAATGAATGACGTTAAGACCAGCAGTAGACGCTAAGAGGTTGGGCGTCTCGATAGAGGGTAGATTGTAACGACCCAAAGACTGGAAACGGGTATCTACGAAACTGCACGACTGGTCGGTTGTTCACAATCTGCCGTTGTTAGTATAGATAAAAAGTAAATGAATGACGTTAAGACCAGTAGTAGACGCCAAGAGGTTGGGCGTCCACACGTCATCAGAGACAGAGGACGTCACAGAGTGTCCCGCCTAGTACAGCAAAATTGGCGCCAGACAATGGTTCAGCTGACAGTCTAATACAATGCAGGTCCAAGTACAAGTGTTTCAGTCCGCACAATGCAGTGGAAACTGTTGTATATGGGACTGCGGAGCCAGTCGTGTGACTCTGCTTGCCAAGCGTCATAGTCAACTACGCCTACAGTGGGCAAGGGAACATCGAAATTGGACCATGGATATGTGGAACAGAGTTGCCTGGTCGGATGAATCCCGGTTTCTCCTTCATCACGTCGATGGTCGTGTCAGGGTACGCCATCTTACAGGAAAACAGCTGCTCCCTTCTCCCCGGCAGCTCATTGCTCAAACATCACCACGCTCCAATATCGCGACTTTGTGTGACCGCTGCTTAAATATTTGGTACAAACTGTCTCCAGTTACATATATGGTGACCAAATGTCCTCAATTTTTGAGGACGCTTTGAATATTGAAAATCAAATATTTAGATACTAAGCGCACTATTGCTGTTAAATGTATTTGCAATGAAAACATAAACTATTTCTTCACGATAAAAAATTTAAAATAGGATAATGTATTGCAGTAGTTCTGTTTTTATTATCTCAATAATTAACCAGCTCCACCAAATTTGGTCACCCTGTCGAAATTTGGTCACCCTAATTTTATACCAAGAACTCGTGGCATCCATGCCCGGCGAGTTGCAGCTGTTTTGAAGGCCAAAAGAGGCGCAACGCGTTATTGATTAGTTAATCATAATGTTTTGGCTCTTCAGTGTATACATCGTTTCTTAGTTGCACATACCAGTTATATTTATATCTACTACAGACAAAATGAAATCTATTCCTTTTTCGTATACTCAAAAACCACACACTGGGAACGTCTATTAACGTTCAGAGATCATATAAATATTGATCACAAGCAGATAAATATTGATCAGAAATATTATCATTAAATAATGATTTCATATAAGTCTCAATAAATAATATAACACTGTTTAAAGGGTGTCGTGGAAATAAATATTAAAAGCGTTGCTTTCTTTTTTTCCAGCACCTGGCTCATACGACATAGAAAAAGTTGAAAAGTCTGTTCATCAAGCTTCCCCTGCATATTCATTCGGTGTAAAATACAAGGATGCAAAACCTGATGATAGTCCAGGTAAATAAATCTTTATTTAGAAAGTAATCAGAAGCAATGATAAACATAGTAACGAAATTCCTCAAATATTGTTCCATGTAGTTCATTATACTTACCCTAGTAAAACACTCACCTTAACTTTATTTCAAATTCAAAAGTACAGTCTTTCATTATGAGTAGTGATCAATCTATTTGTTTATGTTTTAAAATAAGTTTAATGTACTTTTATTTTAATCGGAACTCCATACAACGAAGAAAAGTTTTCTCTTTTCTTCTTTTATTCAATTGAACATCTGCATGCTTCCAAAAAATAATCAAACATAAGAATTACTGATGAAAATCTATGGTAGTTTAGAGCATGAGCTTTAGGCAGAGACTATTCTATAAAATGTGTTGCACAAAAAAGCTTTTAGACATGCATAACTACTAGTTTCTTCTTACTGTACGTCACACTTTCCAGTCGAAAACTGACTACAGTAAAACTTTATTAAGTAAATTTGATGTCTTACGCTCTTCGTAGATATGGTACCTTTGGGGTATGGGTTTTAGTCAGAGGCTGGAGTAATCTATGTGGCCACGCTTACAGCTTGTTCAATGCGAATGCGATAGCGTAAAGCTGAGAAACGTAAAACATGTTACAAACATAGGCAAGGTAAGTAAACGGAACATGTTTTAAAATAGAGCCTGAACTTTTGTCAGATAAACGCAATTAAAAGTAGATGAAAGCGCCAGTTAATTTAAAACGAAAGCCAGTATGGCCACCATGTTTCAATGTCTTTTTCACGCGTTGGATTTAGCTGCCTCTTTAACTGCCAATTCCTCAAGTTCAAATGATCTGAAACCTGGAAATTTTTTATTTTTTTTACAAGACTACCTAAGGTCCCTATACTAAACTAATATAAAGATTTAAAATCAACGAAAAATATTTATTCATTTTCATAATTTTATTATTTAGGTCATTGAGCGCGAGGACAGTTTTACTGTTATTTTTCATTTTAATGCCTTTTATTTAATAATACATCTGTTTACCTATAACTTTGAAAAGTGAGCATTTTAGGAATTTTTGGACCATTTTCAACTGAATTATGCGATCTATTTCAAAACTTCACTGCAAAAAAAAGTCTGTTAAACTGACAGAAAAAAACTCTCAGACAGGACGCCAGCTTATTTCCATACATTTTACAAAGGTTTTCCGTATTTTTTTCCGTATACGGAAGACTTCTGTAAAATATACGGAAATAAACTGGCGTCCAGGCTGACAGTTTTTTTCTGTAAATTTGACAGACATTTTTGCAGTGAGCGTATTTCCGCTAAGTCCACCATGATCTGAGATGGGAAAAAGAGAAATAGATAAATATGAAATAATATTAAATACGCGGAGAAGAATCTTTTGTACGTGTTCTTTTTGCAGAAAATATATTATGGCATTGAATTGAATCGACATTTTTCCTTTTTTTTTTTTTTTTCTCGCAGCACCTGGTTCTTATGACGTAGAGAGGTCCGAAAAAACAGTGACACAATCGTCTTCTGCATATTCTTTTGGAGTCAAGTATAAAGAACAAAAAACTGACGACATACCAGGTAAGAAGATACTCTGCAATCATAATGCGTTGTTTTACTTCGTTTCCAGCAGCAGAAGTATTGAGTAAAATATATTATATCACAGTCAAGGAGAGCACTCTTTAAGTTTCTTCCAGCATAATGGGCGACTCATGGGCGATTCTAGAATCATACTGAAAACATAAGTTCTGAAGAAGCACATGTAAAAATGTGTAATATGTATTCAGATATGCAATTTTTCACCCAAATGAACTTTAAAATTGTATAGTCCTGGTTCAACTTTATAATCAATTTGTGCCAGCTATATAAAAACGGTTTGCTTATTTTAGAACGAATAATTCGAAACACATAAAAAGAGAACCTATACCATACTTTGTTAAAGTATTACTATAATTTATTAATCATCGAATAAATTATTCATATGAAAAATTAATATTTTTTTTTCTTTCATCAGCACCTGGCTCTTATGACATAGAAAAAGCCGAAAAAACCGTTCATCAAGCATCATCAGCTTATTCTTTTGGTTCGAAATATAAAGAGCATAAAACAGACGATATTCCAGGTAAAAACATGAAATATTTGAGTTTAAAAAGTTTTGAACCTTTCATTATACAAAATTAAGTTTGAAGTTCTTCAAAAGAAACTAGTCTCATAATTTAATTTTAAAAATTACTTGTAGTTTATTTAATTCAAACGATATTCTATGTTATGTATAAATTAAGAATAAGGACTATGTATAGGCATTTTAAAATTGATCCTGAGAGCAAAACAAACATTAAGGTGTTTGAAATACTTTAAAGCAGATAAATTTATCTAATATTTCATTCACAAAATTAAGCCTACTGAAATTGTTTTTATTTTATCTTTCAGCTCCTGGATCATATGACGTCGAAAAAGTAGAAAAGTCCGTCCATCAAGCGTCTCCATCCTATTCATTTGGTGTGAAATACAAGGATCAAAAGACTGATAACATTCCTGGTAGGAATGTTCGTTTAAATGTCCAACACTTAATTAGAGAGCGAGTGCGTTTTCGTGTACGCCTGTTTTTAGAGTTACAACAAAAGTAAACGATTATACAGGATTAATTTCCTCATACCATTTTACAAGGTTCAGTCTGATGAAAGTCGTAGGGCATTTTAAATAAAGCGTCGTAAGATGCATTGCTCGAGCTGTCCTACCACATTATAAATAACGCATATTTTTCTCGTCGCTGTATCTCATAAAATACGGAATGAGTGATTTTTTTGAGCGAAAGGAAGGTCATAGCTATTACAACATGATTATTGATGCTATACAAAAAGTTGGTGCTAGCGCAAGTTGGATGTATGATTTTATGTCTCTGTTAAAAACACCTCAGAGATACACAGAATTATATTTCAGAGATATATGTTAGGGAAGAATTCAAGCTCGTTTTTGAAATTGCTAATCATTTTTACGTGTGAGACACTGCTCTAGCCGAAGTTCGAAGTCTATTCCATAGCCGGAACTGTCTATTATCACAATTGGCTTTATGCGTAGCCCTTTTTATTTTAACGCTTATAGAAGTATTAATTGTTTCAAGGCGTGTGTTTTTTCAAGCAAGCATTATTTTTTTACTATTTCTTGCAAGAAGATAATATAAATAAAAATTCTAGAAAAGGGAGGTCATCTGGAGTCAAGCTCTAGAATTGCGAAACTATCTAGACTAGAGCAAAGCTCTAAAAAACAGCCATTATAAATTTCTCTTATGTTCTACTCTCAGAGTCGTCGGTCTTACCTCTAAGTTTAAACAAACGAAAAGATCAAGAGAAAAGAGGTTTGAAGAAAATTCTGTTTTCAGATTTACCCGATTATTCGATTTTGATTCCTCAGTTAGGAAAGAATAAAGAATATTTTCACTCTTTAGACAGAAGTTTCTCAAAATACTGGAAGTACTGAATCAAATGGACGATAGTATTATATGAAATTACGCTCCGTTTTAAATATTTTATTGATAAACAATAAATATGACATTTACTATGAGTTGGAGATAGGATACATAGATCTAAAAAATATGATGACGTTAGGAAAAGTGTGGAATAAAATCTGCCCAATAAATCTTAAAATTAGCTATCGTAGTTGATCTACCAGGGAGCTCATCCACTACATAACTGATAAGCTGAACCCTAGAAACTTTCCTGATTCTAAGGAGATTTAGAAGTTACAATAATATGATCCGATCTCAGATCGTGAAGGGACAATGACGAGACTAACAGGCCATCTTAGTTTGAGATTTAGCTAACGACATGAGATTTACTTGGAAGAGGCGATTGCATAATTTCTCGGAATATGAGAATATGAGCAACTGAAGAGTAAAAAAAAAGTAAAAATGTAGCATGTCAGAAAGTGATTTAGAATAATTACACAACGTACAAACTGTAAATAGTTATTGAAATATATGTATGCCAACCTGTAGTCTTTTGAAAATTTTCAAACATGTACATATTTATATCTGAACATAAGGAAGTAATACTTCGAAATATTCCAGTGCAAGCACATATTTGTGGAATATATAATTTTAAATCAGCATTTTTTCAGTATTTTCCCTAACCGTACACTTAGCAAAATGAATAAACGGTAATCAAACTTATTTGGTCGAAGGTAGTTTAATTTTACGCCCCTTTCATATTTTGAACTGTGCCGTTACTTACTAGCACATTCACGTACTATGGAATAGAAGTTGCCTTTTTGGGTTGTAATCATAGTCAGAAAAAAAAGTGTTTTACTAACAAAACGTTAATCACACAAAAATGGCCAGTCGACATAACAATCTCCTAATATCAATTTATCAATACATTTTTTTAAACATCAAGGAAATATGTTGTTAAAACCACTGTTTCCTTTAAATGAGAAACTTCTGCTAGTAATGGTAAATTATTTTATTTCTTATTATTTAACTATTTGTGTGCTTTATTATATTAAAAATAAATTCTAGTTAATAATTATGTAAGCATTTTTTACTTGTTTGTTTAAAATATATTAGTGCTTGATTTTGTACATACATTGAACTCGGTTATAACGACATACAAGGAACTGGAATGTTCATGACTCTCTAAGCGAAATACGCTACAAGTTTATTACAGAAACTTGTGATTCGTAAATAATTCTGGAATGGTTTCAATCATTAAGTTTGTAAATAACGAGCAAAACTAATATCGCAGCTATTTTAGAAATGTGAATATTGCATTAAAAGAATGGGATTTTAAATACCGTTAATTCCTTTTCCCTAAAAAAAAGTAAGATAATCCTCTCTACTTCATCTTTTTTTTAATTTAATTTATTTTTTTGGTTATTTCGAAAACTGAGAAATCTCTATTGGCTAGAAACTTTGTTCAAACTTTGCTAAACCATATATTGGGTTGGAAACAAAATAATTTCGTTTTTCCGTATGTCAATATTTCACCTGACCAAAACTACTGAAACTAATGATACTTAATTTGGAACATACGTGAGTTCATAAAGATAGATGCTAAATTAGAGAGCATTTTCCAAAATTCGTAAACTTAGGAGGAGTAGGTGGCCAAAAAGGTCTTTTCACACACCCCACGTGATCTCCAAGACAAATAGAGATATCCATGAAATTCTTGTTGTAAAATACAACAGACACGAATACCTGAAAATCAATTCAGGAAATTTTGAATATTGTCCTCCAAGGAGGATAGACGTAGAAAGGGCGGGGGGGGGGGGTGGCCATCTTTCATTCACGGGAAAAAGTGTTACCAGTTAAACTCTTGATTTAAAAGGGAGAAAATATGAAACCCATGTTTAGGCACGGCTTGCCTGTAATTAAAAACTTGTTGAAAATGTATTTGTTTCAATTTTATGTAAAAGAACGTAATTACTTTGTTGCCAACCCAATAGAATTTGATGCACTGAACTTTTCTACGAATGTACCATAAACTTAAAAAGTTTAAGAAACTTAAGAATTCCATCCCTAAGTTTATATCCCTTATGTAACAAATGGTTGAGTAGCCTAGTAATAGTACGTGACACAAAGAGATGAACAGATGGGGGAGGGTATTGCAACTAAGTTTAAAGCTGACCGATAAGAAGCTACAATCTGGCATCATCAATATCGAGTGCATTTCAGTTTTTAAAAAATATCTCTTTAAAGCATTTTTTTTTCTATTTGTAGAACATGACAATCGTAATGACTTGAAACAGGATAATATTTTAATCTCGTCCTTATAAGCAAAGTACAATAACATATAAATCTATATGAAGAACGAAACATTGTTTTTGTATTAACAGCAAATTGTCGTTGTAACCGAGTTTTTAATTGCCTTTTGAATCTGTCATATATCTATCGCGTTCTATAAGCAATTTGTAATATAATTTTTTTGTGTAAATCTGTTGAACAGCCCCAGGCTCGTATGAAATAGAAAAAGCCGAGAAGACCATTCATCAAACATCCTCAGCCTATTCTTTTGGTGTGAAATATAAGGAACAAAAAACCGACGACATACCGGGTAAATAATTTAGCATAATTATTTTAAATATTTTAATATTGCACAAATTTTTCCCAATTTTCCAAATACGTTGAACATTAATTAATGAAATTTTGAGGGAGAAGGGAAGGCCAGCAGCATTTTTTATACTGATTGACCCTACAAACATAAAAGGGTATTGTTTTATATGAGTATTGTTTTATATGAACGTTTTCGATTTGCTGTGTATAGCGAATTTTGTCTTTGCTGTTGGTAATTTACTTATTAAAACACAACCACAGTTTGAAAGCTCCAAAGTAATCCCATCTGTTCTGCTTACATTTCAACGTAGTATGTCAGAAAAGATTTCAGTACAAATTTTTATTGATTTTCAATGAATAATTAATGAATTGAGTACTTGCGAATGGGTTACCTGAAATGAAAGAGAAAATTGAAACTCTCAGCTATTATCTTCTAAAAATAATGGATGTATTTTGTTTTTGTTTGTTTACAACAAAAAAATATAATTTGTAGTAGCATAACTAAAACGATTAATATTTTGAGCATTACATGAAATTAATAGTTATTTTACAAATCCCCCCCCCCTTTTTTCGTACTCAAATATGCTTACCTTGCATCATCTGATTTGTTAACCAGTTATCGAATTTATCATTAAATACCTGCAAGTTTTAGTATCATTGATGATAAAAATAAAGTTCCATTTTTTTACATGCATCTTAATCATTAGCTTTTATTACCTTTTATCAGCCCCCGGCACTTACGACGTTGAAAGGGTTGAGAAAACTGTCCATCAGTCTTCTCCAGCTTACTCGTTTGGACAAAAATACAAAGACCAAAAACCCGAGGACATACCTGGTAAGAATTAAAATACTTACACAATTTTTAATAAGAAAAAGGAAAGTATTTTATTATAGCGGTAATTATATATTGCGTAGTTTTTTAAATCTAAATAACAGCTGAAATTTTGAGAAGTTATTTTTATAAATAAAATGATTTTATACGAATTACTAATTATCCATAGTAATGGGCACATTAAAATCCGTTTTTATAACGTTTTCAGACACCAGCACGGTCGTCTTCATTGGTTAATGTCTTCTTCTTTGCTTGAGGAACGTCCTCCATGACGCATGCATACACCATGTCATTTATGGCGCCATCTGTCGTTTTGATTTCAAGAGTTTCACGCCAGGATGTCTAATTTCTGTGTCCATAGAGTCTCGCCAAAAATTGCTAATAAAAGTCTTAAACAAGGTATTATAGTTTCCATCAAACCAAACAATAACATTTCAAAAAGAATACTACCCGATAAAGATTCAATACACTAGCAACAAACATCCGGCCTCCATAAAATCAACCTAATAAATAAACTCGCGAAAATCGGTGCTACATAGGCGTTATTAAAAAGATATAAACGATTGTGGAAGGGAGCATTTTTGCTATATAAAATATGGGAAATTCAGTATTGCTTTGTTTGTCCAGACTAGCCCAAATAAATTTCTGGAAATAGATTATAATAACACAGAAAAATGACGAATTATGAAAACAGAAATAACGCAATTTGGCGTGAATTCTTGGAAATTGAATTGACAACACTGGTATCATAAATCACATGAAGCATGCATGTTTGGTTTTTTTAAAGGTGACTTTATTGTCGAATTATGCCTTATGACTGAGTAATTCTGTAACTTAAAAAGGAAAATTGAGACATACGGAAAAAGAATTTTTGTATTTTGAACCACCAGTAAGCTTTAAAAAAATCTTTCAATGTTATAAAAAGCTCTATATTTTACAAAGATAGTATTAAGAATGTAGCAAAGTTTGTAAACAATTGAGAATCGATGCAAATAATTGGTTCATATTCGTTCATATGTTTGTTCATTTTGTTATTTATTCATATGAAATAAATTAAATTCACAGCGTCCAGGTAGATAAAATAAAGTGCTATCGAATTCTCACGCTTACTCCTGTAAAATTAAATACAAATATTTCAAACAGGACATTATACCTAGTAACTTCCTTTTTTAACAATTAATAATGAGTTAATAATACTACTTTTCTATATAACTGTATCATCTATTATTTCAGCACTAGAAATTTCGACTTGTATCTTATGCTTTTTAACAATTTGCATGTATTTTTAAAAGATTTTTTAAATTTTGTTGCTACTTTGTGTAATACTTGATTTTTTTCTTCTTCATTTTAATAGATGTTATTTTAATAGATTCTTTTAATTTCTGTGCACTCATAACTTGCATGTAGCACATTTATATAATTTGTTTTGCATCCCAGCTCCAGGAACTTACGATCTCCAAAAAGTGGATAAAAATATATTGCAGTCTTCGCCTGCTTATTCATTTGGCCTCCGATTCAAAGAGCAAAGACCTGACGACATACCTGGTACACATTATTTTTTTAGCACCTTCGAACTTCATAAAATTGAACAAAATAAACGAGTTTTCTGTAAGCTGGTTATTATTTTTTTGCGTATTTTGTCCATTATTATAGAAAAAAATGGCAGAATGCTATGCTGCTTCTTTTAAGTCTTCCTAGTTATATATATTTTTTTGTCTTAAAAAAGGTTATCCTTGAGTTACTAGTTCCTTTTATATTTTATTTATAAAAAAATGGCAGAATGCTATGCTGCTTCTTTTAAGTCTTCCTAGTTATACATATTTTTTGTCTTAAAAAAGGTTATCCTTGAGTTACTAGTTCCTTTTATATTTTATTTATAAAAAAATGGCAGAATGATATGCTTCTTCTTTTAAGTCTTCCTAGTTATATATATTTTTTTGTCTTAAAAAAGGTTATCCTTGAGTTACTAGTTCCTTTTATATTTTATTTATAAAAAAATGGCAGAATGCTATGCTTCTTCTTTTAAGTCTTCCTAGTTATATATATTTTTTTGTCTTAAAAAAGGTTATCCTTGAGTTACTAGTTCCTTTTATATTTTATTTATAAAAAATGGCAGAATGCTATGCTGCTTCTTTTAAGTCTTCCTAGTTATATATATTTTTTTGTCTTAAAAAAGGTTATCCTTGAGTTACTAGTTCCTTTTATATTTTATTTATAAAAAATGGCAGAATGCTATGCTGCTTCTTTTAAGTCTTCCTAGTTATATATATATATATTTTGTCTTAAAAAAGGTTATCCTTGAGTTACTAGTTCCTTTTATATTTTATTTTGCGTCACAGTACGAGGAAGTTACAAAACCGAAAAGGTAGACAACAGAATTTTCCAGTCTTCTCCCGCTTACTTTTTCGGCATGAAATACAAAGATCCAAAACACAAAGAAAATACATAAAATTGTGCATTTTAACTTATTGCAATGTTTTTTTTTTACCTCTCTTAAATACTTTAGTAATATTTTCAGCTGCGATAATCAACATCCAGTAACTGTAGTACGGAGTTTCCCAACAACAGCAACTGATTGCAAATTTTCATCACTTTATGCTGTTTTTTACTCAACACTCAAAGGGCTGTGGGTTCACTTAATGATCATTTTCATTTATATTTTTAGTAAATTTGTCAACATTATCACATATAAACCAGTTTAAATACATTGTTAACTATATAAAATTTCTGATTTTTTAAAGAAAATTATCACTTTTCTTTAATCTAAATTCTGTACCCGTGAACTCTCGAGTTAACTTAGAGGGCTGAAACTTCATATTCTCTATTAGGACCAAAAAGCATGGGTAAAGCACCGGGGAGCAATTTCTTTTTTCCAAAAAAAGATTTCCTAGGGCACCCTATAATGCATGTCATAAGGTTCTTTCAAAGCGAATGCCAATTTTTTTTTTTTTTTTTTTTTTTTTTTTTTTTTTTTTTTTTTTTCACTAAGCTGTTTGTGAAACAAGCGATGAACCTTATACACATGAAACTTTCAAAATATTTGTTAAACACGGAATCCCATTTACAAAGTAACGGTATTTGGCAAAATATTACATATTTCATAGCCAAAGATAAAGGTCCTTCCCGTTTCTTTTTCATTTTTTTTCGAATTTTTGATGTAATTGGCTGTTATTTTTTTAAATGTTCCAGTAACGTAATTTTTGACTCATTCTTTTGGTGAATCTTCTCTCCTACATGTGCATGGACCTGTGATTAAAACCATAAAATTTCACAAAGATGGTACTTACATCATAAATAGCTTCTAAAATTTATAGGAAAATATGGAATTTGGAAATTTTTATTATCTATTCTTAATTTTTATATATAAACATCTCATGAATCAAATTTAAGACTTAGGAGATTACCTACAGACAAATTTATAATTATACTCAAGCAAATACATATATTTTTCGCAATTATTACATTAATAAAATATTGTTCAAAATTTTTAAGTTCATAATTTATTAAAATTGAACATGCAAATAATAAATATTTAATACCTAATGGATGCACTTATTGAATTTTTTTTTGTTCTCTACGCTGTCATTACCACTGCTAATTTCTCATAATAAGAAATTTGAAAGTTAATTTATAATGAAGACTATATTTTAATGCTTTATATTGCATTAAACAAACAAACAAAAAATCATTTTCTTCTTGACTTTTAGCCCCTGGTTCTTACGACCTTGAGAAGAGCGTCAAGACTGTTCTTGATACTAACCCAGCTTATTCTTTTGGTCGCAAACACAAAGATCAAAAAGTCGACGACTTACCTGGTAGGTTTCAGACAATACTTAAGGGTGTAGTTCGAAGAAACAAAATCTCCCTCACGGTCTAAGTACATAAATTAAAATAAACTATTTGTCCCAGGGACTCAAAAAAATCGAAGATAATTCTTTATAAGCTGCATTACACACCGAAATAAATGAAAGAACGGTGCCTATTATAAAAATTTCAGAAAAAATTCTTTAATATGGAATTGCATAGCAAAAATTTTTGAAAAGTTACATATCCTACTAAATTTTCGATTTTTAAGAATTTTTTCTGAAAGTTTCGCAACTGATACGGGTTTATCGCTTATTGCAGTGCATAGTACACCTTGTAAAGAGACATTCTAAAAATTTTATAGTGCACGACATAATTAGTTTACTTGTATTTATGTACCAAAATAACATGGTTTTTTCGAACTACATCGATGAAATCAATTGATAAAGATTATCCGTTTTAATAAAATGCTTGCTTGAAACTTTTCTTTGCTTAAAAACTAACTTAATTATTCAGTTAACAAAATTAGCTTAAGAATGCTGTTAATCAGACTGCCACATTTTAGAACAATACGACACAGTAAGTAGTGTAAAAACTACTTAAAAGATTGAAGAAAAAGATTCAATTTATTTTGTACGTTTCGAATTTGCAAATGAAAAATAATGTAAAAATAATGTCCCGTAATATTAATATACCCAATTTACAATCCAAGATATTATTATAAGAGATGTACCCATTAAATTTATTTGTGTTTGTGAATTAAGGCCTATTGATTGCAATAGGATCCTAGGCCTATAGGGGCAATGATCAGAACATGGGGAACTTTCTAGGTGATTATAGCCCGTATTTACGCCAGGTTTCGGAGAAAACCACGGAAAACTCAGAACGGCGAGGTCGATAGCCTCTTCTTCCCATTAAAGATGGCCATTTTCGAAAAAGCTTATGAAAACTACGATTGTCATTGAATTACAAGATGAGAAATTTAATTACATCGTGTGGTTTTGGTTTGGTTTGAGGGATTACGGACGATTATCTACCCGAGCGATCTAGGTCGAGGGGGGCAGGTGCCCTCCGTGGGGTCCGTATATATATATATATATATATATTAAAATTTTCTTCCTGGGGACAAAGACGTAAAAACCGGGGGATTATAATTCTAGAGCAAATTTGAAATTTAGCCCTTTGACTTGCGGTGGTTGCTTTATGAAACCACCTAACTTCAGTGCTTTCACTGACACTCAGAAAAAAATTATGGTTAAATGGCGGCAACGCTGAAAAAGTGCAAATGTTGCCATTGATCAGTTCAGCTACCAGATCATGGCAGTCGATCGATTAACCCACATGGCGCCATGTTGTTGGTAATTAAGTGAATCGATGGCAACTGCTGCAATGAGTGTTTTAAACCCCAAATTGAAAAATCAAAGTTCATTTGACTGAGGTTAATTCGAAATGTTTTCCCAAACATAAAGATGTCTGTTAAATAACAGTGATGGGGAACTGAAAGAGTTTAACCCTTTGACGTGCGGTAGTTGGGCCGTGAAACCAGTTGTGTCAAAAAGCTTGTTTTAGCTCTGTGGCGGAAGATGGGCGATTCGATCGACCGCCATATTATTGGTAGTTAAATGGATTGATGGTTGGTAGTTAAATGGACTGTACTTTTTCAGTGTCTGGCAGTCAATCCAGTTGGTCATCTGTATTGATGTGAAAATGCTTGCATTTCAAGGGTCAAAAGAAGATTGTCACTATTATTAATCTGTTTTACTAAAAAGCCTTTTGTATTATTTTCACACCTAGCTCCCGGTTCGTACGACACCGAGAAGAGTATGAAGACTGTCCTCGACTCTAGTGCTGCTTATTCCTTTGGAATAAAGTATAAGCAGCCAAAACCTGATGACTTACCAGGTAACTAACCAGATTGTCAACCATTTAAACGCACTGTATTTGATTCTTGCATAGTATTAATTTAGGACATATTTACTCGCAGTTACGTTTCAGGTCAACTTGTTTATAGGTAAAATAAATAAAAGTAATTCAGTGTAGGACAATCATAATTTGGACATCAGTAAATGCAACCACAAATTCCCTTGAAAACTGTAGAGTGACGTACAAGTTCATGCGAAATTGCCTATAAGTTTCAATAAATTTTTCATAGTCCCGCAGTGGACTGGGCGCTAAACTCCGTTCCCATAAGAACACGGCAAGTGAAGCAGCATCTGGCTTGGCCAGTGCTTGGGAGGGACTTCCCCCTCTCGGCCCGTCCGCTGTGGAACCGTGTACGCTAATGGGAGCTGGTGCACGTAAAATCCGTCGTGGCTCCAAAGTCCTCCAAGTTGTTAAACGATACCTATGGGGGTGCCGATTTCAGGGGGTTGGTCCCTCCTCTGGAATTGGTTCAAAATTACGGGACCCCGAGCTAAGACGGACTTCCTCCCACTGGGGCTCATTGAAATGGAAGCCGCTCCTTCGGCCCATCGCCTGCCTATATAGGGGGATCTGTCACCGCAACACGATTGCCAGAGGGCATTAGCAACAACAACAAATTTTTCATTTCAATAATTTTTGAAAATATAAATATAAATAATTAATTTTCATGAGGTAATAATCTACAATAGTTAAGTAAGAGGTATTGAAAAAAATTAAGTGAATGATTTTCGTAAACATGTACCATGACATCTAGAAAGCAGTATTTTGCAGTGGGCAGTTCATATTACTAGAGCCGAAGCACATTTCGTTATATATGTTACGCAAAACTTGTGCTTAAAAATTTAGCACCAAAAATACTGATTAATGCTTCAATTATTTGTTGCACAGAGCCAGATAATATATTGATCAGAGTATTGTACGAATTTTCAATACAACTGATATTTCAAAAAAGTACATTTTTCCTATGTTGTAAACATTCATATATTTTTAATTGCAGCTCCTGGCTCGTATGACGTAGAAAAAGCAGAAAAAACTATTCAGCATTCTTCTGGGGCAGTGTCATTTGGAATAAAATACAAAGATCAGAAGCCAGATGATATTCCAGGTTGGAAAATTCAGTTTTTGTTGTTCCTCAGCCCTCCAATTTTTAAAATATAATATGCTTTAAATTTATAATTGCTCCCTAACTGTGTATTGTAGCAGTAACAATGTTTCACAAAGGAACTTTATAATGTTTACAAGCTTAAATAGGGCAAATATTGAGGTGAAAAATGCGTGATTGTACTGTAACGATAATATAACAACATTAGGTAAAAGAATATACATATGTTACCGTGAAAGACCGAAATCCGGAGTGTGTTGACTTTCACCGGTGTATGTCAACATTCACATGGTCACTTGGTATATCTCCGCAATATTTTTCTAAATATCCTTACTTACACTTACACCAGCAAATGCCGACTTTCACCTAGCACTTATAGTGAATGCTGAAACTGTGTCGGATATTTGCATTTTCTTCTCCTATTTCCAGCTCGATAAAACGTCACAAGAACTTTTCTTGGTACGTAAGTATTATCCCGGTGGTCATACCAGCCAAATTATTTTTTCGTAAAATGTGATGGCAAACTGTTGCCAATCGTATTCTTAACCCTTTGACGCGCAGTGTTCCTTCTCTGGGAACACCAAACTCTGACGTTTTGACTGTTGCCAGTCACGAAGAATACATTTGATTTCTATAAAAATAGTTGCGGGTGAGATAGCTCTACGAGAATCCTTTACTTTTCAGCACGTCATTTCCCGTAAAAAAATGGTCACGATTCTTTTTAACAGCACTGACATCTGCTGAAAAATGGAAGAATGCAAGAACAGCTGGATAGATTGCCCAATGCTCTAAAAAGGGCAGCCGTTGCCATCCCTCGACTTAACTACCACCAAGATGGCGGACGATCGAAACGTTCATCGCGTGCCACAGATCTAGAGACCCTTTTTTGACGACAGCTGGCTGTGCCCGGCACAGCCAGGGGCTTCTGCTCAAAGGGTTAATGACCTAAAATTCATCCCCGATTAAGTATTAAACAATGTCACCACTACGCACGTCTCAAAATAAAACAGGTGGTCCCACATTGAACCAGTGTATAGGACACTGAACATGGTAGATGGTGTGCCGGGCACAGCCAGCCGTCGTCAAAAAAGGGTCTCTAGATCTGTGGCACGCGATGAACGTTTCGATCGTCCGCCACCTTGGTGGTAGTTAAGTCAAGGGATGGCAACGGCTGCCCTTTTTTCAGCAATGGGAAAGGGTTGCGCTTCAAAGGATTAACCCTTTAACGCGCAGTGATCCCGCTCTGGGAACACCAAACTCTGACGTTTTGACTGTAGAGAGTCACGAAGAATAGACTTGATTTCTATAAAAAGTACTCGAGGGAGACATAGCTCCACGAGAATCCTTTACTTTTTAGCACGTCCTTTCCCGTCAAAAAATTGTCACGATTCTTTTTAACAGCACTGACATCTGCTGAAAAATGGAAGAACGCGAGAACAGCTGGATAGATGGCCCAATACTGAAAAAAGGGCAGCCGTTGCCATCGCTCGACTTAACGACCAGCAAGATGGCGGACGATCGAAACGTTCATCGTGTGCCACAGATCTAGAGACCCTTTTTTGACGCAGCTGGCTGTGCGCGGGCAGCCACCTGCGTCAAAAAAGGGTCTCTAGATCTGTGGCACGCGATGAACGTTTCGATCGTCCGCCATCTTGGTGGTAGTTAAGTCGAGGCATGGCAACGGCTGCCCTTTTTTCAGCTTTGGGAAAGGGTTGCGCTTGAAAGGATTAACCAGCAATAATTTCATGTGTTCGACATTTATATTGGTGAAAAATGGCTCGTCTTGGGGATAATACGTAATACCCTTTTCTTCTATATGGGAAACCATGGATTCATGGGAAAATAACCTCCGACGATAGAATTTCTGCTACGTTTTTGCCTTTCTTTTGACCTCGGCTTCTCTTTTCGGCATCCGCCAGAGCATATCGGTGCTTGTGACATGCACCGGTGGTAGTCCGAATATACTATAATATAATCAAATATTCGGTCTTTCACCGGCGTATTTGGTATGTGTTGGCATTCACCGATGCGAGTCGGCATTCTCCAATTTCGGTCCTGCACAGTAACATACGTATAGAGTAAGTGACATAGTTAAAGTTGTTAAAATTTCGGTAATGTATTACAATGTCTCTTTAAAATCAACATCTAGAATTACTTATTTTACTTACTGGAGATATTTTTGTGTTTCATGAACATTTAAAAAGGCAACTATAGTACTCAGTACTCATTTAGTATCAGTACTCAGTACTCATTTTTACTAGTACTCATTTCTCAGTATTCCAAGCTGTTTGTACTTTTTCATGTAATAAAACATTGTAAATACAGATTTTTAAAAGTATTTTAAAATTATCAGAATTACAAAACAAATGAAGCAAAATATCCAGTTTTGAAATAATGTCAAGCATGTATCATTGGAGTTAATGTATAATATAACAAATACAAGAAAATCTTAAAACATTTTTCTCTTAGATTATATATAAAAAGGGTTATTTTTTAATATACTTGATCTTCTTTCCCATGATACTGGAAAATGTGACCTTTTATTTATTTATTTATTTAGCTCCTGGATCATATGATATAGAAAAATCTCAGAAAACTGTCCAACAGTCATCTTCTGCGTATACCTTTGGTGTTAAATATAGAGATCACAAACAAGAAGACATACCAGGTAATGGGTGCTTTTTTCAAGAATTTTATAAAGTAAAATTTGAATTATGCATAATTTCATAAACGGCCTATGCACAATAAAAAGTCATGAAAGTATTTCATAGGAATATCTTAGAGTACCCCTCGAAAATATGCATCTTTGTATTGCAGCCTTGCTGGTAAATTAGTGAAAATTTTTTACTTTAAGAAGTAAATGTTAAATATACTTCATTTTTTTAAACTGCAGTGAGTTTTACTCTTGACAATTTTTTCGAGAATGACATATTTTATCTTAAACAGATATTGTTTCCCAATTACAGAAATATAAAAAAAATAATAATAAACCCTTAAAACAAATTTTTTAATAACGGTAAAAATATTTTTGTATACTTAAGTTCCTTAAATTAATTAAAAATATATTTGATTGTACATCTGTTCTTAAAATGAAATCATTTTCTGTTTAGCTCCTGGATCGTATGACATTCAGAAAGCTGAAAAAGCTGTTCAACAGTCTACTGGCGCCATATCTTTTGGAATCAAATACAAGGAGCCAAAACCAAGCGATATTCCAGGTAACTTTTTACACTATTTTCGACAATATAGTTTTGCTTTGCATGTAATTTTATTACGGACATGAAATAACTTTCTTTTTCTAACGCAATTCCAATAAATCTACTAATCATCTTCAGCGTATTATATGTAATTGGAACTGCATTTACAATGGTACTTCGAGATACGAGTTCCTAACAATAAGTTTATTGAAACAAGGTATTATTAGGTCAATTTTTTGACTTAAGATACGAATTGGAATTATCTAAGCGAGCAAGCTGGTCACAAACCTCGTCACACATTCACACGAGTATCGTGTCGGCGAACGTTTAGAGACGACAGAATACTAGAAATTTCATCTAGATCCATTCATTTCCTCCATCCCATTCACTATTAAATTGGAAGCCTACTGCTTGAGGTTTTGAGCACCCGCAACAATGATAGTGCACATGAGGTGAAACCACCGAACTGTATAAAAATATATAAACGAGGATAATCAATCTGGATGACTTAATTCTGAGTGATTCTCTTCAGATATACATAAGACGTGATACAGTGTAAATCCACTTTAGACGGCATGTCAAGTAATGAAAAACTACTGAAGAAGATAATTCAATGAAAGTGTAAAGTTAAATTACTAAACAAATATGAAGTAAAAGAAAAATTTAATACTACACACTCTCTGGTATCTGGCAACACATGTATGTTTGGATTTTTCGTTCTGCAGTATGTATCAAGGTCACCGGAAAGTAATTTGCTTTTATCATACATCAGTATTTCGATTAGCCAAAATTGCTGAAGTTATTAATACGAAACTTGGCATGAGCGTCAATTTTTCGGCATAGACGCTAGGTTAGACAGTATGTTTCAATATTCCTAACTTATTGGGTGTTAAGGGGCCAGAAACGTTTTTTCAACATACCCAGCTGGATCTTAGGGAAAAAGGAGAATTCATGAAATTTTTGCTGTGAAATACAACTCTCACAAATATCATAAATAAATTTCAGGACATTTGGAACATCGTTCTCCGAGGGAGGTAGACTTGAAAAAAGGGTGAGGTGGCCATCTTTCACGAAATAAAAAAAAAACATTATCATAAAACTCTTGCTTTGCTTTAAAATGTAAGAAATATGCGTTATATATTGAGGCACAGCTTGTTTGTAATTGCAAACTTTCTGAAAATTTATTTGTTTGAATTTTATGTAAAAACACGACATTAATTTCCAGTCCTCCTAATACGTATTTAATTTTTAACAATAAAATATGCATTTATATTCCATAAATTATTTATAATGCATTACATTATTTAAAAACTGGAATGTTTTATTTGAAGGCGTGGTATAGAGTTTTATAGTATTTTAATTAGTTTCAATTCAGAAAACTGATTCGAGTAAAACATATTTTCACTCATGAGCTCGGTCAAGGAACAAATTAAACTCCTATCTCAAGGTGCCACTGTATTTGAAAATTTCATTTCCAAAACAAACTGTATTTTGTGTTCTTTTAATCTATTTACAGTCTTTGACAATTAATGCTTTCTATTTTTAGTAATAGGAACTATATTAGTTGAGTCTGCTTTCGCTTGTTAGTAAAATTTTCCTTTCAACTAATGTTGCATGTCGGTACTCATTATTTTGCAGGATGTAAATTAGAAAAAAATGTGCTGGATAAACCTTTCATTTAAGTGGGTTTGAATATTAATTTTAAGAATTTTTTGCTTCAGGATACTAATTCTAAGTATTTTTACAATTACATAGTCATCCACATAAATCTTTTTTAGATTAGAATATAGTAAATTATCGTGCCAAAAATTCTCAGTTATAATATTTTTTGTGCTACTGCTTGTGAAAAGAAAAATAGACGAGAAAAATATCATTAGTATTTGGAATAATATAATTAGTGTTTGGAAATTAAAATGCTTTTTTTTTTCGTTTTTAAAGCAACGTAAAATTCAACTCAAGCTGTTCCATTTATATTTAAGTACTTCTTTTTCTTTCATTTATTCATGAACCAGTGTAATTGCTTATTTTATGTATTGTATCTTTTTTTTTTACAAGTACCTACTAGTAAATAATTTAAATTCTTTATTATAAACTATTCACTTTATGTCATTCTTAGTTTATGTTACGCTATCAAAATTATTCATTTTTTTTTCCATGTAACATAAATATATTAAGGCTATTAGACGGCGGATATTTTTTATCCTGTTAATCTAAGGGGAATTTCTTCCCCTCCACAACAGTATTCCTTCAGTTATATTAATAAAAATAAATCTAATTTTTCTGAAGATAAATGTTAATGTCGATTTTTTTTTCATTTTTTAAATATAATGAATTTATAAGTATTTTTGATTATTTATATCTGCGATTGTTTGAATTTTCAAATTTTTAATTGAAATTTAACCTTTATTGTTAAAAGATTAGGCGCAAAATGAAAATATTTCTACATAAATAATTGTCTGCTACTGTAATTCTTTTATTAAAATAATTGTAAGGAGTAATTGTAATATTGAGGAGGAAGGAAAATCTCCCCGTAGATTAACATGCTGGTGTAGAATCCAAGATGGCGGCCGTCCATCAACGTTAAATCTCCTTCTCGATAACGTATCATTCCAAATAAAGTTGTACTGTTGAATAAGACCAAACAATTCTACTTTGTTCTCGAAATCCGCAAAGAATGGGTCTAAATTTTAACGCTTAACTAAGGTAAGGTGACAAACATCTGTTTTAGGATCCCAGCTATCAGACCAACCTTCTCTTTTTCTTCTAACAATTTCTTTCAACGCATTCTGACTCTTACGCCTTGGCTGTATGTGTGTCGACTAACAAATAAGAACATCTATTGCATTGCTGCCGACGCCTCCTCTAACCATAGCGTGTCCGCAACTGAATTATCAGCATTTCTGTGTACGGTGGAAATCTTTTAATCCATTTGTACCACAGCTCCCGGCTCGTACGATATTGAAAAAGCCGAGAAAACCATTCACCAGGCGTCGTCGGCGTATTCGTTTGGGTCTAAGTACAAAGAAGAAAGGCCAGAAGATACGCCAGGTAATTCACATTTCAACTTCTAACCGAGAGTTATCCAACATCACGCCCGAGTGTAAATTTAACCTGAGTTTTCTCTTACTTCAGCCCCTGGCTCGTATGATGTTGAAAGAGCTGACAAAGCCGTGCATCAGTCCACTGGCGCTGTATCATTTGGTATTAAGTACAAGGAACAGAAACTGGACAACATTCCAGGTAAATCAATACAAACGTACAATTTAAAATGGAATTCTGCATATTGATAATAAATCGGTATTTTTGACACCTTTTTACTTTTTTAAGTACAAAGATATCAATATTCTATTACTCCCACGTATAAAGTACATCTAAGCTTAACCAGTATTTTCGATTTTGTACGAGCAGAGAAGTAAACTCTTTTGAAATATTGAAAAAGTGTTAGCTCTCAATGCTCTACCAGCTCACTAGTTATAGTGTCGATGTGTGTGTTGCTAATTTTATTTAACATAAACTTAAGAATAAAACAGCCTGTTTATATCTTATTTGCGATGCAAATACATGAGGTCGATATAACTAGGTCGATATAACTGACAATCTTCGGAACATACACATCACTGAAAATCTTCGGAACACAGACTTGTGATACTTGCGGTAATTTCACTCTACTGATAAAAATCAATGAGCACAACTAAATAAACTAATGCATTCATCGCTTAATTAATAAAAAACCTTCATTTACATGAATAATAATGATGTCATCTCATAGGTAGCTCATGAAAATGGTTGCTTTCGAGAAGCAAAATATTTTCTACAGTTATTTTTGCTACGCATTTTATTGTATCGCAAGTATTACCGAAATACGCATGATAAATTGAAAAAGTGTTTTTGAACATGGTTTAAATGACTTACAGAAATGTATATCCTATTAATACCTCGCACTTCCAAAAAGAGCATGAACGAAGTACAGGGATAGAACTGTTGAGCCGGTAATATTTATGTCAAAATAGATATTTCAAAAATATTAGAAACAGAAACAGCAAATAAGATTTAAAAAATACATGCATGCCAGTGTAAAATAAATAAGATTCACAAAAAAGGAAATTGCAATACAGTATATTGAAGCATACAAGCAGAGTAAATAATAGTTATAAAGCAATTAAAAAGGGCTCTTTAATTTTTGAAAACTAACATTTTTTAGAGTTTTCAACATTTATTACTTATTTTATTTATGCATAATATGTTACAAATTATATTTAATATTAAGTAATATTTAATAGCATCCATAATAAAACATTAGCATTGGATTTCCTGTAATATACTGTGACGTTGCTTGCACATCTCATATTCAATTAACTAAAGCTCGAATATTTCTTTCACATAAGATTCTTACGCACATTTGTTGTTAACCCTTCAACGCACAGTGTTCCCGCTCTGGGAACACCAAACTCTGACGTTTTGACTGTTGCCAGTCACAAAGAATAGATTTGATTTCTATAAAAATAGTGGCGGGTGACATAGCTCCACGAGAATCCTTTACTTTTTAGCCCGTCATTTCACGTAAAAAAAATTGTCACGATTATTTTTAAAAGCACTGACTCTGCTGAAAAATGGAAGAATACGAGAACAGCTGGATACATTGCCCAATGCTGAAAAAAAGGCAGCCGTTGCCATCGCTCGACTTAACTACCAGCAAGTTGGCGGACGATCGAAACGTTCATCGCATGCCACAGATCTAGAGACCCTTTTTTGACGCAGCTGGCTGTGCCGCACTGTCGAGCGATGGCAACGGCTGCCCTTTTTTCAGCATTAGGAAAAGGTTGCGCCTCAAAGGGTTAAACGCTACAAACAAAATGTAAAGCAAATGCCAAGTTCTAAAATATCCATACGTGCTCAAGTGAAACGCTTGGCCCATGAAGCATCCAAACAACAACGCTGGGCTGCTGGGAAGTAAGACCTTGCACACACTATGAATTTTCATGAACATATTTTTTCGAAAATGAGAGAGAGTATTTAAATGAGGAATCACGATTTAAAATAAAAGAAAAGTAGTTTTTGATAATCGTATTTTATTTATCAAAATATGTAGGTTATTGCAGAAAAAAAATTAGAGGTCATCGAACATAATTTCAGATCTTAGCAGTTTAGACGGTTGAATGACGTCCGAATGGTTTCGATTATAAAAAATTCAGCTGGCAAGTCGAGTATACATCGAACGTTCTAAATGTGTTTCATTAATATTCATTCATACGCAAAATTAACACAGCATTAAAATGAAACTTAAAACTTTTCACGAACTTTGTTGAAAAAAAATGGCTAACTGGCTATCTTTTATTCACTCTCACTCACACAGGTTCAAACGCGCTCGCACATACATACACACAAACGAAAAGAAGTAATGTTTAAAAGAAAAAAAAATTAAAGTCAATTCCTACTTAGGTCAACAAAGAAAAATTTTATTTTGGTTACTTTTTATTAAATTTAACTAATTAATTAAATAATTATTAATTAATTAATGCAGGGCCGTTTGTGAAGCAAGGGTCGATACCGTTAATCCAGTTTGTTTGTTTAGTTTATTGTTTTCATTCATTTTTAATCCCACTTAACGGGAACTAAAACTAATTAATAAAAATTAATTAAGGAATTAATATGTGAAAAGCTGTATTAACATCAAGTGCCTATGGTGTAGATTCCATTTATTAAACTCGAGAAAGTCGTCAATTTATTCTATTTTGTGTATAGTGGAAGTAAGCAATAAACCGGAACTCCACGCCGATAGAGAGTTGTACTATATTTTATTGACATTATCAATAATTACAAATTATATACGGTTAGTGCGGTGGCTGGCAAAATAGCGACATGAAACTTGACCTTACAGGGCAGAGACCAAAGCGTGAAGTGTGTGTGGCAACGGTCTGAGAAGCCAAAGCCAACCTGGCGATAGAGCAGAGCGCTAAAAGGGAACTGTCGCCAAATAAATCGCCAGATTGTAAAAATGAAAAGAAACGTTGGGCCTTACATGCGTATGCTAAAATTTAAATGTGACATGTCACAGGGGGGATCAATAGAGATAAAATGTAACCTATGCAAAATTATTAAAGCCCCGTGGGAACGAAGAAAATATAAGGTTGTAACGAAAGTTTTCCGCCACTCCCAGTATTGCCTGCACAAGCAGTTGTCTTTGCCAATATTTTGTAAAACGATTTTTGTTATTTGAAAGAAAAGACTTGATTTAGAGCACTGTGTTGTGAAATCCGTAAAACAATATCGTTATGATTAAGTATAAGGTGTCTGAAATGGAACTACCACGCTACCAGATTGATCCATCATTTACTCTCAGTTCTGTCGCAAAAGGTCAGCTACAGAATGACACTGAATCATGTGTACAGCTTAAGGTACTACTGTTGTATCATATGACACTGTGAAGATTTGACATCGAAAGTTCAAAAACGAGGACTAGGATATTAGAGAAGCAGAGCGCTCTGACCGGACTACTGATGCTGATGTGGCCCGACTACGAGAATTTGTGGAAGAAGATAAAATATTCATCCAGCTAGCTAAAAGAGTTAGACTTTAGTGTCCTGTCCATTAGTGGCGCTAAGCATTGCATAAACTTGACATATAAGGTCAATAGCTGGGTACTGCGTGAGCTGACTCAAGCAAATCTGGCGGAAAACTTTCGTTACAACCTGATAAAATAAATTCTCAGACGAAAGACACCAACAAACTGTATTGCAAATGCTAAAACCAAAGTAATCTAAGAAAAAGATAAAATAGCATTATGGAGAGATGGGAGATTTAAAATTGGCAAAGAGTATTAAATTTAGAATAGGTGAAGGAAAAACAGTAGTAATTATTAATATGTGAATTAACTGAATTAAAATTAATTATAAATATGTGATTAACTGTGCATCACAGTGTCATCTACTACAAGTTTAATAAAATGTATTTGAACTTGAGTGGATGAATAAAAAGTATTTTATTAACGATTGAAAATTTGAACAAGATATATAAATCTATATGGGAGAATGTGAACTAATTGTAGGAAAAAAAGGGTGGAGGGAGTGAAAAATTTAACTTGAAAATGCATCTGTTAGAGTAAATGCAGATGTTTGCTTATCCTAACCCCCGGTTTCATTTACATGTATATTTAACTGGCTAAATTTAAAAACGCAATTAAAATGGAAGAATTGCTATTGATCAATAAATGCAATAAAATAGCGATCTGTAGCTTTAAGTAATACACTTTTGTATTCATTTTACCGTACTTTTTCAGCTCCTGGATCATACGACGTCGATAAAGCGGATAAAAAAATTCACGAATCTTCACCTTCATATTCCATGGGTGGTAAGCACAAGGAGCGTAAGCCGGAAGATCTACCAGGTAAAAATATTTTTAAGTTTTTCAGTACATTGCAAATAAAAACGCGGATGGCATTTTTTCTAAGCAGACGAATATCATTTTGAATTCATTCGTATTCGGAAAATGAAAGGCTTAAGCGATTCAAGTAAACTGAATTTGACTCTATGGGACAAAGCAGAAATAGTATCAGTCAAATGTCATGGTAATCTTTGTCTTCGGCAAGGTCATTTTAGCCGCTAACATTTGAGTTAGCTCGCTAAGATAGCTCAGGGGTTTAATATTTAATGAATGTAGTAATTAAAAATGAAACCTTGAAAAGTTTTAAACATGAAATTCGTCTTTTGTAAGCGATTTTAGTCTTAAAATGGACAATTTCTGTTTCATTTTCTTTTAAATTCCCCAAAATGTTTCAATAGAAATAATGTTAACATTTTATTTACGTATTCCCTAACATATTTAAATTGCTCTTGGGAAATCTAAGAATATTTGCTCCAGTTACGTGATGTTTAATTTGAACGGCGGTTCGAAACTATTATCTTTGTAATAATTTCATATTAACTATGGAGAAATTAGGCAAATTTTAGAGCAGAAGCGATGCACTCTAATTTCGTACTCTGACCTGTTGAGTATAACAGTCTTTCTCAATATTCAGTCTTTCTCAAATTAAATCCGTTTGATATACCTAGTTTTTTAATTCAAAAGTAGTTTTTTTAAATTTCACTTTACGAAAATATTCTTCTAGCTCCAGGAACGTATGATGTCGTCAAAGCAGATAAGAAAATTCATGAATCTTCGCCAGCGTATTCGATGGGCAGTAAACACAAGGAACGGAAGCCTGATGATCTCCCAGGTAATAAAACACTCGGAAATTTCTCGCACTAGTAATCTAAATACAATGCAATAATAATAAAGGTACAACGTATCGATACTACTTGAAAACATAAATTATATAACGTAATTATTTAATGAGTAACCAAATTGGTGTGAATTTCACTCATTTGAATTCTGAATAAAATATTTTTATGAAACATTGGATTTCGCAGTAAAATAAAAAGGTTTTAATGATCTTTTCAAGCCTCCAGTTAAATACGTTGAAAGAGATAGTTTTCTATTATCTGAACTTTTAAATTAAGAATAGAACTACAGAATGATATACGTGATTTAAAAGAAAATTTTGATTTATTTCAAAAAGTAAATATATAAAAATTAATAAATAACTATTTGATGAATTTATAAACCGTATCGTGAATTGTTTACTGGTCGCGGACCAGTATCGTGAAACTAGTCCGCGAACCGTTTCCGGTCTACGAGACTTTACCAGCAAACATATATTAAATTTATTTGAAAATAGTTAGCAGCAAATGGCGTGATAACCAAAATTGTACCTTTTTAACGCTTAAGAAATAAAATACATATTAATGTCATACTTACTATTTTTCACTGAAGTTTAGTCCCTAAAATATTTTCCTGTTTTTGCCGGTCTGCAGATACAAAAAAGGTGAGAAGTACTGCTTTAACCCGTCAGCACGCGCGTCTACTTTTGTAACTTAAGCACTCACATGGGGTAAATCTTACCCCAGTTTGTCTTCTTTATACTTTTGACTAAAAAGGTTTTAAAAACAAATTTGTGGACTTATAACGTAAAATACATCAGTTCTATTACGTTTCATGGGAAGAAATCGTGCTTTTCATATTTATTTAGGGTTTTTCTAGCAGTTCCTTTAAATATCATGCTTTCTGAGAAGAAAATTTCGTAGGATATGCTTTATACCTAAAAACCTAATTACTTTATTAATATGATATTAATTTCATTTAATAGCCTTTTGTCAATACATAACAGCAGTGTAAAGTCAATTTATAGTTAATTTGCATTTAGTTTATACTTAGTTTACGTTAACAACCTAATGAAACGTTGTTAGTCGCGCGGGAGTATTTAATCCCAAAGTGGAATTTTCTTCTCTTCCGGATAACAAAGAAACGAAATTCCTCCACCCACCACAACTAGACCTCGACCGTGAAAGGTAAAAGACGGCACAAACTTGTTCTCAAAAAATTTCTCCCATTTTACGAAGAAAAAATGTCGCTGGGGTGAGATTTACCCCAGCGCGAGTGCTTACGGGTTAAAACATCAAAGGATCTTCAAACTGTACACATTTTTGTGCTTGGAATTTTATTTCTTTTTGCTCTAAATAGTTTATCGTGTATTTAAAAATACAGTTTTGTACTCATTGTTAAATTTATTTTGAGAAATAACGTGACAGCCATTTACACTTTGCTTGATAGATAGTTCTTTAAAGGAAAAAAAATACTAAAGAAATTTTTTTATTTATTTCCTCAGCTCCTGGATCATATGATGTTGAAAAGTCTGAGAAAATCATTCACCAATCTTCTAGCGCAGTAACATTCGGAATAAAGTACAAAGAACAGAAAACGGACAACGTTCCAGGTAAAATGTTTTCCCACATCTATTGTTAAAAATCAGTTCTTGAAAATGCAATATTAGCTACAAAGATATGCAGAAATTAATTTTAAATTCATGCAAAAAATACTAATAATTTACATTTATAAATTACCTCTCGCTAGCTCCTGGATCCTACGACGTTGAAAAAGCAGACAAAAAAGTTCATGGATCTTCTCCAGCCTATTCACTGGGTGCTAAGCATAAAGATCGAAAGATAGAGGATACGCCTGGTAATGACTATTTTTTAACGTGGCTAACAAAGGTTAAGGGGACTTGTACCCTTTAAAAATGATGAAACTCGAAAAATTTCTTTTATTTGTATGATCCTATATTTACAAATAATAATTTATTTATATGTAAGAAATTTTATATATCAATACAATGGCCTTTTCTGATTACATTAATGCCTTCAAAAGTTTTCTAAGTGAATTACGAAAAATAAATTTATTCACTGATTAAAGCAACTATTTTTCATATTTGGTTCACTGCGCGCAGCCACATACTCATAAAAATCATTTTACAGACTGAATATTTTTTCGGTATATACTCTGATAATACATAATTAAAGCGACCTATTATTATGCAGATTTTGCATATTTATCTACCAAAAAATGGAAGCTAATTTATGTTTTCACTAATTAACAAATTAAATCCTTTGTAAACTAAAAAATTATACAATGTTGAATATAAAAATTGGTCATTTTAATTCGGCACTATCAGAGTGTATGTAGAAAAAATATTGAGTCTGTGAAATGCTTTTTACATATGTTCAGCGAATCACATATAGAAAATAGTTGTTTCTAATCAGCTTAATCAGCTAATTATTTTAGCTTCCTAATAAACTTGAAAAAACTTATGAATGCATAAATGTAAACAAAAAAGCCATTGTATGGGTATGCAAAATTTCTTGCATGTAAATAAATTATTTATGTAAAAAAATGGAATCATAGTATACATGACATGAAAGCACTTTTCCGATTTTCGTAAATTTTAAAGAGTACAAGACACCTTAACTTAATAACTTTGACTGAGCAATATAAATATATTTTATAAAAATATAAATTAACACCAATTCTATTTAATACTTCTCTTTTACATTCATGATGCATAAAACGATTGATGTATCAGCATTATATTTTCTAACTGAAATGTAAAAGTTTTTTATGATTCATTTTAAATATTAGTTAGTAAGTTTATTCTTAAAAACCATTTGCCTTTACGCAAAAAGATATAGAAACAGTTTGAGAAAGCAAAAGCGTCAGGTTTTGAAATATAAACAAGCGAGATTGTATTCTTACGACCACCAGGCGCCACCAGATTTTAGAAGCCTGGTCAGCTACAGTAAAATTCCAATATTCTAGATGAGCTATGAAAAATTCCTTTACATTAAAATGATTAAACTTATCTTCTTACAAAGAAAGAGGCGCAGTATTTATTAAGAGATCAAAAAAGTGGCATCTAATGAAAAGAGAGCATTAAAAATAGAGCATTAGAAACGATTCAGTTTACTTCCTGAATTGGATCGTACTATTTTCCTATCTGTAAGTCTTATTTAGCTACACACTTTTATCAGTTTATATTTTTTCTACTTAATATTTCTCTTTTACATTCATGATAGATAGAACAATTCATGTATCAGCATTATTTTTTCTAACTGAAATGTTGTAAAAGTTTTTTATGATTCGTTTTAAATATTAGTTAGTAAGTTTATTCTTAAAAACATTTTACCTTTACGCAAAGACATATGGAAACAGTTTGATAAAGCAAAAGCATCAGGTTTTGAAATATAAACAGGCGAGATATTGCATTCTTACGACCACCAGATTTTAGAAGCCTGGTCAGCTGCAGTAAAATTTCCGATATTCTAGATGAGCTATGAAAAATTCCTTTACATTAAAATGATTAAACTTATCTTCTTACAAAGAAAGAGGCGCAGTTTTTATTAAGAGATCAAAAAAGTGGCATCTAATGAAAAGAGAGCATTAAAAATAGAGCATTAGAAACGATTCAGTTTACTTCCTGAATTGGATCGTACTATTTTCCTATCTGTAAGTCTTAGCTATCTGTAAGTCTAAGTATCCTAAGTTAGCTACAGACTTTTATCAGTTTATATTTTTTCTCGCCAGCTGGATTATGTAGTGACTAAAAAACTATTCTACTACTCCACGAGTCTGGGTTAGATTCCCGGCATAAGCTTCTGTGATATTGCATGGGTTCCTTCATTGAAGGCAACCTTGGTCTACCAATTATAGGTACCTGTATAATAAAGAGATCAATATTCCCTTCTTTTCTAGAGGCCAATGCCTGTAAACAGCAAGCGCCCGCCATTAGGACGAGGAAACAAACTCTTTCTGGTTAAGAAAGAAAGCGTGGTTAATTTCTCTCTCGATGCATAGAATTTACTACTTTTTGAAAGATAGCTCGTATCTGAAGAGAATCAAATAGTCAAAAACAAACAGATGGTGTATGAAAGAAATACCCCATACTCATATATATTTGCATGGCTAATTTTCTCTTATAGGCTAATAAACTAGATTTGCATTAAATAATATTGTTATATGTTGTAAATATATTTTTGTAATTTGTTCAGCTCCGGGCTCTTACGATGTTGAAAAGTCAGAAAAAAGTATTCATCAGTCATCTGGAGCTATAACTTTCGGTGTAAAATACAAAGAGCAAAAAATTGATGATATACCAGGTAATACATTTTAAATACTAATTATACGATTCCTTCATTTATTTCATACAACAAAAATTTCCTTTTTATCTGTTAAAATACATAATATAAACATGCATTCATCTACATTAAGTTGCTTTTATACCACCAGTATAATAATTATTTGTAAATAGTAGTTCGCAACTAATTCATCTCCATGTTACACAATTTCTTAATGCAATAATCTGTGAAGTCCTAAAGTGTACTTTTAAAAAATATTTTCCCAGCTCCAGGAGCATATGATGTTGTAAAAGCAGATAGGAAAATTCATGAATCTTCCCCATCATATTCAATTGGTGGTAAGCACAAGGAACGTAAGCCAGATGACCTTCCAGGTGAATATGCTGTCAAGTGTTCTTAACAATCTAATATTTGAATAATGCTTTACTAATAATTTGTTAAAAGTATAAAATAATACTTACATTTTTTATTCTACAAAACACTGATTAAACAGCTAAATTACTGTGTTGAATAACTTCGTATTATTGTATGTTGCTTTACAAAATATATCCGTAAGTAGAGTGTAAATTTTTCATGGATTTCTACAGCTCCAGGCTCTTATGATATTGAAAAATCAGAGAAAAGCACACACCACTCCTCTGGCTCAGTAACATTTGGCATTAAGTACAAGGAACACAAACCAGATGATATTCCAGGTAAATTTGTGCTTTCTGTTCTTGTGGTTGCTGTAGAAGCATGTAATAGAGCATAAATTATAATGACATTTCTATATAATGATACAGGTGTTTCATGAAAAATGGGCAAAACTTTAAAAGGTAATGATGCACGACCAAACAAACAATTTTCGCCAAAGAATGCATGGTCTGAATCAAAACATGCAAAGTTCTGATGCATTTGGAACTTGGTCCATGCAAACAAACGTCCGACTTTCTCTGTTGTAATCCGGGACCTTAGCCTCTCAACCACCCTGGAGCTCTACCACCATAGTATCGGAAAGCTTTCGCTAGCGAATATATCGAGCCTTCTCTTCTCATGACGTCACAATCCGAGAAATATCCGATATGCCCTACTACGATCCTATCGTGTTTGTTTCACTGTCGTATTGACTATCGGAAATAATGCTGTTTTTTCCCGACACGTTGGATGAAGGCGAAAACTTACATTCCGGTATCGGGGAGTACGAGATGGATGGGTTTTTATTGTGTGGATCGTGGAGTGTCAACTACTTCCACAAAAGGACCCCTCTCCCTAGCACGGTGGGTCTGTCAAAAACGGGCTTCCACTCGTGATGGATGTCTCCGGAGTCTTCGAAAATTCTGAAGACAATGCCTTCGTTTAAGAAAAAGGGGGGAAGTCTAGTGTTTTGATTGGTTGATCGCTCTGAGTGTCGGATAGACCTGTAGCAAGCACAAAAATACTCGCTTGTTTTATTCGACACTCATCGTGGTAGCACCAAAAGGAGAGTCGCGGCTATTTATCCGAAGTATCTGACTATCCGAGAGCGAGAAATATCCGTCACTGATATTCTTCGACACCATGGTGGTAGAGTCCCTGGTTCGACACTAATATATTGTAGACGTGTTATGGGGAAACAGTAAAACTTGTATGTAAATTTTCTCCACGATCAACCAGCAGTAACCTTTCCGAACCAATGGATTCGTCATGATGGTCCTGTAGTTTGGACACCGCGCTCGGCGTATTTTACATTTCTCGATTTCTTTTTGTGGCGATAACTGAAGACTGCAAAGTATGAGACGCCAATTGAATTTGCAGAACTCGTTGCCAAACTTTCGGCAGCTGCAGAGGAAGTGCTCGATATGCTTGGTGTGCTTCAGAATGTTCGTCAATCCTTTTCCGCCGTTCTACCGCGTGCTTTTGTAGCTTTAGTTGTTCTTTGAGTGTTATTTCCTCGTACAAGAACAGCATCTTTCCCGCTTTCTAACATCTTAGCTTTTTAATTCCGACCATGCGTCCTCTGATTAAAGTTTTTTGGATGTGCACTATCCCTCACTTGAACTTTTGCCTATCTTTTAAGGAATACGCTGTATAAACGAATGCAGTATAACATTATTTTAATGAAATGAAATTTATTTCAATTTCACAGCAAAGTTCTTTATTTTTCGTAGAAATTTATTTCAATTTCACACTTTTTTGCCCTAGCTCCTGGATCCTATGATGTTGACAAAGCAGATAAAAAAGTGCATGGATCTTCTCCAGCCTACTCACTGGGGGCTAAACACAAGGACCGAAAGCTAGAAGATACCCCTGGTAATTATTATTAGTGTAACAGTATTTTGTTAAAGTAAAAAGTTGCGTCAAATAAAAGAACAATTTATCAAAATTTGGACAATTATTCTGCTAATTTTCTTAGTTTATTCACAGTTCAATAACACATATAACTCGAATAAATACAAATTGTTAAAAAACGTCCACGTACTCCAGAATCTTAACAAATATTTGAAAGTGTTTCCCCAAGTACCACTGGCTACCAAATGCTGAGATGTTTTGGGTTGTTTGGCCCACATCACTTATTCATAATTTATTGTTGCTCAGCATAGAGAATATGAAAAGTATTACGTGAAGAAGAGAAAGTTTTCAATCTGAAAGAAAAGATTACTCGGATAGCTACAAAATTCATAATCACCTTCTGATTAGTGCTCTATCAGAAGGCCATTACCCAATATGTAACACTGACCAAATGAAATGAGTCCTTTTTTGGATATTCAAGACTAATTAAAGATGCCCATCAACAAGAAAATGTTTTCTAGTTGTACTGGTATGATAGGTATCTCTGATAAAGGATCTGATAGGTCTGATAAAGGATCTGATAGTCTGATAGAGGATCACAGACCTTCTTCACCTTTTTTCCCCGTGTTTTATTTTTTGCTTCTATTCTCCATGTTCTCTTTGCTGTACAGGGTGTTTCTAAACTCATGGGCAAAAATTTAAGGGGTTTTAGAGGAATCCAAAACGGTTTAAAATCACATTGGTGTGGAGTCGGAAACGTTGTTTTCATTTACCTGTTAATAATCATGTGTGCATAATCACTTTAATAATCAATATTATAATGATTGTATAGTCCCTACTAATGTAATCAATCCTCTTACTAATAAATTTTAATCAAGTGCGTTTTGTGAAAGATCCATTCATTAGTTTTTGACGAACCTTAATCAGAAAGCTCACTATTATTCCAAAATGATTATTAACAGGTACATAGGAATGACGTTTCTGACTCCACATTGCTATGTAATTCTGAACTATTTTGGCTCACAGTAGCACCCCTTAAATTTTTGCACATCAGTTTCGCAACACCCTGCATTTTGCTTTAACTTTCACTTTATATGAGGATATATATCTTTATTTTATAATATTAATTAATTTTCAAATAAAGCCATGTGTCACAATCACCTTTTTAGGAATCACCTGTTTTTTTTTAAATGCAAAGTGATAAATGTAGTTTGTCTGAAAAGGTTTAACTTCGACAAATATGAACTGTATTCACAGTGGTTTTTCTTGCGGAACATAACTGTATAACTGTTTCCTGATGAGTATGAACTATTCCGAAATATACCAAGAGATTTTTGATGTAAATTCATTAGTAACTTCATTTAGTTAGAAATATAAATTTGTCATTTATCAGTTAATGGCAATATTTTTTTTAATTTTTATAAGAATGCTACTAATAAATTTTCGAATTTTCCAAGCTCCGGGTTCTTACGATGTTGAAAAATCAGAGAGAAGCATACACCACTCCTCTGGAGCAGTAACATTTGGCATTAAGTACAAGGAACACAAACCAGATGACATTCCAGGTAATTTTGTGCTTTGTGTTCCTATGGTTGCTGTAGAGGAATGCAATACAGCATAAATTATAATGACATTTCTATATAATTATACAGGTGTTTCATGAAAAATGGGCAAAACTTTAAACGATAATGATGCACGTTCAAACAAATAATTTTTACCAAAGAATGTATGGTCTGAATTAAAACATGCAAAGTGCTGATGCATTTAGAAACTTAGTCCATGCAAACCAACGTCTGACCTTTTCTCTCACAATCCAGGACCTTAGCCTCTCAACCGCTCTGGCTCGACACTAATAGATTGCAGACGTGTTATGAGGAAATAGAAAAACTTGTTATGTAAATTTTCTCCACGATCAACCGTTAGTAACTTTTCAAAACAATGGACTCGTTAAGATGGTTCTGTAGTTTGGACACCGTGCTCGCTGGATTTTGCATTTCTCGATTTCTTTTTATGGAGATAACTGAAGACTGTTATGTACGAAACTCCAACTGAATCTGCATAACTCAATGTCAAACTTACGGCAGCTGCCGAGGAAGTGCTCGATATGCTTATTGTGATTCAGGATGTTCGTCAATCCTTTTCCGCCGTTCTACCGCGTGCTTTTGTAGCTTTAGTTGTTCTTTGAGTGTTTTTTCCTCGTACAAGAATACCATCTTTCACGCCCTCTACGATCTTAGCTTTTCAATTTCGACGATGCGTCCGCTGATTAAAGTGGTTTGTTTAAATGTTTACTATCCCCTGTTGAAGTTTTTCCATCTTTTAAGGAATACCTTGTAAAACGAATGTATAAAATCATTTTAATGAAATGAAGTTTATTTCAATTTCACATTGTTTTCCCCTAGCTCCTGGATCCTATGATGTTGATAAAGCAGATAAAAAAGTGCATGGATCTTCTCCAGCCTACTCACTGGGTGCAAAGCACAAGGACCGAAAGCTTGAAGATACCCCTGGTAATTATCATTAATGAAATATTATCTTATAAAAGCAAGAAGTCAATTAAAAGAACAATTTATCAAATTCAATAAATCAATCCTCTTACTCATCAATTTTAATCAAATGCTTTTTGTGAAAGATCCATTAATTTTCGACGAACCTTAGTTAGGATGTTCACTATTATTCCAAAATGATCATTAACAGGTACATGAAGACGGCGTTTCTCACCTCACATTGCTGAACTATCCTGGCTGACAGTACCTGAACTATCTTGGCTCACAGTACCATTCTTTAAATTTTTGCCCATGAGTTTCGAAACACCCTGCATTTTGCTTTGCCTTTCACATTACATGATGATATATCTTTATTTTATAATATTAATTAATTTTTGAATAAAGCCATGTGTCACAATCACCATCTTAGGAATCAACTGTTTCTTTGAAATGCAAAGTGATAAATGTAGTTTGAAAAGATTTAACTTCGACAAACATGGACTGTTATCACAGTGTTTTTCTTGTGGAACATAACTCCATAACTGTTTCCTGATGAGTATGAACTATTCCGAAATATACCAAGCTATTATTGCTGTAAATTCATTAGTAACTCATTTAGTTAGAAATATAAATTTGTGATTTATCAATTAATAACAATATTTCTTTAATTTTTATAATAATGCTACTAATAAATTTTCGAATTTTCCTAGCTCCGGGTTCTTACGATGTTGAAAAATCAGAGAGAAGCATACACCACTCTTCTGGCGCAGTAACATTTGGTATTAAGTACAAGGAACACAAACCAGATGACATTCCAGGTAATTATGTGCTTTGTGTTCCCGTGGTTGCTGTAGATGTAATACAGCATAAACTGTAATGACATTTCTATATAATTATACGGGTGTTTCATGAAAAATGGGCAAAACTTTCAAAGATAATGATGCACGGTCAAACAAATAATTTTCACCAAAGAATGTATGATCTGAATTAAAACATGCAAAGTGCTGATTTAGAAACTTAGTCCATGCAAACCAACGTCTGACCTTCTCTCTCACAATCCAGGACCTTAGCCTGGCTCGACACTAATAGATTGCAGACGTGTCATGAGGAAATAGAAAAACTTGTATGTAAATTTTCTCCACGATCAACCATTAGTAACCTTTCCGGAAAGATGGATTCGTTAAGGTGGTTCTGTTGTTTGGACACCGCGCTTGCCAAATTTTTCATTACTCGATTCCTTTTTATGGAGATAACTGAAGACTGTTATGTATGAAACTTCAACTGAATCTGCAGAACTCGTTGTGAAACTTACGGCAGCTGCAGAGGAAGTCCTCGATATGCTTATTGTGATTCAGGATGTTCGTCAATCCTTTTCCGCCGTTCTACCGCTTGCTCTTGTAGCTTAGTTGTTCTTTGAGTGTTTTTTTCCTCGTACAAGAACACCATCTTACCTGTTCACTTTCGACGATGCGTCCGCTGATTAAAGTGGTTTGTTTAGATGTTTACTATCCCCTCTTGAAGTTTCCCCATCTTTTAAGGAATGCCCTGTACAAACGAATGTATAAAATCATTTTAATGAAATGAAATTTATTTCAATTTCACACTTGTTTTCCCCTAGCTCCTGGATCCTATGATGTTGACAAAGCAGATAAAAAGGTGCATGGATCTTCTCCAGCCTACTCCTTGGGTGCTAAGCACAAGGACCGAAAGCTTGAAGACACCCCTGGTAATTATCATTAATGAAACATCTTATAAAAGCAAGAAGTCAAATAAAACAACAATTTATCAAATCCAAGAAATCAATCCTCTTATTAATCAATTTTAATCAAGTGCTTTTTCTGAAAAATCCATTAGTTTTTGACGAACCTTAGTCAGAAAGTGCACTATTATTCCAAAATGATTATTAACAGGTACATGAGAACGACGTTTCTGACCCCACATTTCTATGTGATTCTGAACTATCTTGGCTCACAGTACCACCCCTTAAATTTTTGCCCATGAGTTTCGATCCACCCTGCATTTTACTTTGCCTTTCACTTTATATTAGGATATATCTTTATTTTATAATATTAATTAATTTTTAAGTAAAGCCATGTGTCACAATCACCTTCTTAGGAATCACCTGTTTTTTAGAAATTCAATGAGATAAATGTAGTTTGCGTCATGTGAAAAAAATTAATTTCTACAAATATGAACTGTGATCACAGTGTTTTTCTTGCAGAACATCACTGTATAACTATTTCCCGATGAATATGAACTATCCCGAAATGTATCAAGCGATTATTGATGTAAATTCATTAGTTACTTCATTTAGTTAGAAATATAAATGTGTCATTTATCAATTAATAACAATATTTTTTTAACTTTTATAATAATGCTACTAATAAATTTTCGAATTTTCCTAGCTCCGGGTTCTTATGATGTTGAAAAATCAGAGAGAAGCATTCACCAGTCATCTAGCGCAATCACTTTTGGCGTAAAATACAAAGAGCAAAAAATTGATAACATTCCAGGTAATACTAAACACGATTTTATTATTTCATTGTTTATAATTTCATTTACCAATTTCGTCAGCGTTTAGTAAAATATACAAAACTGAAGTTATCATAAATTAACTAAACTCAGTTATTTATATTTAAATAGCCTGCTATTAAGTTGTTTTTCTGTTAATGGTGTGTCTCATTATTTAAAAATATATATATACCACCTAGCTGCAAACCTTGAGTATTGATTTCATAAAATCGAGATACGAATTCATGAATTTTACCATTATTTTCTAGCTCCTGGAGCGTATGATGTCGTCAAAGCAGACAAGAAAATCCACGAATCTTCGCCAGCTTATTCAATGGGTGGTAAGCACAAAGAACGCAAGCCAGAAGACATGCCAGGTAAAAGTTCTACCAAATGTTTTGTAGAAATAACCCAAGTACAGTGTAATGGTTATATTAAAAAATATAATTTTAAAAAATGCGTAATAAACATTAAAACTAATTTTCATATTTTTTTATTTTTATTCTCTAAAATAAACTAAGAAGCCTCCTGGTATCTTTAGAAAAATGTATTTTAGCTTAATGCACTTTTCTCTTGCGACATAATTTTTTTTGTCGGTGGTTATTAGGTCTCTAAAAGTAATGTTTATTTGCTGCAACGTGGTCCTCGGTTTACAGCACACAATCACGTTATTTGCAGTGTAAAAACGAGTTTATTTTATTTTATTGCAAATGGTTACTGGACTGCTTCAAAGCTATGACTGCAGGGCCTTTAAGGCGTAAAGACTCGCTGAGTCCTTCAATTTAAAATATTATCGGAAATATTTATTCACATTTGAAAGATTTACTGTGTCATTCATATTTTTAGCTCCTGGCTCTTATGATGTTGAAAAGTCAGAGAAAATCATTCATCAGTCCTCTGGTGCAGTTACATTTGGTATAAAGTACAAAGAACAGAAACCAGATGACATTCCAGGTAAAGGTGTTTTCTACTGCTGTAGTAATGATGTTCGTGCATCAGAAAATAATAATGTACATCAATGTGTGAAACAATGCATGTAATGAATTTTAAAGTAATTTGATAAAATTTTTAATTTAAACTGATAATTTTTCTCTTCATAGCTCCTGGGTCGTATGACGTTGACAAAGCAGACAAAAAAGTGCATGGATCTTCTCCAGCTTACTCACTGGGGGCTAAACACAAAGACCGTAAAGTTGAAGAGACTCCTGGTAATTATTATCAATCAAATATATTTTTAAAAACAACAAATCATGTAAAACAAGAGTATTTATAATCAACGATGATTCTTTTGTTATCTCTTATTTATGTACACGATAAAAGGAAAAAGGAATAAATGAAATGGCTAACATCTTGTGCCATCGTATTGGTCAAGCATATAGTCAGTAATTGACCTGGCCATTAGAAAGAAGAAAAAATATATATGTACAGCTGTTGAATGTGCATTTTTCTGATCCAGGGTTGTGAATATATCTTACCACACAACTTGATGTTCAGGAGAGCTAGAAAATCTGAAATGTTTATGAATGGCACTTGATGGTGCCTCATACCAATCTCACTAGCTCAGTAATATAAATTCGTGATGTTTATCAATTTTTAACAATTTTTATCATACTGTGTATTATCCTGCAAGATATAATATTTCATTAATTGTTTAGCTCCAGGTTCTTATGATGTCGAAAAGTCGGAGAAAATCATTCACCAATCATCTGGCGCAATTACCTTTGGTATGAAGTATAAAGAGCAAAAAGTCGATAATATCCCAGGTAAAACTGAAAATGACTTTTATTATTGTTCTTACTTTTATTAAAAAATGCTTTCAGAGTTCTTAATAATAAAATATTTAATTATTTTATAAAATATATAATACATTTTTATAATTATTTTATAAAAAAACTTAAATTATAATAAGTCAACTAAGTTCAAAACTGCACTTGTAAATAAGGAAATTTAAATGAAGTAGACAAGATTAAGTAAGTAATCTGAGGTATCGAAACCTGCTTTTATTCAAATATTTAAATTTTATTTATGGCGCAATAAATCATCGTACATTAAGTGTATCGCCCTATCAATTCTGATTTTACAAAATCAAGGCAGAAATTCTCTTGAATTTGACCATTATTTTACAGCTCCCGGAACGTACGACGTCGTCAAAGCGGACAAGAAAGTCCATGAATCTTCGCCATCTTATTCAATGGGTGGTAAGCACAAAGAACGCAAGCCAGATGACATGCCAGGTAAAAATTGCAATCGCTTCTTTCATAATAATCTAAGCATGCTGCAATAATAATGCTTGATCATTTAATTACACATGTGAAATTAATAATTAGACAAATTCTTAAAATGATATGTTATATCTGTTCATTTTTACTTTCCAAAATATTGATTAAAACTGTCTGATATCCTTACAAAAGTAAGACATTTTTAGCATACTGCACTTCTTTATGCGGCAATATTTTATCGTTAGCGTTTCCACCATACACTGCGTTTACACCAGCAGTGTGTGCAATATCTGTAATCATATTTTGAATGTTACTATTCTGTTTATTGTTTCAGCTCCCGGTTCTTATGATGTTGAAAAGTCAGAAAAAATCACTCACCAGTCCTCTGGCGCAGTTACATTTGGCATAAAATACAAGGAACAGAAGCCAGATGACATTCCAGGTAAAGTATGCTTTCTGCTAGCATATTATAGTTAGTTGAAAAATAATAATATTGAATTCAAAGCCTTTAGAAATTTTAAAGTAATGGAATAAAACTTTATGTTTAAATTCGTAAAATTTCTCTCGCTAGCACCTGGATCCTATGACGTTGACAAAGCAGACAAAAAAGTGCATGGATCTTCTCCAGCCTATTCACTGGGTGCTAAGCATAAAGACCGCAAAGTTGAAGATACTCCAGGTAACAATTATTACTGAAGCCGGTTTTTAAAAACAGAAGCTGATAAATAATGCTTATTTTTTTAAACTAGCTGCGTAATCTTGTGATTCCTTGGAGCAATAAATATTAAAGTTAAACTGCAGAAAAAAAATTTACCCGCTAATGTTTGCTTGTCTATTCCCGTGGATTAGTTTCAGAACCACAAATCCACTAAGCTAATATGAATTTTTAAAACATTAGTCTGCATACATGTGTACTTTCCCATTATCCTTAAATTAAAACAATTATAAAAAAAAAAACTTACTTCCAAGAACTTCCAAAAGTTCCACTGTTTAAAAATTAATAATTAAATGAATCATAACACACCCATTAATAATTTAAAAAATAAAATCTGCATCATTAATAATTTAAAAAATAAAATCTGCACCATTAATAATTTAAAAAATCAGAAAATAATTTTTATTTCTAAAATAGGTTATTTTAAAGAAAATAAAGCCCGTCATTGGTCAGGAGTTCTATAGGTGTTAAAGCCTAACTTGCCGCTGTCGAGAAAATTTGCGAAGCCCTCGGCTTAGGTCCTTTAGTCAGATCATGAGTACTAGCCATTCTATAATCAATCGTAAAGGGGGTAAGGGCAGGTTTCTGCAGGACAAATGTGTAAGAAGAGAGGAATAAGTTTGTAGACACTTCATAAAAGTTGCATATTTGCTAACAAGGGAAAGTTCTATCGACATTTAAAAATCTGCAAGACATCAAGGGAGGACAAAAGATAGAAATGTCCCCAGAGAAAATATTGCTAATCAATTGCTATCATCAACTGCTTGGTCTTACCACAACTTTACAGTTATTGAATGTGCAGTTGTTTCCTCTTTTTCTGTTTAATAGATAGATTTGTAAATTTACTTTATTAAAGAGAAAGTTTAGCAATTCTGGCGACTAAAACTTCCGCATTTTTTCAGAAGACGAACCTCAGACAATTCGCGACTGATGATACACGTTGGCCATCATAGACATTATCACTCACTCAGAAATATACATTCGCCGTGTTGATTAATTTATGACTTTATTGGATGATATCGTTATACTGGTAGTAAAAGTTTTAATTATTTTAGCTCCAGGCTCTTACGATGTCGAGAGATCAGAGAAAAGCATTCACCAGTCATCTAGCGCAATTACTTTTGGCGTAAAGTACAAGGAGCAAAAAGTTGATAACATTCCAGGTAAAAATATATATGCCTTCGATTTTTTAATAGCTCTTATTTTCAAAAGTTATCATTATTATTATTCAAAAGTTCTTACAGCTTTTACTGACGGCTGTATTAACTTAATAAATCAGTTGAACTCAGGAATATACCTGCAGATAAACAAGTTTAAAATAAGTAAGCAAGATTATGTGAGGAGATATCAAAAGCTTCTTTTATCCAAATAATCTATTTTTTTTAACATACAATACGTTATCATTCATTAAATGTGACACCTTACGTACTGCTTTTATAATATTAAAACACTAATTTCTAAATTTTATTTTGTTCTAGCTCCCGGAACGTATGATGTCGTTAAAGCAGACAAGAAAGTTCACGAATCTTCTCCAGCTTATTCGATGGGTAGTAAGCACAAAGAACGCAAGCCAGATGACCTGCCAGGTAAAAATTGCAATCGCTTCTTTCATAATAATTTAAGTATGGTGCAATAATAATACTTGACCATATAAATTGCACAAGTGAAATTAATAATTAGACAAATTCTTAAAACGTTATGCTATATCTGTTAATTTTTACTTTCTAAAACATTGATTAAAACCGTCTAATGTCCTTACAAAAGAAACATATTTTCAGCATACTGCACTTCCTTATGCGGCAAATTTTATCTTCACTGTTTACACCATACGGGGTCGTAAAGTAAAAACGCAAGGTGCGCAACGTCTGTAATTATACGTATTTTGAAGATTACCATTCTGTTTATTGTTTCAGCTCCCGGTTCTTATGATGTTGAAAAGTCAGAAAAAATCACTCACCAGTCCTCTGGCGCAGTTACATTTGGCATAAAATACAAGGAACAGAAGCCAGATGACATTCCAGGTAAAGTATGCTTTCTGCTAGCATATTATAGTTAATCGAAAAATAATAATATTTATTCAAAGCCTTTGGCAATTATAAAGTAATGGAATAAAACGTTATGTTTAAATTCTTAAATTTTCTCTCGTTAGCACCTGGATCCTATGATGTTGACAAAGCAGAGAAAAAAGTGCATGGATCTTCTCCAGCCTATTCACTGGGTGCTAAGCATAAAGACCGCAAAGTTGAAGATACTCCAGGTAACAATTACTACTGAAGCCGGTTTTCAAAAAAAAATTGCTGATAAACAATGCTTTATTGAAAACTAGCTGCGTAATCTTGTGATGCCTTGGAGCAATAAATATTAAAGCTAAACTGCAGAAAAAAAATTTACCCGCCAATGTTTGTTTGTCCATTCCCGTGGATTAGTGTCACAACCACAAATACATTAAGCTAATATGAATTTTTAAAACATTAGTCTGCATATATGCACACTTTCCCATTATCCTTAAATTAAAGCAATAATAAAGAAACTTAAAGCTCAACTGTTTAAAAATTAACAATTAAATAAATCATAACACAACCATTATTAATTTAAAAAATCAGAATATAATTTTTATTCCCAAAATAGTTTATTTAAAAGAAAAGTAAGCCCTTCACTGGAAAGGTGTACTATAGGTGTTAAAGCCTAACTTGCCGATGTCAGGAAAAACTCCGGAGGCCTAGGCTTAGGTCCTACAGTCAGATCATGCCGGCCAACCATTCTATAATCGCAAAGGGGTAGGGGTTAGTGGCAAAGCATATTTCATGAGTACAAATGTGTGGGAACAGAGGAATCAATTGGTAGCCATTTCATAAATGTTGCATGTGTTAAAAACAGAAAAGTTCTATCGACATTTAAAAATCTGCAAGGCATTAAGGAGAAAAAAAGAAAGAAATGTCCCCTGACACAGGGAAAATATTACTAATCCTGTAGCGGCAACTGCTTGGTCTAACCACAAGTGTCCAATTATTGAATGCACAGGTGTTTACACTTTTTCTGTTTAATAGATAGATTTGTAAATTTACCTTATCAAGGAGAAAGTTCAGCAATTTAGACGAATAAAACTTCTGTATTTTTTCAGAAGACTAACTTCAGACAATTCGCGACTGGTGATACCTGTTGTCCATCATAGTCTTATCACTCACTCATAAATATAGATTTGTCGTGTTGATTAATTTATAACTTTAATAAGATTATATCGTCATATATTATAGTAAAATGTTTTAATTATTTTAGCTCCAGGCTCTTACGATGTCGAGAGATCAGAGAAAAGCATTCACCAGTCATCTAGCGCAATTACTTTTGGCGTAAAGTACAAGGAGCAAAAAGTTGATAACATTCCAGGTAAAAATATATATGCCTTCGATTTTTTAATAGCTCTTATTTTCAAAAGTTATCATTATCATTATTCAAAAGTTCTTGCAGCTTTTACTGACCGCTATATAAATCGGTCAAATTCGGTCAAATCGGTCAAAATCGGTCCGCTATATAAATCGGTAACTTTGTTTTCTTTCAAAAAACCCAATATCTCTATAGGGTATTCTCCTTAAAGGTATAAAGGGTATAGGTATAAGGTAAAGGGTAAAGGTATAAAGGTATAAAAGGTATAAAGGGTATTCTCCTTAAAGGGTCTCCCCGGTATCTCTATAGGGTATTCTCCTTTCAAGAATTTTCCTTAATTAATTATTTCCTTAATTAATTATTTCCTTAATTAATTATTTCCTTAATTAATTATTTCCTTAATTAATTAATTATTTCCTTAATTTTTATTTTCCTTAATAAATCAGTCAAACTCAGGAATATACTTGTACACAAACAAGTTTAAAATAAGTAAGCAAGATTATGTGAGGAGATATCAAAAGCTTCTTTTATCCAAATAATCTATTTTTTAAACACAAAACTTTATCATTCATTAAATGTAACACCTTACGTACTGTTTTTATAATATTAAAACACTAATTTCTAAATTTTATTTTTGTTTCAGCTCCCGGAACGTATGATGTCGTTAAAGCAGACAAGAAAGTTCACGAATCTTCACCAGCTTATTCGATGGGTAGTAAGCACAAAGAACGCAAGCCGGATGACCTGCCAGGTAAAAATGCAATTCGTTTTCTTGCAGTTGTACAACGTTTTCTAAGCAAAATGTAATAAACTATGCGACTGAAAGTGATTTTAAATGGTATGCAATATATTTTCTAAAATTCTGATTAAAACAGATTGCTATCTTTACAGTATAAATGTTTTAAAAAGCTATCAAATAATGAAGCGCATACTGTGATTCATTCATTTTATCTTTATCATTTACATCTTAGTCTTTAAGTCAAAGTGCGAATTTACTCAACATCTGCATTCTTATTTGACAGGTTAATGCATTTTATTTCTTGTTTCAGCTCCTGGTTCTTACGATGTTGAAAAGTCAGAGAAAATCACTCACCAGTCATCTGGCGCAGTTACATTTGGCATAAAATACAAAGAACAGAAACTAGATGATATTCCAGGTAAAATGTGCTATCTGCTGGCATTTTAATTTTGATAGTTCATTAAAAAATAATAGTATCTATAAATTTATGAATCAATCCTTGTAGTGAATTTTTAAATAATATCAGTAAAATTTTTATTATAATTCCGATTTTTTTCTTTCTCTAGCGCCTGGGTCCTACGATGTTGATAAAGCAGACAAAAAAGTGCACGGGTCGTCACCAGCCTACACTCTAGGTGCTAAGCACAAAGACCGCAGGATTGAAGAAACTCCTGGTAATTATCATCAATCAAACATATTTCTTAAAACAGAAAACCAAGTAAAAGAAGAGTTTTAATAATCAAGATAATTCTTCTGGCAACCTTTATTTACTTACATAATAAAACAAGAAAGATAAATCATGTCAAAACACTTTCCAACATCATGTCATAAAACACTTCCCAACACAAAAATGTTTTTGCGACAAATTTGCCGATGTATTTTCCTTAAAACTGATGATAGGTGATGATTTGGAGATGATAATGTAGTATTATCACTATAAATGCAATTTTATGAGACCCTGTAAAAAAAATTTGTATTTTTTTCCAACGTTTAATTGTAGAATATAAAAATTTTATACTCATTGTCTTGTGCTAGAAATGTATTAGTGTCTCACAAATGCCACAGACTGTAATGTATTGGGATTATTTTGAGCGCTCCTGTAGAAGAGTTATTAATTATACAAACTCTATTCTCAATGGAGAGCATTATTTTCAGAGCCTTAATGATATGTATGCTAACTTTGTTTTCTTTCAAAAAACCCAATATCTCTAGAATACGTTTTCAAGAATGACTGCCCATAGAGTACGATGCATGGGATTTTTTTTTCTCCAGTAAAAGAGCTATAAATGCTACGTACACCATTTTCAATAAGGTACATAGCAGATGGACAGACGAACAGACAGGCAAACCTAAATCATAAACACTTTTCAACCTTGTTGGAAAGTGTTAAATAAAAACTTGTATATATTTAGTGCTCAACGTTATTCAAAATTTAGCTTTTTCAGAAATTATAATAGAAATCAAAATACTTTAATAGAAAAAAAAATTCAATGTAAATAACTTAATAACGACATTTACTAAAATAGTATTAGATACAAACTATGAAGTAATTTTACTCGTTTCAAGATTCAGCTAAAGTAATACGCTCAAGATTTTTGCCCAAGCACCACTAGGTATCAAGCGTTTGCATATTTTGTGCTTTTTGTGTTTTATAAGATTCGTTAAACTTTTCCTGTGATAAGAAAGGTGTACAGCATTACCCACCTGAAAAAGCTCTCAAATTTTACGTAGAAAAAAAAAGCGTTCTGTGTAATGATAAAATTAAAAAATGTAAGTTAAAAGAATAAGCATAGTAAATACCTAATGCATTAAGCAGTTTACCATACTGTCCCATTTTTATAACTGAAAAAAAGCTCCCAGTACTTTTACAATAAAAATGATTGTAGTGTTTTGCACTTAAATTTTATCTTAATGTTTACAACTTAGGTCCTTAAGTCGATAGAATGTTTAGTCGATTTTTAAATTCTTCTCGGGAGTTAAGCTGTTGTCTTTGTACATTGTTTTACATTATTGTATTTTATCCTATATCTTTATTCCTATTTATTTCACTTTTTTATTTATTTTCGTAGCTCCTGGATCCTACGATGTTGAGAAGTCAGAGAAAGTCATTCACCAGTCCTCTGGTTCAGTTACATTTGGCATAAAATACAAGGAACACAAGCCAGATGACATTCCAGGTAAGATGTGCTATCTGATGGCATTCTAATATTATCAATTCAATATATATATATATATATAACAGTATCTATAAATGTGTGAATCAGTGAGAATCACAATTTGTGTGTAGTGAATTTTAATTTCAATTTTTTTCTTTCCTAGCTCCTGGGTCCTATGATGTCGACAAAGCAGACAAAAAAGTGCACGGTTCGTCACCAGCTTACTCGCTGGGTGCTAAGCACAAAGACCGAAAAGTAGAAGAAACCCCAGGTAATTATTATTGTCAGAGAGATCTTTAAAAACAACAAATCAAGAAAAATAAGAGTTTATTTAACAATAAACAATAATTATTTTTGTGTCCTTCATTTACGTGCATGATAATGGAGGAATTCATACATTTAGTGTTCAATTTTATTCAGTTCTTAGCTGAATCAAAAATTATAATCCAAATAAAAATGCTCTAGTAGAAAAAACTCCAATGTAAATAACTAGATAGCAAAATTTACTTTACTCAAATAGCGACAAATACAAATTATGAAATACTTTCTGCTTAACTTAAGATTTAGCTAGAACAATAAACTTAAGATTGTTTCCCAAGCACCACTAGGTATCACGTGTTATTATGTTTTAAGCTATTTCCGTTTCTTAAGAATTATTAAACTTTTTCCGTGATAAGAAATATATACGATATTGCCCATCTAAAAAATGCTATCAAGTTTTCTGAAGAAATAACTCAAGTACTGCTCAATGATAATATTTGAAAATATAAAGAATCACGTAACAATTACACAAGACATTAGAACGATTTTTCGTATGTTCCCATTTTTATTACTGAATAAAAATTACCTGTATTTTTATGATAAGAATGATTTTAGCACAATGAACTTCATCTTGCGATGCATCATTTATCTTACTGTTTACAATTTAAATGGTCTCTTAAGTCGAAGAAATGTTTGATATTTTTTCAAATTCTTCTCGTAATTCAAGTTGCTGTCTTGTGTGCCTCGTTTTACCCTACGTAATTTACACAATAATCTTATTCATATTTGAAAACATATGTGTTTGAAACTTATTTTATTTCTTATTTCAGCTCCTGGCTCTTATGATGTTGAAAAGTCAGAGAAAATCATTCACCAGTCTTCTGGAGCAGTTACCTTTGGCATAAAATACAAGGAACAGAAAGCAGATGACATTCCAGGTAATGATGATTGGTACTGCTACAAAAACATGCTGTTGCAGTCGATAATAATAATGCATATCAGTGTGTGAATCAATGAATGCATACAATAAAATTTAAGGGGATGGTGGACACCCAAATAATCAAAATTGGCAAAAAAAAAAAAATGTGTTTTTTCTTTACATACTAATATTCTACAGTCAGAGGCGTAGCCACGGGGGGGGGGGGTTAGGGGGTCATAACCCCCCCCATGAGGAATTTTTTGCCATACAAAATGTATATTCTTCACTCCATTATCACACACATGTATGCATATATGTGAGTTGCAGTAGTCGTAATCCCCCCCCATGAAAAATTTCTGGCTACGCCCGTGTCTACAGTTAAAGCTGAACCATGGAGAAAAAAACCGCGCATGTTTACGGCAATTTTTTAAAAAGATATTAGGGTTTGAAAAAATTAAAAGGGACAGTTAAATGTCCACAAAAATGCAAACAAACGCGTAAATAAACACGTCACAATTTTTATTGAACGTTTTACAAAATAAGCTAATATTCGAATGAAATTATTTTAAAAATATGTTTTGTGAAGGTAAAATCATAAATAAAATTATTCAGAAGAGACGGTATTAAAAGGTAAATGGAAAATGACAATTTAAACTGTATTTTCTCCAAATCAAGTTTTTTGTGATTTTCTTGCCTTCAAAATGCTCCATGCGACTTAATTTTGGTCGGAATTGTACAAAATTTACTACAAACATTCTTCTCATATATTAAAATAAATCTGTGTATCCTTTTTAAATAGGGTCAAAATTTCGATTATGAAATTTCACTTTTATTTACGAAAACTGAAAAATTTCGGGAAAGTTTGGTATATATCCATGAAAATATTTCTAAAAAATTAACTACTCGGTTGAATCAAAAACCGATACACAGACTTTTTTAAGTACATTTTTATGCTATTATAAAACAAAATTACTAAAAAAAAGTTAAAATTATAACGCATGAAGCATTTTTTGAAACTAAAAAATTAATTAATTTTTAATTAATTACTAATATTTAAAAAAATTAAATTTTTTTTCAGTTGTTACAATGCTTTTAGTTTAATATATTAAAATACAAAATTTCATAATCCTATCTTATTAAATAAAAAAAAACTTTTTAATGTCCACCATCCCCTTAAGTGACCCAATAAAATTTTTAATTTCAGTTCTTTATTTCTCTCTCTATCTTTCACTAGCTCCTGGCTCGTACGACGTAGAGAAAGCAGACAAAAAAGTGCACGGAACTTCACCAGCCTACACCCTGGGTTCTAAGCACAAGGACCGAAAGCTTGAAGACACTCCAGGTAGTTATAATAACTGAAGCATGCCTTTGAAAACAGAAAGAATGAATATTAGTTTATTTAAAAGCCAACAATTATTATCCTGGTATCCCTGAGTTATACGTTCACAATGAAAGAAGACCTCGTATATTTAGTATTTTCGGTTCCAACTGTGTGTCTTTAGAGTTATTATTTTGTTAAAGTTATAATTTCAGGATATTTTTTTTTCTTTTGTAATAATATTTATATATAAGACTTTCTCCAAGAACTTCTGGAAATTTGGTTTTTACACGTACTGAAGATTCAGTCTTTAATAGATACTGTATTGAGTGTCCATTAGAAAAATATCAAATTTAATCGTTAAATGTTATTTTTGGTATGCTATAAATATGCCATTCTTAAAAGTCTTTATTTAGCAGCAAACAAAATGACTATATGGTATGAATATGTTGCCTCTGAAAACAACTAACGTTTCCAGCAAACATGTATTACAATCTGTTTTCTTGTTTCACTGTTAGATAGTTCGACCCTGATGTGGTCTTAAATTCGTACGGCGATACCATTTTTTTTCAATATGCACAAACCATTTATTAATTAGTAACATGATCTACTAGTTTATATTATTAGGTAGTAAAATTTCATAATTTCTTTAGCTCCAGGCTCATACGACGTTGAAAGGTCAGAGAAAATCGTTCACCAGTCTTCTGGCGCAGTTACCTTCGGCGTAAAATACAAGGAGCAAAAAGTTGATGACATTCCAGGTAAAAATAAACTCCATTGATCTTTAATTTAACCCACTTCAGATTTATTATCATTTTTATTAATAAGTCTAGGATGTTAATAAACTTTAATTTGATTAAACTCATTAATAGAAAAAAAACGCTTACGTGGTCTCAGGATTCCTTTCTAATCAGGATGCATTTCTAAAAGAAACAACGACAGTGGGCAACAGCGATTTTTTTTTTACAAGCAAAGAAGCAGCTTTTGTTTATATTCATTGAAATATAATCTCTATTTTTTTAAAGCGAAAATTCGGCAAATTTTGCGCTAACAATACTTTTCCAAAATTGAATCGAATATAAGTTTTTTTTGTCAACTGCATTTGGAGAAAAAATTCAAACTCTAGTATTATCCAATGGTAATTTTTAAAAAAGTATTACTAGCTCTTTAATCAACAGATTTACATGAAATAAATTCAAGCTCATTACTTAACGCGTAGAACATTTATTACAAAGTTGGACGCTTTATGCCGAGTTAGCTAGGATCGCACAGTGATGCCAAGAGAATCGCAAAGTTATTCTTGGGAGTTGGCGACCTTTAGCAAGAAGGGGGCAGAACCATGTTGTATAAACTTAATTTAGCTAATACTAAAGTGCTGTAATATCAATAGTGTCATTTTAAATACATTAAAAATTCATTCATTCTAGCGTATATATTGCTTTCATTAATGCTTTTATTCATTTACTTTTATAATATGATATATTGCTTTTATTAATTCACTCAAGAGAAAAACTGCCAAGTTTTACTTCTTTTTCATATATTTCTTTAGCTCCAGGAACGTATGATGTTGTTAAAGCAGATAAGAAAATTCACGAAACTTCTCCAGCATATTCCATTGGGGGTAAACACAAAGAACGTAAACCAGATGACATGCCAGGTATAAAAGCACTCAGACATTTTTCACAGTAACGACTATTGATAACATTCTAAAACATAAATTCTGAGAATAACATTAACGAGTAATAGATAATAAATAAGACATTTCAAAAGATTCTCTTTTTTTTCATTCCTATTCTCTGATATTGATTAAAAACCTTTAGCTATTTTTAAAGTAAATGTTTTTATCAACTCATTATTTCACTTTTTTTAATGTGGCCCTTTTTGGACTTAGAAGTGCGAAAGTTTTCATTTAAAATTCAAATTTTACTGTGAGAAGATGATATTTTGTGAGATTTGTTTTACATGATGCATCTCTACAGAAAAACTTCCATTCTTGAAAAGTTACTAATTCATTTATTTTCTCAGCTCCTGGCTCTTATGATATTGAAAAATCAGAGAAAATGATTCATCAATCATCAGGTGCAGTTACATTCGGCATAAAGTACAAGGAACAGAAACCAGATGATATTCCAGGTATATCTTATCGGATGAATCCTGGTTTAACACACTGCTGAGGCAATTTGGTGCTAATCATGTAAATGTGGCAATTTTTGTGTATAGTTTATGTTGCTACACTTAATATCAATCAGCATTTTCTATTTTGTGATTTAAAAATAACAAATTATGTAAGTAAAATCTCATTTTTTCAAAGTTTCATTTCTCGTCTATTTTAATATTTCTGTAGTCATCATATTTTAACTCTTCGAATTTCTTCTTTATGCATTTTTAAATTAGTTAGCTTAAACTTCTGAATTTTTGCGTTCATCTCTAGTTTGTGTATACTCCTAGAGACAAGAAAAGGAAACACACCAAACTGCTGATTTTCGAAATCGCGCCAAGCAGTGGGTTAAACAAGGAATCAATCCTTTTTTTCCTAATCACCGTGGGATTATGATACACATATGCATTATCCATGAGCACATATAAAATATATGTATGCATATTTTTTTTTAGCTCCTGGATCCTACGACGTTGACAAAGCAGATAAAAAAGTGCACGGATCTTCTCCAGCTTATTCCTTGGGTGTTAAGCGCAAAGATAGAAAACCAGATGATACTCCTGGTAATAAATAATATTAAAGCATGCTTTTTAAAATACACTAACGAATACAGATATTTCATTTAGCCCAATTCATGATCGATAGATTATTTGTTCTATTAATGTGCATGGTGCTGAAACGAATTATTTTTTACAGAAAAATCACTAAAAATACTGGTGTTAATTGTATTTTGAGGTAAAGGTGAAAGGTAAAATAAATAGAAACTTTATGTATGTACATGATTGTTATATGTATTCTTGTTATAAGTATCATTTTATGTATGTTTCTTACACAAAGTTTTTATTTATTTTAAATTGTTTGTTATTCTACACTTAGAATCAAATTTAGCACGATTGAAACTCAACAATGTGATTGCTTGAAGAAATATGTGCTCAACCATTTAATTCTTTGCGAGATTTGCAACAGCTATGTGTTATGGCAAAATTTAAGTAACTTACTATTTTACAAGATGTGCTTTTCTTGTAAAATAGTATATTCAGTTCTTTTAGTAATATTCAGTTTAGTAATATTCAGTTCTTTTTCTCAAAAGAACTGAAATAAATTAATAATTCTTCAAAAGAATAAAAATAAATTATTAAAATTAATAATAATAAATTTATGTAATATTGCGTGCGAAAAATGAATATTATGTAATTCTCTTTAATAAATTTAAATGAGTGCAGCAAAATTTTTCATTTTTTTTTTTCAAGCTCCTGGTTCTTACGATGTAGAAAAGTCAGAGAAAATTGTGCATCAGTCATCCGGAGCAATTACTTTTGGTATGAAGTACAAAGACCAAAAGGTGGACGATACGCCTGGTGAGAATTACTTCTAGTCTATTTTGCTCGTTAAAATATCGCATATCTTAAAAAAAAATCAACATAGAGACTAGGGTCAGACATAACTTTCATAAGAAATGTATGTTCTAAAAACGTGCAAAGTAGGAGAAAGTAGGGATACTCGATCCAAGGCCTTTTTTGAATATTAAAGAAGTTTAGTAAGTACAGTGAAATTTAGTAAGGCAATACATTCTTTCTGGTTAGCTGATGACATGATAAAAGTAAGAACAAAACCGCTGTATTCATTACTAAACTGTAAGATCAATCATAGTTTCATACTCCAAAAGAAATATTTTGGCTCTGCAAGTACACATGTTTTAAAGGATTTTATTTAATTGTGAGGCTTTCGTTTAATTGTTAATTTTCCTCTGCTCAAAATTAGGTACACTAACATACAAACTAACCTTTATGTACTTACTAGCAAATGGTTGCATTTAGAAAAAGTGCAATTTCGGATGCTTTACCCAAACCACATAGCGCTATTTAACTCAATATTTGGTCACTTCTGAAATTGGTCATTAGTTTTGGTACGTAAAGAAGAGAAATTGTGATATATAAAATAAATATTAATTAAACAAAATTAAATTGATTTTTAATGTATTTTATTTATTAAATATTAAAGTGATTTTTCTTAAAGAACAACAATCATTGTCTTAAACTATGAATTCATGAAAACGATAAGTAAATAGTAGGATTTAGCAAGAAATCATTTTTCTTAATTTCAGATTGTCTGTTAATAGTATTTCTTTTTAAATTTTACTCCAGGACCAAAATTAATAACTAGTTTGAGAGCATATACACACGCAAAATAAATAAGTAATAATAAAAAAATCATTCCAAAATTTATTTTTTAGAATGTGAGGATTTAAAAATTAAAAAAGCTATCGATAAAATTTACATTTCCTAATTATTTAATTTAAAAATGATTCTTTAAATATTAATTCTTCTAATAATTTATTTGCACTATATTTTCATTTTTCTTCAGATATCGATAACTTTATAACCAGATTATGCTAAAATGGGCATTTGTACTAAAAAAAATGTGAAAGTCATTAAAAAATCTCTATGATGAAAAGTTTTCCTGTCTCCTTCAAATTGTAATCGAACATGAGTAGATTACCTTAAAAATTCTCCCACAAGTGTTTCCATTACCAAGACCACAGAGCTCGTGTGCATAGAGAACAGAAAAATAAAAATAAAGAAAAATTGCTGTACATTTAACTGTCAAAATTGTGATTAAAAAGGCAATTTTGGCTTTTGATCTGTTTTGTGATAAATCCCAGTGTTATTTTTCTTTTTCTTGTAACTTTTTGATTAAAGAAATGGAAGTATTTCTAAATATTTTTTAAATAATTTTATACAACCAGCTCCAGGATCTTATGACGTAGGCAAAGCAGATAAGAAAATACACGAATCTTCTCCAGCTTATTCTCTTGGTAGCAAACACAAGGAAAGAAAGCCTGACGAGATCCCAGGTAAAAATATTAAACAATTGATTGCTTGTCACGAACTACAATCCTAAAGAAACGACTAAATCTAACAATTTCATACATGAAATTATCATACTTGACGATGAAATATTTTCTACATAGGCATCGTATAGGTAACCGAAAAAACAGAGTTTGCGGTATCGGAAGTTTTGGTTGGTTTTCTCCAGATGCAACGTAAATAAGCGTTAGAGACTCTTAACAAGTCTTCTGACCGAGTCTCCCTTGCATAGCTTTGCCTCAAGACAAATTAACTTATGCAATTGCATTATTAAAATTTTTTTGCACTAGGGTGCTATTTTGTTCACGACCAGATTTTGTCTGCATGACTTTGTAGGCAGGTTTTGAAGACATTAACTGCCATGGTGAAGATCTTTGCAAATGTTTATGCCAAATTATGATACGCTTTTGATATATAGCACTTTAATGAGTATTTAAAATCTGAAAGTGTTTCAGACTTTCTTACTTTTTTCTTTTTTTCTTTCTATATATATTTTTTCACCATTTTTTTATTACTCACATGGAATCTTACAGTAGATACTTAGTTTAAAATGCATTGCCTTAACTACTACATTTTTACTTCGAATTGCAATGTGCTTTTTAAGAAGAAATATGTAATACTCAAAATTTACCTTCAACATTTTAGCTCCTGGTTCTTATGATGTTGAAAAATCTGAAAAAGTTATTCATCAGTCATCCGGAGCAATTAGTTTTGGTATCAAGTATAAAGAACAGAAAATAGATGATATTCCGGGTAAATATGAATTTCTCTGGCATTATCAATAAATACATAAAGACATGGAGTAACTTTTTCAAGCAGAAGTACCCCTTTAAAAAGGCTATGTGTTTTCAAATGAAGTGGAATGATAATTTTCTCTTCTTTTTTTTCCCTATATTCTACCAGCTCCTGGTTCATACGACGTAGAAAAAGCAGACAAAAAAGTTCATGGATCTTCACCAGCATACTCTCTAGGTGTCAAGCACAAAGAACGCAAACCTGAAGATGTTCCAGGTAATGGAATCCGTAAAATCTCTTTAAATGTCCATTATTTCAATCGAATCATTTGCACACAGAAGTTCAATTGGGAAGAAAAGTCCTCCACTTTCTAACAGATGTATGGAAGAGACCAAAAATACACCCAGAATCTTATTAACTGTAACAATATCTACTATTAAATTTACAAGATTATGAAATATGGTGTTTGGAATCAGTCTGCCATAGGCCAAGTGCAGCATGTGCATCCGCACAAAGCCCACTAGGAAGGGACTCGAAGTACCGTTATTTTCCAAAATCTAATCAATTAAATGGCTTAAATGTAAATTCAAGCACAGGAGCGGTTAGTTATGGTACTGATTGGAATCATATTCAACACACTTAAACTACACTTAAACTAAATAGTATATTTTCTATATTATAAAATACATAATTTGCAATTCATTACTTTTAAATTAAATCAATTAATTTTTAAGCTCCTGTCCTTTACGATATCCAGAAATCAGAAACGATTATTCACCAGTCTTCAGGAGCGATTACTTTTGGAATGAAGTACAAGGAACATAAAGCAGACCACATTCTAGATAAAAAATTTTAACTATAAAAAATGTTCTCATAACTTTACGAAAATTATTGATTAAATCAAAATTGAAACAACATTGTTTTTTTCTTTGACCATTTCAAATCAAAATATAATCGTAAAATATATTTCAACAGCTCCAGGGTCCTATGATGTAGAAAAAGCAGACAAAAAAGTCCACGAATCTTCTCCATCTTATTCACTTGGCATGAAGCACAAAGAACGCAAGCCTGAAGACATGCCAGGTATTACGCTTTAATTAATTATTCAATGTATGTTGTTTTATGATGCATGCGGTAGTAATGTGTACGTTAATCTGTGCATCCTTAGTCGCCATACAATTTTTGCAAAACAAGGTTTGGTTCTGAAATACTACTGTGCCTAGGGATGGACTGCGAGACAGAAATTTGCGAGACGAGACAGGGATTTGCAGTTATTTTGCGAGACCAGACAGGCACATTTTACATAGTGAAATAGGGATTTTTGCGAGACGAGACAAAGCTTTTCAGCAATTTTGCGAGACGGGACAGCCTATTTTTCATCTTGCGTCTATCTCTAACTGTGCCCGTGTATGTTTGCATGCCAGGAGATGGCAGGACACATTACAATGTGTCGTTTACAGACACTTGAGCCGAATTGATAGCCATAATTGTGGGCCTCATCATGGAGTAGCGGATTTTTATATATCGTCATCCCTCGTAAACTCCCAGTGATCGCGAATTTTAACTGTTACTTTTTTACTAGAAATCGCAATATGCTTTTTAAGAAAAAATATGTAATACTCAAAATTTATTTTCAACATTTTAGCTCCTGGTTCTTATGATGTTGAAAAATCTGAAAAAGTTATTCATCAGTCATCCGGAGCAATTAGTTTTGGTATCAAGTACAAAGAAATGAAAGTAGATGATATTCCGGGTAAATATGAATTTCTCATGCATTAACAATAAATACATAAAGACATGGAGTAACTTTGGTTTACTTCAGCTTGAAAAGGGGTTACGTGTTTTCAAATGAAATGGAACGATAATTTTAAATATCTTTTTTTTTATATTCTACCAGCTCCTGGTTCATATGACGTAGAAAAAGCCGACAAAAAAGTTCATGGATCTTCACCAGCATACTCTCTAGGTGCCAAGCATAAAGAACGCAAACCTGAAGATGTTCCAGGTAACGAAATCCATAAAATCTCTTTAAATATCTATTTAATTTAAAAAAAATACATTTTTCGGAATATCACAGATAAAGTGAGCTAATTAATTTTAAATCATAAGAAATGTTTCAAGCATGGTTAACCTAATAACGTACAACGGAACAATGGAACTTAAAAAGATTAATTTTAGTTTCGTCTCATTAGGTGCCATGTTCAAATCCAAATTAGTATACAAGCTGCCTATATATTTTGCTTTAACGTGTTAGTAGCTGTGTAGTGAGTTTAAATGGATAAACAATGCCCAATTTAGCATTTACACCTGGGTTTGAAAATCCTCATTGCATTTTTAAAAATATTTTAAGGGCATTGGTTTGCAGGAGCATCTTCCTCCTTGAATGAACTAATTCTGCTTTTTAATTATTTTATATTGGAAATAAAATTTTACAGAGTTCATTGTCATAAAAATTAAATTTTTATGATATGTACAAGCAGCAAATTTAATTTGCTCGTCCATTACTTGTTTGGCAAACCATCAATGTTTACGAAGTATAGCAAAACAGATGCCGTCGCAATGGTTGGAACTGGTTTCACTTTATGATAAAGGGTCTTCAACATTTTGCCCACAGGCCTTACGTGCCCATTATTTCAATCGAATCATTTGCACACAGAAGTTTGGTCGGGAAGAAAAGTCCACCACTTGATAACAGATGTATGGAAAAGACTAAAAATAAGCCCAGAATCTTATTAACTGCAACATCATGTACTATTCAATTTACTACAAGATTATGCAATATGGTGTTTTGAATCAGTCTGCCACAAGGCAGCTGCAACAAGTGCATCTGCACAGGGCCAATTTGGAAGGGTCTCAAAGTTCTGTTATTTTCCCAGACCTAATGAATAAAAAGGTTTAAAGGCTAATGCGTGCCCGGAGAGATTAGTTACGACACTGCTTGGAATCATATTCAACACTTAAACTAAATAGTGTAACTATAAACTATATACTTTGTGATTCATTACTTTTAAATTAAATCAATTCTTTTTCATCTCTTTTTTAAGCTCCTGGCTCTTACGATATTGAGAAATCAGAAAAGATTACTCACCAGTCTTCAGGGGCGATTACATTTGGAATGAAATACAAGGAACATAAAGCAGACGACATTCCAGGTAAAAATTTTGACTATAAAAAAATTTTTTCATAACGTTTCGAAAATAATTGATTATACAAAAATTGAAACAATTTTTCTTTGAGCATTTCAAATCAATGTATAATTGTAACACATATTTCAACAGCTCCAGGATCCTATGACGTAGAAAAAGCAGACAAAAAAATCCACGAATCTTCACCATCTTATTCACTTGGCATGAAGCACAAGGAACGCAAGCCTGAAGACATGCCAGGTATTACGCCTCAATTAATTATTTCATATATGTTGTTTCAGAATGTATTCGGTAGCATTGCGTGCGTTAATCTGTGTATTCTTAAGTCGCCATGCAATTTTTGCTGCACAAGGTTGGCATATCAGGTTCTGAAACGCCACTAAGCCCAATTACTTTTTTTACTAGAAATTGTAATAGGCCATTTAAGAAAAAATATGTAATGCTTAAAATTTACCTTCAACATTTAGCTCCTGGTTCTTATGATGTTGAAAAATCTGAAAAAGTTATTCATCAGTCATCCGGAGCAATTAGTTTTGGTATCAAGTATAAAGAACAGAAAGTGGATGATATTCCGGGTAAATATGAATTTATCATGCATTATCAATAAATACATAAAGACATGGAATAACTTTGGTTTTCTTCTGCTTGATAAAGGGTATTTGTTTTCAAATGAAATGGAATTATAAATTTCTCTTTTTTTTCTATATTCCACCAGCTCCTGGTTCATATGACGTAGAAAAAGCTGACAAAAAAGTTCATGGATCTTCACCAGCATACTCTCTAGGTGCCAAGCACAAAGAACGCAAACCTGAAGATGTTCCAGGTAATGAAATCCATAAAAGCTCTTTAAATATCTCTTTAATAAAAAAAAATACATTTTTTGGTTTATTACAGCTAAAGTAAGCTAATTAAATTTTAAATCGTCAGAAATTTTTAAAGCATAGCTAACCTAACGGAACAATTAGTTTTGTTATCAAATATAAAGAACTGAAAATAGATGGTATTCGGGGTAAATATGAATTTCTCATGAATTAAAAATAAATGCATAATGACATTTAATAACTTAGGTGCACTTGTGGTTGAAAAGTTTATGTGTTTTATAATGAAATGGAATGATAATTTTATCTTATTTTTTTCTATATTCTACCAGCTCCTGGTTCATACGACGTAGAAAAAGCCGACAAAAAAGTCCATGGATCTTCACCAGCATATTCTCTAGGTGTCAAGCACAAAGAACGCAAACCAGAAGATGTTCCAGGTAATTAAATCCATAAATCCTCTTTAAATGCCCATTATTTCAATCGAATCATTCACACAAAGAAGTTTGACTGGGAAGAAAAGTCCTCCACTTTCTAGGAGATGTATGGAAAAGACCAAAAATACGCCCAGAATCTCATTAACTGTAACATAATGTTCTATCCAATTTACAAAATTATGAAATATTGTGTTTGAAATCAGTCTGTCACAAGGCAAGTGCATCCGCAGAGGGCCCACTTGAAAGGGAACATTTTGCTAAACCTAATCAATTAAAAGACTTAAATGCAAATTCATGCACAGGAACGGTTAGTTACGGTACTGTTTGGAATCATATTCAACACTTAAACTTAATACCCTATTTTCTGCACTATAAAATATATACTTTGCAATTCATTACTTTTAAACTTAATTAATTCTTTTACAATTCTTTTTTAAGCTCCTGGCTCTTACGATATTGAGAAATCAGAAAAGATTATTCACCAGTCTTCAGGAGCGATTACTTTTGGAATGAAATACAAGGAGCATAAAGCAGACGACATTCCAGGTAAATATTTTAACTTTGAAAAAATGTTCTCATAACTTTTTACGGAGATTATTGATTACACAAACATTGAAACAACATTGTTTTGTCTTTGAGCATTTCAAATCAAGATATAATTGTAACACATATTTCAACAGCTCCAGGATCCTATGACGTAGAAAAAGCAGACAAAAAAATCCACGAATCTTCACCGTCTTATTCACTTGGCATGAAGCACAAAGAACGCAAGCCTGAAGATATGCCAGGTATTACGCTTTAATTATTTCATGTATGTTGGTTTAGAAGCATTCGATAGTATTGTGTAAATCAAACTGTGTATTCTTAAGTCACCATACAATTTTTACAACACAAGGTTTGTATATGTGGTTCTGAAAGGCCACTCTTTGTTTCCCAGGATATATTGTCCTCCTTTGTAAATTCCCAGCGATCGCCGATAAATTTTTGGAATGCATAGCCTTAACTATTACTTTTTTACTACAAATTGCAATATGCTTTTTAAGAAAAAATGTGTGAAACTCAAAATTTACCTTCAACATTTTAGCTCCTGGTTCTTATGATGTTGAAAAATCTGAAAAAGTTATTCATCAGTCATCCGGAGCAATTAGTTTTGGTATCAAGTATAAAGAACAGAAAGTAGACGATATTCCGGGTAAATATGTTTTCTTATGCATTAAAAATAAATATACGAAGACATGGAGTAACTTTGGTTTACTTCTGGTTGAAAAGGTTACGTGTATTCAAATGAAATGGAATGGTAATTTTAAATATCTAATTTTTTTGTATATTCTACCAGCTCCTGGTTCATACGACGTAGAAAAAGCTGACAAAAAAATTCATGGATCTTCACCAGCATACTCTCTAGGTGTCAAGCACAGAGAACGCAAACCTGAAGATGTTCCAGGTAATGAAATCCATAAAATCTCTTTAAATGTCTGTTTAATATAAAAAAACACATTTCTTGGTTTATCATAGCTGAAGTAAGCTAATTAAATTTTAATTCGTCAGAAATGTTTAAAGGATGGTTAACCTAATAACGTTCAACGGAACAATGACACTTAAGAAAGATTAATTTTAGTTCCGTCTCATTGGGTGTCACGTTCAAATCGAAATTAGTATACAGTGTATCTATCCATTTTGCTTTAACCTGTTAGTAGCTGTGTAGTGAGTTTAAATGGACATACAATGTCCAATTTAGCATTTAGAAGTGGGTTTGAAAATCCTCATTGTTGTTTTAAAATCTTTTAAGGGGGGTTGGCTTGCAGGAGCATCTTCCTCTTTGAACGAACTAAATCTACTTTTTTAATATTTAATACTAGTAATAAAATTTTGCAGAGTTAATTGTCATGAAAGTTAAATTTTTATGCATATTTAGAATCACCAAATTTAATTTTCCCGTCCATTATTTATTTGACAAACCATCAATGTTTAAGTAGTGTAGCAAACCAGTTGCCGTTGCAATGGTTTCCCTTTATGATACAGGGTACTCAACATTTTGCCTACAGGCCATAAGTGTCCATTATTTCAATCAAATCATTTGCACATGGAAGCTCGTTCGAGAAGTCCTGCACTTGCTAACAGATGCATAGAAAAGACCTAGACTAGGCCCAGAATATTATTAACTGTAATATCATGTACTATTAAATCTATAAGATTGTGAAATATGGTGTCTTGGAATCAGACTGTCGCAGGCCAAGTGCATCAAGTGCATCCGCACCAGGCCCACTTGGAAGGGGCTGAAAGTACCGTTATTTTCCAAAACCTAATCAATTAAAAGGCTTGATTGCGAATTCATGCACAGGAGCTGTTAGTTACGCTACTGCTTTAAATCATATTCAATGCTTAAACTAAATAGTATATTTTCTGCAGTATAAAATATATACTTTGCAAGTTCATTACCTTTAAACTAAATCAACTAAATCAATTCTTTTTTAAGCTCCTGGCTCTTACGACATTGAGAAATCAGAAAAGATTATTCACCAGTCTTCAGGAGCGATTACTTTTGGAATGAAATACAAGGAACATAAAGCAGACGACATTCCGGGTAAATATTTTAACTAGTATAAGAAATGTTCTCATAATTCTTTTCAAAAATTATTGATTATAGAAAAATTGAAACAATTTTTTTCTTTGAGCATTTCAAATCAAAATATGATTTTAACACATATTTCAACAGCTCCAGGATCCTACGACGTAGAAAAAGCAGACAAAAAAATCCACGAATCTTCTCCATCTTATTCACTTGGTATGAAGCACAAAGAACGCAAGCCTGAAGATTTGCCAGGTATTACTCTTTCACTAATTTTATCATCTATGATGTTTCATAATGTATTCGACAGCATTGTGTACATTAAGCTGTTTATTCTTATTATTAAAAGTGTCGTTATACTGGCTTTTGAGACACAAGTTTAGGCATCATTATGTACATTCTAAATCCTTGGTTCTAAAAAACCACTTAGCCTGCTTATGTTTGTGCGTTTGCCAAGAGATGGCAGTTGACATTACAAAATGTGCTGTTTAGAGTTTACTGAATTATAGCCAAAATTTTAGGCCACATGAGAAGTTAGGGGCTTCTATGTATTGCCATCTGTCATTAACTGCCAGTGACCACCGAAATGTTTTTGGAACTATGGATTAACCCTTTCTGGACAGCATCGGCCAAAATGGGGTCTGTAAGTTAAGGACTATGATACTATTGCATAATTCAGAGTGGTTTTCAAATGAAACTGCACTCCTCCTGTTTCAATTCCTTATGAAAACTTTACCACTGATACAAACTTCTGTTCTGTTCTGTTGTATTTCATGTATATCGAATTTGTGTGTTTGGCTCGAAGCCCGCTTATAAATCCTCCTCAAAAGACAACACGAGGGGGAGTGCCCTCCGTAGGGGTCTTTCCAAAGAGTCCTAACCCGTATTTACGCAAAGTTTTGGAGAAAACCACAGAAAACTCCGAAGGTTTAATTCAACGGACACGCGATGGGAACCGAACCCGGGAACCTTCACACTTCGCCTGTCTACCATTTCTAGTGACATAGCCAGTGTGCCATGGTGTGACTCGGAGGGAAACGTCGATTGAATGAGCACGCTCAACTCGTTTTTGCAAGCGTATAGGGAAAAAAAATTAAAAAAGCAGCGAGCGTGTATGTTTGGCGAATTTTACTTTATGAAACTGCCGGATTCTTGAGGTAGTAAGTTTTCCCCACCTGCTTGAATTAAAAATCTTAAACGCGCGCGTACGCCTGAAGAACAAATACACCTTGTTCTTCAGGGCATGGCTCACTGGGATATATACAGGCTGTCCCAAAAAGCTCCGTTTTTCCGTACGAGTAAATTTTCGCTTCTTCGCCGATTTGTCGCTTTTACCCAACGAATCACTGTTGCCATCTCTGCCGTAGAAAATATGCCTAAAATCAAAGCTAAAAGTATCGAGGAATGGATAACAATGGCCGCATTCGTAAACGCCAAAGAAGTTGCACTCGTGCAACGAGTTTATCGTTTACGAATGCGGCCTTTGTTATCCATTTCTGGATACTTTTAGCTTTGATTTTAGGCATATTTTCTCCGGCAGAGATGGCAACAGTGATTCGTTGGGTAAAAGCGACAAATCGGTGAAGAAGCGAAAATTTACTCGTAAGGAAAATCCCATAGGAGAAACTGGTTTTCGGACAGCCTGTATTTATCCAAGTGAGCCATGTTCAGGGATACGCTGCGGTCGTGAGCAGTTTCTGAAGGTGCCAGTAGTTAAAAATACCCCCACTTTCTGATGAATATATACGGATTGTGGTAGGTATCTCAGGAAAGAATGTAAGAGGCACTAAACGACACATTTGTTAACATGATATTGCTTTTTCTGGCAAAATAAAGCGAGTTTTCTACAAATAAATAAAAAATAATTGTTCTTTTATGAAATATAAAAAATAAATATAAAGAACTAAAGAATAGTTACTGCTTTTATTCATAGCTCCTGGCTCATACGATGTTGAAAAATCGGAAAAGATTGTTCACCAGTCATCAGGAGCGGTTACCTTCGGTATAAAATACAAGGAACAAAAAGTAGATGACATCCCTGGTAAGTCCTGTTTCTGAACAAATTCTTGTTGCATTTGATTTTGACAAACCTTTTTATATGCAAAACTTATGTATGTATGCACGCATTTCAATAGCTCCAGGTTCATATGACGTAGAAAAAGCAGATAAAAAAATCCACGGATCTTCACCGGCTTATTCCCTTGGTATGAAACACAAAGAACGTAAGCCTGATGATATGCCAGGTATGTGTCTTTTTACAATTTCCATGAATTTCAAAATTGTTTTATAGTTTTGTCCTCTAAACCAGACATATGATCTTCAATTCAAAAGTTTAATATAGGTAAATAGTTACCTTTTATCTGACACGGCTGACATACATGGCCATTGGAAAAAAAAAAGGCTTGTCTTTTATTTAATTCCCCACGCGATGTATCAAAAGCATAAACCTCTCCTAAACGAAAGGTGTAGTTCTTTTTGTAGGGCTGAAATTGGATAAAATAACTCGCAAGCGATTTATGAAAAGTTATAAAACAAATATATTTACAATTATTTTTTAGAATTTAAGGTACAGAATATTAATTATAACGTTTCTAACAGTAGTATCAGATAGCTGTTTTATTCTAAATAAAGAGTTATAAAACAATAGGTGTATCCGCATCAAAGTTTTTCTAAGTTCGAAGTATGTTTTGCTCGTACGGAGGCACTGCGCAAGTTGTCTGGAAAATTGGTATCAAATTTATGCAACTTTGTGGGTATTAAAATTTGCATACAGTTTTTTTATTTCATAGCTAAAAAATTACAGTACTATGAATAAATTTTAAACTTTGAGAAACAAATTAATCTTTTCATACATTTTTCTAGCACCTGGTTCTTACGACGTTGAAAAATCTGAAAAAATTACTCACCAATCTTCAGGAGCAGTTACCTTTGGTATAAAGTACAAAGAACAAAAAGCGGACGACATTCCAGGTAATTTCTATTTATGAAACATTTTTACTGCTGAAAAAATATGCTTTAAAAGTATGTTCTTTAAATTTCTAAAGAAAATGCAAACTTTTTCTTCCATATATTTCAATAGCTCCTGGATCATATGACATAGAAAAAGCAGATAAGAAAATCCACGGGTCTTCTCCAGCTTATTCTCTTGGCATGAAACACAAAGAACGTAAACCTGATGATATGCCAGGTACGTATGTCATTTTCAGAGTTCGTGAATTTCAAATATGATATTTAAAATGCATTATGCTGTAAAAAGTTATGTAACTTTATGAATTAAATTCTTTGTGCAAATTCTGTCATATCATAGTTACAAAACTACATCATTACGAATTAATCTTAATCTTTGAAAATCGAATAAATATTCTTATGTATTTCTCTAGCTCCTGGTTCTTACGATGTTGAAAAATCTGAAAAAATTGTTCACCAGTCTTCAGGAGCAGTTACCTTCGGTATAAAATATAAGGAACAAAAAGCGGACGACATTCCAGGTAATTTCTGCTTTTAAAAAATGCATTTTAGTTAAATTTCAGTGAAGGGAAGAAAGAGTTGTTTGTAAAATAGTTTTCTTTAATTTTCCAACGTAAATGTAAGCACTGTCTTCCATATATTTCAATAGCTCCAGGATCCTATGATGTAGAAAAGGCAGATAAAAAAATTCACGAATCTTCACCGGCTTATTCTCTTGGTATTAAGCACAAAGAACGCAAGCCTGAAGACATGCCAGGTATTAGCTTTCACATATTAAAGCATGATTCATAAGATCGTATAATGTAATAAAAATTTCGTAACTATACATATCAAAACCTTTATTTAAAAAAATGCAAGATGGCTAGAATTAAAGTTCTGCTATAAACAGCATTCTGAAGATGAAATTGGCGAGCAGATTGCCTCCGAATTTTGCATATGGAGTAAGCACTAAGTGCGCTCAAGGTAACAATTTGCATGGTGAAATCACTCAAATTAGTTAAATGTGCAAAAACTATTTCGTAAATGTTGTAATTATTTGTACATTTCAAATTAGCCATTTCCATTGTTAAATTTGTTGTTCTTTCGTGCAAAAGCACGACCAAGTGGATTTTTTTAAATGTACTTTTTTCAAAAGTCCTAGAGATCTCGTGTATAGTCTATACCAATTTGGTTACAAGGGGTAAAAACATCTTTACCTCAGTTTTAGAAAGAAATCACCAAGATGTAGAATGAGGTAGTGATTTTCCCCATGATTAAGTTCCTATTTGTATCTAGGCTTGCTTTGTAGTAATCTTTCTTTTCGCAATGCCAAAAATTCATGTCATTCGATCTCAAATACATATAAGAAACAATTATGAGAGAATTTTTATTTTTTAAGTTTTGCTAATATAATTCTCAGCTATTCTTTAATGACCTAAAATACACCTCCGATTAAGTATTAACCAATGTCACCACTACGCACGTCTCAAAATAAAACAGGTGATCCCACAATGAACCAGTGTAGAAAACACTGAACATGGTACATGGAAGAAGTGTGAAGGCCCTGCTATCGGGTACAATGCGCGGCTGTCGATCTAGTGGCCTGGAGTTTTGGCTAGTTTTCTCCAAATGAACATGAATACGGGTTAGAATTTCTTCAAAAGTCCTCTTCTCAAGTCCCCCACCCCCACCCCCAGTAGGCAGATGTCTCTTGTATAGTCTTGCCATAAAACAGAAACACAAAATAAAACAGCACTTGCGCAAATGATTCCTTCGTTAGAATTGTCAAATATTTGATGTCTTCTGACGACAAGAGGAATAATTACTTTCATAGTTTAATAAGTTTTAACTGCAAAAGGTAAGTTCTTTACTCAGATTATCACGGGCTCCTTTAAATACGAAAAATTCTGTTCATATTTAAAAAATAATTTAAAATATTTTGTTGTTCATGAATAATTAGAATAGATTTTCCCCCAGAAAACTCCGCCCAAATGGTTTTTGCGCCAAATAATTTAAAATATTTTGTTGTTCATGAATAATTAGAATAGATTCCCCCCCCCCACAAAACTGCGCCCAAATGGGTTTTGCGCCAAATAATTTAAAATATTTTGTTGTTCATGAATAATTAGAATAGATTTTCCCCCAGAAAACTCCGCCCAAATGGTTTTTGCGCCAAATAATTTAAAATATTTTGTTGTTCATGAATAATTAGAATAGGTCCCCCCCCCCTCACAAAACTGCGCCCAAATGGGTTTTGTGCAAAAAAGGCAGCGCCGATTAGTATTGCTGTATATACATCACACCGTTAAAAAGCTATATTATTTCAAGTGAACTTTTTAAGTTTTAGAAGCAAACAAAAAGTAATGAATGATTTTTATTAAATCATTAGCTCCTGGTTCTTATGATGTTGAGAAATCTGAAAAGATTGTTCACCAATCATCGGGAGCCATTACATTCGGCATAAAATACAAGGATCTGAAGATAGACGACATTCCAGGTGAGTCTTCTTTAATCGTTCTTTTTATTGGATTTCAATAAAAACAGTAAAAACATCAGTTTTTAACTTAAAAGACTGTTACTAAAACTGATAAAAATGAATCTGAACAGCTTCAGGATAAAATATATTTTTTAAAAAATTTTATTTACTGTTTTATATCTTTAGCTCCAGGATCGTATGACGTGGACAAAGCAGATAAAAAGATCCATGAATCTTCACCTGCTTATTCTCTTGGCAAGAAACACAAAGAACGCAAGCCTGAAGAAATGCCAGGTATATACAGCTTCCATGAGTTCTATGCATGATGCATAAGAATGAAATCAGCTGTATAAATAATGCTGTTTTAAATGTTAACAGTTTTATATGAATTTTCTTCTCTTCAGGGTAAAAAAAGTGACAGTATTAGAATTTACTTTCTAAAATTTACTATAAATAAGAAAATTATTTTTTTTACTCATTCATTTAGCTCCTGGTTCTTATGATGTAGAAAAATCTGAAAAAATAATTCACCAGTCTTCAGGAGCTATTACTTTTGGAATGAAGTACAAAGAACAGAAAATAGATGAAATTCCTGGTAATTATTGTTTATGTATTGATTTTTGATGCGTTTTATGAACAAAAATATAACATTTGTTTTGTTGAAAGTTTCAATCAAAGCTTAAATATATGTGCAAATATTTGAATAGCTCCAGGATCATATGATGTTGAAAAAGCAGATAAAAAGATTCACGAATCTTCACCGTCTTACTCGCTTGGCAAGAAGCACAAAGAACGCAAGCCTGAAGACATGCCAGGTACATGTTTTTGATTAGCTTTTATGAATTTTTTCTGGGATGTTTAAGAAAATTTGCTATAGAAATGATAAAACGTGTGCTTTATACTGTAAAAAGGTATACAATTTTATGCGGATGGTCATGTCAACATTTCAGTAACAGCAAACAAACAAAAAAATCATGTTTTTAATTTATTCGCATAGCTCCTGGATCTTACGATAGTGAAAAATCTGAAATTATGTGCATCAATTTTCAGGAACAATTTCTTTTGGCTTAAAATACAAAAATCAAAAGTAAACGGTAGTTTAGATAAAATACAATGTTTGTAACTCAATAGTGTTAAAATGAATTCTGTTAAAATGTAAAAAATTGAATTAAATACATTTTGAAACTTGTAAAAGCAACTATTTAAACTTTAACAAAAAACATCCAAAAGAAATGGTGTTTAAAAGAAAAAAAATAAATCTTTGTAAAATAAAATGCATAAGATTGATTACTAACTTTTATGTGTTACTTTACAAACTTTCAATTATTTTATTTAAACTTTATATTAATAATATTTGTGTAGCTCCTGGAACATATGACGTAGAAAAAGCAGATAAAAAGATCCATGAATCTTCGCCAGCTTATTCCCTTGGAATGAAGCATAAAGAACGCAAACCTGAAGATATACCTGGTAAATAATTATTATTTACATCCAAAAATTTTTTAAAGGTGTGGTTAAACTTGGATTCAAGTATAAGTATGAGAACAATTTTATTCATAAATTTATAGGTACCATATACGCATGCTATAGTTTCTGTGAAATATACCAGCAGGAGTCATTTTTCTTTCAATAATCTTTCAGACATGATTTCATGGTTTTAAAGAATGTTTTCTAATTGTCTTTTTTAAAAATTTGAAAGTATTTGAGAAATAATATATACTGAAGAACTAATTTTATTATTCAAATAGATATATGAGATCATATATAAATCGTTTATATGGTTATTTCGGTTGATTGATCGTATTTATTTTTTTCTCATTGTCATAGGGTAGAAGTAAGTAGATTTTACTTGACATGATGTTATTACTCTTTTTATTGGGGTGGGGGGTGGAATTCATGTTTTATTTTTCCAAAAAAAGTAAAGAAAAGGAAAAGAAATCAGTTATCTGCAGTTATTTTATCCTAAAGTTAAACGTCCTGAGTCATTAATATTTCATAAAATAGGTTCTCAAATACTGCAGTGAAACAATAATCCACTAATTGAAGCTAGTGAATTGAGAAAAATAAAATAAACGAAAAACAGTTGTTCTATACGAAAAATTTTAATTTAAATGTAAATTGATGATAAACGAAAGACGTTTCATTAGCAACATGTAACCAATTATATATCTAAAACAAAATTAGCAAATAGTCACCCCTAAAGAGCGAAAATGTATATACCCTAAAGTATATTCAGTTTTTAAAAGAATAAGTGTTCAATTGTCTGTAATGAAGGTGGAAATTTAGAACTTCAAAAAGAAATATTTACTCTTTTTAAAAATAATGTTGTTATGAAGACTCACGTTTTGAACTTTGAAAGATACAATAAATTCACACATCTGGAGTTGGATAATTACGCTAATTAAGAATGACTATTGACTATTTTTGCTTTAAAGTATACCACTCTAAAATTTATCTTCTGTTTTTACTAGATTTAATGTGTTTAGTATATTTGAGTGAAATATTTTCTATACAGGCATCGTGTAAGTAACCGTGAAAACAGTGTTTGTGGTATCCGAAAACATGCCATTCCGTGCGGCTGTCTATCTAATTGTCTACAGTTTTGGTTAGTTTTCTCCATGTGTAACGTTGTAAGCGCTAGAGCTTCTTAAAAAGTCCTCCAATTAAAGCAGCTCCCCACCCAGGCCCTTGTGTAGCTTCATAATTGCATTATTCAGCTTATTTTATGCACTTTTTATCTCTATGTGCATTTGTATGTATATGCTTTATTGTTTTATCTGTATGTACATATATGTAGCTTCTATGAATTCTATGTATGATGTTCAAGAATGTAATCGACTAAATAATTTATGCTGCTTTAAATGTTTAAAGTTTTATGCGATTTTCCTTCACTGCATGGTAAAAAAGTAGCTGTATAAAAATTAATTTTCTAAAATTTATTAAAAATAAGAAAGTACTTTTTTTACTCGTTCATTTAGCTCCTGGTTCTTATGATGTAGAAAAATCTGAAAAAATAATTCATCAGTCTTCAGGAGCGATTACTTTTGGAATGAAATACAAAGAGCAGAAAATAGATGAAATTCCTGGTAAATATTGTTAATGTTTTGATGCATTTTATGAATAAAAATATAACATTTGTTTTTGAAAGTTTCAGTGAAAGCCTAAATATATTTACTCATATTTTAATAGCTCCAGGATCTTATGATGTTGACAAAGCAGATAAAAAAATTCACGAATCTTCACCGTCTTACTCACTTGGCAAGAAACACAAAGAACGCAAGCCTGAAGACATGCCAGGTACATGTTTTTGATTAGTTTTTATGAATTCCATTTGGGATGTTCAAGAAAATTTGCTATAGAAACTATAAAACTTGCGCGTCATCCAGTAAAATGTTTACAATTTTACATAGATAGCCTTTTCAACATTTCAATAACAACAACAACAAAAAAAAAATTCATGTTTTTAATTTCTTCATTTAGCTCCTGGATCTTACGATAATGAAAAATCTGAAAAGATTGTGCATCAATCTTTAGGAGCAACTTCTTTTGGCTTAAAAATCAAAACTAAACTGTGGTTTAGATAAAATACAGTGCTTTTTACTTCATGGTTTTTTAAAATGAATTCTCTTAAATCTGAAAAATTCAATTAAATACATTTTGAAACTTGTAAAAAGCAACTATTTAAACTCCGACAAAAAACATACAAAAGAACTGATATTTAAAAGTTAAAATAAGTAAATCTCTGTAAAATAAAACGTTAACTTATACGGACGTTATATATAATTTATACGGGGGAATTCAAGTTTCATTTTTCCAAAAAATGTAAAGAAAGGAACAGTAAATCAGTTATTTGCAGTTATTTTACCCTAAAGTTAAGTGTCCTGGGTCATTATTATTTCATAACTAATGTGAATTAAGAGAAATTTGTTATTAAGTGACTGAAGAAAGTGAATTAAGAAAAATGTGAATTAAGAAAAATTTGAAAGAAAGGAAAACAGTTGTTCTATACGGAAAATTTTAATTTAAAAATGAACTGATGAGAAACGAAAGACATTTCATTAGCATTATGCCACTCATGTTTTATGATATTTAGTTTAAAATAAGTTAACGTTAATAAAAGACTAATACCTAACTTTTATGTGTTACTTTACAAACTTTTAATTATTTTATTTAAACTTTGTATGAATAATATTTTTGTAGCTCCTGGAACATATGACGTAGAAAAAGCAGACAAAAAGATCCATGAATCCTCGCCAGCTTATTCACTTGGCATGAAACATAAAGAACGCAAACCTGAAGATATGCCAGGTAAATATTTATTATTTACATCCAAAATTTTTTAAAAGGTGTGATAAAACTTGGATTCAATTATCAGAACTATTTTATTCATAAATTTATAGGTACCATATAAGCATGCCATAGTTTCTATGAAATATACCAGCAGGAGTTATTTTTCTATCAATAATCTTTCAGACATGATTTCATGGTTTTAAACAATGTTTTGTAATTGTCTTTTATAAAAAATTTGAAAGTATTTGGGAAAAAAATATATACGGAAAAACTACTTGTATTATTCAAATAAATATATGGGATGTTATATAAATCCTTTATTTTGTTATATCGGTTGATTGGTCGTGTTCATTTTCCCCCATTGTCATACGGTAGAAGTAAGTAGATTTTAGTTGACATAATGTAGTTATTCTTTTTTTTTTTGGGGGGGGGGGGGAAATTCAAGTTTCATTTTTCCAAAAAAAGTATAGAAAGGAACAGTAAAATATTTGCAGTTATTTTACCTTAAAGTTAAGCGTCCTGAGTCATTATTATTTCATACAATATGTACTGAATTATTGTAGTGAAAGAATAATCGAATAATTCAAGCTAGTGAATTAAGAAAAATTCGAAAAAAAGGAAAACAGTTGTTCTATACGGAAAATTTTAATTTAAAAATGAACTGATGAGAAACGAAAGACATTTCATTAGCATTATGCCACTCATGTTTTATGATATTTAGTTTAAAATAGCATAGCCTTAGATATTAACTTTTTTGCTACAAATTACAGCATTCTTTTTCAGAAAAAATATATAATATTAAACCCGTACTCCACTATGTTGGGTGCATTATGTAAAATTTGTCTTCTGTAATTGTAAATTCGCCTTTTAAAACTTTTTAGCGCCTGGTTCTTATGATATTGAAAAGTCTGAAAAGATTATTCACCAGTCAACTGGAGCAATTACTTTTGGTATTAAGTACAAGGAACAGAAAGTGGACGATATTCCAGGTAATTTCTTTTTATAAAACCTTATCTGTAATATGTATATATGTCTGTAAATATACATAAAAATTAATCTGTATAGTAACTGGAAAGCGACTGGCAGCAGCCCCAACAGTGGCCGAGATCATAGCACTCTGAATTGGGATACGGAAGGTGGTTCAAAACCAAGTCGGGTCCGCCAACCTAGCCATTCGGAGTTTTCCGTGGTTTCCTCCGAAACTTAACCTAAATATCGGTTAAGACCCTTACAGTCCCCCAATATTGTGTTGTCCGCTTGAAGGGGATTTATAAGTGGGTTCTTCTGAACCAAGCACACAAATCCGAAATAAATGTCACGAAAACAAACAGACAAAGACTGCCAGCAAAATAGCCAGAAAAAGTCAGTTCTGTCTGTGAGTTTTCGAATTATCCGGATGGTAACTTCCCTTTTGCAAAACTTGTTTCATAATGAGGTAAAATTAACACAAATTTTTAAATAAACAATTTTTAGCTGATGTTTTAAAATATACATTATAATGTACATATACATTATAATATTGTGTAATAATATATATATATATTAATATATATATACATCGGGTAATATATATATACATTGGGTAATAATATATATATACATTATAATATACATTATAATATACATATAATATACATTAAAATATCACAAGACAAACATCATAAGAACCAGGCGCTAAAAAGTTTTAAAAGGTGAATTTACAATTACAGAAGACAAATTTTACATATTTATTTGTGGATCCAAACTAATATTTTTACTTTTAACACTTTTTATTTTTCAATCGCCAGAACAGAACTCTCGACTTTCGAAGCTATTGCTTTTCTCCACTACACGCTGTGAGGCAGAATTACCCAGGTTCTTTACCTCAAAACAAAGCCATGATAAAGGAGCAAGGCATCGTAAAGTGGCATTTACATTTTATTTAACGTATCAGTATATATATAAACTTCAAAAATATAACGTCCTGTGGTAGCCTGGCAGACCCCAAAGAGACGCAGCTTTTCAGGGCAACAGCAAAGCGAAAAGTGTGTCAAGAAAAACGAAAGCCAATAGAATAGTAACAGAAGCAAAATACGCGAAAGGGCACGCCAAACAAAGTGCGAAAATATAGAGGCGCCAGTAGGCGTTAAATACACGTCTATATAATTATTTTTGAATCCCCGACGCCCCAACAGGATAAAGCAAATAATCTATCAGCTAAATTGTAACCCAAAATGGAAGTCAATGTTATTTATAGATTTGATACCATATATGGTCACAAACAAACCATCGAAACTGAAACGCTAAGCTTTACAAATGCAAAAGTGAAATTAAAAAAGGAAAACTAAATGAAAACGGAAGATTGCTTTTAAATAAGGCAGGTGCAGAAATAGAACTTTACAGGCGATGGAAAGAAAATCCGAATCGAAAGTGCAAAGAGTAAATTTTAAACACGGATTAAATTTAGAAATAATTAACAATTAAGTAATTGATAATTAAAATAATATATGTGGTGATCTGCATCACACACGCTATTTGATTAAAGTTTGAAGCGGAGGTTATTTTATTATTTATTTAATTTCGAAACGGGACTCTGGTAGGTAAAATTCCTTTCATGAAATTTACAATTTGAAATTCGCGATCAAGTGCAGTTCAGTAATTGTTAGCACAGTCTAATTATTGGCATAGTAAGAAAATAATTTCGATTCGCACAAATATATGCTTAACATTTACTGTTAAACTACTTGACCGATCGGTGTAGAATTTTTTACAGGCATGCTTATTAAATTCTTTAAAAAAAGAGGGGTGGGATACGTTGGTTGCTAAAAGTATCTGAAAAACATCCATTTATGGATTTTTCGTTCAATATTAATGCTCCGTTTAAACGAATGTGAATTCTTCATTAAAGTATTAATTGGTTATAACTTAAAATCTAATTACTCGTAAGAGTGCATTTGGTGTCAATATTTCTTTTCCATAAAATGTCTAACGGAAATCGATTTACCTTGCAAAAAACAAAACAAACACGGAAATTAACCGTTTTCGTATGGAATTTCTGGAATTTCAAACTTTTTCCTTGGTTTAACGGAAATATACTAATTCACGGGAAAAAAGGTCATTTCTCTGAAAAACAAGGTTAGAAATATCCTGAAACTTCAGATTATTTTTTAACTGTGTAGAGCATGAATATTTTTCAAAAAAATATTCAACATTTTTTTTAAGTAAGTGATTATGTGCCATTCAACTAGAATCAAAATTTAAAATTTTTGCTCGTGTTATTTTTTAGCTCCTGGCTCTTATGATGTTGAAAAAGCAGACAAAAAAATTCATGAGTCTTCTCCAGCTTATTCTCTTGGTATGAAGTACAAAGATCGCAAACCTGAAGATATGCCAGGTAAATGTATTTCTAGAATATCTATTATTCAAATATTATATGTACAGAGAATAGTTTGAAAGAACAAATTTAACATGATGATATTTCGGTGTAAAGATCTTTTTTTTTTTTTTTTTCAACGGATTAGGCATGCCGATTAGGCATTGCCCGCTGCAGTTGTCCGAAGCTACTGTAGCTATTTTATTATGGGGGCAACCAGTAGGCGGTCAGCGTTACCCCCTATGAAGGGACGGACAAGTTAACATCCATGCACAAGCCGGAATTCGAACCCTGACCCGAGGCGTGATAGAATGGTTCTTAAACCACTACACTACCAGGGCGGCCCGATGCAAAGATATTAATTAAAATTTCAGTTATCGAGATTGATTGAAATAAAAGTTTTAGTTGAAAAAATCCTTATGTAGAAAAGACCTCAGATAAATAAATTTCTTCTTCTTTTTTTTTTCAACGTGGGAATATATTTTCCCAAAACGGTTCTATGTAAAGATTTTTTTTTACGCTCTCGTAAATTATAGCATTACTCCGTTACAAAAAATACACTAACTTCACTAAATGACCTTGGTTACTAAGGTAAACTAACTGGGATTTCTTTTACAAACACATGACGTCATAAATTAAAAATTACGTGAGATTGATAAACTGTGCCACAAATTCTATTTCGTATGAAAGTAAATTCCCAATTTGCGTGTATCTAAATAGCTCCCCGAGGTTACACAGCTTGATCTTTCTCACGATGTTAAAATAAATAAACTATTTTCTTCTGTTGGAGGATTTAAATATTTAACTGAGCATTCCGTATGAAATGGTTTTATTTTTTTTTTACTCGGGCGTGATCTTTTAATTGTTTTAGTTATATAACGGCAACATTAGATTATTAATTAATTACGTAATATGTATTAAAGCGGAATATGCCTTGCTACTAACCATTTCGTTTATATTAAATAAAATGTTTTATTTTTACTTTTGTTAACGGGTGCTTTAGAACTAACTAAAAAGTAATCCTACGTTAATATATCCCGCCATAGTTTCAACAGAAGAGAGAGACTACCTGAATTATTTTTTTTAATTAGAAGTGGTGCATTTGTTCTCTAATCGTGTTGTAAAGGAACAAAATTAATTAAATCGGCCTTTCCTCAATAAATTGAAGTTTAGCTTGTTTACCTCCATTGTGGCAAAGAAAAAATGCTGACACAGGAGGGGGTCCACAACGTTGTATCATTGCAGCAAGGTAGGCGAACAGGCTAAATCTGGTTTCAAGATTAGAAAAAAAAAGGAAAGAAAAATCTGCACCTTGGAAAAATTCCGTGCATGCTAGTACGTTTGAGCATTTTTTACAATCATAAAAAAAAATTGGTAAAATCATGTGTACTTTTTTAAGGAATATCATTTCTATATAATTTTGAGAAATAGTTTTGGGTAAACATATCTTAGGTTTCAAAGATGCGGGTTCATTATAGTGAAAACTGAACGTCAGTTAACAGAATTTTTCGTCTCAGGAACTTACAGGATTAAGATGAGAAGTTTACACTACTGAACTGGCAACAGTGGGCACGTTAAAAACATCTTTTAAAACTAAATGGGACTGCATGTATAATGAAACCGTAAAATTGCGATTTCACTGCTTTGTGTTATTAGCCGTTCCTTTACCAGGAGAGTTAGTTTGGGGAATAGACGTCGAGTATCACAGCAATGCAGCAGCGGATCCAGAAAAATTTTGAATCCATGATTAACCCTTTAACGCGCAGTGTTCCCGCTCTTGGAACACCAAACTCTGACGTTTTGACTGTTGCCAGTCACGAAGAATAGATTTGATTTCTATAAAAATAGTTGCAGACGATATAGCTCCACGAGAATCCTTTACTTTTTAGCACGTCATTTCCCGTAAAAAAATGGTCACGATTATTTTTAACAGCACTGACATCGGCTGAAAAATGAAAGAATGCGAGAACAGCCGGATAGACTGCCCAATGCTGAAAAAAGGGCAGCCGTTGCCATCGCTCGACTTAACGACCAGCAAGGTGGCGGATGGTCGAAACGTTCATCACGTGCCACAGATCTAGAGACCCTTTTTTACCGCACAGCCAGCTTCGTCAAAAAAGGGTCTCTAGATCTGTGGCACGCAATGAACGCTTCGATCGTCTCCCATCTTGCTGGTAGTTGAGTCGATCCATGGCAACGGCTGTCCTTTTTTTCAGCATTGGGCAATCTATCCAGCTGTTCTCGCATTCTTCCATTTCTCAGCAGATGTCAGTGCTGTCAAAAAGAATCGTGACCATTTTTTTACGGGAAATGACCTGCTAAAAAGTAAAGGATTATCATGGATCTACATCACCCGCAACTATTTTTATAGAAATCAGATCTGTTCTTCGTGTCTGGCAACAGTCAAAACGTCTGGCAACAAACTGTTGGCAACAGTCAACAGTCAAAACGTTGAGTTTGATGTTCCCAGAGTGGGAACACTGCGCAATAAAGGGTTAAACTTCAATTCTTATATACTTTAAGCGCAATGATTACTGTATGTAATGTTGGAAATTTTATTATACTAAAATAAAATATCAATCATTTATGGATTTATGTAGCTCCCGGTTCTTATGATGTCGAAAAATCTGAAAAGATTATCCACCAGTCTTCAGGAGCGGTGACATTTGGTATAAAATACAAAGAGCAGAAGGCAGATGATGTTCCAGGTACAACTCAAAATTAACTCTCACACAATAATATTTCAATGCATGTTAATTCACTATAATCAATAAAATAAAATGAGATCATTTCTTTCATGCTATTGTTTCATGATTACCTTTCCAGCTCCCGGCTCCTATGATGTTGAAAAAGCAGACAAAAAGGTCCATGGATCTTCACCTGCTTATTCGCTTGGCATGAAACACAAAGAACGCAAACCTGAAGACATTCCTGGTAATTTCTCTCCTTTAAAAAAAAATAACGATATTTATTTGCGTGTTAAAATGTTGAGACATAAACGATCTCTATATTTACTGAATGGTTAAAAAAAAAAAACTTTTTTACTACCCTTGAAGTTTTCTGTGAAAGAAAAAGCAAATATTTCTTCAGATTGTAAACTTGTAATATATCAGGTTGTAACGAAAGTTTTCCGCCAAATCTGCCTGAAAAACTAACTTCTAACTCCTTAGATAACTAATTTTGAACTTTCGGTACCAAACCTGCACAGTGTCACATGATACAACACTAGTACTTAAATCTGTACTCATAATTTGTTGATAATATGTATCTGACTTTTTGCAACACAAATGGAAGTAAATGATGGTTCTAATCCTCTAGAGTGATAGTTCCATTTGGGACACCTTATACTTAATGATAACTATATTTTTTTACAGATTTCACAACACAGTGTTATAAAGTAAGCCTCTTTCTTTCAAATGCCAAAAATCGTTCGACAAAATATGAGCAAATACGCCAACGCGAACTGTGTGCTGACGATGTTTGCGGTGGCGGGAAACTTTCGTTACAACCTAATATTTTGTAGCTCTAATGTAAAACGTCAAATTATTTTTGCGTTTTTTGAAGTTTTTATTAGATGGCTCTGATATGTCGTTCCAGCTCAAAATTCGTACTCGAATTTTTACTCACTTCCTATCGTCCAATCTAGATGAAACTTTCCTTACACTCAGTACTACTGTTTGTATTTTTCCGATATTATTAAATTTTTTCATTTATTTAATGTTTTGTCCTAAAATTCGTGGAGATTTTTTCACTATCATAGCAAAAATTATATATTATTTTACATTGCAGTAAGTTTGCGAGCTTCAATATTCTCTCAAAAATTATTTTGTACATTTTAGTCTTTCTTTAAATTCAAAAACGTCATTTAAAAAACCCGTTTCACTCATTTTCTCAATTCTGTTTTTAGATTGTATAGGAAAAACCGACAAAATTTCATAAGTTATTTTACCGTCTACATTTTAAATTAAATACAAAATTTACATATGATGAATCCGTACATAATGCATTTATGCCTTTTCATTAAAAGCTATTTCTTTAAAGCAATATCTTTAAGGAAGAACAACTGCTTGTATTAATTATCAAAGGCAATTCTAAAAACAGTTAGAAGTATTAGGTGGCACGTAAGTACTGTCATTTTTCTCGTATATCGATATTTCGCTTCGTCAAAGCCACCGAAGTTAACAATACGAAATTTGGTTTTGCATGTGAATTTATTAGAATAGGTCCCGACTGTATTTTTTCAAAATTTGTAAGCTATGGAGGGTAAGGAGGGGTTCAAAATGGGCTTTTAACAAATCCCACGTAATCTCGAATAAAAAAGAGAGATCCATAAAATTCCGGCTGTAAAATAAAACACTAAAGTTAAATTTCAGTACATATTGAATATCGCCTTCCAATCATTGAAAAAGGAGCGTGAAAGAAAAAAAAACATCAGTGAAGTTATGGCTTTGCAAGACCGTTATCGATTTTGATGTGTATAGGACTTATAGTTTTTCTACAGGGCTACGACAAAGATTTCTTTTACATTATGGCCTATGGGGGGAATTTCTTAAAAGTGCGCTAGCGTTTAAACGGTAGATTCGATTAAGCTCAAATTGGGTATATATGTTATAAACCACCGTTGAAAGACCGGTATTGATTTTGGTGTGTATAGGACTTATAGTTTTTCTACAGGGCTACGACAAAGATTTCTTTCACATTATGGCCTACGGGGGGAATTTCTTGAAAGTGCGCTAGCGTTTAAACGGTAGATTCGATTGAGCTCAAATTGGGTATACATGTTATAAACCACCGTTGCAAGACCGGTATTGATTTTGGTGTGTATAGGACTTATAGTTTTTCTACAGGGCTACGACCAAGATTTCTTTTACATTATGGCCTATGGGGAGAATTTCTTGAAAGTGCGCTAGCGTTTAAACGGTAGATTCGATTGAGCTCAAATTTGGTATACATGTTATAAACCACCGTTGCAAGACCGATATTGATTTTGGTGTTTATAGGACTTATAGTTTTTCTACAGGGCTACGACAAAGATTTCTTTTACATTATGGCCTATGGGGGGAATTTCTTGAAAGTGCGCTAGCGTTTAAACGATACATTCGATTGAGCTCAAATTCGGTATACATGTTATAAACCACCATCCTAAGACCGGTATTGATTTTGGTGTGTATCGGACTTATAGTTCTCGTACAGGGCTACGACAAAACTTTCTTTTATATTATGGCATAATGGCATATGGGGAGAAATTCTTGAAAGTACGCAAGCGTTTAAACGGTGCATTCGATTGAGTTTCAATTTGGTATATGTTTGAATTATTCATCGATTAAAATTTATTTAAGTGCTTGGTAATGATCTTAATCGTAAGTGTTCGGAAAGTCGAGTGGAGTCACTGCAGATTTTTTTTTTTTTTTTTTTTTTTTGTAATTAAAAACTCGTTGTAATATAAGTTTCCGGTACAACTAGTACTTATGCAAGAAATGGATTTTTAATTTTTTTGTTTTTTTTTTTTTTTTTTCAAATTTATGGAAATTTTGTATGAGATATAATATTTTGTAAATATGTGCCTTATCAGGGTTTTTTTTCTTATCTGTAGCTCCTGGTTCTTATGATGTGGAAAAGTCTGAAAAACTTATTCATCAGTCATCAGGGGCAATTACTTTCGGTATAAAACACAAAGAGCAGAAGGCTGATGATATCCCAGGTAAAATTTAATATTTCCTTCAAAGCACTAAACTTTCTTCTGCAGGCCCTACTAGTAATTTTGCTCGGGCTACCACCGGCCACGTAGCCAGCCGATGACGGCCCGAGCAAAATTGCTAATGGGGGGGGGAGAGATCTAGTTAAAAGAGTTCTCTGTGGTTTTTCGAATTATTTTATAATGTGATGGATGTTGCAACTGAACTAGTTGCAACTACATTTCATTATTACAAAATAACATTACTACCAAATAGACCATGAAATTCTAATAAAAAATTAGCTGAATAATTTCATACTTAAGGTTACGTGCAAATTATATATAATTTACGTGCTCCACGTAGAAATGTTACTGACAAATGCATGTACAAAAAAGACGAATATATATAACTTCTTTTTGTAAGCGCGTTGTTCTCTGTGGTTTTTCGAATTATTTTACAATGTGATGGATGTTGCAACTGAACTAGTTGCAACTACATTTCATTATTACAAAATAACATTACTACCAAATAGACCATGAAATTCTAATAAAAAATTAGCTGAATAATTTCATACGTAAGGTTACGTGCAAATTATATATAATTTACGTGCTCCCCGAAGAAATGTTACTGCATGTACAAATGCATGTACAAAAAAGACGAATGTATATAACTTCTTTTTGTAAGCGAATTTTCGAATTTAATTGAAAACATATGTTCATTCTATTTTTCGTTCAAAATATTATATATATATATATAATTAATTATGTTATAAAACTTCTAGCTCCCGGATCGTATGACGTGGAAAAAGCAGACAAAAAGATCCATGAATCCTCACCAGCTTACTCCCTAGGCATGAAGCACAAAGAACGCAAACCTGATGATATGCCAGGTATACAAAATTTAAAGTTTATCTTCTTGTACATTATACGTAATGCTCTCGGATCTCTACGTAATTTATGCTTTGATATTTTTGCCACCTTTTCTTTGTGTTGTGGGGGGGGGGAATGCTACATACTAAATACTGTGCAGTGAATGCTCAAGAAAATGAAATTTTTTTCCTTTATAATGCCAGATAAAAAAAATTTATTAATATTTTGCAATTCGTGAAGTGTAACTTGTATACCTTTTAAAACTCAGAAAAATTTGATAAGTGCGAACTACTTTTTTTTTTGTTTACAAGGGAGCTGTTTAATTCTACTTAATTGTTGACAAAGTTTTTTGATTATTATTAATAGTTATAGCATGTCCTGTGTTTAAAATGGTGTATATTTATTTTTATTTTTTATAAAAGCATTGGAAGCTAAAAGCTTTCCATGGTGAAAATCATTAAAATTTACCGAATTTGAAAATTTTGATATCAGATTCTTTGCAGTAATATCTCATAAGCACAGTGGGGATTTTTAGACACTGTTAGCGTGTAGAGTAATGGCAAAGATACCCTTGTCTTAATAATTTTTCCCTAAATCATTCATTTTTTTTTCGAAAAGGAGCGATGGTAATACGTTGCGATGAATTTAACAATTCCCCGCTGGATTACACTTTCTCGAAAAACTTCGTCCTTTTTTCACGTGTATTTCAGATATTTTCAACCAGAATACGAGATAATTTCTTATTTCTTTATACGTTTAGCCCCTGGTTCATATGACATCGAAAAATCTGAAAAAATCATCCACCAATCATCTGGAGCAATAACTTTTGGAATGAAATATAAAGAACAGAAAACAGATGACATCCCCGGTAAGATTGGATGCTGATGCTTACTACTTTTATACATTTCTGTAGTTTTTTTATGGGTTTATATTTGAATAAATTTTTAGGTTATAGCATGTATACTTTAAATCTGATATTTACTGTTTTATTCCACTAGCCCCCGGTTCATATGACGTAGACAAAGCAGATAAAAAAATTCACGAATCTTCTCCATCTTATTCGCTTGGCATGAAGCATAAGGAACGAAAACCAGAAGATATGCCAGGTGATTTAGGACTTATATGTTATTAATTTTTTTAATGTAATTTGATAGTTACAAACAAATGCGTAGAGAAATTTTCTAATGTATATTTACTGATTCATCAATACAATTTTCTGTCAGGATATTTGAATTTTTCTCTCTCTTTAATGTTTTATTTGCTCTAGTTTTTTTCTAGTCAAGAAAAAATCCCTTTTGATTAAATGTAGCGTTAAGCTAAAGGAAAAAATGCTGAGTTACGTACTTTATTGTGAATATGACCGAAAAAAAAAAGGGGGGGGAGAGCATTTTCTCAAATTATGTATACAACGTTCTATGAGCTTGACGTAGCACTTGATTTTCCTCCAAGAATATTTTAGTGCTTCATGCAAAGATTGATTATTATTTAAAATAGATTTACACTTGTAAAGTGTTTTTTATAGGCAATCACTGCCTATACATAGGAATGCATTACAACCATATTTGTAGTTTCGAGGAGCCCGGGGCAGAGGGAAGTGGCCCAACAACTTTGTCTCAAAAGCATTTGATTTAGAAGATTGGTTTCGAATTTCAAGAGAAACTTCCGTTTTCTACTCTTCAATTGGAATCCCTATCTCTCCTCTTCAATTTTCGGTCAAACCACGCTAATAATTAGAACGTTTGAAATATAAATAAAATACTTTTGCAAAAAACACACCTAAAAAGGTAGAGATTGGTTGGGACGATCGTTTCGACCGAAAAAATCATCGGTCTTCTTCAGATGTCAATCCTTCATCTCACTGAGTAGTTGAGTCAACGCTGTTCTGAAGCATTGACGGCTAAAGAAGACCAATGATTTTTTTTTGTGTGTTCAGAAAACACACATACCTTTTTATGGGTGTTTTTTTGCACAAATTTTTTATTTATTTCATCTTTTAACACAAATATTTTGAGTGCTCTTTCTGTCATTATTAAAACTCTTGTTTGTCGTATAAATGATCAAAAACGGCATCCTACAGCATGGAATGCAGACATTATGCTGACAATCCATTCATATTTTTAAAAAGAGCACGTATAGACAGTCAAACCAATCATAAACCTTTTTTTATCTTTTTTATTATTATTTCTTCCATTTTTATATAAAAGAATAATTTAACTTTTGAAAAAAGGATTGTAAAAATACCAATGATAAGGTGTTCAAAGACTGTTAACTATTTGAATACCGTCAATATCAATTCCGTCAATACAAATCTATCGCTGTATATCTTAGACGATATGTACTAACTTTTTAACGATCAAACAACACTAAATACATTTAATTAATTCCCCTAGCTCCTGGCTCTTACGATGTGGAAAGGTCAGAAAAGATTATTCATCAATCTTCAGGTGCAATTACATTTGGAATGAAGTACAAAGAACAGAAAGTAGACGAAATTCCAGGTATGAACCTGTGTTCGTTTTTACCGTGAGAAATTCTACATATTTAATATATTTGTGATACCAAATTTTTAAGTTAATAGCGATTTTAAAATGACTATTTTTTTTTTAAAAACTTAGCTAAAACTTAACTAATATTCCTCTAGCACCTGGATCGTACGATGTCGAAAAAGCAGATAAAAAAGTCCATGGATCTTCACCTGCTTATTCGCTTGGCATGAAGTACAAAGAACGAACGCCTGAAGATATGCCAGGTAAAAATTTGTGATTTAGAAAAAAAAAAAACAATTATGCGCACTGCTATTCAGGGAAGCGCACGATTCATCGCATATTCCATTATCAAAATTTCAAAAACATAATAAGTGCATTTATACTGATAATCACGTACAGTTTCATATTATTTAAAAATATCTTACATGTTAAACCAACAATACAAATACTTATATACAAGTCTCAATACACGAATGTGCATAAATATTTATACAGCACCGTTACTCATGTAGAACTAGAAAGGTTAGAGTTTATCAGTCAACGAATTCTTGTGTGTAAATTTAACTATTTAGTGAATTTGATTTGATTGGTCATTATTGTTAAAAGACGTATAAATAAATATAATAATTTTCACACGAATATACTTTTACAATTGTGTTGACTAAACAAGTACTATTTTTGTGAATTTTCAGCACCTGGCTCTTACGATGTTGAAAAATCTGAGAAGATTGTCCACCAGTCGTCTGGAGCAATAACATTTGGCATCAAATACAAGGAGCAGAAAATCGATGATATTCCAGGTGCGATTTAATATACCTTATTAAAACCTGGTGAAATCCTTCTTTATACTATTGTTTTGTAATTTAGTGGCACTAAAATTGAATAATATTTTTAAAAGAATTATGTAGCTAAAAACTTTTTTGTAAATTAAATTTTTATCTTCCAGCTCCTGGGTCATACGACGTAGAAAAAGCGGACAAAAAGATTCACGAATCATCACCAGCTTATTCACTCGGCATGAAGCACAAAGAAAGAAAGCCTGAAGATGTACCAGGTAAAAGACTTGTTTTTTTTTTCACTTTTAAGCTTACTACTGTATAATTTGTGTGGATTTGTGAGAGGAATAAGTCAAATCTGAAATTACTCAAAAGTAACACATAATTTAATTGTTATTACATCGATTTTAACAACCTTTGTTTAAAAGTAAAACTTAATAGCATTAAAAATACAAAAATTATCCTATTTTGAGCTCACGAATGTTTGATTTTCATTTTTAATTAGCTCCTGGGTCATACGATGTTGAAAAAGCAGATAAAAAAATTCATGAATCATCACCAGCTTATTCACTCGGCATGAAGCACAAAGAAAGAAAGCCTGAAGAGATGCCAGGTAAAAGACTTGGGTTTTTTTTTTCACTTTTAAGTTTACTACTGTTTAATTTGTGTGGATTTGTGAGAGAATAAGTCAAATCTGATTGACGTAGCACTTGATTCTTCTCCAAGAATATTTTTGTGCTTCATGCAAAGATTGAGCTTATGGTCATAAGTAATCTTTATAAATAGTATCCACATTTCAAGCTTCGAACTGAATTTTTCAATTTTAAACTGCTCCGTAGCTGGCGGGGGAGGGAGGGGGGTAGAACTTACTACTTTACACATTTACATTTTTTAAATTTTATCTTCAATAATATGATTTCAAAATATATTGAATAGCAATATCACATTTAGAGAAATATCTAGTAAAAGCAAGAACAGATTAATTATATTTTCAAGAGTCAGAATTTACAGCAGTTTCATTTGATTTTCTTGTAGCTCCTGGATCATACGATGTGGAAATTGCAAGAGTTTCGAATTTCAAGAGAAACTTCCGTTTTTTACTCTTCAATTGGAATCCCGATCTCTCCCCTACAATTTTCCGTCAAGCCACGCTAATAATCAGAACTTTTGAATGAAATAAAATCTTTGGATAAAAAAACACCTGAAAAGGTAGTTACTTGACGATTGGTTGGAACGATCGTTTCGACCGTAAAAGTAATCGGTCTGCTTCAGCCGTCAACACTTCATTTCTCTGATTGGTTGAGTCCCCACAGTACTGTGAGACAAAGCCTTGAAGGCTGAGGAAGACCGATGATATTTTGGGGCATAACGATCGTCCTAACCAATAAGTGCCTTTTTATGTGTTTTTTACACACATTTTTTATTTATTGCATCTTTTAACACCAGTATTTTGAGTGTTTGTTCATGGAATTAGAACTCTTGTTTGTCGTATAAATGATCAAAAACTGCATCACATAACCTTTTAATACAGAAAATGGTACTGTATATGTCAATGAAATTTATAAAATTTCTGGCAATCCATACATATTTAAAGAAAAAAAGCACATATAGACAGTCAAACCAATCATAAACCCTTTTTATCTTTTTTATTATTATTTCTCCTTTCTTTATATAAAATAATAATTTTACTTCTGATAAAAAGATTGTAAAAACAATGAAAAGGTGTTCAAAGACTGTTAACTATTTGAATATATTCAACTGACACAAATCTATCGCTGTATATCTAAGCTGATACGTACCAACTTTTTAACGATCAAACAACACTAAACACATTTCATTAATCCCCCTAGCTCCTGGTTCTTACGATGTGGAAAAGTCAGAAAAGATTATTCATCAATCTTCAGGGGCAATTACTTTTGGAATGAAGTACAAAGAACAGAAAGTAGACGAAATTCCAGGTATGAACCTGTGTTCGTTTTTACCGTGAGAAATTCTACATATTTTACATTAGTGGTATCAAATTTTTAAGGTAATAGTGATTTTAAAATGATAATTTTTTTAAAAAAACCTAGCTAAAGCTTAACTAATATTCCTCTAGCACCTGGATCGTACGATGTCGAAAAAGCAGATAAAAAAGTCCATGGTTCTTCGCCTGCTTATTCGCTTGGCATGAAGCACAAAGAACGAACGCCTGAAGATATGCCAGGTAAAAATTTGTGATTTAGAAAAAAGAAAAAATATACGCACTACTATTGAGGGAAGCGTACGATTCATCGCTTATTTCATTATCAAAATTTCAAAAAACATAAGAAATGCATTTATACTGATAATCAAGTACAGCTGCATATTATTTAAAAATATCTTATATGTTAAACCAACAATACAAATACTTGTATAAGTCTCAATACACGAATATAGATAAATATTTATACAGCTCTGTTACTGAAGTAGAACTAGTAGGGTTAGAGTTTATCAGTCAACGAATTCTTGTGTGTAAATTTAACTATTTAGTGAATTTGATTTGATTGGTCATTATTGTTAAAAGACGTATAAATAAATATAGTAATTTTCACACGAATGTATTTTTTTAATATGTTGACTAAACAAGTACTATTTTTGTGAATTTTCAGCACCTGGCTCTTACGATGTTGAAAAATCTGAGAAGATTGTCCACCAGTCGTCTGGAGCAATAACATTTGGCATCAAATACAAGGAGCAGAAAATCGATGATATTCCAGGTGCGATTTAATATACCTTCTTAAAACTTGATGACATCCTTCGTTATACTATTGACTTGTAATTTGGTGGTATTAAAATTGGATAACATTTAAAAGAATTATGAAATACAAAACTTTTTTTATTAAATTTTTATCTTCTAGCTCCTGGATCATATGACGTAGAAAAAGCGGACAAAAAGATTCACGAATCATCACCTGCTTATTCACTCGGCGTGAAGCACAAAGAAAGAAAGCCTGAAGATATACCAGGTAAGAGACTTTTTTTTTTCACTTTTAAGCTTACTACTGTATAATTTATGTGGATTTGTGAGAGGGATAAGTCAAATCTGAAATTACTCAAAAGTAACACATAATTTAATTGTTATTACATCGATTTTAACAACTTTTGTTTAAAAGTAAAAATTAATAGCATTAAAAATACAAAAATTATCCTATTTTGAGCTCACGAATGTTTGATTTTCATTTTTAATTAGCTCCTGGGTCATACGATGTTGAAAAAGCAGATAAAAAAATTCATGAATCATCACCAGCTTATTCACTCGGCGTGAAGCACAAAGAAAGAAAGCCTGAAGAGATGCCAGGTAAAAGACTTGTTTTTTTTTCACTTTTAAGTTTACTACTGTATAATTTATATGGATTTGTGAGAGGAATTAGTTAAATCTGAAATTATTCAAAATTAATATATAATTTAATTTTTATTACATCGATTATAATAACTTTTGTTTAACCCTTTCGCGACGGGAAGCGCAAACGCGCGCTTATCGCTGAGGCCGGCAGTCTCTTTCGCAAGTGTCTGTCCAGGGCCGGAGAGTTTTTCGCTATTAAGCCTAAATCCATGAACAGAACAATCAGAATATAGTATAGTGTCACTATCACTACTATCCGAATCTGCTTCAGAATCAATATCTCATAATTTCAAATAATTTGCGCCATTTTTGCTATTTCAAGCTCTAACACTTTCGAACTGTAAAATGAGAAAAAAATCCACGTCTACTAGATCTAATTATCCACTAAAAACTGGACTGCAAACCGAAATACCCAACGCTGTAGCGAAAATAAAACTCCCTGCTTACTATAAAGAAATACCACGTACGAATTTATAGAGCCGTCATAAAGTATGCCATTTAGAAACATTCCTTTCAACTTACGTTTATATTATCAAAAACCACGTGTATGTGAGTCATGCTACTCCCATTCTGAGTAGAAGGTCAAATCTACATGTATCTGTAAACATATGGACATACAATGCCATCTTGTGCCAAAAGTTATAGTTTTTAAAACGTTCCAGGACACTGGCACAACTGTGTGACGGCCAGGGGTGAACGAGGAAACGCTCTGGCACGCCAGCGTGCCGGCCGGGAACTGAGTGCGTTTCTTACTGGCACGTATGCGTGACAGTCGGCGCGAAAAGGTTAAAAGTAAAAATTATTAGTATTAGGAATACAAATACCACCCTATTTTGAGCTCATGAATGTTTGATTTTCATTTTTAATTAGCTCCTGGGTCATACGATGTTGACCCAGGAGCTAATTAACCCAGGAGTCTTTTTCCTCAGTCCCTTCGTAACTATTTCATACTGAATCCCACATACAACATTCATTCGTCATTATTGTACTCAATGTACAGCGACACTTTAGTGGAGATAGATATAAAGGTATACAGATGTAGAATTCGTTGTTGATATTTGGGAGATAGGGAATAGTGAAAGAAGACTATTTCAAATAAGAAAGCGTGGGTGAAAACAAACGGAAGGCGGTGTCTGGGGTGCTTTGTGTCTACAACTCCCATTCATGTGCAAAGCTGTCTGATATGTGCAGTGTCATTCAACATGGTGACTGCGCAGGAAGTAACATAAACATAATCACGTTGCGCGGAATGAACTTGCAGATCTGCATATTACTTACGGTGCAGCAGTGGGAAAGCTGTTTTACTGCTGCGCAATGTGTTCAAAGCGATGCCCCGATTGGAGAATACCGCGTCATAGTAACATAAACATAATCACGTTGCGTGGAATGAACTTGCAGATCTGCATATTACTTACGGTGCAGCAGTGGGAAAGCATTTTTACTGCTGTGTAATGTGTGCAAAGCGATGCCCCGATTGGAGAGTACCGCGTCATCAAACGTCTTCATCTAATGCAGATTTGCAAGTTCATGCTGCAGCCACGTATACTGATCACGGACCTTGCTGAAGGGGGGGGGGAGTCTCCCCCTCCGCCTAACGCTCGGAAAATTCTATTACACCTGGCAAAATTAGATACCTAGTTGGCAAAATTGGTGAAAAAATTTTAACGAAAACGATAATTTGCTTTCTGTTTCGTTACACTTGGCAGAAATGCGCAAATCCAGTTAAGCTCGTTATATAATTGATAAAAAAATAAGTAATCTGGTAAAAAAACGATATTTGACTTAGCAGTTTATCGACATCTCCCCCCCTACCTCCCTAAAAAAGCCTTAGCTATGGATCTGATACAGATTCATGGTATTTCTGCAAAGTCACCTTGTCGAATGGCGACTGGCTCAAGGCTTCACGCATTGAAGAGCTTTGAGGTGAATGGGAGTTATTAACACAAAGCGGCTACTACACCGCCAAGCAGTTGTTTACACCCAAAGCCTTCCTATACGAAATATGAATATAAGAATATATACGAATTCCTATATGAAATATTTCCTATTGAAATAAGATAGGAAAAGTGATTGAATTGGAAAAGAAAAATGAATTATTTTATAAATTTTCCCAGATTATGATTAATATAAGTTTGGCAAGTCTGTCAAGTTCTGTCTGGATAAGATAATAATGATAATAGTTTATTTTCTCTTATTAGTTTAATACATGAAAAAGGACAGCATATACATTTGAAATTCTTCAGATAGTTTCTTAAATGCTCTACATTTATTTTTCTATAGCTCCTGGCTCCTACGATATTGAAAAATCTGAAAAAATTATTCACCAGTCATCAGGGGCAATTACTTTTGGTATTAAACACAAGGAACAGAAAGTGGATGATATTCCAGGTAAGATATATAATAAAAAACAATGTAATAATAGTACTAAAAAAATGAAGAAAATCTGAAACCCTTTCAGATTTTAAATACGCACCAAAGTGCTATATATTAAAAGCGTATCATAATTTATGGTCGTACCTATTTTCTTCCTTATTCCATAAGGTTGGAAAGTGCATCATTATTCATGAGTGAGCAGTATTTTTCTTCCTTGTTTTATAAAACCCATCTTTGGAATCGAAATCTATCTTAAAATCGCCTTCTAAAACTATTTTACAATCTTCGCCAAGTATATTACAACTATACTTCACCTTTTTAAATATTGTTTCGAATGTGCATCATAATCCATGAGTGTGCCGTGTTTGTCTTTCTTGGGTTGATTTCTACTTTAACGCCCCAACTCTCGCCAAGGTGGCGATCGTTAAACATATACAGTAACCATGACGATTTTTTATATTTATGTGGCAATCGTAATTTAGAATTAAAAGGGCGATTTGGAACAACCTGTAAGTGCAGCATTCCGTTACATTTTTATTTATTTTGGATTGCCAATTAATGTAGTTTTAATAATTAAGTGTCTTCAAATTCCTTAACTAGTGCGTTTATCACTAATTTGTTCACTTTAGTTTTCATGTAGTTGTTTAAGGAGCGTTGAAACTTGTGCATAACTCCTAGAGACCCATGACTTCAAAGCTCGCCAAAGTGCGGGAATTTTTAGGTTGGCGAAAGTAGGGGCGTTAAAATAGGAATCAACTCTTTCTTGAACCATAAAGCACATCTTTGGAATCCAAATCTATCTTAAAATCGCCTACTGATAGTGTTTTAAAATCTTCACCAGGCATATTCCAACTATATCTCGTAGACATTTTAAATACTGTTTGGAATGAGCATCATAATCCATGAGTGTATCGTGTTTTCCTTCTTTGTTGCATAAAACACTTCTTCGGAATAGAAATCTATATTAAAATCGCCTACCAAAACTGTTTAAAAATTTTCGCCAGGCATAGTCAAACTTCACCTTTATAAATACCATTTGGAAAGTGTATCATAATCTTGGATAAGTACCGTATTTGTCTTCACTGTTCTATATAACACTTCTTCGGAATTAAAATCTATATTTAAATCGCCTACTAGAACTATTTTACAATATTCGCCAGGCGTTTTCTAACTATACTCAAAATATATTTATACTAAATTGTCGCGTTTTGGCACCCAGTTTAGCGATCATTTATCAAAAATTGCAAACCTTGTGGGACTTTCAACATTTTATGAACGCCCCCCCCCTCCACCTTATCTGGCAAACACATTTGAAAAGTGACTCGACGCGAAGATTGTACCAAAATCGTGTCTACACAAAAAGCAAGGTTGAAATTAATAGTACTCTGGTGCTAACAAGATCGTTAGTCCTCTTTTAAACTGGCTAATGTTAATATTTTCTTAGGGCGAAATGCTTTACAAAATGCAATTTAAATAAAGTACAAAACAACATAATTTTACTCCTTGTTTTATTAAACGTCATCTCAAAGTTTGTATTTATTAATATTTCTCCAGCCCCTGGCTCTTATGATGTAGAAAAGGCAGATAAAAAAATTCACGAATCGTCACCCTCTTATTCGCTGGGAATGAAGCACAAAGAGCGTAAGCCTGAAGACATACCAGGTATAAAATATTTCTTTCTTAACACTATTATCTTTTAAAAAGGACGTTTACAATTTGATTTATTCATGGCGGTATCCATTCGTGATCAACCTTGAAGGGGGGGAAAAATCACTGCCAATCTATTTTTATACGCACATTGAAATTCGGAAGCGATTATTTAATTAGATTTATCGATAGCGATTATTTAAATAGATTTATCGATAGCGATTATTTAAATAGATTTATCGATAGCTATTATTTAATAGATATTAGATATAGCGATTATTTAAAAAATATATCGAAACAATTACGAGCATGATACCAGTAATGAAAAATTATTGGTAGTAAATGCTTGTTAAATATTTCAAATTTCGCACACATTCTGACGTAATATAATATCAACAGGAAATTTTTTTATTACTTTTCAATATTCAGCTACTTTTATGAAATATTTCTTCTTTTATACGGGAAGTGTTTCATTTACTTACATTATTAGATGAATTTTATCATAATAAATATGCAGTACATGTAATTTATTCTCACCTATGTGTACGGTTTGCTAATACTATTAGTATCGCTGCTCTTAGAAAAAAGAATACTTTTTATTTATTTTATTCAGAAGGCCACTTTACACGGGACCACAGATTTTCTATCGGGCCTGCTTGTGTATTTCGATGAGTCATCCAAAGAGGCCTACGGATGTTCCTCATTGGTTAGATTCGGTCGTTAGATGACGTATCTAAGTGCTAGAACCAATAAGCGAGCATCCGTAGGCCTCTTTGGATGACTCATATCGAAGTACATAAGCAAGCCCAGTAAAGGAGTCACTATGGTCCCGCTTTATATAAGAATCAGTCGGAATGGTATCAATTATAGGTAAAGAGGGTTTTTTTTTCAGAGCCGTGTAATTGTTAGTAAACACCATAATATTGGTTAAATAATACAATATTTGGCAGTTTAAATAAAGTTTTATTAAAAATAATGTATTTCTTTTTTTACAACCTGGATATATAAATAAAACAATTTTCAAGGTATAGCAATTCAAAAACCTGTTGATACAAATATTCACGATTAGTCATCCAAAGAGGCCTACGAGTGTTCCTCATTGGTTAGATTCGGTCGTTAGATGACGTATCTAAGTGCTAGAACCAATAAGCGAGCATCCGCAGGCCTCTTTCGATGACTCATATCGAAGTACATAAGCAAGCCCAGTAAAGGAGTCACTATGGTCCCGCTTTATATAAGAATCAGTCGGAATGGTATCAATTATAGATAAAGAGGGGTTTTTTTTTTCAGAGCCGTGTAATTGTTAGTAAACACCATAATATTGGTTAAATAATACAATATTTGGCAGTTTAAATAAAGTTTTATTAAAAATAATGTATTTCTTTTTTTACAACCTGGATATATAAATAAAACAATTTTCAAGGTATAGCAATTCAAAAACCTGTTGATACAAATATTCACAATTTTCAAATCACGAAGTTACAATAGTTTGGGTGTAGTTTCTGTCAACATACGAATTCAAAACTATCAACAACATCAAGTAATATTTTTAGAACTTAAGCTAATAACCGATATAATTTATACAGCTCCTGGTTCTTATGACGTTGAAAAGTCTGAAAAAATTGTTCATCAGTCTTCTGGAGCAATTTCCTTTGGCATAAAATATAAAGATCAAAAGATAGACGATGTTCCAGGTAACGTTTGATAATTATATAATCCCTGATTAAATTTTTCGCTTTTTTACTGTATTAGACACAATAAAAAAGAAAAAAACAATAATAGGGGAAATTATAGTGTTTATGAATCTATTATAGCTCCAGGATCATATGACGTAGAAAAAGCAGACAAAAAGATCCACGAATCATCACCTGCTTATTCTTTAGGCATGAAGCATAAAGAACGCAAGCCTGAAGATATTCCAGGTAGGCATACAAGATATTTGATGTTATGTGAATCAACTCTATATAAATATATTAGCTTATGAAAAAATGAATAAATCCGTGAATATTGTGCAAAACTAGAAAAAAATATTTTCACTTTCTGTAGCTCCTGGTTCATATGATGTCGAAAAGTCTGAGAAAATTACTCATCAGTCTTCTGGGGCAATTACTTTCGGAATAAAATACAAAGAGCAGAAAGCAGATGACACTCCAGGTAAGGCAAAACTCTTGCTTCCAACACACAAAAAAAAATGTTGCCATTTTTTTTAACTGCGTGTAAGTTTAGAAAAATCTTTATGACTAAAATTAAAAAGTGTGTGGCGTCCATCTACTATAGGTACGAAACAATAAATTATAGATATAAAATATATTACGGACACTTCCACACATTTAATTTCAGTCTTAAACAAGCGGATAAGCGAATCTGATTAAAAAAAAAAACATTTCTTCCTTGTCTGTCTATTAAATAATATTCAGCTAACGTTTACAGATTTTTTTTCGTGATTGCAGTAATTTCTTCGTGCAAAGAAGTAAAAATTCAAAGCTCTCAAGTATCATGGAAAAAAATTACTTCATTTGTTTAGTTGATTTTAAACAAAAGCGGTTTTTTATAAGTTTTTTAACTATTTTTAATTTCAATCATTTTAGTCTTCGAAATCTTTTAATCAACGAACAACTCAACTTATCCACCGAAGGCGTTTGGGATCATCCAGTAGATTAAAGTAAATTATTAATTTTTGATCTTCAAAATTGTGCGCGGTTATAAAACAAGTTTAGATGAATAATTTATGCAACAGACTTTTGGTCTGTTATTTTAATATCTCTTTCATCAGAATCCTAAAAGTTTCTTTTTTAATTCTTCAAAAATCTAAAAAAAATTCATTAATTTTATTTTAATACAGCCATTTATTTATATAAAGATACATGATAAAGAAAGGCAATCATGCAAAATCAAATAAAACATTCTGCAATCATGAACAAAATTTAAATTTCTTTCCCAACAAAATTTCGCATTGAAAAAAAAAAAAAAAACAGGCGGCTCAGCAAACTCAGACAAACTCAGCTGGCCCGTATAAAAGTCAAGAATTCTTATTCTTGACTTTTATACAGCGGACTCCAAGGGACTAGTTTCGTTTATAGAAAGTTGAACAATCGGTTTGATTTGATGTAAAAATTAAAACTTTAGATTCAAACTTATGATTGATTTGTGTATTGTATACAAATTTTCAACTCAATACAAGATTGGGAAGTAAGCGAAAAATGGATAAAAAAATTTACTCAAACATACAGTGTGACATACAATAAAAATTTCTAAACAAAACACACACTTTATAACTGTACAATGAAAAAAAATCTTCATATTTTCCTGTTCAATACATTTTTCTATTCGCCTGGATCTTATGATGTGGATAAAGCGTATAAAAAAGTCCACGAATCCTCTCCGGCTTATTCTCTTGGAATGAAGCACAAAGAACGAAAGCCTGAAGATATGCCAGGTAACACAAAACTTATACAAACATCTATTACATTCAATTAATGGGACCACGTTGGGAAGCGACCGTTTCGGTCCTATTAACCAGATAGTCCGATTATCCGAATAGGCTCAGAGTATACAAAACGAAATCAAAATGGCCTATTATGGCCTTTATTGCGCAGCCCACACACTGCAAAAAAAAGTCTGTCAAATTTACAGAAAAAAACTGTCAGCCAGGACGCCAGTTTATTTCCGTATATTTTACAGAAATCTTCCGTATTTTTTTCAGTATACGGAAAATTTCTGTAAAATCAACTGAGATTCTGTAAAATTTACGGAAGACTTCTGTTACAAAAACGGAAATAAACTGGCGTCCTGGCTGACAGTTTTTTTCTGTTAATTTGACAGACTTTTTTTGCAGTGCATGTATGGCGAATATACAAGCCAGAACTGCAGTTGCTTACAAACTTTATTAAAAAATAAATTTACAAACAATTTTTTCGAAGCAATGTACAGTACATGATAATCAGAACCAATGGCAAAACCAGGAAAAAAATTAAGGGGAATATAAAATATAGTCGTGTATAAATAAAAAAAAATTTCAGCGCAACGTAAAAATTTGATAGCTGAGGATAGCTAATAAATAAACTAATAACTAATATAATGCTAACTAATTACAATGCGAAATTTTGGAGGGGGGATTGGTTTCGATGTACCCCTCCCTGACTACGCCCCTTCTCAACATAATGTAAAAGTTCTTAAAAAATTCTAGACAGCGCTTAAAGAACTTTTCGGCCCATTCAGTTGGTTGGTAGTATTTCAAAGTTCGAAGCTTTACATTTCTCTTTACATCTATCTCTCTAGCTTTACATCTGCGACCAGATCGCTTTTTCTTATTCGCTCTCGCGTTTTATGGCCACTTTAAGCGGAATTTTGGTCCAAATAAAGAAATACTATGCTCATGTAATAGCGTTTTGTTTCGGTTCGGCTGATCCGATTAACCGGTGGTCCAAATTAACCGGAATCGACTGTATATTTCGTGGTTAAAAGCTTATTCTAGGCCCCACCATGTTCGAGTGGATAAGACACATAACAAGGTAGAGGACTCTGAAGGTCTCACCACGTAGCATGTCAATCTAACGGCCTGGGTTTCGGTCGGTTTTCTCCAGATGTCTTGTGAATACGCGTTAGAACCCCTTAAAAAGTCCTCCGATCAAGACATTCTCCTCCCTCGTCGTATTAGCCTCGCTAGTACATATTACCCTCGGAAATCTTTAATCCTCATTCTTTTGCGTATAAAACATTTCATTCTTGCTCTGATATCCCACGCTACTATAACTTAAAAAAATTGATTGCACACGATATTATAATTAAAAAAATCATTATTATTCTTTTATTTTTATTTTATGAATTTAAAATATTTTATTCGGCAAAATTGCAACACATGGAACCCACGATGCTTATTTCACACTTTTTTCACTACAGGGGTTACAATTACAGAAAGCTTTCTGCATGAAAAACGTAAAAAATCTCTTAAACTCTGGGAACGGGTGGACTTTCAAAGTTTTAAAGTGACTATCATTTATTCTATATTATTTTACTCATCTGTGCAAAATTTCAGGCTGATAGGTCCATTTTTGTGGATTTGTATACTACTCAAATCCACAAACTGACAAACAGAATTTCATTTTTATTTATAAGGACTAGTGTGGTCTTAGACAGAAACATTAAGTGCTTATTTTCTTAATCGGAATTTTGACTGAATGAAAATTTTACAACCAGTTATTTTGCACTGTATGTTAACATTATTGCCAAAAAAACAAGCTCAAAAGCTAAAACACATCTATGAGATTTTTTAAAAATGTATAGTATACAGTTTAAGTAAAACGTTAGAGCACAAGATTAGCTAGTTTTATACAAAGTTACTTTACACAAACACTTTTATAAACAAAGAAAAATATAGCACTACATAATTTAAAAATGTTTCTAAACAAAAAGTTTTTAAAATATGTTTTTTTAATTTTACCCTCAGCTCCAGGTTCATACGATGTTGAAAAATCTGAAAAGATTGTCCACCAGTCAGCCGGAGCTATAACATTTGGTATCAAATACAAGGAACAGAAAACGGATGATATTCCAGGTAAAACTGTCTTTTAATTTACAATTTTACATTCTTCTTGCATCTATTCTTACACTGTCTAATAGTATTAAAATAAGTAAATGTATTAGTTTTCTACTGCAAAGTTACATTGGCGATCATTGTCTTTTATTTTGTAGCACCTGGAGCTTATGATGTAGCAAAAGCAGACAAAAAAATCCATGAATCTTCTCCAGCTTACTCTCTTGGTGTGAAACATAAAGAACGTAAACCTGAAGATATACCAGGTATCTAAAACTGTTTATTCATTTTACTTAAAAAAAAAATGTTTATATATAAAATTACTATGCACTCGATAGAAAATAAACGATTAAAACTAAACTATCTTTTTTTGTAAACTAACAGTTTACGTAAAAAACTTTTTACAATTTGTTTTTCTAATTATTTTTTTCTTTTCAAAGAGTTAAACTATTCGTTTTAAAAAAATTAACTCAGGAAAAGTTATTAGTGTTAGCGGTTCCCAACCTTTTAACTTCGCGCCCCCTCCCCAAGAAAGGATAACTTACAATGGCGCCCTCACCCCATCACATTCCTCTGAATACATACAGCGTTTTATTCTTCAACAGTGACCATTTTCTCACCTTTTCTACAAAGAATATAAAGGAAAAGGTACAAAATAAAAAGTTATTATTAAGTGATAAATATTTGTTTTAAACATTTTGTGAAACGTACATTAGTATACATGTAGCATACACGAAACGGAAATCTTTAAATTTTATAAACTTCATGCCTAAAAATGTAATATTTTCCCACCAGGAGTTGTCGGCTGTGACGTATGAATTACGTGGTGTTTTGAGAACTTATTTTTGTTTTTAATCTAAAGAAAGCACACATTAAAAAGTGAATTAGTATCGCTCACCTGTGTGCAACGCACGACGGTTAAATAGTTTTCATAACTTGAGAAAGCATGGCTGTTCAAAACTAAAAAAAAAGAATAACCATACTATGTGTAGAGAATTTATTTATACTGTGTAGAGAACAAATTTATTTGTTACTTGTGTGGTCTTAGACAAAACTATTAATGCTTATTTTCTTAATCGGAGCTTTGATTGAATGAAAAATATACAACTAATTGTTTTGTACTGTGTGTGAACATTACTATCAGAAAAACAAGTCCGTAAGTAAGAACATATATGTGAAATCTTTATGAAAATGTATTGTATATAGTTCAAGTGAAAATTTACTGCACAAGATAAACCAGCTTTACACCAAGAATAAGGAGTTACTTTACACAAACTCTTTTATAAAAAAGAAAAGAACTAGCACTACATAATTTTAAAATATTTCCAAACAAAAATTTTAAAATATAATATCTTTCATATTACCGTTAGCTCCTGGATCGTACGATGTTGAAAAGTCTGAAAAGATTGTCCACCAGTCAGCAGGAGCTATAACATTTGGTATCAAATACAAGGATCAGAAAACGGATGATATTCCAGGTAAAACTGCCTTTTTTAATTTACAACTTTACATTGTTCTTGCCTCTATTCTTACACGGTCTAATAGTATTAAAATAAGTAAATTTTTTCTATTGCAAAGTTACATTAGTGCTCATTTTATTTTATGCTGTAGCTCCTGGAGCTTATGACGTAGAAAAAGCAGACAAAAAAATCCACGAATCTTCTCCAGCTTACTCTCTTGGTATGAAACACAAAGAACGAAAACCCGAAGATATGCCAGGTATCCAAAACTGTTAATTCATTTTATTCTAAAAATTTTAAAAAAAGTTATCAATAAAATTACTATGTACTCTATAAAAATAAACGATTAAAACTAAACTATCTCTTTACAAAAAAACAAACCAAAAAAATTACAAATAGTTTTTCTAATTACTTATTCTTTCCGAAGAGATAAGTTATTCGTCCTTTTAAAAAAATCAGTAAAACTCGGAAAAGTTATCTCGGTTACTCGGGAAAAGTTATTGCATGTCATTTAGAGCACAAAATATTAAGTTCAAGTATTTGAAAGTTCAAGAGAGAAATGAATCCATTTTCAATTTTCATCTAGCTCCTGGGTCATATGATGTTGAAAAGGCTGATAAGAAAATACATGAATCTTCACCAGCGTACTCACTTGGAGTTAAGTACAAGGAACCAAAACAAGAAGATAGTCCAGGTAACGTCGAAACTAGAGGAACAAATTATGTGCAAATGTATTAGCATTTGTACTGTTAGCATTTGTCCATTAACAATTTAAAAAAGAACTTGTTTAACTTTTCTAAATAAACATTGAGACCTTCTGATTTGTTTCAGAAAAAGTAAAATATTTTTTCTTATTTATCTGCAGCTCCCGGTTCTTACGATGTTGAAAAATCTGAAAAGATCGTCCACCAATCCTCTGGAGCAATTACTTTTGGTATAAAATACAAAGAGCAAAAAGTAGATGATATTCCAGGTAATATTTTGTTAACGAATTCAAGTTTGAATATGTATAATATTGTGCATTAAACTTTAAGATTGGAAGAATTATAAATATTTTTCTTTAATAAAAAAATGAATCATGTATTATTTAAATTCGTTCCTTTGATTTTCTATATTAGCACCTGGATCATACGATGTAGAAAAAGCAGATAAAAAAATCCACGAATCTTCACCAGCCTACTCCCTCGGTATGAAGCATAAAGAACGCAAGCCAGAAGATATTCCAGGTATTTATTAATTATTATAATTTCATTAAATTAAGACAGTTTATTAAACATATTTTTAAATGCATTTTTGGTACAGAAAGTAAAATGCTTTATGAGTGTTATGCATTTAATTAAAAAATACACTCACAAAAAAAATGATGTTTAAATTATGAAATAAATGAAACTTTGTAAAATAGCGCACATAAAAATCTACTTTATGTCAGTACGCTCGCTTTCTGTGAAAATATTCGCCCTATATTAGCAGAAAAAAGACTCATACAACCGCAAGAGAACTTGTGAATATTTTTGCTGGTGATGAAGGCTGAACAATTTACACCCGAAACCGAAACGCACGCACTGATGTTAAGTACATTTTTATATGTTTTATTTCACAGAACTTTAATTATTTAATAATATGTATTTATTCAATAGCGCCTGGAGCATATGATGTAGAAAAAGCAGACGAGAAAGTACACGAATCTTCGCCTGCGTACTCACTAGGTGCTAAAATTCTAGTAAAAACATTATAACTAGACCGCGGATTATATGCACTTAAAAAGCGACAAAATATGCATGCAAATATGCATCAAAAAATCTAAAGATATGCACTAAAAATCTTAAAATATGCACTAAAAATCTGAAAGTATGCACCAAATAACTGAAAAAATATTCACATATTAACAGAAAATAAAAACATATTTACTTGTAAAAGTATTTTCTATCACTTACCTTGCAATTATGATACATTTTTTTCTCTTTGAAACTTCAAAACATCATGAAAGACAGAATGAAAAATTTTTATTCACATTTCATTATTATTATTTCATTATTATTAGTTTAGGTTTATTTCATTAATATTAGTGATATGAAATATGAATTAAAACTGCTTTCAGTAATTTTTGTTGCAATACACAGCTAAGTGTTTTCAATAGTAAACACCTTTGTCTTTTATCATCTAAAATCATTTTATATGCTGAAAATGCTTTTTCAACATCAACGAATGTCACTGGACAGTACTTATTATATTTCGCTTTGGATGGTTCTACTTTTTCCGGTAATTCACTCCCCTCACCATTAATAAAATTATTTATTTTATTCACTGCCAAAAATCCTGAATTTTTATTTAAAATAAAATTAAGTTTCTCACTGATTTCTTCTCCTAATGACTCTGGAATCTTACCAAAGCATTCCTCTACTTTTACAACTTGACTCATTACATCACTTAGAAGTAGATTTTGTATTCTAATTTTGTGATGTCTGATGTTAAGAAAGAAAAATGTGTTTCGATTATCGATAGACCTTTTCGGATGGACATATCGCTATGAATTTCTTCCATAATGAAAAAGGGAGAAGAATCGACGCTGTCCAAAGCATTAACTACATCTTTTATGGAGTTAGCTCTTGTCCGAAATCCACGTCTTCATCAGGGTTGGCATGCTTGCTTTCATTCTAGCCATTTCTGAAATTTTAATATATAGGCTGACTTAATTTAAATTGTTGCAAATACACACGAAAAAATTGAAAGCGTATAGTCTATTTTGCTGGGAACCTGAGGTTGTATAAATTTTTCAAAGCGTGGGAATTAGAGTTAAAAGAAAAAAAAACACTGAAAGGAAGGTAAAAAAAAGTTACAAATTCAAAGCTAAAGAGATTGAAATACGCATCCAACAGAGAAAATGCGTCATTTTATGCAAAATCATCAAAAACACCTGAAATATGCAATTGCATATGCAAATATGCGATTGCATATAATCCGCGGTCTGATTATAACTATTCCTCATTAGTTCGTGCTCCAGACATATGTGGAGTTTATTGCAAAAAATTACTGACATAGTCGAATTACTAGTAACCCAGAGTAGCTGATTTTATTACTTTTACTTATGAAGGCAATGGTGCAGTAGATCTCACTTGACTACAGTTTAGGTTCAGGCAATCAATATAATGAAAAACAGAAACTAGATTAGTTAGGCAGTTATAAATTAAAACAGTAATTACGACAATAGATTTGGAAGTTTATGAGATAGATTTAAAAATATTTATTTTAATTCATTTAAATTAAATTATTATTTAGCTCCTGGTTCATATGATATTGAAAAATCTGAGAAGATTGTCCACACTTCGTCTGGAGCAATTACTTTCGGAATGAAATACAAGGAACAGAAAGTAGACGACATCCCAGGTAAAAATTACATAATATATCTATTTTATTCCTTTACCGAATAATTTCTTTTTAAAAGAAACTTAAAAACTGTACATAAAGTAATGTATTTATACTCATTCTATTCTAAAAGCTCCTGGAGCCTATGACGTTGAGAAAGCAGATAAAAAAATCCACGAATCTTCACCAGCCTATTCCCTTGGCATGAAACATAAAGAGCGTACGCCTGATGACTTACCAGGTACACATCACAGAATTCATGTACAAATATTAATTTTTCTAATTGGATGATTAAAATGTATGAGATAAAACTAACAACTTCCTTATGCTTAAGTAACTGCGTTTAGTAACAAATGCTTTTTATTAATTTTTTAAGCACCCGGTTCTTACGACGTTGAAAAATCTGAAAAAATTGTTCACCAGTCCTCAGGAGCCATAACTTTCGGCATAAAGCACAAAGAACAGAAAATAGACGACATTCCTGGTACAAATTATATTTTTATTTGTAGAGTTGCTTTTTTTCTGATTTTAGTAGAAATTTAAATATGTCTTTCAAAAAGTCAGACTGCAAACTGAAAATAATTATTTACTTATATCCAATAGCTCCAGGATCCTATGATGTTGAAAAGGCAGATAAAAAAGTTCACGGTTCATCACCAGCCTACTCACTTGGTATGAAACATAAAGAACGAAAGCCTGAAGATATCCCAGGTAACTTTACTGATTAAATTTACTAAAGTTATGGGGATAGAAACAATTTTATATAGAATTCTTAATGCTTGCTAAATATTTTCAAAATTGGTTTCAATTAGCATATTTTACATACATCACCCAGAACAGAATTGTGCTGGTTTACCATTGTAGCTTTCACAAAAAAACACTCAAAAAGAAACTGGTGTTAAAAGATGAGATAAATAAAATTTTGTACACGGTAAGAAATACCTGTAGTTTTACCACACATATTGCTGTAAAATAATACAGCACTGTGTGTTGTAAATCCACTCAAAAATGACGTAATGATATTGATGAACCAATGGCAATGATTGTATTTCAACTGACACAGTCTACATCACAACGTGTTATGTTTACCCACATGTTGTGCTGTAAAATAATACAGCACTGTGTTGTAAATCCACTCACAAAATGACTTAATGACATTGATAAGCCAGTCATGAAGAATATTGTTTAGCAAATTGGCATAGTCTGCAGCACTATGTGTGGATAAACGTAATGCAAACATCACAACGTGTTCGCGTTACGTTTACCCACACGTTGTGCTGTAATCATTTTTTTCGGAGTATAATACCACACATAAAAGGTACTTATCGCACTGGACTATCGTTTCGGCCGAAAAAATATTCAGCCTTCTTCAGCAAACTACACACCATCCTCCTTATTTTGCCACGCAGTGTGACGGTATTTCTCCATGAAACTCTTCCTGTTGCACCAGTATGCTGCGAACATATCTGCTGTCAGACCGTGTTACAAATATCGATTTCCGACTAAATAAATCTCATCATAAAAATAATTATTTTAAAGCAATATCTCGTGTTAGCTGACTAATCTTCCCTCAAATAGTTTTGCCTACTATCGTCAAAACTATAAACCAAGCCATTTAAACGGCAGTTCCTCAATAACTATTAATTAATCTGTCGCTAATGGTAATTCCTACTAATTACCAGATAAGTTTGGAAGTGGCACATCATTTTTTAAAATTAGTTTTTCATAAATTATAAGAAATAGGAATATGGGTATTACAGCATTTGTTTTATTCTATATAAAGTTTCCTAAGTCACAAATGTCTTTTATTTAATAGTTTAATACCTAAAAAAAAATCTTAATGCCGTGATCCTAAGGGAGAAATATAAATGTTATAGGCACTATTTTTGATGGAAAGCATTATTTTTTAATAACAAACAATTCTCTTTTGTTTGAAATAACAAAATATCTCTAAAATACGCTTTAAAGAATGACTGCCCATAAAACTTAATTTGTTCGAATTCTTTTGGACGTTCCTGTAGAAGTTTTATAAATGCTACATACACTATTTTCAGAAGGGTGTATTGTTACAGTACGTACGAATGCATATAGCAATCGATGCCTAATTATTGCAGTTAGAGCAATCATTTAATCATATCAGCCACGGAAAAGCGCGGTGACTTGAAGGCACAGCTGGCTGTGCCGCACAGCCAGCTGTCGTCAAAAAAGGGTCTCTAGATCTGTGGCACGCGATGAACGTTTCGATCGTCCGCCATCTTGCTGGTAGTTAAGTCGAGCGAAGGAAACTGTTGCCCTTTTTTCAGCATTGGAAAAGGGTTGCGCCTCAAAGGGTTAATGAGTTTCAAAACATAAAATAATCTAACCGAAATACAAACGCATTATCAAAATACAGGTAATTTAAAAAAAAAACATTCAAAAGTTACTTTTCACAATTTTTTTTAAATGTAGGTGCCAAAAGACACAACTGCACTTCTTGAGTGAAGAATGCTAGCTGATAGGCCTGATTGTGGTGGGAAGCAGTTTAATTGCAATGTTATCATCCCGCTACCCTAATAGCACAACTAGTTCAGAAGACGTCTTTTGAACGTCAAAAAACGTGTTTTGAACGTGCGTTGAACGTTTTTAAAAATAATTGTGCTAATAGGGTATATCGGTTGTAAGTTCCGATACATCAGAACTGTCTCAAATCGCGTCTGTTTCAACTCCCCTACCTCTCTCCATGCCAACTAAGAACTGAACATCACAATATACGAACATTTACCCATTGAAGCGCAAGAATTTTCATATCAATATAGAAGACCAACGGAATAGACTGCCCAACGCTGAAACAGTGCAGCCACTGCCAACGGTTCATTTAACTACCAACAACATGGCCGTCTCGCACAGCCAGCTGTGTCATAAAACTTCTTTAGCTGTGTGGCGCCATATGGGCTGTTTGATCGAGCCCCTTACTGTTGGTAATTAAATGGATTGATGGCAACGGCTGCACTTTTTCAGCGTTGGGACCATTTAACCCTATTTTCCTTTGCGACTAGCAGTGAAAGCAGTGAAATAAGGTGGTTTCACGGCGCAACCACCGCGCATTAAAGGGTTAAAGAAATACCTCCTACAATCAATTAGTAAGATTGTCTCTCTCCATCGTTGCATTTTTTTTTTACACTTTATCAGGCTATTGTCTTGATTAATAATAGATTTGGAATAGATGGAAATTTTTTTTTAAATGTATTGAATATTTTGCAGCTCCTGGATCTTATGATGTTGAAAAATCAGAGAAAATTACTCACCAGTCTTCTGGAGCAATCACGTTTGGAATAAAGTATAAAGAACAAAAGCCTGATGACATTCCAGGTAAATATTTTTTAAATAATCAAGCAATGTGATAAAATTTTACGAAATGAATTATATGCAAAATATATGTACTGTATTTTATATCCAGTATGTAAAATAATTTTTAATTTTATTGCATCTGCATCCAAGAGCAAAAAGAGTTCCTTTTTTCTATATCTTTCTTTAAAATTTGTCTGTTAAAACGTATACCCAATATTTTAAAAAAAGTAGTGAAAAGCGAGGAAATACTTTTTCACTAAATTAATAAGAAGAAATCACTTTCAATGCTAATTAATTCTCTGTCGGATCGTGTTATGAAGAAAAATTGTTCAAATAAATGACGAATCTTAAATGTACTTACTGGTAACAAAATGAAATACCTCGGAAGTGCAAAATTTAGAGACTATTACTTTAATCAATTTTAGTCTATTATAACAACAGTATTTGCATATTAAAAACAAATAGTTTTCTAAAAAAATATCAAAAAACTAGTAAAAATCAAACAAAGAGAGAACTATCAAACTGGAAATTATTATTTTAAAATCCACTATTTGGAGTGACAAAGTATTCATATTTTCTCTCTTTTAGCACCTGGATCATATGACGTTGAAAAGGCTGACAAAAAAATCCATGAATCTTCTCCAGCTTACTCACTTGGCGTTAAACACAAAGAACCAAAGCTGGAAGAAAGTCCAGGTAATTTGTTTTTTTAGTCAGGTGTGAATGGTATAGTGTCAGGTACGAATTTCCTGAAAGGTAAACTAAAACTAAATGTAAACTAAAATTTCACGTTTAAATAAAATCTGACCTCCACCCCCCCCCCCCTAAGTTTTATTAATATGAATTTGAAACCACCAAAATACATGGTAAGAAAACCTTTAAAAAGTTATATTTATACTCCTGATTAGTGTTCAATGTAACTATGTAATGTTGTATTGATTTACGATTTTATAGTAAAAGTCGAATGAGACTATCAGCAAGTCAAGTGTTTCAATGCACATAGCTTAGGCATTTGGCCCTATACATAAAGTTTACGTAAGCCATGGGCCCTGAAATGCTTTTATTGTAGCTTTAAAGAAAATACATTTTTTATGAGAGAAAATCCGCATTTACTATATAATCTATTATATTATTGTTTTAATCATCGAAAAAAATTCAATAGAATGCAGTTTGCCTACCTGGCGTCATCTTTCGGTTTGTTGTGGTGTTCAACTTCAGAAAAAATTACAAAATATTTAACAATAAGTTGAAAAGTAACTTTTCTAGCACACCTGAATTTCCATATTGAAGAGGACTCCCCAACAAATTGGTTCAATTCTCTTCAATTTACTATAAATGTATTTGGCATTTTCATTTGATTCAGCTTACGACGCGAGCTCAGCTCATAAAAAGGTCCATGAATCATCTTAATTCGAGTTCAACAGGTTCTTAACAAGGAAAAATTCCGCCTTATTTTCTAGCTTCAGCTGAATACTAACACATATAAATTTACGATATAATATTTACGAAAGAGCAAGAAGGTTTCTGATAGAAATTAAAAAAATATAAAAAATATATGACATTAAATTTGTTAAAAATTTACTTAAGTTTATGCTTTCATACAGCTAATTTCTTATTTCTAATTTATATAGCTCCAGGCTCTTATGACATCGAAAAGTCGGAAAGGATTACTCACCAGACCTCAGGTGCAATCACATTTGGTATAAAATACAAAGAACAAAAGCCTGACGATATTCCAGGTTAGGCATAATTTTACATCTCGCATTCTTTTTGTAATTGAGGTCATGGTATTAGTGTTACTGTAGTTTTGTTTTTAATGCTTTTTTAATATTAATGTGTTATTTAAAATGTTCCTGTGGTCATTATTAAAGTTTTACTCTTACACTTTTGAAAGCACATAATCATTTTCAAACGAAAGAAAAAAAATATTTTTTCTCTACAGCACCTGGTGCATACGATGTGGAAAAAGCTGACAAAAAAATCCATGAGTCGTCTCCAGCATATTCCTTGGGTGTCAAATACAAGGAACCTAAACAGGAGGAAATACCAGGTATGGCATTTTTATCTAAGTTACTTGAATTTGGCATCCAAAATCATCACAGCAATAATCTCTCACAATCGGGCAATATTAGGTTGTAACGAAAGTTTCCCACCACCGCAAACTTCGTCAGCACACAGTTCTCGTTTGCGTATTTGCTCCTATTTTGTCAAAGGATTTTTGGCATTTGAAAGAAAGAGGTTTACTTTATAACACTGTGGTGTGAAATCTGTAAAAAATATACTTATCATTAAGTATAAGGTGTCTCAAATAGAACTATCACTCTAGAGGATTAGAACCATCATTTACTTCCAGTTGTGTTGCAAAAAGTCAGCTACATAATATCAACGAATTATGAGTACAGCTTTAAGTACTATTGTTGTATCATGTGACACTGTGCAGGTTTGGTACCTAAAGTTCAAAAACAGTTATCTAAGGAGTTAGAAGTTAGTATTTCAGGCAGATATGGCGGAAAACTTTCGTTACAACCTGATTTATATGTATATATATATATATATATATATTATTTATTTCATTATTACTTATACGCTATTTTTATTTTCTCCCACTTTAGCACCCGGATCTTACGATGTGGAAAAGGCTGACAAAAAGATCCATGAGTCATCACCAGCGTACTCGTTAGGAATTAAACATAAAGAACCAAAGCAGGAAGAAATTCCAGGTATTTTAATTATTTATTTATTTTTGAAAAATTAAATAGAACTACATAAAAAAAATAGCAAAACGTATAAAGAGTACTGATTCGTCTTTGAATTTTATATGCAGTATTAAAAAAAAGGCCTATGTTAATTTTTTGTATGACAAATTCAATGTGTTTGCATTTTTCAGCTCCTGGCTCTTATGATATTGAAAAATCAGAAAAGATCACACAGCACACATCAGGAGCAATCACTTTCGGAATAAAGTACAAGGAAATGAAGATCGATGATATCCCAGGTTGGAATTGCTTTCGTGTTCGAATAATTTCATAATATTTGTTTGAAATTTTCAGTAAAACTTGTGCAATTTACTGAATGGAAATATGTTTTATGTAAGTTAACGTACTTTTTGTTTCACTTGAACAGCTCCTGGCTCTTACGACGTAGAAAAAGCGGACAAAAAGATCCATGAATCATCCCCCGCATACTCCCTCGGTGTTAAACACAAAGAAGCAAAACCGGACGAGATACCAGGTACGATGATGCTTTCGTCTTTTGACTCGAAAACATAAAAAGAAAACGTTTTTATACATATGTACAGCTTGTCATAAAATTTATTTATTTTCCTGTTTTAAATCACTTTGTAAAAGTTGTATTTCATTGGGTTGTCTAGCTCCTGGATCTTATGATATCGAAAAGTCCGAAAAAATTATACATCAAACTGCTGGAGCAATCACATTTGGAATAAAGTACAAAGAACAGAAGCCTGATGATATTCCGGGTTAGACATTCTCTTTTCTAATGCTCATAAAATATTTTCTAAAAATTTAATATAAAATATATTTGTGTAAGGAAATGTTCAAAACAGCATAATTGTGACACTGATTTTGTCGACTTTAAAAGGAAACATGTTAGAAAACTAAATTGTGCAGGTGTTAGTTCATATTAACAAGAGAAAAATGACAAAGCAAACCTTAAAGTCACTCTAAAATATTCATTCGGGTTAAGTACAAATAGGTAATGCAAGAATTTATTCAAACTAATTCATTCTGATGTAATTTAGTTATTAAACGTAAATAATCAAACACCAGCCGAAATTCTTTGTTAGGAATTTGATTTCAAACATACAAGTGGTCCTCAAATTCAGTTAGAGCTCTGGTTTAGCTACACTTAAATTAAATATTGTCAATAAGCATAACACAATTGTTATTTGCTGACTGTTCAAACGTCAAACTGCATAATGACAGTGCAACGGCGTTAATGGTCTGCAAGCAAAGAACATTAACAATTTAAAAAATAATCGTTTACTACTGCCTTGTGGGTAACCTTCTTTAATCGTTAACTAATGCAGTTCAAAACGGCAGCCATTAAAAAACCCATTAAAATAGCACTATTTTACAATACTACATCAAATATGAAAGCTACAGACTAATAAAGTATCTGATAACATTACATTCACGAATGTCCAAGAGCTAAATAGACATAAAAACTATATGCTAGCTAAATTTAGCTCAATCAGGTAAATAGCTTTTGGCTGTAGGAGTAACTGATACATAAACACTACTGGATTTTTTTACATTAGTTTAGAAATTTATTTTATGAAAAATGGGAAATCGTTCTTAAAATACATTGGAAGAAAATTGAAATATTAATCAAAAAAGTGTATTTCGGTGTTTTAAGCAAATAGAATTACTGATAATTTTTTTTCTACAGCTCCAGGATCTTACGATGTGGAAAAAGCTGACAAGAAGATTCACGAATCTTCTCCATCTTATTCACTTGGTTTGAAACACAAAGAGCCAAAGCAGGAAGAAACTCCAGGTAAAAAACCAAACCTTCGAACAGAAATTTCGGAGAAATAAACAGCTAATGAATCATGCTATATATTTTTTAATTTTTCGAATACAACAGTTAATTTTATTGCAATGGCTTAATTAATTTTCACCATTAGCTCCAGGATCTTATGATATAGAAAAGTCTGAGAAGATCACTCACCAGACTACGGGAGCAATCACATTTGGAATGAAGTACAAAGAGCAAAAGCCTGATGATATACCAGGTTGGTATTTTTCAGACTTACCTAATGTATGCTTTGCTATTAAATAATATTTTTAATGATAATTTACTTTTTAATTCCTTGTGTGAAGAAGTACAGTGATCGCGTCAAAATTTCGGTATTCATATTTTGACGGAAAAATTGATTTGGGACATTTTTATATTTATTTTGATAAGTTTTTGGATGACGTTTGAACGTGCACATGTTTGTCTGTATGCATGCATGCACGATCTATTTTGAAAAATCGCGAGTCCATTTTGGCTTATTTTTTTCTTGCCGTATGTACGTACGTGTGTACTCAAAAACTGTTAGGCGTAGAAATTTTATATTTGGGACTGTTGTAACATCTAGTAGAGCATTTCCCTTTTTGATTGCAATCGACTGAGTAGTTTATTTACAGGGTCGCTGTATAGAGTTTCAATACATTAAAGACTATGGACAGCTTCAAAACATTAGGTTCACACAAGTCTACAGATAGTCATGATTTAAGTCGTGCAAAATCTCGCCAATGGACGCCAATCTCATCCAATTATGGCGCAAAGAAACTTTTTAGAACGGAACCCAGCTTGGCGACATCTCTTTTATTTGGAGAGAAATCGCCAAACATAATTATTATCGATGTAATGTATCTCAAATTAAAATTATATAAATTTGTATTTAGTGCGTCAAAAATGTAAGTAATTTTAATATATGAATAAGGAAATCATGTGGTGTCGATATCAGATTTTTTTTTAAAGTTTATATGTTTCAATTTTTAATTTATTAAGATGTTTACATGACGAACGAATTCCTGTTTTATTAGCACCTGGTTCATATGACGTGGAGAAAGCTGACAAAAAGATTCACGAATCATCGCCGGCTTATTCACTGGGTGTGAAACACAAAGAGCCTAAGCCAGAAGAAATACCAGGTAAATGTCTTTGAAATTCCAAGCTGACTAAAGTTCGTTACTTTTCCATTCGGCGACTTTTTGTTTATGTAGCCTACGGATACCATCGCGAAACCCAGTTATCAGCCAGCGGCAAAACAAATAGAAAGTGTTTCATATTTTTGAGATTTCACCTTATAAGTAAATTATATCTCAACATCCATGTTTTGCATTGCGCGATTTTACTACCACTGGTTCGGGAGTAAGTAATCCTAATGCTCATCATAGCCGAAGGCGGGAGCGAAGCTTAATGATTGAATTTTGAAATTACCAACGATACCACTGACGCGATCTTGACAAAATTTGACGCAGTGATAGCAGCCATGTCGTAGAGGGTGCTAAAGCGAGATGGTAGTGATCAGTAATGCTAATGAGGAATAATCACTGAAAACATTTTCCCCTTAGATTTACCATTGACCTGTGGCTTCACGAGCGATTCTTTTGAAATTTGTCCATGGCAACACCCACTTTTTTTCTGCGGAAATTGATCAGGCGTAGAAAAACCATAAATGAGGTAGGAATGATATACGTATGATGAAAAATAGCTGCGTAAAACATTTACAAAGAAAAGCAATGTGAAGAACCAAAGTCAACACAGAGAGAAACTGTATTGGCACAATGCGTTTTAATTAGTTGCAAAAGACAGTAGAAATATTAATTTAACTTTTCATACAGATGGAGAAGGAATTTTTATATAAAAAACATTACTTCTTGGGTATTCATGATTTCATTTAAAATTTTTAAGAGTCGTAAAAAACGTTTTTGCCATTTCGGTAACTGTCCCTGTCATTTCTATACCACATCATCATTTCTGTCACACTAGACCTATAATTTAAAAAATGCCAAAGACTTTCCCCCCCCCCTTAAATAATCAAGTATAACTTTTTGATCAAATAAAGTTTAAAAAAAAACTTTTCATTAAAAAGGTGAGATAGAAATTATGCAAAATTATTAATCTTACTTTTTCCCGTTGCTTGAGAATCACCCATATACAGTGTGCACGCTATAGCCCATTATCAACCCAATAATTTCTAAGCGACAAGAGCTATAATCATAAAAGTGGGGTCTAGGTATAGTAAAGTTGTCATGCGCTAGCAAAAAAAACGGCTTGCAGCGCTACCTGGCATCTAAATTTTGGCACACAGCGTTTTTATCTCAAAACATTAGGAGATACAAAAAACATTAGGAGATACGAAGAAACAGTCAATTATAAAGATGTTCAGCATCACTGATTTAGTAAGCATCAATGTTAAAAAATTGAAGGCGTAAAAACGTATTACTCATGCTTTTGCCATCGTGTCTCCAGCTATGTTGTACAATGTGCAGCCGGAATTGCAGACTAGAGTCAAGATATTTATTTTCTGGTCGGAAAACACTTTGAGCATGATAAAATTGAACTTTGAAAGATAAATTAATCTAATGTCAGGTAAGTGCAGTTTTGGAAAATTTGATCATAAAAATATGCGTTTTATGCCTTCCATTCGTAGCTTTACTGGTGCCCATTACACCGGTCAACACGATTTTTGGGTCTGACTTCTAAATGTTAAATTTTAGTTTCTCCTACGCCAAAACTAAGGAAAATAACTTTTTTATGAAATTTTCCTTTTGTAGAAATTAAAGCAATTTTTCAATTTGTTAGCAAAAATCACATTATATATTTTTTTATAATACCACTCTAAATTATGATCAAAAAATTTTTGCTGGATATAAAAGTCTTTTTATTCAAGATTTGGGATAAACAATAACATATAAATGTAAAATAATAAGAAATTAATCTATAAAAATGAATATTTTTCGTATTTCTTTTATATTCGTATGAGCAAATAATAATACAAACAAATAATAATATTATAAATAATACTACAATCAATACTACAGAGTTACAAATAATAATACAGTTTACTTTCGGGTTAATCAAAGTGCTGCCATCTTTCGTTTATGAAATAAATTAAAATATACATATCGACGTAAATCAGACAAAAGCAAACTTTACGAACTGAAAATGAAAATTTAGGTGTTTTTCAATGTCTAGAATCAGAATTTAAGCATGAAAACAGAACCCCCCCCCCCAAAAAAAAAAAAAAAAAAAAATTAAAAAAAAAAAATTTTTTTTTTGACCGGTGTTATTCTACACATTGATATGCGCGAGGCATAAATCGATGATGCAGAACTTTGTAAACGAATTTTTTACCGTATCTCGCAACGTTTATGAGATAAGAACACTAACTCCAAATTTATCCACCGGTAGGCGCTATAAGCGGTTTTGTTGCGTAGCGAGTGGCAACTTTACTATACCTGGACTCCACTTTTATAACTATAGCTCTTGCCGTAAGAAATGATTGGGGTGACATTAGCGGACACACTGTGTACTTAATTACAAGCATGATGCTCAGAAAAACACTGTCATCGTGTATAAACCACATGTAGCTTGTCCGCTCAACGTATCGGAAGGAAATTTCAGATACAACTGACATTGTGACTGTTGTGAAGTTACAGAATTCTTACGGCTTCGGTTAGTGAAAAATATCTTTTTTTCCTGTAAAAATATATCAAACCATAAATAGCGTTAGATCAGTACATGCATGACAAAATTTGGAACGATTAAAACATTTCAATAAAGAAAATAAGGACAAAAGGTAACACATAGAGGGTGTGGATTGGCACATTTTGCATAGCGTCCAGGGATAGATATTTCATTAATTAAAAAAATTGGTCTTTACAATTATCTCCTTTGCAAATGTTTACGCCACCAATTTTCATTATATATTTATCGCGCCAATGCCATTATGGTTTTCCAATGGACTTATTAATTTTCGCAAGGGAAAAGTGCGTGTTGCCTTTCGAAAATTTTGAATTTCTTTCAATTTAACCGTAACCGCGAGAGTCGTGTTAATAAATCACAATCTTGAGTGCATTCTTTCAAATAATTGTATGTGAAATTTACTTTTGTGTATTTAAATGTATGGATAGATCATCAGTTCATTAAATACATTTATCCATCAGTTCATTAAATACATTTATCCACTATTTAAAAAAAACTGTATGTTTCATTCAAATATAGCTAACATATATTTTGAAATTTAAGCTCCTGGTTCTTATGATATTGAAAAATCGGAGAAGATTATCCACCAGACAGCAGGAGCAATTACGTTCGGTATAAAATACAAAGAACCAAAGCCTGATGATATTCCAGGTAAGAAGCATTCTTACTTATCCATTGCTTCCTCAACCATTTTATTCTCATTATAAGAAATTCCCAAGCGAAAAAAATATTTTTTCCTTGAGATGGTATTCTTTTAAGTCAAATACGTAAATATAATAAAAAATTCTGAAAAAAAAATTGTTTAATGCTTTTCAATGGTAGCATTATGTTTTTAAAATTCTTCTAAACATTGTAAATGAAACTTTAAAAAAAATTCTTTCTAGTGGAAAAGAATATATTTTCTTATATATAAATAGCAGTTATTAATTTTTCTTCATATTAATTATTATTAAAGTAGTAGAAAAACTTGATGGTAGAACAGGTTGCAAGTAGAACAAAAGAATATAAACAGGTTGTGTTGCTTCTAAAATATTTTATTGTTTTTCATCCATTAATGTTGGCACTTTGGGATCCAAACTACTACTATTATTAATTAAAGGTACAGTTAATAGTTTTATAACTTTAAAATTACATTTCGAAGCATTTTCCTACAAAAAATAGCATTTTAAGGATGGTATCAAATTTGCTGTCATGGGAATAAAAGGGAGAGCAGCTTCTAAAAAAGTTATTTTGTTGAATTTTTAAAAATCATGTTTGTAAATAAGAAATATGATTTCATAATTGAGGATGCTTTCAATGGTTTTATCTAAAAACATGGATTGTCTATTTTACTAGCTCCTGGTTCGTACGATGTGGAAAAAGCTGACAAAAAAATTCATGAGTCATCTCCAGCTTACTCTCTGGGAGTCAAATACAAAGAACCAAAGCAGGAAGAAAGTCCAGGTACTATTTTTCAATGAACTCTAATTCAAAATTACAGTAAAAATATTATAGGTTTTTAATAATTGGCTCAATTATCGAAGAAGTACGCATACCTCACAATGTATTCGCATGAAGTAATCGAAAGATTTGAGCAATGGTGTCACTTATGTGAACAAAATAATAGAAATTCTATCCGAAGTACCAGACAGTGGTTTTAAAACTTTCGCTATATATATAGAGACAATAAGCGGAAGCAAGTGCAGGTACTGCTTTTCTATGAGCTCTAATTCAAAATTACAATCAGAAAAATTATTGTTTTTTGATTAGCCAGGAAGATTATATCCCTGGTAATTTACTATTTCCATGAAGTTAATTGAAAATCTTCAATAAAAGTCTGCTTTGGCGTTTGGCACTGGGGTAATAATACATGAATATCTATTACGAAATGTTATTTTTTGCTATTTTAAAAAAATGTTTCGAGTTTTGTTTTTGCATCGCAAAATTTTCGATGCAATTTGCAGCATTGTATTGTTTTGAATAGAAAACTGAGATTTTTAGAACCTTTTATTTCCAACCCTGAAAATAGCATAAAATGATGAGGCGTAAGTTTTATACAGCTGTCAATCTATCTATATAAATAAAATTAGACTTTTGTCTGTACATTTCTTGGAATTCAAAAATTTTACAATTTCTATCCGTTTCAAGCACCCGGGATTCCGATGCGACCCTCAAAAAAAAGTTTGTCTGTCTGTCATTCTGTCATTCTGTCCTTCTGTCATTCTGTCATTCTGTCCGTGACGCTTTTTTTGTTTAAGCATCACGTAAAAACGACTGAAGCGAATGATATGAAATTTTGTGTCATGATAGGTGGTCACTCAACTTAAAACATAGTCGTCAAATTTTTAAAAAATCTTGATTAGATTTTCCGATTTTGCGAAAATCGTTTCAAACTGCGTAAATTTGTTGTCAAGCATCACGCAAAAACGACTGAAGGGAATGATATGAAATTGGGTGTCATGATAGGTATTCACTCAACATAAAACATAGGCGTCCAATTTTTAAAAAATCTTCATTGGATTTTGAGATTTCTCGAAAATCGTTTCAAACTGCGTAAATTTGTGTTCAAGCATCACGTAAAAACGACTGTAGCGAATGATATGAAATTGGGTGTCATGATAGGTGGTCACTCAACTTAAAACATAGGCGTCGAATTTAAAAAAAAATCTTGATTGGATTTTCCGATTTTGCGAAAATCGTTTCAAACTGCGTAAATTTGTGCTCAAGCAACACGCAAAAACGACTGAAGCGAATGATATGAAATTGGGTGTCATGATAGGTGGTCACTCAACTTAAACTATAAGCATCTAATTAAAAAAAATCGATCAGATTTCGAGATTTTGTGAAAATCGTTTAAAACTGAGTGAATCTTTGTTCCCGCATTACGTAATAACGACTAAAGCGAATGATATGAAATTGGGTCACACGATAGATGGTTGCTCAACATAAACTATAGGAGTCCAATTTTTTAAACATTTTTATTAGATTTTGAGATTTTGTGAAAATTCTCTCAAAATGCGTTTATATTTCTTCAAACATCACGTAATAACGACTAATACGTATGATACGAAATTTAGTGATATGATAGGTAGTTGCTAATCTTAATTTATAGGCGTTGAATTTTTAAAATATTTTGATTACATTTTGAGATTTTGCGAAAATCGTTTTAAAATGCTGAAAAGTTGTTCCAGCATCACGAAATAAAGATTGCAGGGAATGAAACGAATTTGGTTGATAGGATAGGTTGTCACTCAACTTAAATTCTAGGCTTCCATTTTTTCAAAAATGTTGATTGAATTTTTACATTTTGCGAAAATTATTTCAATATGCGTCAATATTCGTTCGCGCATCACATAATTACAACTAATGCGAATGAAATGATATTACTTAGTTACTCTCTAACCTGTAATATTTTAACAATACATAAAAATTATAACTTCGCTTTCTTTACTTTGGCAACATACTACATCCATTCTGTGTACTCATACAATGCTGACGAAAGATCTTGCTTTTTTGGAAATTTGCATTCACTAACCCGTCGAGGACGGGTACTTCAGCTAGTAAATAAATAAAAGGACTAAAAATGTATTAATCTTTATACTTTAAATATAATATAAACGATTTGATGTTTGTGTCTATAGAAGTAATTCCATAGATCCTTAATTTTTATTTAGCTCCTGGCTCTTATGATATCGAAAAATCAGAGAAAATTATCCACCAGACCTCAGGAGCCATTACATTCGGAATAAAATACAAAGAACAGAAACCCGATGATATTCCAGGTAAGAAATATTCTTATTTTATGAAACGCTTCCTTAACAGCTCCTAATAAGTTATTAATAATTATATTTGTAAATAAAAATTATAATCTCATATTTCTGAATGCTTTAAATGGTTTTGTCAAAAAAATGGTTTGTCTATTTTACTAGCTCCTGGTTCGTACGATGTGGAAAAAGCTGACAAAAAAATTCATGAGTCATCTCCAGCATACTCTCTGGGAGTCAAATACAAAGAACCGAAGCAGGAAGAAAGTCCAGGTATTACTTTTCTATGAACTCTAATTCAAAATTACAGGTTTTTCAGTTTTCTGGGACAACTCCTTCCCCAGATGCTGCATTCCAAGCACATTTTTTAATGACATGTGAAATCGAATATATCTATATAAATAAAACAAACTGTAAAATGTCAGTTAGTTGGTTAGTTAGTTAGTTAGTTTGTCTGTGTCTCGAGTAGCTCCCAGACGAGTGATCCTAGAAGAACCAAATTTTGTATGGAAATTCTCCAGGACGGGTCCCGACATACCTCGAAGCGATTTTTTCGAAATTCGAATTATTGTAGAAGATATCGATAAAAAAACGTGTCACAAAAGGCTCATTTTTGTCTCCGCCATTTCGCAATTGTAACCCCGCAGTGGAAAAAGAGAGAATTAAGCATATCTAGGTTGCGATATTTGGAAAGTTTATTAAATGATTCAGACTCTTGAAGTAAAAATAAAAGAATAACGATTTTTTTTAGATTATTTGTAAGGTTATTTTTTAACTAAAATATCGTGTGGATGCGAAATCAGAGCAGGAATGAAATACTTTATACTCAAAAGAAAAATTGGATTTGGAAATTTTCCGAGACTAAAATGTGCAACTTTTTAATTTGGCGAAAAATAAAATGTTGATGTGCGATTTTGAGAAGACGTGATTCTAGCGCTTGGCGCAATTTATCGTCTGCTACACATCCAGAAAAAGGATGTTAGAAATATCAATTTTTTGTTTAATTACGCTCAGTAATAATGATATACTTTTCAACTTAATTGAATAAGGAAAGAAAATAGGGAAGACCCACGGATTATAATACGCTTTTAATATATAGCACTTTAGTGCATATTTAAAATCTGAAAGTGTTTCAGATTTTCTTACTTTTTTTCCTTTCGGTTTTTTTATAAAGGTCAATATATCCAGAAGTTCTTCAGAATTAATATAGGACGAAAATAATTTGTACCCTTTTGTAGGTTTTTATCATTTAACCATCTTAATTTTGTAATCAGGGGCAGCCCGACACGATAAGCATCGCAACTGGGCACCGACTTCGAAAGGGTGTCATTTCGAACTCAAAAATTAAGTAGAGCATAAAAGTATTTTTTATATTAGCAGGGGGCGCCACTTACCCTAGGGCCGCTCCTGTTTGTAACCTTCTTAATTTTAAATTCTATTCAGAAACTGAGAGATTTCAGTGCCAAGGAAGCCAGTGGGGAACAGGATTCTCTGCGAACAAGATTTATTAAGATGGCGAACCAACTGGTCGCCGAGGGCGGCTATTTAGGAATATAATTAGAAATTAATTATAAATCTGACTAAAGTTGGAATTTCAAAAACTTTGAAAATGTATAAGGTAACTAAATTATCATTTAATCAAATTGATAAGCTTATCAAAAATGCATAATATTGGGGGATAATGATGTAATTAAAATAATGTGCCTAGACCATAGAAGATAATCATCAGGCTGTATACAAAATGAAATGGCGCAATGTAATGGGAAATTATAAGTAATATAAGTGCAAGTACTACTTGCACAAATTGCCGAAATTTGTGCCAAATACAAGAAGTCTTAGGAAAATGTCATTTCCAAATCCAAAGCAAAGTTTGGAAAGATTAAACTGGGCAGCATTTAATATTTTCTCGGCTGCAGAATAATAAACAATGAAATAGTATTATTTGGAATAATGAGACCTAAACCTTCCTGTATAGTAGCGATATTATAAAATATGTAAGGATAAAACTTCCATCTTGGTTATGTACAATACACCGACCATTAAGCATAAGTAGGAAAATTATTTTCCCTGCAGCATTCCCTGCAGCATAACTCTTTATGCAATAAAAATAGTTTTACAGGCAAAGAAAAGCTGCCGATCATGAGATATTCTTCTAAGAATATGCGTTATGAAAAACTGAAGAAGTCTGATTAATTGATGAAATAATTGCTGTTACTGGGGCAACACAATTAAACATGTAGATCTATCATAATACAAACAAATGCACAAATAGAAAAAGTATTATATAAGAGTAAGCTTGGTTATCTCTTTTCCGAAAATAGATACTGTTTGTATTTCACTGCATTATCACTATTGAGACAGAGAAGGTAGTTTTACAGGCAAAATATAAAGCTGCCGATCACGAAATAACATCCCGATAAATACAATCGAAACTTGAATTTTGATTATTTATTTATATAGTTACCGTTATTGAGACAACACAATTAAGAATATAGATCTAATCATAATGCAAACAAATGCACAAATAGAAAAAAATATTTTGTACAACAGTAAGCTTAGTTGCCTCTTCTTCGAAAATAGATACTGTTTGTATTTCACTGCATCATGTCTGTTGAGACAAAAAAAGTAGTTTTACAGGCAATAAAAAGCCGCATGTAAAACATCTTTAAGAGAGATCTATATGAGAGTTAATACAACTTTTAAATCTGACTGATTTATAAAATTGTTAGCTAATTTATTGAAAATTCAAAAAGTATAACGTACAACTCTCTCGCTTTCATGCTGATAAAACTAAAAAGGACAGCTTTTATAAATTCTAAAACTATAAGGACTATTTTAACTTCAATGAATTTCATTCATTATGCAATGTTATTTTACAAACAAGGTAACTTCCAGTTCATGAAACATAACCAATGAATATGGTTATAGCCAGAAGCCGATTTAAAAAAAAATATATAGTTATTTACTAAGGTCTAAAAGCAAATCCAATAAAAGTACAACAAACTTTGACATTCCTTTTAGAGAGAATGAACTTAAGTGAGTGATTTCATTGGAAGTGGGAAAAAGAAACATTTTTAACTATTTCACAGCCCCGTAACTTCTAATATGTAGACGTAATTTTATAGGCAAGAAAAATTCCTGAAGAATCTTGAAAGGATATCAGGGATGGAGTCCAATGAGTAATTGAAGCGATATCTTTATTAACGGATATCAAACATTAATGATAATACACGTCTCGTATATTATAAAATGAAATGAAATGACGAGGCGATAGTTCTTATACAGTCAATAAAAAAAGTGTCAATAAAGAAAGAAATAAATAAAAAGACGAAATATATTAATTATTGTGCTTTAAATATAATACAAACGATTAGATGTTATTTCCATATAACTAATTTTATAATTGCTTAACTACTTAGCTCCTGGCTCTTATGATATCGAAAAATCAGAGAAGATTATCCACCAGACATCAGGAGCAATTACATTCGGAATAAAATACAAAGAACAGAAACCGGATGATATTCCAGGTAAGAAATATTTCGTACTTCATCAAACGCTTCCTTAACAGCAGTTAAAAAGTTATTATGTTCAATTAAAAAAACCATATTTGTAAATAGCAATCATATTTTCATCTTTTTGAATGCTTTAAATGGTTTTGTCCAAAAAAAAATGGGTTGTCTATTTTACTAGCTCCTGGTTCGTACGATGTGGAAAAAGCTGACAAAAAAATTCATGAGTCATCTCCAGCATACTCTCTGGGAGTCAAATACAAAGAACCGAAGCAGGAAGAAAGTCCAGGTACTACTTTTCTATGAACTCTAATTCAAAATTACAGGTATAATTCAAAGATACTGTCAGAAAAAGTACAGTGACCTCTGAATTATGCGCCTCTCAGTTATACACGTCTCTCTTTTATACGTGCATTTTGGAAGGTCCCGTCACGAAGAATAGGAAAATAATTATATAGGTCTCTCGCTTATACGCGGCACTAATTCACTAATCCTGTCACATAAATGTATTTTTGCGTTTTCAATTCCTGCGCAATAGATCCTTGAGATTACTCAAGATTAAATTTATTTCAGCAAATCATAACAAGTGTTTCGTTTTTTTTCCTCCTTAAACCAGGGTTATGAAAGTATTTAGTATGAGAATTCTCGTTGGAGAAGGAGTTTTGTTTGTTGTTTTCTAGTAAGATCAGTTAAAATTGACGTCATTTCAATGTCAAAAGTTAAAAATTTATTAGACTAAGTTACTGATGAAAAAAAATTACATCACGAATAGAATGATTACACCAGTTCTCAAATTTTAATTTTCTAAAGCTGTTCCTTCCCCAGATGCCGCATTCCAAACTCTTTTTTTTCCGAATTGCGAAATTTATATCTTTATATCTTGCTCTTAAATTTGAATTACAGTTTAATTAGAATTAGATCCTATTTTTTACAAACTTCATTAAAATTCCCCAAATATCTCCTAAAAAATACAGAAAAAAATTAGTTTAAAATTCGAATAATTCACTTCCTCCGATATGAATAATTTTTTGGCTATTTTTAGTCATTAAAAAGTGCATTCCTGACATCTTTTAAGCAAATGGTTTGACATTTATCACAGATATGCGTATAAACACTTAATTATAGAATACGTTCATTTTTTCTTGTATTTGCATTTGTTAGTTCTGTAAATAATTATCATTCTCATACGAATAACCGGTACATCAGGTAGAATATATTATAAAATAACATGAAATGACGAAGCTGAAGTTCTTGTATAGCTATCAATAAAAAAAGAAATAAATAAAAAGACTAATGTATCATTCTTTATACTTTAAATGAAGTATAATCGATTGCTTCTTTGTTTCCGTATGACTAATTTCATATTTCCTTAATTGTTTAGCTCCTGGCTCTTATGATATCGAAAAATCGCAGAAGATTATCCACCAATCGTCAGGAGCAATCACATTTGGAATAAAATACAAAGAACAAAAGCCTGATGATATTCCAGGTAAGAAATATTCTTCTTATCCAATGCTTCCATAACAACTGCTAATAAGTTATTATGTTGGATATAAAAGTCATGTTGGTAAATAAAAATAACAATTTCATGTGTTTGGTCGCTTTGAGTGGCTTGTATGTTAAAAAAATGGGTTGTCTATTTTACTAGCTCCTGGTTCGTACGATGTGGAAAAAGCTGACAAGAAAGTTCATGAGTCATCTCCAGCATACTCTTTGGGAGTCAAGCACAAAGAACCAAAGCAGGAAGAAAGTCCAGGTAGTCCTTTTCTATGAACTTTGATTCAGAGATACAATCAGAAAAAAAAATATTGCTTTTTTCATTACCTAGGAAGAATATATACATAGTAGTGTATTTCCATGAAGTTAATTGAAAACTTTGGGTAACAGTTTCACGCAGTTGAATAAAATGATAGAAATTTGAATGAAGTTGCCAGAAAACGGTTTTGAAAGTATGTATTGACTCCATACGGGACAACCACCGGGAAGCAAGCAAAAAAAAAATGTTTTTGGATTTGTATGCATTTCTGAGTTTGTATCATACACAAATCTATACTGCTGGGACGATCTGCTCGAAATTTTGAACAAATATATGCAAGACAAAAAGATATGGAGAAAAGCCCGCACTACTCTAAAAATTAAAAAACTAAACGCTTTCTTCTTTTTAGCTAATTTTTGCAATTTTCAAATCTAGAAAGTAGCTTTAACAGAGTAAAAAAGTTAACAATATGAGAAGTCATATTTTTTTCCTAAATAATTTTAGGTTTAAAATTGCGTTACAATAACAACTCTTCAGCAAAATTTGCATCATGATCAAAACGAAATCAATGTTTGTAATTTCAATTCTTTCGAAATAGATTCTTGAGATTAATCTGATTAAAGTTATTTCAGGAAAGCAAAATAAGTGCTTCATTTTTTTCTGTATAAACCAGGGTTATAAAAATCTTTAGAATGAGAATTCGTTGAAGATCATTTACGGAAAATCGGAGGAGGGGTATTTCTTCCTTATCGTTTTCAAGTCGCAAGTTATATTGACGTCATTTGGATGTCATGAGTTTAAAATTGCACTTGAAAACTTATTAGATTACGTTACTGATGCAAAAATCCCATCACGAAAGAAATAATTTTATACACTAATTCTTGAATTTCAGTTTTCTGAGACTACTCCTTCCCCAGATGCTGCCTTCCAAGCACATTTTTCATGACATGTGAAATCGAATATATATATTATAAAATTAAATGCAATGACGAGGCGATAGTTCTTATTTAGCTGTCAATAAAGAAAGAAAGAAATAAGAAGACTAAATGTATTTTTATTATACTTTAAATATAATATAAACCATTAGATGTTTGTTTCCATATAACTAATTTTATAATTCCTTAATTATTTAGCTCCTGGCTCTTATGATATCGAAAAATCAGAGAAGATTGTCCACCAGACCTCAGGAGCCATTACATTCGGAATAAAATACAAAGAACAGAAACCGGATGATATTCCAGGTAAGAAATATTCATACTTTATAAAACGCTTCCTTAATAGCTGCTAATAAGTTATAATGTTGAATTAAAAAAATCATGTTTGCAAATAGAAATTATAATTTCATAATTTTGAATGCTTTAAATGACTTTGTCTAAAAATATGGGTTGTCTCAATTTCACTAGCTCCTGGTTCGTACGACGTAGAAAAAGCTGACAAAAAAATTCATGAGTCATCTCCAGCATACTCTCTCGGAGTCAAATACAAAGAACCAAAGCAGGAAGAAAGTCCAGGTACTACTTTTCAATGAACTCTAATTCAAAATTACTGTTAAAAAATTATAAGTTTTTCTTTTAGATAATTGGCCCAATTATACAGGAATTATGTATATCTCGTAATGTCTTTGTATGAAGTAAATGAAAACTTGAAGTAACAGTTTCACTTAGGCTAATAACATTACAAAAATACCATTCAAGGTGCCAGACAGTGGTCTTAAAAGTACGGACTTTCTTTATAAGCTGACACGCGGAAGGCAGTAAAAAAATCGGTTTTTTTTGTGCTTTTGTATTGCATACATATCCATACCGTTGAGGCAATCTGCTTGAAATTTTATAAAAATGTGTAAAAAAATGTTGCGCTACTTTTAGAAAAATCATAAAATGCAAACGCTTCCCTATTTTTGCGGTTTTCAGATCTAGGAGCTCGTTTTAATAAAGCTAAAAGAGTAAAAATGTGAATGATATGAGGTTTCATTTTTTCCCTCGTGTAATTTAATGGCACACGTTTTAAAATGCAGTATAATAATAAGCTCTTCAGCAAAAATTATGTGTCGAGGAGAAGAGAATTGTGCTTTTTGCGATTTCAATTTCTTCAAAATAGGTCCTTGAGGTTACTCTGATTAACTTTCAGAAAAGAAAAATAAGTAGTTCTGTTTTTTTTTCTGGATAAACAATGATATAAGAAATGTTAGATTGAACGTTCCCGAAGAGGAGTGTTGGAGGGAATTCTGTTGTCGTCATTTTCAAATCGCAAATCAGATAGACGCCATTTGGTTGACGCGAGTCTAAAACTGCATTGTTAACCCTTTCACGCGCAGTTATCCCGCTCTGGGCACACCAAACTCTGACGTTTTGACTGTTGCCAGTCACGAAGAATCGATTTCATTTCTATAAAAATAGTTGCAGGTGACATAGCTCCACGAGAATCCTTTACTTTTTAGCGTGTCCTTTCCCGTAAAAAATGGTCACGATTATTTTTAACAGCACTGACATCTGCTGAAAAATGGAAGAATGCGAAAACAGCTGGATAGATGGCCCAGTGCAGAAAAAAGGGCAGCCATTGCCATCGCTCGACTTAGCTACAAGCAAGATGGCGGAGGATCGAAACGTTCATCGCGTGCCACAGATCTAGAGACCTTTTTTTTGACTCAGCTGGCTGTGCGCGAGCACAGCCAGCAAAAAGGGTCTCCAGATCTGTGGCACGCGATGAACGTTTCGATCGTCCGCCATCTTGCTGGTAGTTAAGTCGAGCGATGGCAACGGCTGTCCTTTTTTCAGCATTGGGAAAGGGTTGCGCCTCAAAGGGTTAATTAAATAGGATAAATTGTCGCTGATGCAAAAGTTACACCACGAAAGAAATAATCCAGCGAAGCTCTCTGATTTCCATTCGCTAAAATTATTCACTCATACTCATTTTTCAAATTTTGTATTCAAAACCCATATTTTAAAAATCAGATTTAACACTGGCATCACTTTTACGTCATACTCTTAGTTGTAGTTTAATTAGAGGTTGTTTCACGAACTTATTTGAAGTTTCAACAAATGTATAATATGGTAAAAAATATTAGTTTAAAAATGGAATAATTAACATCCCCAATATTAATAGTTTAAAAAAAAGGAATGTCACAAAAGTCTTTTATATGAAAATTCATCTCGTGAGAACATGGAATACAAGAAAATATCAAAAATAGGCAATCAATAAAATAACTAAAAAAGAAAAATCAGATTTCTTTTAGAAATTGCTTCTCGTCCTACTTACACAATGTGCTAAATTTGGCCCGATCTGGAAAAAATAGTACAAGCACTTGCCCAGAACACACAAATAGACAAATAAGGAAAGCTTTTTTTTATATGTGTAAGTAAATACGTGAAATATCGGAAAGATTTCTGATAGCGATATAGGAAGAGAAAAAATTAAAAATAAATAAAAATGTAAAAAATAATTTGCTGTTGTTGTTTTTGTTTCTATTCAAGTAATTTCGTGTTTTTCGTTTATTTAGCTCCAGGCTCTTATGATATTGAAAAGTCGGAGAAGATCATTCACCAGAACTCAGGAGCAATAACATTTGGTATAAAATACAAGGAACAAAAGCCTGACGATATTCCAGGTTAGACATACATTCACATCTACATGTTTTCTGAACTGGAGTCACGTATTTTTTATTTTAACCCTTTGAGGCGCAACCCTTTCCCAATGCTGAAAAAAGGGCAGCCGTTGCCATCGCTCGACTTAACTACCAGCAAGATGGTGGACGATCGAAGCGTTCATCGCGTGCCACAGATCTAGAGACCCTTTTTTGACGATAGCAGGTTGTGCCACACAGCCAGCTGTCGTCAAAAAGGGTCTCTAGATCTGTGGCACGCGATGAACGTTTCGATCGTGCGCCATATTGCTGGTAGTTAAGTCGAGCGATGGCAACGGCTGCCCTTTTTTCAGCATTGGGCAATCTATCGAGCTAGTCTCGCATTCTTCCATTTTTCAGCAGATGTCAGTGCTGTTAAAAAAATCGTGACCATTTTTTTATTGCGGGAAATGACATGCTAAAAAGTAAAGGATTCTCGTGGAGCGATGTCACTTGCAACTATTTTTATAGAAATAAAATCAATTCTTCGTGACTGGCAACAGTCAAAACGTCAGAGTTTGGTGTTCCCAGAGCGGGAACACTGCTCTTTAAAGGGTTAAATGTTATTATGATCTTAATTAAGTTTTTACTTCCCGCATGTACAAAGTAAGGAAAATATTGTGTAATCGTGAAAAAATTCGACTTTGCGATTTTGACGTATTTACACGTTTTGAGGCCTTCTGAATTCATTTATGCTGTTTTTACGAGGATGTATACGTGTCTTGTGTGAGAGTGAAACAACAGCTCCTAAACAGTGCATTCGATTGAGCTAAAATGTTGAATATGTATTACGGACCATCGTTGCACAAAACGCATTCGTTTTGGTGTAGGTAGAACTGATAGTTTTTTTTACAAGGCTACAAAAAAAAAATCTTTTACATTATGGCCTATCCCCACAAATCGTACAAAATGTGCTAGTGCCTAAATATGGCACTCGAATAAGTTCGAATTGTGTATGATATGTTATGGATCACCGTCACACAACTTGTATATATTTTGATGTGTGCAGGGGTTATAGTTTTCCTACGAGAGCATAAAAAAGAATTCTTTCATATTACGGCCTGCAGATGCAAAATTTTGAAAGTGCGTTAGTATTACTTTCCGAACATGTACCATGTAAGGAAAGTATTGTAATCATGAAAAAATTCGACTTCGAGATTTTGGTGTTTTTACACGTTTTGAGGGCTTCTGAATACATTTATGCTATTTTTACGAGATGTATGTATGTATGTGTGTATGTGTGTGTGTGTGTGTGTGTGTGTGTGTGTATGTGTGTGTTTGTGTGTATGTGAGTGAACACGATAGCTCCTGAACGGAGCATTCGATTGAGCTCAAATTGGATATATATGTCATAAACCACCGTCGCAAGACCGGTATTGATTTTTGTGTGTATAGGACTTATAGTTTTTCTACAGGGCTACGACAAAGATTTCTTTTACATTATGGCCTATGGGGGGAATTTCTTGAAAGTGCGCTAGCGTTTAAACGGTAGATTCGATTGAGCTCAAATTGGGTATACATGTTATAAACCACCATCCTAAGACCGGTATTGATTTTGGTGTGTATAGGACTTATAGTTCTCCTAAAGGGCTATGACAAAACTTTCTTTTATGTTATGGCATAATGGCATATGGGGAGAAATTCTTGAAAGTGCTCAATCGTTTAAACGGTGCATTCGATAGAGTTTCAATTTGGTATATATGTTTGAATGATTCATCGATTAAAATTTATTTAAGTGCTTGGTAATGGTCTTAATCGTAAGTGTTCGGAAAGTCGAGTGGAGTCACTCCAGATTTTCTTTATAAAGCATTCGGTTGCGCTCTTATTAGGTACCATCTTACATACTGTAGATTTTCGTTTGTGTGGGGATTACAATTTTTTTACAGGGCTACAAAATATATCCTTCTACTTATCCAGCCCATACACTCAAATTATTAGAAATACACTAGCTTCTGAACACTACGTCTGATTGAGTGGACTGAAATTTAAAGGCTTGGTATTCAGAAAATGCAGCCACTCCATATTTTTAATTCTACACTTTTGAGAGCTTTGAGTACTTTTAAAACAAAAGAAAAAACTCTTTCGTTTCTAAAATGTGGATAATGTGAAGTGATATGTTGTATAAATTAATTTGGACAGTACCTTAATTCATGCTTTACGAACGTGCCGGGCCAAGTGGATCCGAATGTTTCTTATTTGATTGCGGGGCGAGTTAACACAACACCCCCTAGAGAAGAAAGCCGCGGCGCTTACTTGTGACGTCACACCGAGTAGGTAAAGTTGCTTTACCTACTCGGTGTGACGTCACAAGTAAGCGCCGCGGCTTTCTTCAATAGGGGGCGTTGGTTAACATCGGTTCAGACCTGGATTGAAATTTCTTTCCCATGCAGATCTATACCTCCTTTAATAGTACTCAGTAAATTTAACTTTTATTTAAAATCGTGTATGCTACAAAAATTTAAAATGGATGCGTAGGAAAGCTTTGGACGTGTTTGCTAAAACTGCTGTTTGTATTTTCAGCACCTGGTGCTTACGATGTTGAAAAAGCGGACAAGAAAATTCATGAGACCTCTCCAGCATATTCCTTAGGCGTCAAGCACAAAGAGCCTAAACAGGACGAAATTCCAGGTACAGTAGAGCCTCGATTATCCGAGCTAATTGGGACCGCTAGTACCTCGGATATCGGAAATCTCGGTTAATAGAAACTATGTATAAAAACCTTCCGTGCTTGCGAATTTAACTAACTTTTAAAGTAAAAAACAATAGAAAATTTTTTAAATGATAAAAATAAACATACATGAACTTATGTCTCACAGTTCAACAGAATGTTATGAAACACAACTGCCTATTGTAAGAGTGGCCAATCCCCTCCCCCAACAATGGGGGGGGGGGTGTAAGTGTCCGATAATATATTGCACCTTGTATTCAATAGGGTCACATGACCACTGTTCACAAAACATGAATGTTGTCCCCTCAGGGTGTAATATTTCTTGGAAGTTGAGTGCTTTTGTGGGGAAGAAGTGCCTGTAACAGGGACAGCAAACTAAAATGTGTATAATTTTTTCCAAGCTCATTTTGGAAAGGAGAAAAAAATAAAATTAGACTTCGTTATTGCCTCGGTTAACAGAAACCTCGGTTAACCGAAGCTCGGTTAATCGAGGTTCTACTGTACTGCAGTTTTGATAAATGTAAAATTAGTTCAAATCGACATGCATGCTGCAGTATTCTCTATAGTAATCTCGAGCAGTGTACTGCTTTTTAGAAATCATCCTATTAAAAAATATTAGCCGTGCACTGATCTTTATCTTCCACTTTAGCACCTGGATCTTACGATGTTGAAAAGGCTGACAAAAAGATCCACGAATCATCACCGGCGTACTCACTCGGAGTTAAATATAAAGAACTAATAATATAATATATAGAAATATATAGAATATATAATATAATAAATATATAGAAATCCAGGTAATGATTTTCCACTAACCCAGCTAGAAATTACTTGCTGCTGACAGAAAGTTCACTTAAATTATCGAAAGGGTGGCAGCAAAATCGTTGCTTTTGAGAATATTTTTTGAAGACAGTGTTTTAATTGCAAATTTAAAAGAAATTAGGCAGATTCTGCGAAGGTTGTAAGCTCATGAGTGGTAGGTTTGTTTAGGTTGGGTACCATCGGGGGGGGGGGGGGGTGCGACTTGAACGGGTTTGCAGCAATTCAACACTTCAGGGAAGAGGCAAATTGAAAAATAAAGGTATCGATTCCTTTTAACAGTTTCCTTATTTCAACCTACTGTCAACTGATAGACTAACTAAAATCCACGGGGAGCTTTGTCTTCGAATTTTTGAAAAAAATAACTCAAAAATATATCTTTATTCAATATTTTATAGCTTATAATTTATGCATAAGAAATTACAATTTTTATTTCATTCAATACAATTTACTTTTTCATTTTATTATTATTTAGCTCCAGGTTCTTATGACATCGAAAAGTCAGAAAAGATTGTCCATCAGTCTTCAGGGGCCATTACATTCGGAATAAAATACAAAGAACACCAGCCTGACGATATTCCGGGTAAGATACTTATCGTTTTCTTCAATCCTTCATTTGCGGGAATTGTAGATTCTACACGGACCTGGGCTTTTTCAGCAATATTTATTTTAGCCACGAGCTTGGCCAGATCGGGCCTCCAAGCATCTTCTTCACTTTTAAGAACAGGCCTCAACGGGCCAATATTCTTTCGCTGGCATGAGCTTCGTATACATCAGTTTGTTAAGATTAATATAAAAATGTGTATTTTTTCTTATACCTTAATTTATCAGAATGTAATATTAATTATTAACATTATAAAATTTCATGCATAATAGCTAATGATTTTGTCATATAATTAACAGTCTAACATCCAATCTAATGGTTTCGATATCCAATCCAGGTAAATTCATGGATGATCATCGTAGTAGTACGTAGTAGATCTTACAATTTTTCGGAGTATAACATGATTTCTTTTGTTAAAATTACAAGGTTTTTCAGTAAAAACATTTTGTTATAAATTTACCCCCATCCTTTTATATTGTTATGTAATAAATATCAAAAATATAAAGTCGTTACTGAAATTTGGATAATGGGAAAAGATATCTTCTATAAATTAATTCGGGCAGTACCTTCATGATTTATGAACGGGCCGGGCCTAGTGGATCTTTATGTTTCTTATTTGATTACTGGAAGGGACAGGTCGAGATAACATCGATTCGAGCTTGGCTTGAAATTTCCCTCCCGCGCATATCTTTGACACATTCTGTAAATTTCCCTTTGATTTAAAATAGTGAATGCAATAAAAACTTAACATATATACGCTGGAAAGCTTTGCACGGTTTTGCTAAAAGTGTTTATTATATTTTCAGCACCTGGTGCGTACGATGTGGAAAAAGCTGACAAGAAAATTCATGAAACCTCTCCAGCATATTCCTTGGGCGTCAAGCACAAAGAGCCTAAACAGGACGAAATTCCAGGTACTGCAGTTTTGATAAATGTAAAATTAGTTTGAACCAACATGCATGCTGCAATATTCTCTATAATAAAATCGAGTAGAGTAAGGTGGATGCTCCAGTAGTGAGCCATGCACCAATCGTGGGAAATTTCAAAATTTAAGTTAAAAAAACAAGAAATTCCAACTATCCATTGAGATAAGAGATCAACCTCTGATTTGCTGGAACCCTTATCAGATAAATACCAAAGTTGCAGTCCCCATTCCCTGTTTAATTAGGCTACTGAACTTGCTCTCTAAGGGCCGTATTCACCAAACTGTGAGTAGCCCGCCATCATCCGAGAGTTGGGAAACCTGCATTGCCGGTTTGACTCGGAGACAACTCGGAAACTGTATTCACCAACTTATTTCCGCCCAGGGTTACTTGACTCTGGAGTTGTCTCAGCCAGCTTTGAAAGCTCGTCTGTGATTGGTCAGAGTAATGATTCCATGAAGGGGGTGAACTAGGTTTAATGTTCGGGAGATCGAACCCAGCTCCCACCACACACTCTTCCTTCATGATATTTAATTTGTTTTTATGCAAACTGCGCATTAAAATGTGAAAATTAATTTTAAAAAAATAGACTGATTAAACATTTAATACAAAATTACATCCAATATTTTTTATAAATAAAATTTCATGTCTGTTATACTTTTTTCAAATTTAGGAATTTTCATATTTTTTAACACAAAAAAATTAATTTATGCAGTTTTGATGTTTTTCTTTTTGAGATACTTTATATATTGTACATAGAATATGTATGTCTTTAAAAAATTCTATGATACTGAAACATATTGTTTTTTTTTCTCACATTTGTGTGAAAAATTGTTAATTCGCTATTCCCAAGTACAGTACATTACAATCAGACAAAAATGTTTAACCCCTCAACAACACTTTTTTTTTTCATCCTTTACACATAAATGATTAATCTCTTCAATGTAAATATTTTTATCCCGCCTCTTCTTACAAAAAAAAAAAAAAAAAAAAAAAAGCGCGGGCGTAGTAGATCCACAGTGCTCTGGCCAAATCGCCCCTCATCTGTGGAACAATAGAGACAAGAAAATAAATAGGAAAGATCAGAATTTACTTACTTATTTTCAACACAAAAAATAATTAAGAATAAAAAAGCGTTCAAATCAGAAAAGAGTGGGAATGGAAAAGCAAACCAAGATAAGTCCGACAGATGGCGCCTGCAGTCTCTACGGCAAAAAAAGTACAGTCATTCTCGAGAGTTTTTGGAAACATTGTACAAAGATTTTTTATCACTTTTGGCGGCTTTTATAGCTTGATGGGTGGTTTTCACAGCAGTTTCCGTCTGTTAAAGCACAAAATATTCCAAGTATTAGCAAATATTTGGGATTTTCCAAACCTATAAAAAACAACCCTCGTATCCGCCATTTATTACCCCGAGTCAACCCTCCGATTTTGCGGGGTTAGAATCTGCACCTGGAGTCAGGGTCAATTCTTGGGGTAACCCCTGATTTTGGAGTTGTGAATACCATTTTCTCACTAACCCTTGAAGTAGCTCGCTTTGCTGGGTTAACTCCAGGGTTTAAAGTTTGGTGAATACGGCCCTTAGAGAATTCCTAGCCTATTTTTAGGTATTTCCTTAAGGGACAAGTTCTTATTCAAAGCATTTTATAGCCCACATTCTATTTGTTTTTAAAAATAAATTGATAATGATAATATTTGATGATATGCTGAATGTATTCTAAACTATCATTTAATGAAATTATTATAATTTAAGATAGTTATGGGTGTCCTACTTTTAGATCAATGGTTTACTAAATGCTAGAGAAGTGGGCGTAAGCGACCCAGTACTGGAACACATGCTTTTACTCAATAAGTGGTTTTATGCTGTTAGATAAAACCATTTTTGACTCAATGCTTCTTAATGCCCTAAACGAGAGCGCAAAATGAAGCATAGAGAATAAACATATGCCTTTACTAAAAAATTGACTGTTAGAGAAAAACTGTAAATCTCATGTCACTAGAATCTGTAAATAAAACATTTCATCTGCCACATTTAGCGTATTTTTTATAGTGTGTTATATTAGTGTATTATTATTATTACTTCTATATATAGCGACTTTATTCTGTTTTCCTTAGCCATTTTACAAAAATGTAGGTGGCACACATTTGGTATGCCCACTACTGGTACATCAAAATTTAGCTATGCACACTTCTGGTGCATAGAAGGGACCTAAGTTTTATTTTTTTTTAATTATATCACAGTTATTTTGATATTTTTGATGATTATTACTTTAGATATGATTTTGAACCATTGTAAAAAGAAAATGGATTAACAGAATTTGTCTAAAGTTAAGATAATAATTGAGGAAATATCCTTAAGTGGCCAATTACTGGAACGCTTACCTTCCATAACCCGTAAGCAGGTGCGTCTACTTTTGTAACTTAAGCACTCGCATGGGGTAAATCTTACCCCATTTTGTCTTCTTTATATTTTTGACTAAAAACGTTTTAAAAGCAAATTTGTGAACTAATAACGTAAAATACATCAGTTCTATTACGTTTCATGGAAAGAAATCGTGCTTTTTATATTTACTTAGAGATTTTCTGGCAGTTTCTTTAAATATCATGCTTTGTGAGAAGAAAATCGCATATAATATGCTTTATACCTAAAAACACTAATTACTTTATTAATATATATTAATAAAGATATTAATTTCATTTAATAGCCTTTTGTCAATACATACCAGTAGTGTAACGTCAATTTATAGTTTATTTACATTTAGTTTATACTTAGTTTACGTTAACAACGTAATGAAACGTTGTTAGTCTCACTGGAGTATTTAATCCCAAAGTGGAATTTTCTTGCCTTCCGTATAACAAAGAAACGAAATTACTTCACCCACCCCAACTAGACCTTGACTTTGAAAGGTAGAAGACGGGGCAAACTTGTCCTCAAAAAATGTCTCCCATTTTACGAAGAAAAAATGTCGCTGGGGTGAGATTTACCCCAGCGCGCCTGCTTACGGGTTAAAGAAATCATCATATAGCATCATAGTGCATCGCTAAAAAAAATTAGCGATGCACTGATCTTCCACTTTAGCACCTGGATCTTACGATGTTGAAAGGGCAGACTTAAAGATACACGAATCCTACTAATATCAGTTTAACTTTTTTTCATCGCTGTGTGTAAATTAGTTGCGTGAAAATAAGCAAACTTATAGTTTTAAGTTGATCTCCTGTTATAAATGATAAAAATTTTAAAACTTCGCAAAATATAAGAAAGAGTTCTAAAGTTTATGAAAAAAAGGAATTTAAGACAACATCCCTTTATAATAAATAATTTCTTTTCCCATTATATGAAATGCGGTTATTTCAATTTGATATTTTTAATAAATGTAACGTATTTTTTAGCCCCAGGTTCTTATGATATCGAAAAATCAGAGAGGATTGTTCACCAGACCTCAGGTGCAATTACATTTGGTATAAAATACAAAGAACAAAAGCCTGACGATATTCCAGGTTAGTCTTACTTTTATTAACTCACATTTTTGCTATAATACGGGCGTATATTTTTTTACTTTAAATGCTATTGCGATTCTAATTAAATTTTTAATTTTGAAATTTTGAAAGCTTAGGGGTAATTTTGAAGCAAAAGACAAAACTTTTTTTTTTCTCTTCTTACTAGCACCTGGAGCATACGATGTGGAAAAAGCAGATAAAAAAATTCATGAGTCATCTCCAGCATATTCATTAGGGGTCAAACACAAACAGCCAAAGCAGGACGAAGTGCCAGGTATTGCAATTTTATGAGTTTTGTTTGAAAATTACATTCACAATAAATAGTAGAATCTTTCTTATAATTGGACAACATACGTATAACGTAAAATGGTCGTGTAATTTCCCTCTCTTTGCTTCATTTCATCATGAGTTATGAATTACTTTTTTTTTTCACTTTAGCACCCGGATCTTATGATGTAGAAAAGGCTGACAAAAAGATCCACGAATCATCACCGGCGTACTCACTAGGACTTAAACACAAAGAGCCAAAGCAAGAAGAAATTCCAGGTAAGGATTTTCCATTAACCCAGCCAGAAATTACATATTGCTGACGAAGTGTGCAGCAAAGTCATTGCTTTTGAGAATTTTTTTAAGACAACTTTTTAACAGCAAACTTTTAAGAAGTTACTCAGATTCAGCGGCATAGTGTAAGCTCATGAGTGGTAAGCTTTTTAGATTGGGTAAGTTCGGGAAGGACGCGACTTGAATAGGTTTACAATAAATCAACAGGGAAGATGAATGACAAGTTAATAAAGATATCGATTGCCTTTAACTGTTTTCTTATTTCAACCTGCTGTCAACTGATAGACGAACTAAAATCCACTGGGAGATTTCTCTTCGAATTGTTGAGAAAAATAACTAAAAAATACCTTTATTCAATATTTTATAGCTTATGATTTATGCATAAGAACATAATTTGTTTTATTTCATTCAATTCAATTTTGTTTTTTTGTTTTTAATTATTTAGCTCCCGGTTCTTATGACATCGAAAAGTCAGAAAAGATTGTCCACCAGTCTTCAGGAGCCATAACATTCGGCATAAAATACAAAGAACATCAACCTGACGATATTCCGGGTAAGATACTTATCATTTTCTACAATCCTTCAGTTAGATATCTGCAAAAGCCTTAATCTAATGGTTACGATATCAAATCTTGGCAAATGCATGGATGATCGTCTAGCTAAACTTCCTTTAATAGTAGTAGTCTGGATCATACAATTTTGGAAGCATTGCATGATTTCTTACATTAAAATTATATTATTTTTCAGTAAAAAAATTCTTTTATATACAGATTTAATTTAGCGCCAACGTTTATGCTATTACAAAATAAATCTCAAAAATATTATAAGTCATTACTAAAATTTAACTAATCTGAAATTATATGTTGCATAAAAGACACTCAATAAAACTGACGTTAAAAGAGATGAGATAATTGAAACTTTGTATAATAACACACATAAAAAGATACCTGTCAAATAGGACGATCGTTTCGATTTAAAAAAAAAATTCCACCTTCTTCAGCTGTCAGCACACTGGATCGCAGAATAGTGGAAACTGTTCTCTGAACCAGTGTGCTGACAGCTGAAGAAGGCTGAAAATTTTCTCCGCCAAAATGATTGTCCTGTTTCATGAGTGTTATATGTGTTAATATACAAAGTTTTAACTATCTCAAATGTAAAATTAGTTCAAATCAACATGCATGCTGAAATATTCTCTGTAATAATCTCGACCAGTGTACTTAAGAAGTCATCATATACAAATTAGCTAGGTTCTGATCTTTGCCTTCCCCTTTAGCGCCTGGATCTTACGATGTTGAAAGAGCAGACAAAAAGATTCATGAATCATCACCAGCGTACTCACTAGGAGTTAAGCACAAAGAACCAAAGCAAGAAGATATTCCAGGTAAAATTCATTTGCATGAGATCAGTTCAAATTTAAAATTCATGGTTTCTCACAGATACAAACGTAATCAAGAAGTTTAAAGTCCTCGCTTTAAAATTTTTATTCTGTTCAATAAATTGATAAATACAAATTTGCATGTTCCAAATTTTTTTTTATTACATTGGTTAGAATACGGACAATTTATCCTTGTTCGTATGCTTATATAGTGAAGGAAATTCTAGAGTTGACGATAACAGCAATGTAGCAAATTTTGATGAAATTTTCAATTAAAACATCGTAATAGCAAAATTACTAATATTAGTAGCCCTTTTTTCAGCGCTGTATGTAAGCTATGTTCGTGCAAATAAGCAACTTGATTATATTAAGTTGATCTATTATAGCTGAAAATAATGCATTAATACCTCTCAAAATAGAGGAAAGAGATTTATTAATTTTTTAAAAACTAATTTAGGGTAACATACATATATCATACGTTTTTTTATATGGACTATTTCATTTTGATATTTTTAATATATTTCTTCTATTATTTAGCCCCAGGTTCTTATGATATCGAAAAATCAGAGAAGATCGTTCACCAGACCTCAGGTGCAATCACATTTGGTATAAAATACAAAGAACAAAAGCCTGATGATATTCCAGGTTAGACTTTATTTTTAACATATCGCATTGTTTCTGTAATGAGGGTACACTCTTTCAAAAATGTATTCGATTAAAATCGAAATTTCCTATTTTGGGTTTTCGAACATTTGATTAGTTTTTGATAAGCACACAACTTGACAGAAATATGAAAAACTGTAATCATGCATAACAATATTCTTATTTTAAAATAATAATTTATAATATGCGAAATAATTTATAATATACGAAACCAAAGTAGGAAATTTTATTCGAATACTTTTTACAGAGTATGTATGAGACGTCAGATATTTCAAGTAAAGTTTCAGAGTTAAGGCAGGTAATATGGTTTATTGAACATTACATTTAAGTTACAATTTAGAATGAGAAGAGGGGAGGGGAGACGGGTCCAAGAATCAGCGTGGACTCATTAAGCAGTTCCAGTGGCAGAAGTCTCTCGATTTTCGATGTGCGGGAGTATTTACGCTTACCACACCACGTGGTTTGCGAAGACATAACTCCGCCTCTCTCTTATCTCTGATCGAACCACACACATTTACCAACATGACCCGCATCCGGGGCTGCAAAGGCGTGGGGACACGTGTACACTCATCGACGGCCTGATGTCTGACAAATAACAAAATAAATAAAACATAGCTCCAGAGCACACGTGGCAAGTATGACAGGAAAGTAAAACTTACAGTGAAAGTACCCGCTTGAACAATACCCAAACTAGTAAAACCCAAATTACCTTTTTATACATTACATGTATATAATTTTTTATTTCAAATATTATTGCGATAATAATTAAACGTTAAATTTAAAACATTTAAAAGCTTGGACTAATTTTGAAGCAAAAGAAATAAAAAAAAACTTGTTTTTTATTAGCACCTGGTGCATACGACGTGGAAAAAGCTGACAAAAAAATTCATGAGTCGTCTCCAGCATATTCTTTGGGTGTCAAACACAAAGAGCCTAAGCAGGAGGAAGTGCCAGGTACTCTTCAATTTTATGTGTTTTGTTTGAAATTTACATTCAGAATAAATAGAATCTTTCTCATAATGAGACAGCATACGTATAGCGTAAAATCGTCGTGTTATTTCCCTCTCTCTGCAACATTTCTTCATGAGTTATGGACTACTTTTTTTCCCACTTTAGCACCCGGATCTTACGACGTGGAAAAGGCTGACAAAAAGATTCACGAATCTTCACCAGCGTACTCACTAGGAGTTAAATACAAAGAGCCAAAGCAAGAAGAAATGCCAGGTAATTTTTCTCAGTTAGCTTAACTGAAAACACTTAATTCGTGTACTGCTGACAGGAATTACTCATAATTTTTTTTTAATTCAGAAAAATCGTTATTCATTATCATATTATTAAGACTAAATTTTAATAGCAAATTTATAAATTGTCTAATTTTCCGACACGTTGTAAGTTAAGAAAATTTTTAAAATATCAAGGGTATATCGATCTACTTTATAACCTTATTTTAACCTATTTTCTACTAATACGCTAACTAAAATCAACTGAGTGATTTTTCTTGGAATATTTCGAAAAAAAAGAGATGAAAAAGCCCTTATTGTATTGTAACGTTTTCTTTTTGGTTTGTTTTTTTTGGCATTTATTTTTATTATATACTAACATTTATTATATACTAACATCTATTAACGCTTTTTCTTTGCGTTGAAGTCAGTCTAATGCTAGTGAATCATTTAGCTCCAGGTTCCTATGACATCGAAAAATCGGAGAAGATTGTCCACCAGTCTTCAGGGGCCATTACATTCGGAATAAAATACAAAGAACATCAGCCCGACGACATTCCCGGTAAGACACTTGTCTTTTACCATAATCCCTCTATAATGGTAGTCTGTAAACTACACTGCAAAAAAAGTGTGTCAAATTTACAGAAAAAAACTGTCAGCCAGGACGCCAGTTTATTTCCGTTTTTTTAACAGAAGTCTTCCGTAAATTTTACAGATTCTCAGTTGATTTTACAGAAATTTTCCGTATACTGAAAAAAATACGGAAGACTTCTGTAAAATATACGGAAATAAACTGGCGTCCTGGCTGACAGTTTTTTCCTGTAAATTTGACAGACTTTTTTTTGCAGTGTATACATTTATTTACTATCATATTTGAAAATAAAAACTTAAAATTCATGCTCAACAAAAACTTCGAAAGGTTTTGTTAAAAGAGAAATGCTGTCTGTATTTCTAGCACCTGGTGCGTACGATGTGGAAAAAGCTGACAAGAAAATCCACGAGTCATCTCCATCATATTCTTTGGGAGTCAAACACAAAGAGCCTAAACAGGACGAAATACCAGGTACTGCAGTTTTAACAAACGTACTTTTAGTTTAGAACAGCATTCAGACCAAAATATCATATATAATAATCTCGATTAGTTGGCTTAACGAGAAATCATCGCATTGAAATTAGCTATGTTCTGATATTTATCTCTCCCTTCAGCTCCTGGATCTTACGATGTTGAAAAGGCAGACAAAAGGATTCATGAATCATCACCAGCGTACTCACTAGGAATTAAGCACAAAGAACCGAAGCAGGAAGATATTCCAGGTAAACTTTCTTTACATAGGACTGAACCTACTGCTTCTCACAAAAAGAAACATAATAAATACGGTTTTTCACGTGGCTTTGAAATTTTTATTTCGTTTAATGAAATAATATTAATTTTACCTGTCACAACTTTTGTGTACTTATTTGTTAAAAGACCGGGACAACGTGCTTTTTTTAGTTTACTTTCAACAGATGTGCACTTGCCAATTAGGCATTGTCCACTACAACTGCCCGAACGTATTGCGGCCATTTTAATACGGGGCACCCTCTGGGCGGCCAGCGTTACCCCCTATGAAGGGACAGACAAGTTAACATCCATGCCCAAGCCGGGATTCGAGCCCGGACCCAAGGTGTGATTGAAAGGTTTTTTAAGCCACTACACCCCCTGGCCGACAGACAGGGACAACGTATATGATTTCAGGTTTATTTAGTGACCGAAACTCTATCTGAGTCGACAGTAACAGAATGAAATAATTTTTAATCATGTTTTTAAGGACATATGTTAATAGAGCATTTTTACCAACTGCAAACTTGCTAATATTTGTCAGGTTTTGTCTTTTATATATCCTTGTACGTGGATTGATGGCTTGCGAACAGACCAATTGCGTAAAATGGAATCTTTCAGCTGTCTCTTGTTTCAGCTTACTAACAACAGCTAAAATAGTTAGAATCCAATGTAATAATTAAAAGGATTTTCCAAAAGTTTTTGAAATAAGGAATTTAAGATAAAAATATATTATATTGTTTAATGCGTGATATATGCTGTTATATATGTTAATATACTCATTATATATGTTTTTTTATTTGACACATAAAATGTAATTATTTCGCCCTGTTATTTGTAAATTAAAGTTCCTAAATTTCTTAGCTCCAGGTTCTTATGATATCGAAAAGTCAGAGAAGATTATTCACCAGACCTCTGGAGCAATTACCTTTGGTATAAAATACAAAGAACAAAAGACTGACGATATTCCAGGTTAGACTTACTTTTACATCTCACATTATGAGAATGCATAATTTCTTTTTACTTTTAAGATTACTCTAAAGGCTTTCCATGTCAGATATGTTTTTCTACTTTCTATAAACTTATTATCTTTAATCACACTTTAAAAATATAAACGACATATTTTTGAAAGCCTTAAAACTTTTTTTAAACTTTTATTTTTGACTTATTTTTATTCAGCACCTGGTGCATATGATGTAGAAAAAGCTGATAAAAAGATTCATGAATCATCACCGGCTTATTCACTTGGTGTAAAACATAAAGAACCAAAGCAAGAAGAAGTTCCAGGTAATGAAAAGAAATTTCAAACAAGTCCTAAGCTTACAAAGAAATTAATTCTTTCGTGGCTGCATATGTTTTGTACATTTCATATTTATTTAATACATTTTTTAATCATATCTACTTATAATGAAATAAGGTGACTCACGGTTGCATATAGATGTACCAAGTTTATTTTAGACTCTCATGACCCACATTACCCAGTACCTTTATAACTTCTTATCAATTAAATAATGGCAAACAAAAATAAAATATCTCGGATATTTTATTTTTGTTTGCCATTATTTAATTTTTACTTGCTGTTACACACAAAAAAATTAATATTAGTAACATTTCCTATACTGAATTTGTGAAATATATATATATATATACATTTCAAAGTTTTCTTTCCCTGAAAAGAACTTGTAGGACATCAATTATCTTGAAACGATTTTTGATAATCTTTGTTTATGTGTGGCATCAATTCTTAACTACAGAAAGAGTAATTTAGAATTAGGCTTTTAGTCTAAAAATTATTTAAAAGTACGTTTTTTACTTCTCGTTTTTAAGTGTAATATTTTTTTTTAACTGTGATATTTTTCTTTGATTTGAGATTTGAGATTTCATGTCAGTTCTGAAGAGGTTAAAGGAAGTTCTAGAGATGAAAATATGCACTCGAATATGAAACTAAGAAACTGTATCTTAGAAATTAGTTCTGAAGTGGTTTTTTTAGACATTTTATGTACATGATTAATTGTACTAGTGGTACTTAATTATATTCCTGCAAAGAAAATTATGACGCCATCGAATAGGATAGAGCTCCTATAATCAGAGTTTTATCATAAAATGTTCTTGTGTGTTGCCCATTCCACTTTTTTAAACTTCGGATTAGGCTTAGCTAGCCGACACTATACGAAAGATAGAGAGCAAAAAGAACCACACTCTCGTTTATTCAACTCAGATTACAAGAGGTAAAAGAATGCTCCAAAAATTGACATACCTAAAATTGTTTTCATTTGAATATCTAAAACAAGTTACCGCTTTATGATTTCTTTGAACCTTTCTGTCTCAGTGATACTAACTGGAATCAACATTCACAAGAATTTTAAGATTTTTTTTGCATTTGAACTTTATTTGTAACTATACTTTCCTTGTATAATGTAAAGCTCTGCATTTTACAAGAAAAATGCAATTACAAATGCATTTCAAATGCTAAAGAAATCGGAAAAGTACTTGTAACTGTTATGATTCCAATTGGCATCACTAGGGCTGAAAGGCTTAAAATATTAGCATTCTTAAAGTCCTTCCAAAACTGATTACTTAACACTTATATCATAGCTGTCATAACTACAGTCTAATTTTGAAGGAAATATGACGTAATCTTGTTGTATTTATTCCTTAACCCATATGTGCCGAGCGTTTCATTTTTAGAACGCTCAAACTTTAGCATTTTCTCTGTCAGTTACAAAATTTAAACGTTATTTAGTTTTCCTAGCCTTAATTCACGCCTATTAAATTATAATTCTACAAAACACTTTAGCATGACCAAGTGAGATTTAAATTCCCATTTTATACATAATTTTTTTAAATGAATTAACACCTGTCCATATATATGATGTCAAAAATTTTATCTATCACTGCTGTAATCTGCTGAGATAAGAGAAAGTCAAGCAAACTGTCTCAGAACAAATGGTTTTATAAACAGATATACATGACACGCGTCGCATTATATTTAGTCTCATTATAATTACTATCATCTTGATGGTCAGTAGCATTAATTTATTGCACAATTTCCTTAGATAACTATAATGAAAATGCTGAGATTTCTTTTTGTGCTAGCAAACCAATATTTCTCTTATATGAAGAAGGGTTACACAATTTTTTTTCCCCAATTACTTAGCTCCTGGATCTTATGATATCGAAAAGTCTGAGAAAATAATCCATCAGTCCTCTGGAGCAATCACATTCGGAATAAAATATAAAGAACCAAAGCCTGACGAAATTCCAGGTAAGATACGGATTTTCATTTTTTAAGTTTCTTGAATAATTGTCTAAAGCAGCTTTTACTTTCTTTACTTGCAAGTAATAGAGTGATAGAAAAGTAGAATAGGGAAACATGCTTTTAAAAGCATTTAAATAAGTTGATGAAAAATATTTCTGTTCTCTCTATTTAACTTTGACAGCGCCTGGTGCGTACGATGTAGAAAAAGCTGATAAAAAGATACACGAATCATCCCCAGCCTATTCACTTGGAGTTAAGCATAAAGAGCCAAAAGCAGAAGATATCCCAGGTAATTATTATCCGCCATTATAAATGTTTAAACTAGATCAATAAAAATTAATGACTTGGCATGAAACATATAACTGTAAAGTAGAAACTACAGATCCATTTAAAGAAGTAAAAGGATCTTTTCATCTTGGACAAAATATTCACCTTCTAATAAACTTAATAAGCGTTGTGATATTGAGTTGTTGGACCCTCGTACAGGGGCTAAAGATTTGAGATAATCATCCTCAGTATTAAGAAAAAAGTGCCAGAACACATTTTGAGAGCATGAAATGCATTAGTGTAAAACCAGATGGATTTTTTATTTAAGAAAGACTATAAAAAGTATGAGAATATAAAAAAGTATTAAAGTGTTTAAATAGATGAAAAAAAATCTGTTGAAATTCTTAAGAGCAAGAACACGAAAAGCGATAGTATTTTTTCTAAGTTTGTTATCGGTATGGGATAACTTAAATCATTCCATTAGGGCATTTTAAAAAATCGCATGGATTAAAAAATTGCATCCATTTATAGAAAAAACGTTATATAAAGTTCTTCTAAGGAGCTTAAGATTTACAGTCTCAACTCCTACTTTGCAAAGCAAAATGCAAGCAATAACTAAGATCAATAAGAAATTCTTTTCTCGTGTAAAAAAAGACACAAATGGGTTTATCAACAGATCTACGCGACACGTGTCACGTTACAATTAGGCTCGTTATGATTAGTATCATCTTGATGGTTAGGAACATTAATTTACTGCTTCAGTTTCTTAGATAGCTATAAAGAAAACATTGAGATTTCTTTTTGTGTTAGCTAATCACTATTTACCTTATATGAAGAAGGGTTACACAATTTTTTCCCCAATTATTTAGCTCCTGGATCTTATGATATCGAAAAATCTGAGAAAATAATCCATCAGTCCTCTGGAGCAATCACATTCGGAATAAAATACAAAGAACAAAAGCCTGACGATATACCTGGTAAGATTTGGAGTTTTATTTTTTAAGTTTCTTGAACAATTGTCTAAATCGGTATTTACTTTCTTTACTTGCAAGTAATGGAGTGATAGAAAGCGAAAAATATGGAAACATGCTTTTAAAAGCATTTAAATAAGTTAATAAAAATATTTCTGTTCTCTCTATTTGATTTTGGCAGCGCCTGGTGCATACGATGTAGAAAAAGCTGATAAAAAGATCCACGAATCCTCTCCATCATACACACTCGGTGTGAAATACAAAGAGCCGAAGCAGGAAGAAATTCCAGGTAAAGTAAATGTTTTCGTAAATTCAATTAAAGTTTTAAAAAAATATTGATAAAAAAGGGGGGGGGAAATATTTTTTATTCATATGTAAAATGACTGTTTTTGCTTTAGCTCCTGGCTCCTATGATGTAGAGAAAGCTGATAAAAAGATCCACGAATCATCCCCAGCTTATTCACTTGGAATTAAACATAAAGAGCCAAAAGCCGAAGATATACCTGGTAATTAATATCTGTTATATACTATAAACGCTCAAACTACTGTTATATACAAATAAACATAATGACTCTGCATAAAATATATAAGTGGAATCTCCACATGCATTTCTAGATATTGATGAATCTTCTTTTCATCTTAGACAAAACATTCACCGACGAAGAAAAGTAGCGTTATGACACTGAGTTGTTAAGCTCTCATTCAGGGAATAATCATTTACGATATTCAATCTCAGTATTAAGTAAAAAGTACCACAGCAAACTTTGAAAGCATGAAATATTTTAATATAAAAGCAGAAAGATTCTGTGTGTAAGTGTAAGACTACACACAGAATCTTTCTTTTTGTACAGAATCACTTACACACAGAGTCTTTTTGTACACTTACACACAGAATTTTTCTGTACACTCACAGAATCTTTCTGTACACTAACACACAGAATCTTTCTTTTTTGTCTTTTTTCTCACAGAATCTTATCTTTTTTGTACGAGAAGGTAAAAAAGTTGAAAAGTGTTTATGGTAAACAGATGTAGAGAAACTGTTGAAGTACTTAACGCGAAAAGCTATAGTATTTTTTTTTAGTTGAAAATGGTTATCAGTCTCAGATAACTCGAATCCTGCATTAGGTCGCTATAAAAATGCATGCCCTTTATACAATTATTTTTTTTACTTCCACCAGAGGAATATAAGATTATATTCTTTCTAAAGAAAAATGCCAAACATTAATAGCTGAGGTCAATACGATTTTTTTTTACTCAAGTACATTAAATACTCTATTAAGGAGGCATAAAGCTTTTGTTTATAAATTAATCATATTATAATTTTACGTATTTAAATGCATTTCCTTAATGTCATTGTTTACGCGCATTAACATACATGTTCCTACTCACCAATCTAGCACCTGGCTCTTATGATGTAGAGAAATCTGATAAGACTGTCCACCAGAGTACAGGAGCTATTTCATTTGGTATTAAGTATAAAGACCAAAAGCCAGATGATATCCCAGGTACGAGAGAATATTAAGAATTTCCTTTTAGTTAACACTAGTTCCTTTTAGTTCTACAGTTCCTTTTAGTTAGATTGATCAAAAATCCATTATAGATTGTCTGTAAATTGAAGAAGTATTATCTTGATATTATATCAATTGAGGTTCGAGAAACCTAAATTATTCTACATGCCCCTTCGAGCATGTTACTCAGAAAATACATACCCGAACAAAAAAGGTATGCCCTGAAAACGAAAAACGTTTGTGTGTACTATAATTACGAATTAATAATAAATGACCTATCGAGGAGACTATCCCTTACCAATCTTACTCTTCCAATACTCTGTAATCCCATTACTGTAAATAAAGATGACTATTGTCCCGAAGTGGTCTGGGCTCTAAACTCCGTTCCCATAAGAACACGGCAAGTGAAGCAGCATCCGGCTTGACCAGTGCTTGGTAGGGTGGACTGCTGTGGGATCGTGTACGGTAATGGGAGCTGGTACACGTAAAATCCGCCGTGGCTCCAATGTCCTCCATGTTCACGGGGCACGGTTACCTCTCGGGGCTGCTCATTTCAGATGGTTGGTCCCTCCTCTGAAATGGGTTCAAAATAAGGGGACCCCGAACGAAATCGGACTTCCTCCCACTGATTCTCATTAAAATAAAAGACTCCCTCTCTGCCCACCGCCGTCCTATATGGAGGATCTGGTACCGCGCTGTGGTTACCAGAGGGCATTAGAAGCAACAAAAATATGACTTTTATAAAGTTTACACTATTTGATATTTTGACGAATTAGATCCCTCTCTTCCTACTCGGAGTCCCCTGAAACAGCCACTAGATACAGCCACCCTATATGAAACATCGTTTTTGTATTCGTCCCTAGAGAAGTGTTTCAGATGTCTGCATCATATGTTGGATTTCCTGTCCTTCTGTAAAGTTACTTTTATTTGTATATTTATGTATCCTTTATTGAAGTAAAACATCCTCTTGAATGGTATATTTGGAGAAAAAACTTATAACATTATTTTTCTTTTTCATAATAAATGGTACAAGCCATGTTTATATGGTGAAACAATATCAAATTATTTTTCATTAAAATACTAAAACCGTTTTTTAAAACATAAGATATATTAAGAACACTAAAAATCTTATTAATTAGAAGGATGCGGAACGATTTTTTTTTCTATACAGCCTACACTAGGGCATGTAGTTAGAAAATGGAAAAGAAAAACGCCCGACTGTAATTTTTATGTCGGACAATAAGTTTTTCCAACCATGATGCCAGCATGTTCCTTTGCCATTGCTACTTATATTAGAGTAAATATTTCCAATAAATTCAAGTATTTTTGCAATATTAGGAAATCATTAGATGCATTTTCATTGAAATAAACTATTGTCAAAAAATATAGAAACGTAAAGTCCTATACTAGTGTATCAGTATTGGACTGTTTAAGATTTAAAAAGCAATTTACCCAATCTGAGCATCCATAGTCTAATTTAGGATAATTTTGAAAACACTGAATCTAACGCAAATGAAACAGTCCAATATATCCCCCCCCCCGAAAAAAAAATTCAAAAATACATTTAAATAGAATAGAAAATATCGTTTTTAAAAAAAAGATTCTGTAAAAATGCACCATATCGAGTATTTTAATGTATGGTAATCTGTTTATAGCACCTGGATCCTATGACATTGAAAGAGCCGATACGAAAGTTCATGAATCTTCATCTGCCTATTCTTTCGGTATTAAGCATAAAGAGCAAAGGACGGATGACATTCCAGGTAAAATGCGTTTGTAACAATACATGACAAACAAGAGTACTCATTTTAAAGCAATTTAAATATTTATTTAGAAATTTATATAGTTGAGATTCTTCAAACTCTACATAGATCAAATCTAAATAAATAAGTCAAATTGACAGTTATACACTTTTAAACAGTAGTGAACAATTTGACATTAACCCTACTAGCAATTTTGCTCGGGCTACCACCGGCCACGCAGCCAGCCGATGACGGCCCGAGCAAAATTGGTAGTAGGGAAGTTAACTATGAAATTTTTTAGTTCTTTTTTGTTGTTGTTGTTGTTTATTTGAAACTTTTTTAACAAGTTACGCAATTTTAGTTAAATGAATCATACGGATTCTTTACAGTATTAAAGTGCCAAACTGCGTCAATATGATAACTCAAAATAATTTTCTGTCACTAAAAATTATTTGTGAGTTATCTATAATCAAATGAAATCAAATAAATCTTATAAACTAACAAAATAATTTAAAATTATGATAATAACTCCACAAAAGTTGGTAAAAATTGAATTAAAGCGTCTCGGAATTGAAAAGGGTAACAGTTTATTCGCTCTGGAGGAAGGTTTGAGATTTTATTTATCTTTTCAGTGCAGTTGTCCGACAAAAATAAGCCTTAAAGCCACATTTCAGCATAATGATTTTGTAGCATTTTAGAATACTCACCTTGAAATGGTGCTTAATTATATAGTTTTCTTATAAAGGTTGGATGTTAATTTTCAAAAATTCATGGATAAATTTGGTATTTAGCTAGAAATAATGAAAACAATTTTTTTCTAATAGCTCCTGGTTCATATGATGTTGAGAAAGCAGAGAGATTCGTTCATGAAACATCTGGAGCTGTAACATTTGGCATAAAATATAAAGAACAAAAACCTGATGATATTCCTGGTAAGACTAGTTCGATATTTATTAATGGAATGTTGTTTTGTACTTCGGATGATCTATCAACGCAAGACGTAATAGTCTCGATTTATTTACTTTTTTCTTTTTTAAAAGACAAAGTATTTATTCATTTCTGTAATTCACGTTTAGTTCACTCTTACGAAAAGAGTGATTGAACGGAACGTAACGAAAAACGTGAATAATCTTTCCATAGGAGTGAAATAGCAGCCAAAGCATTTAACTTCCATGGGAGTAAGTATTTACTTATCTGGTATACAGAAGTTAGGAATTTATAAATAATTACATTAAAGAGGACAACCTGCCACACTCTCTCAATAATTAAAAATATTCTCACTTGAAAAAGTAGGATGCTTTGGGTGACTCTTTACACCCTAGCCTACTCGCGCATTTCATTTGGAAGTGTAATTTTCTTCAGCTTTTCCAATTATATATCTATATACAACAGTGTGTTAAAACAAACTCAGAAGACATGATAATCATGCTATTCAAAATAATCAAATATCAAAATCATGATAATTACTTGTTATCAAAATTTCTCAGGTATGAAAATTATGTGCATGAATTTCACTTGTTTACATTTTAAACTTTCTCTGAAGTTCACAGTAGTAATATTCAGAAGAAAAACTAAATCATCTATAAAAGCTCTGCTGATTATAGATGATCTGAGTAAATAAGTCTCTGATCTAAGTAATCTAAGATGATAATCTCTGATCTAAGATGATCTGAGTAAACAAGCCTTTATACATCTATAAAGGCACATATCCAGGATAGACTTGTTTACTCAGACCCGGGTCAACTGCCGACTATAGGCTTGACCACTACGATGTCCGGGGATGTTGGCTACTTCGTTATGGTTTTATGCAGATAAATTTAGATAAAACTTCTATGTAGTTAATTTTTAGATTTCCTTAATGCAAATATGGAGCTTGCTTATTTTGAATAAGTTTTGGAACTTCAATTTGCATGTATATTTAAAAGTTACTTATAAACTGGTTTTATATTCCTGTTTTGAAAGGTTTACATAACATCTGATTTGTAATTTAAAAAAAAAAAAAAGAAAAACACTTCTGAATTATTTATTTACTCTTTCTTGTGACATCAAAAAACTTGATAAGGTCAAATTCACCGTCTTATGGATGTAATGAAGTGGTGAAATTATGGCTCTAATTCACCACCTAGAGGCATAAGATGCCAAGAGTAAAAGTCTGAAGGCATTCTAATTGGTTTGTCTAGCATTCCAGAAAGAAAATAAACTGTTACAATTATTATTTATCGTATAAACCTAGCTCTTACGGAAATATGTTATCTATAATATTTCTAGATTATATTTTTAAACTGACAAAGTTTTTAAGATTGAACTTTATTTTTATTTTGCAGCTCCTGGTTCATATGATATTGAAAAAGCAGACAAGAAAGTCCATGAGTCTTCACCAGCTTATTCTTTAGGCATTAAACAAAAAGAAAGGAAGCCCGAGGATATTCCAGGTACTTATAGTTTTCGCTTTCATTCTAAATTTTAGAGAGAGTATGCAAATCTGAAGAACTGCACAGAACAGCTGTTTAAACAACATTTGTATGCGATATAATAGCGTATGTTAATAAACATTTTCATAATACATCTGTACAAATCAGCGTAAGAATATATTTATCCTGTGGCTTTTGTATTATAAAACTATATAAACTAAAAGGACACGCTTAGCTATAGTCGATATTTATTATAATTCATTGTAATTGGCCAACTAGTAATACTTAACATACTCGAACGACTAGCTATTATTCGACAGGACCGCATTTTCTCTTATGAAAGTGTCTTTTGTTGATATCGGCTATTCACAATTATCCAGTTCAAAAATCTCTATTTTTTTCTAAATGATTAGCTATGCAAATGTTTATAATATAAACTATAATACAAACTCATACTAATGACAGTACACAAAACATAATGCATCTCGTTTTAAATCTCTGGTTGTAATATTTTTCTCACCTGCTATCTTTAATGTATTTTCACCGAGTTAATATAGAGGAGAGGAGGGTATTATGGAATAGTGGGGAAATATGGAATACCGAGTTTTTGGCTCTGTTAGTTGTTATTGCCACCATGAACAACTCAAGAAAGATTCCCGTCTTACAATGCAGTAAGAGTTGACCGCTCTCTGTTGCCGTACCACTCGCTACAGAACAAAGTATGTTTTGTGATTTTTAAGAGTTTTTGTAGATAAGTTTTCAAACATTTTAACTTACTAGTAAACACGTGACATGAACATTGATGTTACGCATAATGTACACTAAGAGAATGGTAGTTTGTTCTACTGTGGTTATTTTTTAGATGACAGTGTTTTGCCAATTAGTTTTAAAGGTTCGTTTTCCGAGATGGCGTGTCGGGTATTATGGAATACTGGGTAATATTGTAATGGATTTCATGTCATCCACTAAAGACCCGGAAAACAAAGACGCTGAATGCATCTTTTGTCACGAAAAATTCTCTAATGATCAACGACGATAAGTTTGGATTCAAAGATCCAGCTGTTCTCTGTGGGCTCACCATGACTGTACCGGAGCAAAGAAAGAAAATTATATCTACAACTTTTCTAAATCGACTCGAAGCAGAAATGACTCCAATATAATGATTTGAACTACAAAACATAAAAATTTGTTTTATAGTAACAAATAACTATATATGAAGCAATATGAATTGCTTTTCATCGGTTTAAACCATCTATTCCATATTACCCGACTATTCCATATTATACTCCATTCGTAACTTTTTTTTAAATATTTTTTTCTATAACAACAAAATAAATTGTGTATTTCTTTGCAATTGACATTTCATTACGATTAATTATAGCATGTACTCATGCTGTTTTGGGGATTTTATTTAAAAATCTATGAAGTTACAGTTAGAAATGTAAATGGTATTCCATAATCACCTCCTCTCCTCCACTACTTTTTTTTAAACAGAAAGTAAAGAAAACTTTAATCCCTCTACAATTTTCAAAAAATCTATATTCACCTCTTAAGAATTATTTTTTCTATAAAAAAACTGACATTTAAAAGATAGCATGATAAAGTGCATTTTGTATAATTGCAAATTTGTGTACAAGACACAGTGAGAATCGTGTATAGTAAACTTATTTTAACGATCTTTTGCAAAACTAACTTTTTAATTACTAGTTAACACATTGCAACTGGATATAAAGAAATTTATTTATATGCTTCTATCACAAAAGTTTGTGTGTGTCATTAACGAAAAGTTTTTTGTGATTATTTAGCCCCTGGCTCTTACGATATCGAAAAGTCTGAGAAAATAATCCATCAATCCTCCGGAGCTATAACATTCGGAATAAAATACAAAGAGCAAAAACCTGACGACATTCCAGGTTAGTAATACTGTTTTGATGCTCTTCTGGGAGTTTTCTGATAAACATTGACCTTTTTTTGAGTGTTTACATAAAATAGCACTACTGTACTTCTGCAAGCTCTAAGTAATTTCACAATTTTTTGCTTTATTTCACTAGCGCCTGGTGCATATGATGTTGACAAAGCTGACAAAAAAGTACATGAATCATCACCGGCTTATTCTTTAGGTGTTAAGCCTAAAGATAGGAAGCCTGAAGATCTACCAGGTAAAAATCTTGACAGTTGAAAGAAAAAACTGTTTTCCTTTGCAGTTCATAAACAAAAAATATTTCCGAAATTTTCGCAACTGTTTTTGATAAAAGCCTTTAATTTTATTTTTCACTCTGAATGTTACCTTTTCATCATTTATGATGATATATTACAGGGTTGAGTTTATGTATTGAATTCAGTGATGTATTTCTTGTTTTATAGCATTGATTGGCTTAATAATACCTCAAATGTGAGAAGTATCTATTTCATTAATTTTTTTTATTTTATTCGTTAGCTCCAGGAGCTTATGACGTTGAAAAAGCTGATAAAAAAATTCACGAATCATCTCCGGCTTACTCACTTGGCGTCAAGCACAAGGAACCCAAGCTAGAAGATGTTCCAGGTAACGGCAGTTGAAACTATACTGTTACGAATTTTCGGGGCAACCCGCTGCTCTGTGGCTTAAAACGGTTTAAAATTCGTATTCTACGCTTCAAATACATAAATTTTGCTTTTTGTTGCTTCAAAATCGGTCAATTAGAACCGGAGATATGGAGGTTTCGGTTTGCCATTGTTTTTCAATGGAGGTTCTAGAAATCTCGAGAAATATTAGTCCTAGAGCCTAGATCTCTTCACTTTTGAGGACTTATTTTTGGCGCCAAATTTGGCGATATTTCGCCAAAAGTCGCCAAGCTTGGAGACTTTTTGGTCATTTGGCGCGTTTTTCCCAATGGGGCCTGGAAGTTGTTTTTCTTGCATTAAAAACGCATAATAACCTAACATTTATCTTCTATGACGTAATCAAAATTCACGCTTTATGTAGAACCCTCGAGAAATAGACTCTTCTGGAAGCTTCTTGTTCCTTCTGCGTCGGCTATTATAGAAGCGCGCGTCGCCCCGACAGTTCAGTGTTGATCAAGCTTTGAGAGAGTGAATACGCTTGCTTTGTGAAGGAAGCTGTGTTTCACGCTGTTCGTGAAGCTTTGAATTTAAGTGCTGTGTGTAAATTCTTCATCGCTGAGTTTTGAGAGACTGTTAGTATTATTTCTCGTATATTTTCACTGAATTCTTGCCAGTGAAAGTGTTCTATTTTGTGTGAGAAATTCAGCATTTGTGAGAGCTTCTGATCTAAGCGAACTGTTAAAAGCACATTACTGCTACATTGTGCTTGTGAATTGTGTACAGCTGATAGTTCTACGAAGTTCTAGAAGCAATAAAGTTTGTGTTCCATCCTGACAAGTGACTTTTTACTTAAACTTTTTACACCTACTGGACTTTAGAACGACGAACCCCAGGAGTAGCAGAGTAATTCCGCAACAATACTAAACTTAATATATCCTAAAATGATTCCACCGTCAAGAAATCTTTGAAATAATTTTATGCTATTTTTCTGAGTTTACATTTAGTGGATTTTTTTCTTTCTCGTCAATGGAAAGTTGAGAGAGAGAAAGAATCACAGACGTATATAAAGAATTAATTGTGATTTAATACTTAAAGGTAAACAGTTCCTAGAATATTGGGATGAATACATGGGCAAAAACACGTCATGCAGAACTTGGTGGTAGATTACTTCAGAAAAGACTTTACAATTTTGCTCATCTGTAGCATTTAAAAACCTTAATAATATACAAAGTGCTGAAAGTCAAAATACAGATCTCCCGAGTACGCTTTATATATTTAAAATATTTCAAATATTTCAAAATCTTATTAAAATGACATGAAACACAATAAATGTAGTGCTGTGCTTGCTGGAATCGCTAAGTAAGTGTTTACTTGAAAAATGCCGTACTCACATTCAATTTCAATAATATCCGTATAATACAATATTATACCTTTCATTAAAAACAGTTTTCAAAGATAATTTCACGAACTATAATTGAAATAAATTTTTAAATCGAACTTATTTGTTACGGTACTTCCGTATTTAATCGATGCTTCGTTTCCCAATTACATTAGTTGTTCTACTACGTTAAACATATTTTTATTTAATCAAAAGAAGAAACTAATAAGTTAATCTGCTTCTAAATGTTTCAGCTCCAGGCTCATACGATATAGAAAAGTCTGAAAAGATGGTTCACCAGTCTTCAGGAGCTATATCGTTCGGTATAAAATATAAAGAGCAAAAGCCTGATGACATTCCTGGTATGACATGTTTTTCTATTGTTCACAGTAAATCTATTTGAAAATTCTTTATGCAATTTTAAGTAAAGAATAAAAAGAATTATATAAAAGTATAAAAAAATGTATAGGAACTAGAAATCAAAGCCCGTTGTGGCCCTTCAGAGCCTGATGACAGTGACTTCAATAGGACGTCCTATCAATTGCGACAGCGAATTTTGTCACGCAAACAATAGGCTTTATTTCTATCGGAAATAAAATGGAGCTGAAAAGACGAAAAATCGCTTAAAAATGAGGGAACGGGTGGATTTTCAGATTTTTAAAGTAACGCAGATTGTTTTCGCTGTTTTTATACGTAATTATGAAAATTTTTAAGCGGATCGTACAAACTATGTAGATATTATTACGCTTTTTGTGCTTAACATTTAAATATTTTTTTGGAATATCACCTTGGAGTGGTTCCCCGGAATTATTAGAGAGTCAGTGAATCAGGGATCAGCATAACTATTTATACAGAAATGAGTGTTTTGAGTTAAGGGAGGCCTACACAATGGGCATCTGCCTGCAGGAGGAGGATGTCTTAGGTGGAGGACTTTCTAAGAGGTTATAACGTGTACTCGCGTTTAATCTGGAGAAACTCGCTAAAATCTCCATGCCGTTAGATGGGCAGAAAGAGATTTAAGCCCGAAAGCGGGACCTTCACACTTCAGCCATCTGTCATGTTTAGCGTGTTTTTTACTCAGCCGCTGTGGGAGCTATATATAATCAAAAATACACGAAAATGTATATTTTTTAAACTACTTAAAATATGCTTTACATTATTGTTATCTAGCAGCATAAGGGAAGAACATTTCTCAATATGTACCACGTAATCATAGTTATAAATATATCAAGACCAAGAGTCTCAAACTTAATTTAAAAACAAAAGTGCCCCAATTTAAAATAAAAGTGAAGTAGTAAAGTAGAATGCTCACTTCAGTACTAAGGGATCAAAAAGAAATAAGCTAAAGGGGGGGGGGGATGCCCACATGCTCTTTATTCGGCCGCCGTTCATCGTACAGAAAAGTTATATAAACTCGTATATAACTCGTTCACTCAATAACATGTACTTTACTATTCTCAAAATTTGCATTAGGAGCTATCTTCATATTTAGTTCTCTATCAACTATGTATTTTTCAATGACACAATTAAACGAAAGAAAACGTTCAAATTACGATAAATATATATATTTGAAAGACTTTTCTACGATAATTTCAGCAGACATAATGCATTCTTTATTACTCCATTTTAAGGTATTATCTTCAAATTGAGAGCACTACAGCAAGGTTCCGAATTTTTCATCATGTTCAGTTTTGTTATTTATTTTGAGAATCATCATGGTTAAAGATGGGACTTAGTTTCCTTTTAAATAAGAAATAATAATAACCTCTAAAAGTTAGTAACCATCGAAAAGGGGGAAAAAGGGCGCATTAGGAGCTTTTTGACATCATAATTTTTTTATTAGTTTCTATCTTGTAATCCAACAAAATGCTACCGAACTATTAAATTATTTTATGAAAACTATCACACCCGCATAGCACACTTACGCACTTCAACTTTATAAGTCATCAATGATACTATAAGTAATAATATTAAGATATATATCGAAAAAATATTAAGAACACAAAGCCTGTAGCTGGAACAGAAAATGACGCACAGTAGAACATTTTTAGTAAAATTAAGTGTTATTTCTTTCAATAAGTTTATTTAAAAAATTTTAATGAAAAAGATCATTTAATTAGGGCTTAAGGTACAAGATGAACGATTAAGAAGTCAACTGAAAAAAAACAGTGCTTTAAAATTTACTTTATGTTATTTCTGTGACAACATGTTTAAACAGTCACATTTTATTTTGACGTAGCTCCTGGAGCATACGATGTAGAAAAAGCCGACCAAAGAATTCATGAATCATCATCCGCCTATTCTTTTGGTATTAAGTACAAAGAACCCAAGACAGATGATGTCCCAGGTACTAATTATAATACAGTATTTCTAAGATCAATGAATTCCTAAAAGGTTTCATTTTTACAGGCTTATAATCAAATTAATTGGAACTAACACATAGTATATATTATGATATAGCAGTGTGAAACAGTATTAAAATTAAAAAGTAATACACGAAAATATCGTTTTCTTTAAATAACTCAACTAAAATGTTAATATTTTGTAGTCTGAACTGAGCAAAACTTCAAAGTTTTAGTGATTCATGGGTTGTTTATATTTTATCAATGCATTAAAGAACCTTTCTTTCACGAAAATAGCTTTTAGTTATACAAATATATAATATTTATTTTATTCTTTTGAAGAAGTGGTGGAAATATATTTACAAAATATCCCATACTCTGTGAGCATAAGTGATAAAATTTGAGCTATAAGTGAAGTGAGCGTTAAGTGATAAAATTTGAAGTTGATTATCTAGATGATTTTCAAGTTGATTTGAAGTTAATAATTTCCCTGCTTGTAAAGCCTACGAAAATAGGTTATATTAAATAGCTTTGTACTATAAACGGCTTTTAGCTATGTTAAATTGATTTGTACTATAAATAACTTTTAAAATATTATATTTTATTTATTTTTAGATATATATATATATATATATATAAATACATTCATAATTTTGTTTAGATTAATTCTCATGTAAATAAGTAATTCAGAAGAAATTGCAATATTTTTTAACTAAGAATTTAAAACGTTTTAACGAAATGTACAGTTTATAAAATAAATATTTAAAAAGAAAAAACAGAAGGCATTGATTAAATCTTAGAATGCAAAAAAACAAAATTAATTCTTAAACTAGAAACTGTATTTACATTAATTTTATCTCCTTCCAAAGTGTTTTATGCAAAAATATTGCCCCCCCCCCCAAAAAAAAAAAAATCCATGCACAAAAAATAGTAGATAATGTTTTAAAATGGTGTTAATATTAAACTGAGGTTTCAATAAAAGTTTGTTAAAAACTTTTCAAAGCTATGAGCTTGTTAAATTTAAATATCTAAACTAAATGTTACAAAACCTCCTCTTTTGCACTTCAGAAAATATTGTGAATTAATCAATTTATATGGTGTCATAAACGGTGCTATTAAAGTATAAACAGAAGTCTTTTCATTAAACTCAGAATACTTCGTACAATTTTGTCAATTTCATGAACATGCTAAAATGTTATTTTGCGAAAATCTTTCAACTTATTTTGCAGCACCGGGCTCTTATGACATCGAAAAATCTGAAAAAATTATTCATCAATCCTCTGGAGCTGTAACATTTGGCATTAAATACAAAGACCAAAAGCCAGAAGATATTCCAGGTAGGAATTTGAATTTTTCGTTTTTACGTGGGCAGTTCGATTTAAGTCCGAGCAAAGTCTACACGATGGCTTCACTATACCGTCTCAAGTCTATATCCGCCTTCTAGCAAAATTTGGAGATTCCTCTGCGAAGTTTCTTTTGGATGTACAAATCTTTTGGATAAAAAATTTCCCAAATAACCACGTTCCCTGCCCTCCACCCCCACTACTCTAAATAGAACAATTTTTTTAATTATGAATTTATTAGCATTATTTCCTGACATAGAATTTTTGTTGCTGCTCTTATTTCGTTAGATTAAAAAAATACACTTCTCATATCGAAGCCTAAATTTATTTTTTAGTATATTATTATATGTATATGTATGCTTTCAAAATTTAAAAAAAAAAAAAAACCTTTCTTTCTAAAGCACATTTTTGAATATTAGTTGTATTTATTTATGTTTAAATTTTTCAAAATTACTTTTAAAGTTTAGCATTCTCAAGCCAATTGTTTACTTTTAGATACGTATTTACTTTTCTTTACTTTCAAAATTGTAAAAAAGAAAAAGAAAAGAACGTGTTAAATATATGTATCTATGGTCAAATGTTACTAAGAACAATATTGTGAGCAATTGTAAACCATTGTAAACTGATTGCTTTTATATTTATAACACTGATGTATTTTACCAATTGTAATCCAAAAATTGTGCTGTAAAAAAATAAAATAAAAATGAGGGAAACCGCTGCTTGCTGGACCTGAGCCTAGAGCTAGGGTTCAGCAGGACAATAGGACACTTCAGGAACTAAAACAGGCTTTAAACCAAATAGGTAGGCCGTTCCTGAAGGTAGTATCCTATAGTATTCTCCGCCCCCAGCCCTCACAGTAAAGACACAGAGAATTTTTTTTTATCCATGCGTTTTTGTAACGTACTTACCATAACCAAGAAGTTATGGTAAGAAAGGCAAGTGCCTGTTATGTCCATGGCCACTTACCTTTCTGTTCTACAAAGACACAGTGATGACAATTTTTTTTTTCTGTGTCTCCACTGTCAGGGATTGGGGTGGAACGTGTTCATTTGGAAAAATTTTATCCAAAAAATGTTTGCATCCAAAAGAAACTTCGTCAGCTAATTTCCAAAGATTGCTAAAAAATGGATATAGCCGTGAGACGGTATAGCGAAGCTGTCGTTCAGACTTTGCACGGACTCATCGAACTGCCCACGCATAAATATTTTACTTTATACGGGACAGTAAAATTAAAATAATATTCATCTTTCTTATAATTGAAATAATTTGAACATTCGTTTTTACTTCTCAGCTCCTGGTGCTTATGATGTGGAAAGAGCAGATAAAAAAATTCACGAATCTTCGCCTTCTTACTCAATGGGCGGGAAATACAAGGAACGTCTGCCAGAAGATATTCCAGGTAATAATAAGTTGTTGTTGTTTTTTAACCCTTTAACTAGCAACCATTTTCTCATCCTTACAGAAGAATAACTTTGGATAGTGCACAAAGCCAAAAAAGTGCACCCGTTGCCGTCTCTCGAGTTAACTACCAGCAAGATGGCGATCAATCTAATAGCCCATCGCGTACTTAAGAAGAACATTTTTTGAAGAATATTCGCGTGTCACAGAGCCCAAGAAAATTTTTGAAAAATGTTCTTGAGCTCTGTGGCACACGATGGACGATTCGATTGGCCGCCATGTTGCTGGTAGTTAACTCGCGAAATGGGAACGAGGCTTTTGGCTGTGGGAGAATTTAACCCTATTTTTTGGGACTAGCAGTTGAAAGCGTTGGAAAGAGGTGGTTTTACTGCGCGGCCACTGCGCGTTAAAGTATTAAGTAGCAAACAGGAGTTATATAAAGTTCAGTATTTTTTTATTAAATTGTATATTTTAGAACAACCAGATAAATATTTAAGGACTAAAATACGAAATCCGGGATACAAAATAGTTATACGATAATTTAGATTGCAGTGAACATTATTTTGACTTCATAAGAATGCTATCAAATGACGAAGAAAACTAGGAAAACTTATCTGAATAAAACTAGGAGTTGCTATTAAGATTTTCTACAATCGTTTATTGTTATCAATTGGATATTGTTATTGAGAACCCGTGCTTCCGAGATGATCATATGAAGCGGAATTTACTGTATTACATTTTTTTCTTAACATATTTTACAGAAAGATTCTTTAAGAATCCACTAAAGAAGAAGTCTGGGATCTATGAAATTAATCTTTGTTCTTTTTCGTGTGATATTTCCCAAAATATAGTTATTATTGTAAAATATCGAATAACCTCCTAATTTACATATCTAGTTAGAGAAATATACGCTTTTAAATAACGATTAATAAATAATTTATTTTTTAATTCATTCAAAATAGTTTATATAAATAGATTTTCTAGTATTGCTCAGTAGTTTATATAAACAGTTTCTGATTTAAAGGTAAAAAATATAAATTGATTTTCTATTATTGCTTAGTAGTTTATATAAACAGTTTCTAGTTTTAAAGTGAAAAAAAAAGTTTTATCAGTTTTTATTAATGTACATTTATATACGTATTTATTTTAGCTCCAGGATCATATGACATTGAAAAATCAGAAAAAATAATTCACCAGTCTTCTGGAGCAATTACTTTTGGAATAAAGTACAAAGATCACAAGCCTGATGACATTCCTGGTGAGTTTTTCTTTTCTAACCCTGTGTGTTTATAAGTTTTGAAGACCTTTTATTGCTTGAAAAATCTCTTGCAACTTTCTTTCGTTTCTTTAATGTAGCCCCGGGTGCATATGATGTAGAAAAGGCAGATAAAAAGATTCATGAAACATCTCCAGCCTATTCACTTGGTGTTCGATACAAAGACCAGAAGCCTGAAGATAGCCCAGGTATTTTAAAAATTAATTAAATTAATTTCTACTGCTAATATATCCACTGTCATTTACAAGATATATTAATAAATTGAATACACTGGTTTTCAAATTTCATAATGAATTATGATGTAAAAAACTGCTGAGAATTGATTTGTTGTTAGCTATAAAATGTATCGTATCTATGTGTACATTTTAAAAATTTATTCTTATCAATTTTATAAAATGTTTTGCAAGTTGCAGTGACTTCTTTGAATTATTCTTCGAATAAAACCAACTCTGTTTATTTCTTTAGCACCTGGTTCTTATCACATTGAAAAATCAGAAAAAATCATTCACCAGTCATCTGGAGCAATAACATTTGGCATTAAATACAAAGACCAAAAGCCGGAAGATATTCCTGGTAAGCGCATCGCATTTCAATGTACTTTTTACTGATGAAGCGTTTTTGTAACACAAAAATGAAACTTTTTTTAACTGTTCCTGGAAGTAAATTTAAGAATTATATTTATTCTCATTTTAAACTAAATTGTGGTTTTATTTTAATTATTTTATTTCTATTAATATTTTTAATCCACCGTACACATATGTGCGAACTTTTTAGAAACTGGCAGCAGAATATTAAAATAGTATCAAACATTCTGACTTATAATTGATTTTACTATCTTCTCTCAGATCAAATGTCTCATTAGGAATTTAAAGTATCAGATACAATTTCAAATACGCTTCTTGTAGAACAGAAAAAGTATCCTTTATGAAATAAAGGCAGGAAATGTTTAACTAATGGATATTTTGTAATTAACACTTAAACATAAATTTTCAAAACATTTTTAATCTCTTAACTTATTAATCCTTTTAACAGACCTTTGAGTTTCACAATTAGAAAACTCGTACTGTCAGTAATGGGTTAGACCTGAGCATGCTTTTTTAAACAGATTTTCATTTTTCTATTCCTAAGTATTATAAACATAAATTTTATCCATTTATTTTTATACTATAGCACCTGGAGCTTATGATATAGAAAAAGCAGACAAAAAACTTCATGAGTCTTCTCCAGCCTATTCTATCGGCATGAAACATAGAGACCACAAACTTGAGGATACACCAGGTAATTTAAAAAATCCATATTATATTTTAATGCTCATAACTTCAGTTACCTTTCTATTGGGTTGGCAACAAAGTAATTGCGTTTTTCCTTATGTCAATATTTCGCCTGGCCAAAGCTACTGAAGTTAATTATTCGAAATTTGGCACGTACGTGAGTTCTTCAACATAGGTGCTAGATCAGAGAACCTTTTCCAAAATTCGTAATCTTAGGGGGGGTAAGGGGCCAAAAATTTCCTTTCACATATCCCGCGTGATCTCAAATAAAAATAGAGATATCCGTGAAATTCTTTCAGTAAAATACAGCAGTCACGAATACCTAAAAATTAATTTCAGGACATTTTTTATATTGTTCTCTAAGGAGGATAGAAGCGAAAAAAGGGGGAGGGTGGCCATCTTTTATGGACGAAAAAAAATACTGCCAGTGAAATTTTTACTTTAAAATGTAACAAATATGAATCGTATGTTCAGGCACAGCTTACCTGTAATTAAAAACTTGTTGAAAACTTATTTGCTTGAATTTTATTCAAGAAAACGCAATTACTTTGTTGCCAACCCTTTAGTTTATGTACAACTGAATGTATCTGAGGTCATTATAGACTCAACAATTATATACATCGATCTGTCATTATGATCACGACTAAAACTTTCTTAAATGCATCTTTGTATAGAATCTTGTTGAATCCACACGTTACATTAATAATTGTTGTTTTCTAGATTCAAAATAGCTGTCTACTTTACATCCCTATTTCTATCTTTTATCATTTATTCATTTCATCACATGGGTTTACTTTCTTATTTTTGCATTACTACATAAAGGTTTACTTAAATTCCTTTTATAAGCTAATTGATATTCTGAAATTAAGCAATTTTTTATTATAATAGCAATCTACTGCCTAGGTTTCTTGAATGGTTATTGTATGCAATATTATTCATCATAAATGCAACTAAAACGTCTCTTTCTTCTTGACAAATTATTGAGTTAATAGCTCGTCATGCTTCTAATAATGAAGTCCGAGGTGCAGCATCTAAGTAAAAATTCTGCCCTTTGAACTAATTCTTTCTGGATAAGAGTCTGCAAAGATAACACTGAAAAATTATTCCTAGAATTTTTTTAATATATCTGAATGAGATGGCTACGCCAAAACTGATGGACTTTCAAAACTATTAAACAACCTAGCGTATCAAGTGCTGGAATAACGAGGCAGTACCAAGTCAGTATTTCGAACACTTACAAAATTATTTAAGATAGCAAGTTCTTCAAATCATATATTTGTTAAAAACTAAACAAGTTAGCTCATCTATATTTTGCATCTATATGTTAAAGAGGACTGTTAGAATAGTAATTAATTTTCTTGTTTTTTAACATACAATCGGGTAATAGTCAGCTGTGGTTATTTAGTATGGTATATAATCACAAAAGTTTGTAATTTTGGGATATTTCTAAAAAAAAAATGCTTATACTAATATAATTATAATTTTTGTTTCAGCGCCTGGCTCTTACAATATTGAAAAATCAGAGAAGATAATACACCAATCTTCCGGAGCTATTACATTTGGCATAAAATATAAAGATCAAAAGCCCGACGACATTCCTGGTGAGGATTTCTTCTTTAATAAATAATAAACTTTAATAAATTAAAGTGTTTTTAAGAGTTCATCTAAACAACATTTTGAGTAATTAAAAGTGTTACTTTTATATTACTTTTAAATTATTTTTAAATTTCTTAAAGTTTTCCCTAAATTAATTACATATTCATTTTTTTTTAACTTTTCTGAGCAGCCCCAGGAGCGTATGATGTTGACAAGGCTGATAAAAGAATCCACGAATCTTCACCAGCCTATTCGCTTGGAGTTAAACACAAGGAACGTATGCCTGAAGACATGCCAGGTAGACATGATTAAACACTCGTCTTTGCTTATTAAAAAAGACTTTTATAATACTGAATTAAAATGTGTGCTATTATTATTCAGTGTTCATTATGTTAATAAAATATTTGAATTAACTGAGGAAATTTAATAATAAGCAATTTTTTGTTACTTAATGTGCATAACATTTGTTATGCCTTTTTTTAAAATGATCAATTTGATAATACATCTTAAAAAGAACTCATTTTGTCTATTATATATACATAAAAATTATTTTATCGAAAGCTTACAGATATTATAATAGCAAGCACTGAATGAAGATATCTTCAATTTATTTAAAAAATGGGAATTTGTACATCAATTTTTCAGAAGTATAATTTTAGAATAATTAAATTTCTTGTTTTTTGCATATATAAGAGTAACATAGTCATTTATTGTTATCTGGTATGGTATATAATCTCAGATGTTTGTAATTTATTAAAAAAGCTTCACTGTTATAATTGTAATTTTTGTTTCAGCACCTGGTTCCTACGATATTGAAAAATCAGAAAAGATAATACACCAGTCATCGGGAGCTATTACATTTGGCATAAAATACAAAGATCAAAAGCCGGACGACATTCCTGGTGAGGTTTTCTTTCTTAAGAAATAAATAAACTTTAATAAATTAAAGTATTTTTAAAAGAGTTTATCAAAACAACATTGTGACATATTAAAAATGCTACTTTAAAACTGCTTTTAAGCTGCATAAAATATTGCTCTAAACTAAACTACCTCTTCATTTTTTACATTTATGATCAGCCCCAGGAGCATATGATGTTGAGAAGGCTGATAAAAGAATCCACGAATCTTCACCAGCCTATTCACTTGGAGTTAAACACAAGGAACGTGCGCCTGAAGACATGCCAGGTAGACATGATTAACACTCTCCTTGCGTATAAAAAAACCACTTTTATAATACTATTATAAAATGTTCGTTGTTATTATTATTATGTAAATAAAATATTTGAATTAACTAATAAAATTTATTAACAAGCGGCCTTTTTTTTTTTTTTTACTTAATGTACATAACCTTTGTTATGCATTTTTCGAAAATGATCAATTGGATTATGCATTTTAACTAATAACTTATTTTGTCTATTATATGTACTTAAAAATAATTTTAATGAAAGTCTGCAGTTATTTTGTGCCAATGAGTATTGAAGTCAGATATCGTACAATTTATTAAATAACAGTAAATTTCTTCATAAATTTTCCAAAACTATAACTGTCCAATAATTGAATTTGTTGTTTTTTACATATAATCTAGTAACATAGTCAGTTATTGTTATTTGGTATGGTATATAAGCACAAAAGTTTGTCATTTTGAGCTATTTAGAAAAAAATGTGTGTATTAATATAATTATAATTTTTTTTTCAGCACCTGGTTCTTACGATATTGAAAAATCGGAGAAGATAATACACCAGTCATCCGGTGCTATTACATTTGGCATAAAATACAAAGATCAAAAGCCGGACGACATACCTGGTGAGTTTTTCTTCTTTAATAAATAAATAAACTTATAATTAATTATTATTAAGTGTATTAAAAAACCATTGTACTACATTAAAAATGCTACTTTTAAAGTAGTTTTAAACTGTTTAAAGATTGATTTAAACTAAACTACATATTTATTTTCTACATATATAACCAGCTCCAGGAGCATACGATGTCGAAAAGGCTGATAAAAGAATCCACGAATCTTCACCAGCCTATTCGCTTGGAGTTAAACACAAGGAACGTATGCCTGAAGACATGCCAGGTACACATGATTGAACAACCCCCGTTTCCTTACAAGAAATTACTTTTCTAATACCGTATTAAAATGTTTTTTATTATTATTTAAGATTAATTATGTAAATAAAATATTTGAATTAGCTAATGAAATTTAATGACCAGCGATTTTTGTTTGTTTGTTGCTAAATGTACATACCGTTTGTTATGCATTGTTTTAAAATGATCAGTTTGATAATACGTCTTAAATACGAAATCATTTTGTATTATATATACATAAAAATTATTTTTTATGAAAACTTGCAGATACTATACCAACGATCTCTGAATGAACATATCTTACAATTAATTAAATAATTATCAATTTGTATATAAATTTTTTAAAAGTATAATTTTAGGATAATTAAATTTCTTGTTTTATACTTATAATCGGATAGAATAGTCATTTATTGTTATTTGGTATGGTGTACAAACTCAGACGTTTATCATTTTGGGATATTTAAGAAAATAATAAGTTTTCATTAATGCAATTATAATTTTTGTTTCAGCACCTGGTTCTTACGATATTGAAAAATCAGAGAAAATAATACACCAATCTTCCGGAGCTATTACATTTGGCATAAAATACAAAGATCAAAAGCCAGACGACATTCCAGGTGAGTTTCTCTTTTTTAATAAATAAATAAACTTTAATCAATTAAAGTGTATTTAAGTTTTTCAAGCAATTTTATGGTATATTAAAAATGCTACTTTTAAACTGCATAAAAGATTAAACTAAACTAGCTGTTCATTTTTTATATTTATGATCAGCCCCAGGAGCATACGACGTTGAGAAGGCTGATAAAAGAATCCACGAATCTTCACCAGCCTATTCGCTTGGAGTTAAACACAAGGAACGTATGCCTGAAGACATGCCAGGTAGACTTGATTGAGCACTCTCCTTTTCTTATAAAAAATTAGCTTTCTAAAACTGTGTTAAATTTTATTATTATTTAAGGTTCATTAAACAAACAAAAAAATTTAAATTAACTAATGAAATTTAATGACAAGCTATTTTTTATTATTATTCTTTTTACTTAATGTACATAATCTTTGTTATGCATTTTTTAATGATCAATTTGATTACACGCTTTAACTGATAACTCGTTTCGTTTCTTATACGTACCCAAAAGTTAATTTACTGAAAGCATGCAGTTGTTATACCAACAAGAATTGAATTCAGACATTGTACAATTTATTAAATTGGTCCATAAATGTTCCAAAAATATAATTTTAGAATAACTAAATTTCTTGTTTTTTTTTTTTTTTTTTTTTTTTTTTTCATCTAATCGAGTAACATAGTCCTTTAATGTTATTTCGTATGGTATATAAGCACAAAAGGTTGACATTTCGAGATCTATTTATTTTTCAATTTTGTATTGATAGAATAATAATTTTTGTTCCAGCACCCGGTTCTTACGATATTGAAAAATCAGAAAAGATAATACACCAATCATCTGGAGCTATTTCATTTGGCATAAAATACAAAGATCAAAAGCCAGACGACATTCCTGGTGAGTTTTCTTCTTTAACAAATAAATAAACTTTTAATAAATTATTCTTAAGTTTATTAAAACGACATTATGACATATTAAAAATGCTACTGTTAAACTTAATTTTGCTAAATTTTTTGAATACTGTTGTTAAACTTTTAAACTGCATAAAAAAATGCACAAAACTAACTTCTTGTTCAATGTTCAATTTTATGATCAGCCCCAGGAGCATACGATGTTGAAAAGGCTGATAAAAGAATTCACGAATCTTCACCAGCCTATTCGCTTGGAGTTAAACACAAGGAACGTATGCCTGAAGACATGCCAGGTACACATGATTGAACACTCGCCTTTGCTTATATAAAAAAAAATACTTTTATAATACTATATTAAAATGTTATTTATTGTTATTCAAGGCTCGTTATGTAAATAAACTATTTGAATTAACTACTGAAATTTTATAAAAAACACTTTTTTTTTACTTAATGTACATAACATTTGTTATACATTTTCTGAAAATGATCGATTTGATTATACGTTTTAACTAATAACTAATTTTCTCTACCTTCAGTACTTAAAATTAATTTTATTGAAAGCGTGAATTTCTTTTTTGCCAACAAATATTGATATCAGATTCGTACCACTTATTAAATAACTCAGTAAATTTCTTCATAAATCTTCCAAAAATTTAATACTCCAAGAATTAAATTTCTTTTTTTTACATGTAATCCGGTAACACAGTCATTATTGTTATTTGGCATGGTATATAAGATCAAAAGTTTGTCATTTTAGGATATTTATAAAAGAGTTTTCATTAATGTGATTATAATTTTTGTTTCAGCACCTGGCTCTTACGATATTGAAAAATCGGAAAAGATAATACACCAATCATCCGGAGCTATTACATTTGGGATAAAATACAAAGATCAAAAGCCAGACGACATTCCGGGTGAGCTTTCATTTTCATTTTTTAATAAATTAATTATTTTTAATAAAATAAAGTTTTTTACATTTATTCAAACAACATTGTGACATAAAATAAATAACTCAGCTCTGTGAGTCGAAGGGCTTGTCTGACGAAGACCGAAAGAATTTTTTGGTCGAAACGATCGTAATTTCTTATAAGTAACTTTTTATGAGTGTTTTTTTTTTCACAAAATTTTTATTTATTTTATCATTTAACACCAGTGTTTTGAGTGTTTTTACATCGTGACATATAAAAATTGATACTTTTAAACTGCATAAATGATTGCTCTAATCTAAGCTTCTGTTCATTTTTTTTTCCTTTTATGATCAGCCCCAGGAGCGTACGATGTTGAGAAGGCTGATAAAAGAATTCACGAATCTTCACCATCCTATTCACTTGGAGTTAAACACAAGGAACGTGCGCCTGAAGACATGCCAGGTAGACATGATTGAACACTCGCCTTTGCTTATAACGCCTTTGCTTTACTTTTATAAAGCTGTATTAAAATGTTTGTTATTATTATTTAAGGTTAATTTTGCAAACAATATGTTTACACTTACTAATGAAAGTTAATAACAAGCAATTATTTATTATTATTTTTTGTTACTTAATGTTTGTTATGCCTTATGCATTTTTTATATGATCAATTTGATTATGCGCTTTAACTAATAACTTGTTTTTTCTATTATTCGTACTCGAAAGTAAATTTATTGAATACGTGCATTGAGGCGTGGTTAAGAATTGAATTCAGACATTGCACAATTTATTAAATTTTCCCATAAATTTTACAAAAATACAATTTTAAGTTAAACATTGGTGCATCACCGCCCTTGCAGGCGAAGGCCTGCTCTGCCCAACCACTCTTTCGCGACCATGAGCTCTGGGGTGCCAAAGCACATGCCTTGGGCAGGTGGTCATCCTGACGCGAAGCCTGCAGTATTTAACTCCCAACCAAACTTGGAAGTCATTTTATCGACCCACTCAAGGGATGAAAGGCTGAGTGTACCTTGCCCAGCCCGCTAATCGAACCCTGGACCTGTGGCACCAAACTTGGAAGTCATTTTATCGACCCACTCAAGGGATGAAAGGCTGAGTGTACCTTGCCCAGCCCGCTAATCGAACCCTGGACCTGTGGCACTGCAGCGCAATGCAGTAACCGTTGCACGGCCGGGCTTCAAAATAACTAAATCTCTTGTTTGTTTTTTTCATCTAATCTGGTAACATAGTAGTTGCCCCACCAGTGGCATATAGGGCATTACGTACTGAACTGGAAGACGGAAGGTGCCTATTTCGAAACCGAGTAGTGTCCGCCGACCTAATCGTTCGGAGTTTTTCGTGGTTTTCTCCGAAACTTAGCTTAAATACGGGTTAGGACCCCTTAGAAAGACACCCACGGAGGGCACCTCACCCACAGGCCTAGATCTCTCGTGCAGATAATTGGCCTTGATGCTACTGCACATACTGGTAACATAGTAATTTATTGTTATTTCGCATGGTATATAAGCACGAAAGTTTGTCATTTTGAGATTGTTTTTTAAAGTTTGTATTGATATAATAATAATTTTTGTTCCAGCACCCGGTTCTTACGATATTGAAAAATCAGAAAAGATAATACACCAGTCATCAGGAGCTATTACATTTGGCATAAAATACAAAGATCAAAAGCCAGACGACATCCCTGGTGAGGCTTTCTTATTTAATATACCTAAGTTTTAATAAATTTTTCTTAAGTTTATTAAAACAGCATTGTGACACATTAAAAATTCTACTGTTAAACTACTTTTAAACTACATAAAATATTGCACTAAACCGAACTACTTGTTTATTTATTTACTTTTATCATCAGCCCCAGGAGCATATGATGTTGAGAAAGCTGATAAAAGAATCCACGAATCTTCACCAGCGTATTCTCTTGGAGTTAAACACAAGGAACGTGCGCCTGAAGACACGCCAGGTAGACATGATTAAACACTCTGCTTTGCTTCAATAAAAAAATATCACTTTTATCAGAATTTATTAAAAGGTTTTTTATTAGCATTATTTAAGGTTCACTATGCAACTAAAATACTGAAATTAACTAATAAAATTTGGTAGCAAGCTTTTTCTTATACTTGATGTACATAAACTTTGTTAAGCATTTTTTGAGAATGATCTATTTCATTGTACATTTTAACTAATAACTCATTTTGTCTATTACACTTACTTGAAAATTATTTTATACCAACAAGTACTGTATTCACATATCTTAAAATTTATTAAAGAACTCATTAAATTTTCAAAAATATAATTTATCGTTACACAGTTTTACGAAGACAATGTAGTATTTTCTATTGTACATGATGGTTAAATGAAATTTTATTTTATACGTTTTAACGAATAACTCATTTTGACTATCATACGTACTTAAAAAATATTTTTTTTTGAAAGCGTGTAGTTATTATACCAACCAGCACTGACTTCATATATCGTACAATTTATTAAAGTATTTAGTATATTTGTCCATAAATCATCCAAAAATATAATTTATTTTTATTCACATATTTTACGAAGACAATGCAGTAGTTTCTATTGTACATGAAGGTTAAATGATATTTTATTTTACTTTACAGCAACTTTTATATTTTCAGCACCTGGCTCTTATGATGTTGAAAAGTCAGAGAAGATCATCCACCAGTCAAGTGGTGCAATATCTTTTGGCATAAAGTATAAAGACCCACAGCCCGATGATATACCAGGTAAAATTGCTTCTACTTGACATATTTAACAAAATAAACTGTACGAAAACTTACACGCGATATATATACAAAGTGATTCATAAATATTGGTGAAAAAAATGCAAGGGGAGATAGGCCACATTATGAGGAATCAAAATCGCATGGCAATGTCGGGTCAAAAATTGCCAATTTCGCTTATCTGTTAATTCATTTGTGCCTGGATATTTTTGCGACTTTCTTCGATTTATACTGATAACAGAAATAATAGATAAATTTCTGACGTCAACTTCTTGAACAAGGGATGATTTCTTTTAAAATCAATATGCATAAAAATCGAAATATCAACATCCTACTTGGTCATGTTAAAATATTTTGTAGAGTTGAGCCTCGATACTCATGAATAAAGGCTAGGAAAAATAAATAACGTTTTCGACTAATAGCGAAAATGCCGTCCCAAAAAAGGGACGCTGGGCATAAATGGGTTAATAATTGCTTTCGGAAGAGTGTTGGAGTGTTCGTCTAATTTCTTACAATAGGCTTTTTTGGGGAAAAAAAATTCTTGAAATGAAATGGAATTTTTAAACTATGCATTTTAGTAACCTCTTTTCTGAGAAAAATACATTAGTTTTTATCGTACAATGATCGGAAAGTTCAATATTGCTTCCGCATTCGTTCCACAGTTCCACAAATTAAATACAGTTCCACAGATTATTAGAAACTACATGAAAACGACGTTTCCGACTCCACATTGCTATGGGATTCTGATTCCTTATGGTGTGCTTTACCTCCTATTAAATTTTGAAAATTTTGAACCGATAGTTATGAATCGCCTTCTTTCTATAGGGTATCCCAAAACCACTGACCTAGGTTTTTAATCTATAAATATTTTTATAGACATAAACAACATCACAAAGTTATGTAAAAAGAGCGCAGAATTTTGTGGTATCGATTAAAATTTACTGGAGATTAAATCTAAATAAATACAAAGTTTAAATTTTTATACGGCTCCGTGCAAAAAAAAAATCCCTAATTAGTAAAATATGCCTCATATATTAATAAGGTAGTGACAAAATTTCAGTCTTTCATCATAGAAAGACAATTTAAATAAAGTTGGTAAGGCACTGTACAATACCAATAAAAATAGAAGTACCGTGCATTTATGCAATCATTGTTTTGTTTTGTAATTTGTTTACGTGACATCTGATCGTCCCTTGCAATTTTTTATTTTCGAGAACCATTCAAAAGCGGTGTGAGGCAACAATTATACTAAAACAACTCCTTTATGCCTTTTAGTTCCTGGAACATACGATGTGGAGAAAGCAGATAAAAGAATATAAGAATCGTCACCAGCCTGTTCGCTTGGCGCGAAGTTTAAACCCTTTGAAGCGCAACCATTACCCAATGTCGAAAAAATGCAGCCGTTGCCATCGCACGATTTAACTGTTAATTTAATGAAGTAGAGAGAGAAATACTCTCGAAAAGAGAAAAAATATGAAGCAATCGGAAATTTCTAAATATTTTATTAAATTGTAAATATATTTTTGTACAATTACTGATCTAATAGTATATAGTTTCGTAAATAAAAAAGCAAGCATTATTTTTATCATGTTTTTCTTAGCTATCAAATGTTCCTAGTTCTTTGAGCGACCACCTCTCTCAACGACCGATTTTTTGCGGAACGGAGGGTGGTCACTCCCGAGAGATTTCACTGTACTGGACATGAAAAACCTTTAAAATATATTGAAATTACAAGAAGAAGCAAAACTGTTACTCAATTAAAGTGTTTGTCAAAAAAAATAATAATTGTCTACTTCTTTTTTTCTTTTCTCTTCAACAGCTCCCGGAAGTTATGATGTAGACAAGGCAGATAAAAGAATACATGAATCTTCCCCAGCTTATTCACTAGGTGTTAAATACAAAGAGCCTAAACCTGAAGAAATCCCAGGTAACTCTATTTTACTTAGCAAACATTTTTAAAAAAGAACGCGGTTTAAGCATTAAAAACTTATTTCGAAGTTTATTCAATCAGTTTTTCCCCAAGAATAGTTTGACCATTCAATCTCCAATAAAATACTTTGCTGTGAAATCAGAATCTCAAGAAACTGAATAAAGAATAATTGCAAGTAATGGGCAAACGAGTTGTTTTCCTATTACTCTTGGAAATTTCCATTACTCTTGGAAATTTCCATTAATCTTGGAAATTTTTCTGTGGGCAAACATTTTGCTTTCCCATTACTGTTGGAGGTTTCCATTACTCGCCGCAAAAATTTCCATTACTCTTGGAAATTTTTCTGTTTAAGACGAGTTTCCATTTAATAAAGAATCCGTTTAAGTCAGGCTATACTTTACTTACAGATTTGGAATTCACCACTTGCGTGTGATTTTTAAAATAAATCATTGATTTTGAGAAGACTTTGAAAGATATTCTATCGGAAATGCGTAATTTAGCCAGAAATGTAATTAAAGTAAGACAACTATCAATATAAAAGAGAATATGAGAAACACGAAAAAAATAAATATTTAATACAACATATACCTTGAATATTATCTATCTCTTTTATAACAAACTATTATCTATCTATTTACAACAAACTGCAAAACTTATAAAATGTGAAACCTTATACAGACAGAAATAGTTGTTAGAAAAATTTCAAATACAGGGGTGATGTATTCAAATGGTCAAACAGAAAATCCACCGGCCATCAGCTTGATTTGTCAACTGCATGTAAGCTGTTTTGGAAATAGTGAATAAAGCCATTTTCTTAGCATTGCGGAGCTAGTTACATTCATTCAGTATCATCTGCGTACTATTAACAATCATTTGCTTTCGATAGAAAAATAGCTGTTTCCTTAAATATTAATTTTTATCCCTGTTTCTATTGATTCCAAAGCAATTTTCTCACTACCCATCTTCTAGTTAAGATTTTTTTTTATATATAATTTACTTGTTTTACATTTGTAATTCTAGTAATTCCTTCCTTTTGCTATTTTCTTTTCTTTATTTTCACGTCAGTATGTCTTATTTAAAACAAAAGTGAGTAATATAAATTTTTATGTTATAGCATTCACATTACAATTTCTAGTAGAATAAACCTTTACAAAATATCATTACTGAATCATATCTTTAAATTACATTTTTAGTAGAAGTTAATAAATTAAACTGTGTTATTATAGATGGATAGAATTTTTTTTCAGAATACCATAGAAATTCCTTCAAGTTTGTCATAAATGTTAATAATAGAATTAAATATAATTCTATTATCAGTATTTATGATAATATATATTTATATCAATATTTATTGCTTTTTAACTACGTACAATTTGTGCACGTATGTGCATATACAAACACGCTAATATATTTTGCGTTCTTAAAATTTCAGCTCCTGGAGCTTACGATGTCGAAAAATCAGAGAAAATTATCCATCAGTCATCTGGAGCAATTACATTTGGAATAAAGTACAAAGATCAAAAGCCTGATGATATACCAGGTAAAACACCAAATGAAGCACAAGACTGTTATAATTTTTTAATGCAAAAGTATTTATAATACAACTGCAATATTTTTAAATACACAAAGAATGTTTATAAACATATATTTTTTATATTTCCAGCACCAGGAGCTTACGATGTAGAGAAAGCAGATCACAAAATTCACGAATCTTCACCTGCTTATTCTCTAGGAATTAAATACAAGGAGCGTAAGCCTGAAGACATGCCAGGTATTTTTTTTATACTTTAATCAGCTGTGTCTTTTTTTATAAGAAAATTTGTCCCATTTGCGAAACTATTAGAAGAATTTTTTAGCATCATGCAATGCGTTACCCATCGACCGTGTCCAAGGTAAAAGGTTAAAACTAAATTTATGCGGAATGTTATTCCATTTTATTATTTCCATAGCTGCATGTGGACCGTCTAAATATTTGATTGCTTTCTTAAAATTTGCAACTATAGGTAGTGAGAGTTACATTCACGGCAGCTCACGTTCATATCCTGAACCGGCAAAATAACTCCTGACGAACATTTTCTATGGGTGGTGCTAATAAAATACTTTAGAGAGATGTCTTATTTACTTAAATTAATTCTTATTAGTATGGTCAAATAAAACATTTGTGTTCAAAACAGCTTCTAGTCCACGTATTTCCTGCTACTTATATTTCTTGTTTTATTTTAGCGCCTGGTTCTTATGATGTTGAAAAGTCCGAGAAAATAATTCATCAATCATCTGGAGCAGTTACTTTTGGCATTAAATATAAAGATCAGAAGCCAGAAGATATACCAGGTAATTAGCAAAATGAAGGGAAATGCGACTTCTTACTATATGGACACCAGTGGTTAATTTAAAGATATGCTGCTCGAGAATTCGAAAATTAATCCAGTTCGATGCTGCAATTAATTAAACAACTAACCATATGTGTACAAACGATGATGAATGACTATTATCGACTCTATTATGAAAGTGCGAAAAAAATTCAAGAATTTCGTCTGGGCAGTTCAGCAAGATCCTTCATTAGATCTCCCAACCAACCTACAGACCTGATTCCTTTGGATATTATATACATACAACAACAAACCTACTAATCATTGATATTTCAGACATAACGATATTGTAGTGGGACAGTACGAAGATTGACTAACTAATTCTAAAAAAAGAATTCGATATTGTGTCGCAGCATCATTATTCTAGAAGTTGGGTGCATTTCAGTCCTACGCCGTTCGCGTGCGTGAGATGTTAGGTTCCACTTAACGCCTGGATGTATTGTTTGTCCAAATACTCCACTGCAAAAATGAAAACGTTGAAATAGAAATAGAAATATGGAGTTGTGTGCAAGGAACAACAGAGATTAAGTCCTAACACTTAATATATATCTCGATAAACTTTCAAAGCTGAAAAAACTCTGATAGTTTAATAATGTACACTATTTAACTAAGGGAGCCGTGACCCAGTGGTCAACCCTCCCTTACATACAGTGGGTCAAGCCTCTCTATCACGCCATTTTGTAAAGAATGGTGCATGGGGATTTGAAACCTGATTCTTTCTATAAACTTTTTTACTTTAATAATAGCTTAATATGACAGTATTTATAAAATCCCACTAGCTCAAAGTTAATTCAATTACTTTCTTTGAAAAACTCTTACAAAGTGTGTTTAAAATACTTACTTTTTAGGCAGAAAAACTTTCTTTCTTGTTTATTTCCACTCCACTATGAACTGACTGGATGGAACTATGATAGGTGTCTGATTACATCAGTAGCTTTGACTGCCATCTAGTGAGGGAAAGCTAAAATATTTTTAAATACTGAAATTCAAGGGTGGGTCACGCCTCCCTTATGGTCAAGGCTCCCCAGGTTCCCCTACCGTAGGAGCCAATTTCTCGTTAAGTACAATATGGGTTCAGAGGATTTTTTAAAAACTGAAAATGAAACCTTTTATATTAGTTTAAGGTTTCTGCGACATTCATTTATACGATATACATATATGCATCTGTATGCCTGTGTAAATGCATGCTTGCATTAGTAAGATATTGCATTTTTCATGGCTATAACTCCTTCGAAATGTGTTATATTATATAATAACATTATTATCACGTATATGTAATTCACAAAACGATAAAAAAATGCCTTAATTTATCATACTAATAAACTATTAAATTTAAAAAAAAATGTTGAATGTGTGAAAGTGTATAATTATGTGAAAATTTAGATTATTTATTTTACATGAAGAAATGTGTAAATAATAAGTTTCAAAAGGTTAAGGAAAGCTTTAATTTTTTAGCGCCTGGAGCTTACGATGTTGAAACAGCAGACAAAAGAATCCATGGATCATCTCCAGCGTATTCGATGGGTTCAAAGTACAAAGAGCGTCAGCCTGATGAAATTCCTGGTAAAAAAAATAGCTCTCATTTTTCCTCTTTCATAAATTCTAATAAAGCGCATTATAAAAACATAAGACCAACGCAATAAATGAGAAAGCTCTCAGCTTACCGCAGAAACCGAAGCAAAATGTGTTAATATGTGTAATCATGCTAATATAGATAACGCATCAATGTAATTCAGAAAGATATCGGACCTCCATTGCGACCAACTATCAAATTCCGGTTTTTCTCACTGTGAATCTCAAATTGACCACAGAAGCTATCATTGTAAGAAAGGGAGAGAACAAACTTCGTTGTGATATTTGTAGATGAACAGAAATCGTGAGATATTCTCAGTTATAAAAGTCAATCGTCAGTTAAAGATGTCAGACTGAGGAATAAGACTCATCCCCTCTCCCTTAAAAAAGGGGAATCTCCAGTAGAAAGAGATATGCTCTAATGAGATAAAATAACCACTATCTTCATTGATAACGTTTGCTTATATAAAAAAAGAAGAAAATTTTGTAACGTAAATTATCTCTGCGAAATCGAAATAAAAAATTAATTGGTGTATGGGCATTGTTTAGTAATAATCGTTTTGTCTTATTGAAATTTAGACATTAATGGCTACTTTTTATGCATGTTAGGTATACATTATAAGCTAATAACATGTTAGGAGAGCTCTACTAACGGTATAATTTCAAAAAAAAAATTTAATGTGTCACAAATCAGTCATTTTAGATGTGTAAAAGTATGACGTGCTGAATCCTTACAATTTTTATCACTTTATTCTCTTCTTTTTCTACGTTTTATTTCCTGATACATAGGATACTTATATATGTATAGTTTTTTAGCAAATCAACACTCATTTAGGTTTTTTTTTTTAATTTGGATTAAAGGTCAAAGCTGGATTTTACAATATTCCTCGGAATTATCCTTTAATTCGTATAAAACATCGAATTTTAATTGTTATACCGCTTATAAACCTTAAACACCTTCAGCAATACAATATTTTTTTTTATTTTCTCTAGCACCGGGTTCGTATGACGTCGAGAAAGCTGACAAAGCAGTTCACGAATCACCCGGAGCTGTTTCTTTTGGCATTAAATATAAAGATCAACAATTGGATGACATTCCAGGTATTGTTGAATTAGACGTATTCAGAAAGAGATTCTATTTATCTAAACTTTCTCCTTTTTTAACATATTTTTCTTCTAATTTTCTAACATTTTCATCTATCTCTTCTCTAGGAATCAGAGGCTTTATGAGGTGTTCGAATTCGTATATGCAAATGCTGTCTTCCTTAATAAAAACTTATTTATCTGATCTCTATGTCTTCTTTCTTTCCTTTCTATGACACACTTTTCTGTACTGTTAATCACTCTTCTTGCATTTCTTTCTGTCAATATAAACTTCGATTATAATTTCAGCTATTAACAATACTGGTGCGAATAATTTATAGTGTTAATGTTGAAGAAATATTGTCAAAATAGGACACAGTATTACACAAGAATTTGAGTTGAAATAGATAACGAATTTTTTTCTCCTAAATGTATTTTTACCACAAAATTAACTGTATGTGAATATATATCTCGCAACAATAAAATGCTACACATTTTTTAAAAAATGTATAGTATTTTGTCTCCTAATATTTACAGAGTGCTAGTATTGTACATTTCAAATATAAAGCTTTATTTATTTACTTATTTTCCAGATTTATTTATAGTATTTCTGTTATAAAATAAGCACTAACGTTAATAAACAATACGTTAATTTCATCGTAAACTGGGTATTATCGGGCATCTTCCAAGGACAGTGATCAATAACTTAGTGAGGGTTCTCAAAAATTGGAAGGATTTTTTTAATTATTAAATTATCTCTTTATTTTAATCACAAAAAACTATTTAAAATTTCTAGAGGTATCAAATATAGAACAACCAAGAAATAATTTTCTGTTTCTCTTGTGAGTCGTCACGAATATATTCATTGGTGATAAATTAGGATTAGGCCCAAAAATATTTATTGTCGTAGTAAAAATATTTATTGTTGGTAAAACACTCCTTCTGGTGTTTTAAATACTTTTTGTCCTTATTATTTATCACTAGTGAATTTTTTGTACTTATTGTTAATTATAGCATTGCACAAGACCACACAATACTAAATATTACTTTTGTATGAACGCATAATTGATACGATATTTGTAAAGCAGTTTGGGAATCATGCCTTTTACTTACATATTTGTCTTTTGAATCTTCTAGCCCCTGGGGCATACGATGTAGAAAGAGCTGAAAAAATGATTCACAGTACTAGTGGAGCAGTAACATTCGGTATCAAATACAAGGACAGAAAGCCAGACGATATTCCAGGTAATTAACTTAGCATGCTTTTAAAAGGTACTTCCCGTTTACAAAACGATATAGTATATGCAGATATAAAACACAAAGGAGAGCTACACTAACAAATTGTTTCTGTTTACTGAAAAAATATCAATGGAATATCCAACCGTATGTAAAAATCAACTAAAATACTTTATTAGATGCAGATAATAAAATTTGTTTTACCTTAAAATTATATTTTTTTCATTGTGTTTACAAACCAGCATACCAAGTGATATTATTTCAAGCGTTTTTGTGCTCACAAGTTTGGTTGGAAATGTAATTCATGCCTGTGAATAGATTTTAAAAGATCACGATATTCGAAACCATAGTCTATAAATATGCAGGGTGTCCCGGAACATCGTGTAAATACTTGGAGGGGAGGTAGGCAACATCGTTAGGAACCATAATTACATAGGAAAGCATGGGCGGAAATCGATGAATGGCGCTGTACGTGAGCTCACGAGATCGTCACGTGTGGCTTCCTCATTGTCATATCAGCCCATTTTTATGGTCTTTTTTATGGAATATTTTCTACCACTAATTCTTTTTTTTTAGTGATTTGATGTTTGAATCCAAATTTTTAGTGTAAAATAAAACTGTTTGAAATTTGAGATCGATAATCTTCCAAAAAGAACTTAAAAGTTGGCATGTATGTGCGTTTGTTTTGTTTTATGGCAAGCCCACACAAGAGACATCTGCCTTGCGGGTGGCTTGGGCGAAGGACTTTATAATTGGTTCTAACGCATATTCACGTTACATCTGGAGAAAAAAAGCCCAAAACTCCTGATTGTTATATCGACAGCCGCGCTACAGACCCGAAACCGGGACCTCGACACTTCTGCCATCAACCATGCTCAGTGTCTTATCCACTCGGCCATGGTGAAGCAGTGGGGCAGATATGACAATGAGCAGGCCACACGTGACGACTTTGAGAGCTCGCGTACAGCGTCACCTATGGATTTCCACCCATTCATTCCTATGTAATTATGGTTCCTAACGATGTTGTCTACCTTCCCACTAAGTTTGTACACGAAGTTCCGGGACATTTTGTATATTCATCGACACTTGATACGTTTTGCAAATGTATTATTTTCATTCTACGAAAAACATTTTATTCGGTTAAACAGAATTTTAAGCATTTTTCTTCTGCCGTGTGTTAGATTTTGTATTATTTATTTCAGTTCTATAATCAACAAATCCAAATAGTAGTATCACAAATTTGTTGCATTCAGCAATATAAAAGACTCGATTTACTGTTAACTTAATAAATTAATAATTCCAACTGTATTTTATATATAATTCTCGGATCAAAGCAAAATTTGTTATGTTATACAGCATTTATTATGTTACAGGAACTTTGTGCATTTTTTTTAATTCGAGCTAATACACAGTAACATTTTGATTATTATTAGAAAAGTTTGAAAGATCTTGTATTGGCCGTTAAAATCACTTACGAACGATATAAGACTCAGTCTGTCTGCAGCACGTGTTGATTTTCAATACTATCCGTAATTTTCCCCGAAAATTCCACCTCTCGAATGACATAGGTTTTGCTCCTAATCCATTTAAAAAGAAATGCTATCCGGCAGAAGGGAAGGGTGAAGATAACTTAGGCAGGAGCTTGTAGCCATGAGCCATATTTGATGGAAAATATAAATAAATTTCTTCAATTATTTTGTCTTACAGGTACCCAAATACTGGACAAAACACACCCTAAACAAATAGCAATGCAACGTATTACTCCTTAGCGTAAATACGGATTAGGACCCCTTAGAAAGACCCCCACGGAGGACACTCCACCCACCGGCTAAGATTTCATTTCCAAATAATTGGCCGCAATACGACAACAACAACCTATAACTAGAAGATTTCGAAAGTTGATTGATCACCTGCATCACATCTCCCTGTCTTTGGGCCTATGAAGTGGGATTTGGAATTTGATTTATATTTAAAGTTGATATTTCTAAAAAAAATTGTCATCAAAAAGTAATGATTATCATGTATCATTATTTATAAAACTGTATATTTAATAATAACTTATGCAAAATCTAATAGAATATGATTCTTTTGTTTATTTTAGCCCCTGGAGCTTATGACGTTGAAAAGGCTGAAAAAATAATCCAGCCAAACACTGGAGCAGCTCCATTTGGGATTAAATACAAAGATCCGAAACCCGATGACATTCCAGGTAAGTGCAGTTCCAAAGAATTGGAAAAGCAAAGTATCGGCCCCTCTAACGTTATGAATTTCGGATTATTTATATCTCCATAAAGGCATTCCAATGTTTGTGTACAGGAATACAAGTACATGTTCCGCATGAAAATTTGCAGTTTTAATCACTGCTCCAGCACTTCCTTGTGCTCCAGCACTCCCTTGAAAGATGTTCCCACAGGGTGATGATAGGTGGTCACTCAACTTAAAACATAGGCGTCCAATTTTTAAAAAATCTTGATTGGATTTTGAGATTTTGCGAAAATCCTTTAAAACTGCGTAAATTTGTGTTCGCACATCACGTAAAACTGCAAAGGTGAAAAAATGATATTTAGTGAAATGATAGGTGGTCACTCACCTTAAACTATAAGCATCTAATTAAAAAAAAATCGATCAGATTTGGAGATTTTGTGAAAATCGTTTAAAACTGAGTGAATCTTTGTTCCCGCATTACGTAATAACGACTAAAGCGAATGATATGAAATTTGGTCACACGATAGATGGGTGCTAAACATAAACTATAGGAGTCCAATTTTTTAAACATTTTTATTAGATTTTGAGATTTTGTGAAAATTCTCTCAAAATGCGTTTATATTTCTTCAAACATCACGTAATAATAACTAATACGAATGATACGAAATTTAGTGATAGGAAAGGAAGTTGCTAATCTTAATTTATAGGCGTTGAATTTTAAAAATATTTTGAGTACATTTTGAGATTTTGCGAAAATCGTTTTAAAATGCTGAAAATTTGTTCCAGCATCACGAAATAAAGACTGCAGGGAATGAAACGAATTTGGGTGACATGATAGGTTGTCACTCAACTTAAATTCTAGGCTTCCATTTTTTCAAAAATGTTGATTAAATTTTTAGATTTTTCGTAAATTATTTCAATATGCGTAAATATTCGTTCGCGCATCACATAATTACGACTAATGCGAATGAAATGATATTACTTAGTTACTCTCTAACCTGTAATATTTTAACAATACAAAAAAGTATAACTTCGCTTTCTTTACTTTGGCAACATACTACATCCATTCTGTCTACTCCTAGAATGCTGACGAAAGATCTGGCTTTTTTGGAAATTTGCATTCACTAACCCGTCGAGGACGGGTACTTCAGCTAGTATAAAATAATGCCCACAGAATTGTACCTTCCGACCCACAGTTTTCGAGAAAAATGCGAAAGAAAAGTACTGATGTAGCATTCAGTGCAAGAATAAAGTATTGAAAACATGAACACTGGCCGGTGGATTAGACTTGGGTGTTGAGTTTTACAGTCGCCACGATCACCAGATCTGACACGATTTGATTTCGTCCTACGAGGAAGTCTGAGGGAATTGGTCTTTCGAGACTTAGTTGCTATAAAAAGTCACTTAGTTGCTCTCCTTTCATGCCAGGTATACTCTGGTGGACAGCAGATTGATACAACGTGAGTAGTCAGCCGTTACACGGTGCACTTATGAATGTCGCAGTATACACGGTGGACTCTTTGAATATCATTTTATGTAAGCATATGCAAATATAAATGCTTCCAATAAAGGTTTTCTTCGAACACCGGAGTTATGCGGTCTTCTTGGTACATTCTGTATAAAATATTAGCTCACATATATAAATAATACTTAAGTAATTTTTATATTTTTTATTTGAAAAGCTCGTTATAATTTTTGATCTTTAAACACCATAGTTTTTTAAGTGGTCCAACTGTCCACGCAGCGTGGTTACTTTTGGTGTTAAATACAAATAACCGAAACTGGACGTAAGTCCAGGTATTATTTATTGGTTTAACACTGATTCGGAAATTAGTATATTTATTGAACAAAGTAAGGAATTGAATATGCTGTGTCAGAGACTAAACTTTTCCTGTAAAAATTGTTCTACTCACTTTGTAAACTGAAAACCTAAACCCTTCTTTAATAACGGGATCAGGTTAACAACATATTAATATAAATGTGCCAGAAAAGCAAATTCTTTCAATGGTGAGGTATGAGAATCTTAATTTCCTGTTGGAAAGTTTTATAAAAAGTACGACATCGGCGCTAAACATATGCGGTTGAATTTCAAAAGTGTGGCTGAGGGCAAAAAACACTCTCTTATTCGGTTTATGTAAATATTATTACCAATGTTATCTTGTAAGAGTTTTGTATATTAATATTTAGCACTAGAGTGTTCTTTCTTTTAGACCTCAGAAACGGCAGAGAAGTTTGGCTTCTGTAACTTTTCAAATAAGGCTTATATATGGATTTTGATTGACCACTGTATACATGTACTATCTTGTAATAATCTTTAACAATTAAATATATGCAAATACTTTACTTCAACATAATTAAACAAGTAAGACAAATACATATCGATTATGATACACTTTCCAATCCAATGAAACTAGAAAAGGCACTAACGCATTGCGTATGATACCTTTTCCAACACAAAAGCAAGAAAGACTATTAGGGACTACACATGGATTTTGATACAATTTCTAACATAAGCAATAAATACAAATTAGGATGACGCAATTATTATGACATACTCTTCAAAATAAAACAAATAAAGGTCGATGCATCGATTGTGACCCACTTCCCAACATATTGAAATAAGCAAGGCAAATAAAGCCGATGCATCGCCTATGCAACTCGAATAATTTCCAGAATAAATAAATTATTTTATAAAAAAAAAAGCCCATTTTCTCTAAATTATTCAAATTCTTAAATGTCGTATACCATTTATACAACACTTTTTTTTCAAAACTCGATAACTATATTTTAATATCTTTTTCATTGACATTATTTTGTTTTTATAGCTCCAGGAGCATATGATGTTGAAAAAGCCGAAAAAGTTATTCATCAGTCGACAGGGGCAGTCACTTTTGGAATCAAATACAAAGAGCCGAAACTGGACGACATTCCAGGTAATACACATGCTAATGGTACAGTTAACTGCTCTTATTTAAAAGTACACGCTTGTTTCTACTTACGACGAAAAATTATATTTTGTAATTATATTTTGTACAAAATATAATTACAAAAGAATATACAAAATAATATACAAAATACAAGTAACAATAACAATATACAAAATACAAGTAACAATAACAATATACAAAATACAAGTAACAATATTTTGTACAAAATATAATTACAAATATAATTACATAATTTTGTATAATTTATTAGTAATTATATTTTGCAGTAGTACAAAACAATTTTTTTTCCCTTCAATTTTCAGCACCGGGATCATATGATGTTGAAAAAGCCGAAAAAGTAATCCACCAGTCACAAGGAGCCGTTACTTTTGGTATTAAATACAAAGATCCAAAACCCGATGACATTCCAGGTAAAAGGCTGTTCTTTCCAAAACCAAATAAAATTATTGAGGCTAGAAGGGTGGGTGGTGATTTTTAAGTTCATAAAGGAAACATTTAAAAAGAATAAGGGAGGCACCAAAACGATTAGTAATGTCGGATTCTACAATGCCTTTTGGCACTAATTAATAATTATTTTTTTAAAAGTGTACTGTTCACTGCGATGGTTTATGCTTTTTAAAATATTCTAGATTGTCTTGAAATATGTAAACACTTTAGAGCACTGGAGGAAAAACATGCAAACATAGGTTACATTTTTATATTTAATCTTTTACATTTAATTTTAGGAATAAAATGTGTTACTTTTGATGTAATTAATTCTTTCTTTATGCGGTTATTGAAATTTTTCTTAAACTATTTCATGCAGAACTCTTTTATTAAAAAAAATACTAGATGATTCCAAAATATTTCTGCGTTTTTTATAATTCCAATCATTAAAAAAACTGTACCAGAACAAAATGTTATAAAAGATGAGTATTAGATATTCTTTCTAAACGTAAAATGTTCTTAGAGTCTTCTGTAAATCCTTCTGCATTTCCGGTTAATTAACCATTTATTTCGCTTTTAAATTGCAGCTCCAGGGCAATATGATGTGGAAAAAGGAGAAAGAGTCATCCACCAATCAACGGGAGCCGTCAGTTTTGGAATCAAGTACAAAGAACCAAAACACGATGACATTCCAGGTATGAAAATTATTGTCTATTGCGTGGATATATCTTCTGTGAAAAAAAAAAAAAAAAAATATTCTTTAACGCTTTGAGGCGCAACTCTTTCCCAATGCTGAAAAAAGGGCAGCCGTTGCCATCGCTCGACTTAACTACCAGCAAGATGGCGGACGATCGAAACGGTCATCGCGTGCCACAGATCTAGAGACGCTTTTTTGGAGCAGCTACTTGTGCCGCACAGCCAGCTGCGTCAAAAGAGGGTCTCTAGATCTGTGGCCCGTGATGAACGTTTCGATTTTCCGCTATCTTCCTGGTAGTTCAGTCGAGCGGTGGCAACGGCTGCCCTTTTTTCAGCATTGGGCAATCTATCCAGCTGTTCTCGCATTCTTCCGTTTTTCAGCAGATGTCGGTGCTGTTCAAAATAATCGTGACCATTTTTTTACGGAAAATGACGTGCTAAAAGTAAAGGATTCTCCTGGAGTTAGGTCACCCGCAACTATTTTTATAGAAATCCAATCTATTCTTCGTGACTGGCAACACTCAAAACGTCAGAGTTTAGTGTTCCCAGAGCGGGAACACTGCGCGTTAAAGGGTTAATAATAATTGATCTGTTTTCGGAAGTAATGTTTCATACTATGCATGGCCTGTATTGGCTCAAGAACTGTTAATGAGAAATCCACAAAAAGAATTTAACTATAAATCTAGCTTATGGAGAATGGTGAACAAGTGAAATAAGTACAAATACTGGATGACTAACACGTGTGCCTTTATTATATTTCGAGCGAAATAGTTAAATCCGTAAAATCTATTGCTATCACAGAAATTGCAAAACATAAATCCACAATGCTGCTATAGAGGATGAACCGTCTTTTCCAATACCATTTACATGCGATAAAAATGACTTTTCATCTATTAATTTTCCAGACGTGAATGAGCAAAGTGTTACAGAGATCGACATATCATGCCTAAAGAAATGATATAAAATAGAAAATTGAGGTGGTTATTTAGGGATCTCTTTTATATATCAATATGGCAAATGAGCTCCTAAGCTAGTCATCTAATCTATTTTTTTCCAAAACTCGACGATGTATTTATTTGGGGTTCTACAGTTCATCTGTACTTGAATGGTCTGTATTGGACTTTTTTCGTTCCCAAGTGAAAAGTAAGTGAAGATGGAATTGGTTGTCACTTATTTTTAAGCAGTATGCATTGATAAATATTGCCTGAAGCAGACAGAATTGGCTCAATATGATCGAAATCTTTATCTTAGTATCAAAACAACGAATCTGCGATTGCGAAAGTAGGCCATATTTTAAATTGGCATTTACTTATGCAAAAATGTTCATTTCCATTTTCGGCATTTTTTGGGGTGATTATTTAAAGTTTTTATAAAAGAACGAATACTTTTATACATTTTTTTTTTTTAATTTGGTGTCTTGTGAATATTACATTGTTTTGTAGGAACACATAAATTATTTATTAGGGCCTAGCTAATGAACGTAAACAAATATGTGTAATGAGGGTTAGTTGCCATAAGCAGCAGAGGTAGGTTGTCATAAAGTGATAACCTTAATCCGAATTAATGCATTATTGTATATAATGTCTTGATGTGGTGACGATGAAAAAAAAAAGTAACTATTTAATATATTTCCTTCAACATTTATTAAGAGTAAACATTTTATAAAACATATGCCTTTTTTTAAATTTTCAGCACCGGGAGCGTATGATGTAGAGAAAGCGGAAAAAGTAATTCACCAATCGCCTGGAGCGGTCACTTTCGGTATCAAGTACAAAGAACCAAAACCCGACGACATTCCAGGTAATAAATAAATCAAACATTTAATAAATAAATCAATAATAATAAATAAATATAATAAATAATAATAAATAAATCAAACAAAAGCAATAATAATAAATAAATCAAAGGATAATAAATAAATCAAACAAAAGCAAATAATGTAACAAAAGACAGATCACACTAAGTCAAAACTGCCCGAAAGATTTTCAGTAGCATTTGGGTCCTCTTATTTGTCAGCAGAAAACTGAAAACTACGAATTTCCTTGTACAAAATTATAAACGGTTGCATGCTTGGTTGCAAAATGAATGTTTCCTTAAGTTTCAGTACATCCAATTTCAAGCTAATTTTAATCCGTTGTTAAGTTTTAGGTCTTCTCTGATTTAACATTACACCAACAAAATTCCGTCTTTTCCTAGACCGTGCTTCATTAAGTATACTATATTATACGTACACGGTATTTGTAAGTATCCATCTGTACTCACAATCATAAAAAGATTTTAAAATATTCTTCTGGTCTTACCGAATAGCGGATTATTATTTTTTGAACTGTTGTGGAGGCAATTACAACGGGCGCAAGAAAAAACATTCGAAGAAAATATATCTACACTCAATGCATATAAGCTTTGTCCACTTAAAATAAATAACCTCATATTCAATTTTTATTATATACCTAAATCGGAATTTATTTTCTACTAAAAACTTTCAAAAACATTTCGCATGCGAAAGATTTCGTTTCGCTGGGAACATCCCCTCTTATATCTATATTTTATGCAGAAAAATCATTTTATAAATGAAAAATGTTAAACTGGCTAATCTAGAAAAACTATTTTAAACAAATTGGAATAGCAATTTTCCCTTCAAAGCCTGAACACCGTGACTTCAGCATGACGTCATTATCACTTGAGACACCTAATTTTCGCACGTAAATGAATAACTTTTCTTACTCTCGGAAATAATACAGCTGAAAATAGCAAAAAATCGCTTGGAGCGGGTGGATTTTCCAGATTGCGGAGATTATTTTCTTTATTTTTATACATAATTATGGAAATTTTTCAAGTGGATCGGACAAACGGTGTAGATTTTATTACGTTTTTGTGCTTAACTTTTAAATCTCTTTGGAGTAATGGTGGCGAAAGTTTTATCTCGGTGTGGTTGCCCGGAATTCTTATACAGTCATGAATCAGCGTAACTATATAGCGGGATTTATCAGGTTAACCAAACGACATCGATGCTTATGCATAACATCTGTATTTATAATATGTACTGCTGCACGCATATTTTGCTTTAGTTCAAGAGGTGATTTAGTAGAACCTTGCAGTAAATTTAAAAATACAATTTCTGTTTTCAGTTTAATGTCAGGGAAGATTTTTTACCATTCGTTCATATCTATTTGGAATTGGTCACCAAATTCAAGTAGCAGTGTGGTAGTGTGTGATTAAAACAAAGTTTTCATGCAACAGTATTCTTATACACGAGTGAGAGCATGCATAAAAATAGTACAATTTTTAAATAACCTTGATGCTTCTTGCAATTGCTGTTTAAAAAAACAAAGATTCTTTTCGCATGACTGTTAGTAATCGACATTTATTAATTATTCTTAAACAATATTTCAGAGTTAATTATGATTAATTAAGAAAGAATCATAAATAATACTGCCGTGTCACATTCTCTGTAATAAACTGACAATGTATTCCTTATCTCCAGCACCAGGACAGTACGATATAGAGAGGTCGGAAAAAGTCATTCATCAGTCGACAGGAGCTGTCACTTTTGGAATAAAGTACAAAGAACCTAAACCCGATGACATTCCAGGTAAAATATACATATATAAAATATTAATCAATAATAATAATAATCTGTTTAAAATATGAAATTAATCATGCAAACCCTTTTTGCATACGCTGTGGCAGGGCCGCTTTAAAGTTAAAAGCGCCCATAGGCAAAATTAAAATCTGCAGCCCCCGGCCTGCTCTTTTTACTTTTATATATCTCAATGCATATTATTTGTGGCTTTTCCAGATTTAAAAAATGTATTCTGAAACAAAATATTAACTTAACCCCTTAACCTTCGCTCCCGTCAAAATCACTGGCTAAGCTTTCTCCGTCTATTTCTCGTGCCCGTCAAATTTCCGGGCAATTCTGTTAAAAAAAATGCGCCTGAAAGATAAGAGCGTTCCAATTCTGATGTACGGATTTTTTTGTAATATATAATTTTACACAACAGATGACAATACCAGAGTGTTTTTAACTTAATTCAGAGATAATTTATTTTTAAATACATGGTAGCGGTACTCAAACACACGTGCATTTGTGATATGCATTATGCAATCTTAGCTTACTTTTTTTTTTTTTTTTTAATTTATGTTCAAAGAAAATTTTAGAAATGTTTACTTATTTTACGTAGTAAGTTTAATAAAACTTTCTAGTGTTTAAAACATATATTTTTAATGATTCCCTGCTTACTACAAAACACACATTCAGTCACAATGACCCTGAATGTTGGCTTTTCCTAAAAATTATTTTTTTTTCTCTAGTGCTTAAAATGTCCAAAACCTTAAAATGAATAAATATACTATATATGCACTTGTTTTATACAATTTTCTGGAATAAAAGAAATAAGCACTTTTATGACCGTTTTCTTGAAAATAATACGACGGTTAAGGGGTTAAGTTGAAAAGGCCATAATTATGGGAAATTTCTTCGGAAGCGGTTTAATGCTTTTATGAGGCAGATTTTTGAACACATTAAAATACATGTTCGTGGTGTTGGGGCTGCATCCGCAGTCATTCGCTTCAGCAAATGACTTATGACATCGAAAGTGACCAGTCTCAAAGAAATGAATGTATTCCTGGATAAATACTTTTTAATATAGACGAGGAAAACAAACAAAAAAACGTGAGGTCTGCATCAGCTGTATCCCGCCTGTGATTTGAAAAATATAACATTGGACATTTTTACAGCGAACATTTTTGGTACTGCTGATGAAAACATTTTAATTGCGTCACCACATAGTAAAAATTATTTATTTTTCAGCGCCAGGAGCGTACGACGTAGAAAAAGCAGAAAAAGTAATTCACCAATCATCAGGAGCCGCAACATTTGGTATTAAGTACAAAGAACCAAAACACGATGACATTCCAGGTAACTGCTCCACAATCGACTACTAGTTATTATCTAAACAATAAATAATATTATTTAAAAATAATTATTAATCATTATTATTTATTGATTATGAAAAAGTTTCTTTGAGTATGCATGCCATAAAAATTACATATAATTAAATTTTATGTGATATGAGGTATGCCTTTAAAACATGATGATATTCTATTTTCAGCACCTGGTTCGTATGATGTGGAGAAGGCAGAAAAAGTAATTCACCAATCACCAGGAGCTGTCACTTTTGGAATTAAGCCAAAAGAACCAAAACCTGAAGACATTCCAGGTATAGCAAAAATTGAAACTCGAGTGTGTTTCTATTTTATATTAATGATAAAAATATTAGTTGATAATTTCTTTAATAATCCAATAAAGAAAAATATCAAGTATAGAACATTTCTACATGAACAACTTTGTTTTGATATGATGCTTTAGCACTATTATACAAATTAATTTTCCTCTAAATATTTATCTGGGAAACTATTTTGAATAATTATTTAGTAGTGTACATCTATAGGTGCAAACATAATGAAAAGCTTTTTTTATTATTATTATTTGCTAATGATCAACGCTGTTTAAGCCGTCATACCTGCAGACTGCAATTACTGGATATCTTTTGTATTAATCTTAAATATTCATTTTAGGCAATTTATTGTCACATTGGTATTTTTTTTTTTCGTTAACGTACGCTGTATCGCTTGTCCGTTTAGCAAAAAATCTTCGACTTTATTTTTTATGACAGTTTAGTCTGTAATAAAAAAATAAAATTTCAAGATGATAGCTGATTCATGAGTGTAAAATTGTATGTAATTCATTTCCACTCATTCAATGTTGTTTTGTCGTAGTTAATAATGTTTATTCTAAATTTTATATTTTTAGCACCAGGTGCATACGATGTAGAAAAGGCAGAAAAAGTAATCCATCAATCTACTGGAGCAGTCACATTTGGGATCAAATATAAAGAGCCGAAACCTGATGACATTCCAGGTAACAACCTCAGTTTGGTTTAAAATTCAAATTATAAGTTTTGGAGTAAATTTTATGAAAAAAATTTTGTTTAAAGAATCTTTATTGTGTATATTAATCACCAGTTTTCATTTTATAAAATCAGGTTTTCTAATTACGGATAATTTTTTTAGCCCCAGGCGCGTATGATGTGAATAAGGCTGAAAGAATAATTCACCAGTCTACAGGTGCATCCACATTTGGAATTAAATATAAAGAACCAAAACATGATGACATTCCAGGTAAGAAAATAATTTTCGAAATGATTAAGTGATGTAGATTTGACATAGAAAATTAGTGCTTTTTTACGGCCTCTTTTCCTTAAATTGACAGTGATTGGAATGCTACGTTATCAGTCAAACATAATACTATATTAATAAATCATTGCACATCTGCTGTGTCTTGTGTTAGTTTTCTTACAGTTGTCATTTTTTTTTAAGTTTAAAAATCTATATAATCCTTTAATTCTATAAACTTTTACATCAGCAAATTTGAACATTTCCTCAAAAACTTAATATAATATCAAGCTTTACAAAAATAATTTAAAAAAAAAAAACTCCAGGAGGCGAACGCACTATTTTCCTCCCTTCAATATTGCGGATGGATAAGGCCTTCATGCTACCTTTTGTAAAACTATAGGCGCGTCATAAGACTTTGAACAGCTTTCAAAACATAGCAGTGAGGTTAAAATTCGACAAAATTAACAATGCATCTACAACGGATGCATTGTGCACTTACAATAATAGTAAACCTGCATGCAACTTTTTGAAAAAATTCAAAAGTTATTACATTCTTAAGTAACAAAATTATCTTATTTTTTTCTGTTTAGAAATAATTAATAATTATTAAAAAACTAACTTCAAGGCTGAGACTAGTTATTCGTCTATGGAAAATTTTCCAAAATGCCAAATGTTTACATTTTTTTTACCTGGATGATTCACAGTTACTGTTAAGGTTCATCGTTTTTAGTTGCGCTTGCTACAGTTTGTAAAGAGACAATTTAAACTTTTTTTTCGAATCTTTAGCACATATGGATTCTATAAAGAACTCTCCAAAAGTTGCTTGACAAAGAACAACCGTAACGTAACAAAGCGGCTGCATGCAAAGGTGAAATTTTCCAGTGCCCCTCCAAATTTTTAATTAAGTTATCTGAATATACTTCCGTGAAATCACCATTCAAATATGATAAAATATTCTATAAACTGCGGTGAAAATGTTAAAGTCTTTTAGTTTAACTTATAAATAAGGACTGTATCTACGAGGGAAAAAAAAATCTAGTAGTCTACTAATATAAATCTAAAATCTTTGCTCGTAAAATCAATGCTATCTTTCACAAAGCTGATCAATATTATGAATGTCCTTTGATATGCATTAAATAATTTCAATTATTTAAGATAAAAATTTTTATCCAAATCATATTTCAGCACCTGGTGCCTATGACATCGAAAAATCGGAGAAAGTACTGCAACACACTACTGGAGCAGTGTCATTTGGAATTAAGCCTAAGGATCAGAAATCCGATAACATTCCAGGTAATTCATCTTGACTCTATGAATACTGCATGAAAAACAATGAACATTTCAATGCAAACATAATCTATGAAGATCGCCTGTTTAATATTAAATAGTTGCAAAGAAAATATGAAAATAACAGTAATTTTAAGAAACACGTTACTCGTTTTTTAACTTTTAAACTTTAAAAAATAGCTTTTCGAACAAAACTTTAAAAAATAAATGTATGAAATTCGATATGTTAATTTAAAGTGTTACATTTATTATTTGTTCATGAAGAAAATTTCAACATGGTAAATTAAAATTGAACATTTATAGTAGCATGAAAATCCTCAGTAACTGGGTTTTAGTCGTTTCCGCTACTGTGTGTGAACATTACTGGGAGCTAGGGCCTTTATGGACTAAACATGCCACTATGTGATTTTCTTCGTTTCTCGTTGTTGATGTCGTTATTTTTATATTTCTTATATTCTTATTTTATTTTAAAATATAGCCTGTTATTTAAAATTTTCAAAAAAAATCAGATGTATTTTTCCAATGTTCAGTACACAACACTTGTCATTTACATGTCTCTATTTTTGGATATTTTTCATGAAACTCTATCTGCATTGTTTTTAAGAAAGATGTGGTAAAGTAGTTTCAATTAGAACTTTCATAAATTAATACTTTTAATCAAAGTTTAATTTTGCAAATGTGGAATCCAATGAAATTAACAGTTATTTATAACGAAATCCGCAGCAGCTTCTTAAACATTGTACTTAAGAAAATCTCCAAGAGGGGATAGCCAGCCAAATATGACACTTTTTCATCCCATTACTACTAAAAGATCTTTGCTTCAAATATCTTCCTGAGATAACAGAACTATGCTCATGTATGCTTTTAGAGCTTTTAATTAAGTTTTAGTCTATTTGTTCCAGCTGAAAAACATTTTTTATTAGGCACGTTTAAATGATGGGATGTATTGCCCCAGTTAAAATTTAGAGTGTTTCTAAATACTCTTATCTATAACCGTATTTATTCATTTTTAATTTAACGGAAAAAAGGTACGAATGTTTTTTTGTCTGTCAAAAAATGAATTTACTGTAACTGATTTTAAAAATGTTATAAAAATCAGATTCAAGATTTTCTTCCCTTTTCAATGAATAAAAAAGAGTGATTTATTGAGAAAAAGACACATGAATCAGCATTACGACTCCAAGTCTTATTTTAAAATATTCTTTTAAACGATATAGCTTTTTTTTTTAAATAACCTGCATGTTATATATTTTAACAGAGTTTTTTACTTTCAATTCTGTTGTATTTGAGGGAAAAGACTTTTCATTCTTATAATAATAGATGACAGCACTACCGTCCTGAAAAACGCAAATAAACTCGATGACGTTCTGCCAGAAAGCAAGGTGTATTCTTTTAGTGCTGCCATCTGTAGTTAAGTAATATCAACTCAGCTTCATTCCCAAAATAAAACTGAGGCGTAATTCAAGTGATTCAATTTCTAATTTTCACCGTTTCTTTGAAGAGGATTGATCCTGGGCCACAGTATATTCTTTACTTTGTTAAAGATAGTTTAAAATACTTAACAGCATATTTCGTACAACTAGAATTATCAATTTCTGCTCATGATTTATTTTTAATAGCGTTTTCTTCATTAATATTTTCATTCATATGTTGGGAATTCGTTGTGGCTAAAAAAATAGAACGGAGGACGTGAATTCATTCAGACAATATATTTTACAAAACCAAAAACACATTATAATGAATGGCAGCCTTTTTGCGTGGAACAAATATTTAGGCGCCGTTCATTTTCGCACCTAACTTGGATCCGCCCCCGCCCCACCCGACGAAAATTTTTTTTCTAGGCGTACGGCCCCTGCCCTGAGCAAAGTCCGGGAATTCAACAATGGGATAGGCCTGTGGTAGTAAGGTCATTAGCTGCCTCGTCCAGCGATCGCCTTGTAGTCAGGGACGTACCCAGAAAAAAATTTCGGGTTGGGTCCAAAAATTTCGTAGGGGGTCCAAACAGTGTAAAAGGCGGGATTTTATACAACAAAACTTCATCATTATTATTTTGCTTACAAAAACAGAAATTTCGGAGGGGGTCCGGACCCCCTGGGTACGTCCTAGTTTGTAGTGTACGATCTGACTGTTGACCAGGGGATCTGATCTGTACGATCTGATCCCCTGAAAAATCCCACCTTTAGGTGGGATTTTCTCAGGGGACTCCTCACAACAGTGCTTGGACCCGCTGATCAAGGCTGTATTTCGAACTAGGCCGCAGTCTAAAGTGGCAACATTTTAACCCATTTATGCCTAGCGTCCCTTTTTTGGGACGGCCTTTTCGCTAGTAGTCGAAAACGTTATTTATTTTTCCTAGCCTTTATTCGCGAGTATTGAACTTCGATTCCACAAAATATTTTAATATGGCCAAGTAGGATGTTGACATTTCAATTTTTATACATAATGATTTTAAATGAAATCATCCCATGTTCAAAAAGTTGACATCAGAAGTTTATCAATTACTGCTGGTGTTAGCAAAAATCGAAGAAAGTCGCAAAAATATCCAGGCACGAATGGGTTAAGGGCGGATTTTTTTTTTTTTTTTCTTCTTTTCGGCAGGCGGAGAGCAGCTGTGATGCAGTCTTTTCTCTCTCTCCTTTTTTTCCTTCTCTATTATTTAAAAAAAAAAAACATTATGAATGCATTCACTTCGTCGAAACTGCTCGCTTCCGATGTCATTAGTCATCTGCGAAGACGATATGACTATTGATACTAGCCTCCAATATAACATGAACATGAATTATGTGTGTTCAAAAATTTAGTCATGGGAAAATTTAACGACTTCTAGAAAAAATTCCTATCGATGGCCCTTCCAATGTAAGTCCATATTTTTTTCTCTGTACTACATTTTTTTAAACTGACAACGTACTACTAGTACGCGCGGAGTAGGGGGATATAGAAATAAAAGGTGCATGCTGTGAGAAATAGATTTTAATTTTGCCAATGAGCGGCATGAACCTAAATGCGTCCATGCCACTAATATATCTTCAGATTAATCTGTGTCCTTTTCCCTTTCAAAAATCTGCTACTAGTGGTTCTTTGCTAACCCATAACTTGCAAGGAGGTAGCAAGGGAGAGGATCATGCGGGGTTTGATTCCCCTAGTCCCCCCAATCCGCAATTTTAGTCTAAGCACTAGTAGTTTTTTATTTGCGTTGACTCTCGAGATCAATTATAGGCGAAAAAAAATGTAGCTCTACATATCCCCCCCCCCACCGAAGCACTGCATATCCCCCGCCCTCCCCGGAAATCTTTTTTCTAGCTACGGCCTTGATCACCGGATCTGGCCACCGCATTGCAAAACTTATCGTAAATCTACTACCAGTGGTTATTTTCTGATCAATAAAAACCTCAGTATATCTGACCACGGCCGTAGGAGGAACTCAGAAATACTTTACCAGTGGTCCTTTGCTAATTACAGTCTAACCCGTCCATCTCGAATTTCGTGGAAAAGAAAAAAAAATTCGAGATAAACAGGTTTTGAGTTATAGAGGTTTTAAATGCTGGCAATCAAAAATGTTTTATTTGCTTTTGTTGTAGAAAAACACAGCGGTATGGTTGCAGATTTATTTTAGATACATCCACAGCACTTTTAAAAATATAAATAGGTACCTTTAAGAATAAAAATAGTCTTCCGAGGACTTTTGATGTCTAACTTAAATTTGCTTCTGCTAGCTTTCTAAGGTTACCAAGAGCTGATGAATTCATTTTAGCAAAATTTACACAAGACTTAAGAAAAGTTCAGAGTTATACGGCCTTCTCTGCTCTTTTTATTTATTTATTTATTCATTTTTGTCTCTTCACTTACTGTCTCTTCACAGACACATCGGTATGCAACTTTTGTTGAAGGAAATAGCTCTTTAAGCACTAATTCTTGTAATTTACACTAACTAAAATTAGAGATATAGAGATTTTGATGGGAATTTTTTCGAGATAAACGTGCAAAAAATGCATTCAATTTTGATTGTAAATGTAGGGAACTTTAGAAATATAGAGGATAGAGGTTTCCGAGATATGCAGGTTCGAAATAGACAGGTTTAACTGTAGTAAGAAACATCCGTGGTTTAGTGGACCGTAAAAATACACCACTAGTAATCCTTTCCTTCCCTTAAAAAAAAAGTAAAAAAGATAAATTTGGATTTCCATTTCATGCCTCACAAGTTTCTTTTACTGTATCTTACAACTTTAATTAGTGGTATACTTTAAAATATTTTCTGTCTCTGCACTTCTTTGTAAAGTTATACAGCACATTATTGATACGCACCCATTCAGAACGTTCACAGTTATTGCAAGGCATCTTGTTTGAAATACTGTTCTATTCCCTTTTTCATCAATAAAGCACCAGGCTATTACGACTCTGAGAGGAGTTTACAGGCCATTTTGGGTTCGTCTCCGAGGTACACCTTCGGCATTAAGCATATGGATCCTAAGCCTGATAACGTACCCGGTATGTTATCGCATTGCACATCGCTTAATCAAAGCTGTTTGTTGGTAGATAAAAGCAAATAATTCCGTCCGATTTGAAAATTCATGCATTTTTAACCCTTGCGTCAATGACCGGGTACCTATTGGGAGTGGGGTCATGGTAATTTAATTTTTTTTCTAATTAAGCCTATGTAAAATCGCGCTTAATCCTCATTATTTACACGAATCTTAACTATGTATCTAATTTTTACCCCTTTTGAAGTAATTATTGTTGAGTTTTATGCGTTATGCTTTCTAATATCATTACTCGAAGTCCAGGTACTGAGATACCCATTATTGTATCTTTTGTACGTACAGATTCTAAATGATTATTATAACAAATATAAGCAAACACAATCACGATATTAATTCTTATTATGAATTATTTATTTTCCTTTAAATTATTTATTATTGTTATTATTTATTATTCGAGTTGTGCAAGAAGTTATGACTTGATTATAAAATCGGTAAACTGGCAATGAAACAAAGGGAGACCGTAGATATTCGATGTGGGTCTCGTGGTACCACGTTATTTAAAAAATACTATATTTGAACATTGACGCAAGGGTTAATGGACTTGCTCCTTTGTTAGTACAAAATTGTTGAAAAGACAAACACAATCAAAAATCTATAAAATTACAAACTCTAATAATTTCTTTAACCACTATTTTTGAGAATGATGACGTTAAAATTTGCTATTACTTTTCTAACACTGTTATTATTGATTAGTTGATACGGTATAGCTAAATAACCAGTTAATTTCTGTTAATAAACGTTTCTTCGCAATTATTTTTATATTGAATTATTATATATTAATATTTTTGATTATTTTTATATTACAAATCTAAAAATTAATTAAAAAATTAAATTTAAAAAATGCATAGCTCGAGAGAAAAGAAACTGGGAAATTCCGTTTTTCTGTATTCTTATTCTATTTTCTCCATTTATGTTTCATTTATATTCCATTTATATTTAATATTTCATGTACTAGAAAAGAACTTTTTCAACAGATTGAAATTGAATTTGTGTAAATTAGACGTAGAAGATTTAAATCCTTCACTTACAGTAAAATCTGTTTTTTTTCTGTACGTGCGTGGAAGAGAAAAGAAAAAGAATGTAATATTTCATTTTCTGTTCATTAATGTAAAAAAATAAGGAAAAACATGTAACAAAACTAAAAGGAAACACTCATTTTTCCATTAATGTAATAGAATCAAAGTTTTAATTTCCTGCTTTCCCAAAATAGGAAACAATTCCCGTAAATTTTGTATGCATTCCGATTGCTTGGTGGAATTTCTCACCCAGCATATATTTCTTTTGAGTATAATATAATGTGAAAAATTATACATTCATATTTTAAAAATTGAAAGCTGTCAAACGCTTTCTCTACCATCAAACTGAACGATGCTTATTTTTTTCTTTCTTTATCTATTTTTGATATTCCACTAGAAAAATATATTGCACAAAATTTTACATCATGCACTTAGTATGTTATTTGTTTTCAATTCAAATAATTACTTGATCACGAATGTATCTTTAAATTTTAAATGTATTTGTATTAACGGATTCTTGTGGATAACGTAAAATTGTTGAGTCAAAATTATTTTTCACTTCTTTATTAATGGCAAGCATGCATTGTTCCCGTTTAAAGTATGCTTTTTGTGTTCAATTAATTTCAGTGCACAAAATATGTACCATGCATGCGTATGTAACATCAAACAAGTACAGGCTACAAATGTCATTAATGAGCTAAATAAATGTATACCGTGTGAGGTTTAGCTTTTGTCGCCTCTGAGTTTACATCCACGTTAATGAAGAGCCTCTTAATAAACGTGAAACACCTGCTTGCCTTGTTTTAATATTTTTACTGGTGCATTAGACGTTGAAACTTACTTCTGTTTTTTATTGTGATTTGGCAGTACTTTTTACCAATTTTTAGTGGAGGCTTTTTTTTTTCAATAACTATTTTTTTAACAATTATAGAAATCAAATTACCAACGATGGTACTTTTATTTCTCTATTTCCATGTTAAGGTATTATATACTTAATTAAAATATTCTTTAAAAACAATTTCAGAAGGAAAACATTCTAAGTAATTTATACAACAAAATATAACTAAAAATAACAATGCATGTCTATTTTATTTCATCATTGTATTTATTTAATCTTTTATTCTTCATTTTCCTATCTTATATAAAATAAATATTTATACTTTGGAAATATACTAAATAAGAACTATACAAGAAATCAACTGTTTATGCCTCCTTAACACAATTTACAGAACTCTTTTTTTTAAATAACTGCATTTTTCTTAAGAGTTTGTAAATTATTCTATTTTTTGTTCCACCATCAAGTGTTAAATAAATACAATATTTGTGAAACGTTACATTAATAAAATTTTTACTTTTTTCTAATTTTACATTTTATATCCCATAATCTTATCGTGGCAAAATAACATGATTTTTTTTTTTCATTCACTCAGCTCCAAATGCTTACAACATTCCAGAAACAGTTGGCAGGGATCATGCACCAAGCTTTAGCATAGGTGGCAAAGATGGAGATATGTGGACGGCTAATACGGTAAGTTCTGGCTAGAGTTTGATAAATTATCAGGTTGTAACGAAAGTTCTCCGCCAAGTCTACTTGAGTCAGTTCATGCGGCACCCAGCGATTGAACTTGTACATGAAGTTTATGGGATGCACAGCATGGCTAATGGGCATGGCATTCATGTCTAACTCTTTAGCTAGCTCTCAAGTGGTTAAATACTGATTTTCTCCCATAAGTTCTCGCAGGTGGCCCTCATCAACATCAGTAGGCCGGCCAGATAGCTCTGCTCCTTGAATGTCATAGACCCTGTTTTTTAACTTTCAGTACCAAACCTTCACAGTGCCATAGGATACAGCATTAGAATCTAAATTACACAGCTAATTCTTTGACATTCTGTAGCACTTTTTGCAACAGAACTGGAAGTCAATGATGGTTCTAATCCAGTAACGTGATAGTTCCATTTCAGACACCTTGTACTTAATGATAACGATATTTTTTAACAACACAGTGTTCTAAAGCAAGTCCCTTTCTTTCAAGTGACAAATATCGTTTGACAAAATATGAGCAAACACACCAACGTGAACTGTTTGCAGGCGATATTTGTAGTGGCGGGAAACTTTCGTTACAACCTAATAATTTTAGGATGTTTATAATACTGAGTCAATACTCCAGGCGCAGATCTAGAAAAGGTTCAAGGGAATATGTACAAAAATTCTCGAACCTTAAAAAAAAATGTTTAACTAAAGATGAAGCAAGAAAGGTAAAAAGCTATACAATCTCATCGGGACGTATGTGCTTGAACCCTTTGAGGCGCAACCTTTTCCAATGCTTTAAAAAGGGAAGCCGTTGCCATCGCTCGACTTAACTATCAGCAAGATGGCGGAAGATCGAAACGTTCATTGTGTGCAACAGATCTGGCTGCGCCGCACAGCCAGCTGTCGACAAAAAAGGGGTCTCTAGATCTGTGGCACGCGATGAACGTTTCGATCGTCCGCCGTCTTGCTGGTCGTTAAGTCGAGCGATGGCAACGGATGCCCTTTTTTCAGCACTAGGCAATCTATCCAGCTGTTCTCGCATTCTTCCATTTTTCGGCAGATGTCAGTGCTGTTAAAAATAATTGTGACCATTTTTTGACGGGAAATGACGTGCTCAAAAGTAAAGGATTCTCGTGGAGCTATGTCACCCGCAACTATTTTTATAGAAATCCAATCTATTCTTCGTGACTGGCAACAGTCAAAACGTCAGAGTTGGGTGTTCCCAGAGCGGGAACACTGCGCGTTAAAGGTTTAACAGTGGAGGATCCAGAAAAGTTTCACGAGAGGGCGTGATAAGTTGGAAGAAGATATTATCAGACGTGGGTCACTCTTTGTTTTTTAACTTATTCATTTTTAATCTTCAACCCATGCCTAACCTGTTCCCTCTCATCATTGGAACGATACAAATAAGAAGCCTATTCTTCCCCCAGAGATTGTTCAAGCGATAAACTGGACTCCGGCGAAAGATTAAATTCCAAAAACTGGTCTGGGTAGCTACATCGGTCAAAGATGAAGCTTCCTGTGTTGATCTTCCTAATGATGAGAGCAAACAGGTTAACATGGGTTTAATAACGCTTTTAAATGCGCACAAGAGGATTTGGATCGCCTTATCCCCCCCCGCCTCCAACTTGGATCCACAATATTCGAATATTAATATTAAATATTTAATTAACTTAGATTTTATTTTTATCAACTTTTTTTCGAAATCTAACAAATATAAACACGTCCTTCCAATAACAAGCAGTTCACACATAGCGAGCACTAACTAGCTCTTTAACATCTGGTTCTTTTAATCTTTCAGAATCCTGGTCCAGGTTCTTACGACGTGGTAAAAATGGAAAAGATTTCGAAAAAGATCTACACCTCTAATATGAGTCCTAAGACTAAATTCAGTCCTGGAGTCAATCGCGTTGAAAGGGTAAGTTTAGTAGGAAAAATCTTGGCAACTCCTTTTACATGCATTTTGTGTCTGACTTATCTGAAAGAGAGTAAAAATCTGTTTAGTCAAATGGCGTTCAACTTTCACATCGGGAGCTTCCATATTGCTTCGCCATTCGGGTTTCACATCAAAAGAACTGTAAGCGTCACTATGGCATTGTGGTTACGTCACTGAAAATGGTAGACGGCCGAGGTGTGAAGGTCACGGGTTCGGGTCCCATCGCGCGGCTGTCGACCTAATCGTTCGGAGTTTTCCGTGGTTTTCTCCGAAACTAGCGTAAATGCGGGTTAGGACCCCTTAGAAAGACACCCACGGAGGGCACCCCACCTTAGTTGTCCTTCTGGCGTGGATTTATAAGCGGACTTCTGGCCAAGCACACAAATCCGAAATACATGTTACACAAACGCAAACACAAGAACTGTAAAAGAATTCTTCTGTCTCGATAATGTACTCCGAGGGGTTGGACAGCCTTTTTATGGAAAGTACACCCTCCAAAAAAATGTATTCGAGCAAGAGAGAAGTTTAGATTTGCGAATAATAATTGAGTTTTTGAAAAACGAAACTCTTGATAGAAATATGGAAATTCATATTTATACATAGCCTAATTCATATTCCATGATAAATAATTTTTAATATACGAAATCAAGGTAGGAAATTTCTCTCTTGCTCGAATACTTTTTTTGGAGGGTGTACAACTAGCTGAAAAAATGGTGAAAAATCGTTTTTTTTTATAAGCTTAGGACATTTTTTATAAGATTATGTGATTTTTACGCAAATAGCACTTTTTTATGTAAGTCTGACACTGACAAAGTTCCTGAAGGCGACATTATAATTACTTTTTTTAATTTTTTTAGTCTGAACTTGTGTGGTATGCGTGCAGCGGTATAAACATCCCTGATGCACGTGGTAAATAACCAAACTTTTAACTTAAATCATAGAACGTCGAAGGGCCAGTCATATATTGAATAGTAGCAGCATTGGAAAAATGCATTTCCATTATTTAACACTCTCTGTTAGTCCAAGCTAATCGAATGGCAGGTGTTAAATTTACGTGCGTTTGATGTTTGATGTTAATGTCGAAGAAACACGATTGCCCAATGGATGAAGGAAGATACGTAGCAGCCATTCAAACTGACATGACACAGGTGCAGAATAACATTCTGTAAAATAGGAACTAAAAAAAAAATGCATGTGCATTGTTTCACCAGTCCAAACGTCGCATTGATTCTGATGAAACCTATTTTGAATAAATATTAACTTTCCAATGTTGCACTCACTGAAAAAGTATTCGATAATTTATGTAGCACTATCTGTGTATACCTGATCAATTTCAAATTATATTTCTCATAGTACAGGTTTTAGACAATAAATACTTTTAAAATATAATAATAATAAATATATTAAATTATATATAAGAACAGTAAATACATAATCTATAAATGCCAGGGACTGCCATAATTTCGAATTCTGTGAGACAGTCTAGGACCATTAGGATGGAGCGAAAAATTCTTTATTTCAAAATTCACATTGCCTGAGTCATTAAATGGTGCGAAACTAATAAGAACAAATTGTTCCAAATTTCAGCTCAAAATAGTGTTATCTTCAGGTTCCACAACTCAAGCGAATATATTTCTAACTTATTTTTATCAAAAGAATAATGTTTAATTAATTAATTGAATAATTAGTTATGTTCTCATTATTAAATTGCTTTATTAATACGTTATTATCTCACGTCAGTGCTGGAAATCGTATATTTAGAAGCAAACGTCGACTTGGGATCTGATACAGGAATGGAATATACCTCAGAAAATGATGACGATTTCGTTAGTCAGGAAGCCAAGAGATTCCCTAAATCTCCAAGACAGACACAATGCCCGAACTAGCCGTTGTTGTTGATAGAGCAGTTGTATCGGAGTATTAATTATTCAATTAATTAATTAAACGTCAATAGAAATTCATAAAAGACTAAAAAAAGACCCTGGGGGTATATTCGCTTGAGGTGTGGAACCTGAAGATGGCAATATTTTGAGCTGAAATTTGGAGACAATTTGTTCTTATCAGTTTCGCACCATTTAATGACTCAGACAATGTGAATTTCGAGAAATAGTGTTTTTCGCTCCACCCTAAGGACCATCCACAGCTGTCATGCCACTGCTGAAGAAGACAGGAATTAAACAACGCAAAACATCCGCTAAATAATTCATCTTCTAACAAGAAAGAGGGCTAATAACTCCGAATTACTTTTAAGATTCCAAGGCAAAGGCTGATTTTCTGTTTAGGAGCAGCTGGAACTTTTACATTAAAGTTTAACTGCCCTATTCACTTCACGGTTCCATCAGCCAATCTGTGTAATGTTTCTTTAAGCACTATGTTTAGCATATTAGATTATTTAACATTTATTTCTCCAATATTCAGTTAACACGGATATAAAAAAAAGTTATACAAGGCGGAATGTAGGACTGCGAGAATTCTTCGAAAACATAAAACAAAAATGGTTTCTCCTTTTATATTTTTAAATGAACTTTTACACAAACATTCTCTCATCACTTAAGAAAAATGAATTAGATTATGGTAATGAGGAACCATTAAAAATAATGATACAAAACAAACTCAATCAGTCGGATAGAAACTCTATTCTAATAAACTTTGCAAACATTTTTCAAACAGTCAGAAGACAATCATGTTGAAATGATATTGCACCAGTAACGGATCCGGGGGAGGAGGCCATGGGAAGATCACCCTCCCACTGAGTGCACTAGAACCCTTTATTTGAATGTTTACCTAGCTCACTCTCATTATTTAAAAGAAAAAAAGAAGAAAAGAAAAAGAAAGAAAGAAAGAAAAGCGCAACCCTGGGGCCCAGAGAACCTTTCTAGGAATAGTAAAGTTGCCATGCGCTTTCTAGGAAGCAACATCGGTCAAAAAATGTCTTCTGCTTTCCTTTTTTTTCTTTTTTTAATGAGTTCAGTATTAAATATGAATAGGTTAAGAGGGGGAAAAAAAAGAATGACCCATCTCTGAAAATAGGCACAGTCATAATAGTCCCCTTCCTTCAAAACTTTTCAGGATCCGTCACTGTACTGCACTTAACCTAATAAAGATACGCCTTCATCTCAGTTCAAACACAAAGTTCTTAAAATGGTATTTCAAGTCTCTCTCTTTCCCTTTCATGCATTCCAGGACACGTGGTCCCACCATTTGGGTGTGAGAAACACACCTTCCTACATGGATTTGGTCCGCCTACCAGCGGTTAGACCTAGAGGAAGGTGCCGTATGAACGCTTGAAACCTATCTTGCATGTGAATGGTTGCATTGCCTGTTCCTTTTGCAAAAATGTCGCTAAAAATGTAGGAAAAATCAATAGCTATGTTCCTCTGCACATTATTGACGAATCTGCATGAAAAGAATCGATGGTTTCATACTGCATTTTTGGTTACTGTAATAAAATTTGAATTTGTTTTATTATCACAGAGTGAGAGTGGATATAGCACTTGATAAAAATGGGATCAATTCTCGATGAAATTAAAAATATAAAAGTTTAAAAAGTAATTTAAGTTTATCTTAAATACCAGATTCCTTTATTATTAGGTTGTAACGAAAGTTTCCCGCCACCCCAAACATCGTCAGCACACAGTTCTCGTTGGCGTATTGGCTCATATTTTGTCAAATGATTTTTACAATTTGAAAGAAAGAGGTTTACTTTATAACACTGTGTTGTGAAATCTGTAAAAAATATAGTTATCATTAAGTATAAGGTGTCTCAAATGGAACTATCACTCTAGAGGATTAGAACCATCATTTACTTCCAGTTGTGTTGCAAAAAGTCAGCTACATAATATCAACGAATTATGAGTACAGCTTTAAGTACTAGTGTTGTATCATGTGACACTGTGCAGGTTTGGTACCGAAAGTTCAAAAACAGTTATCTAAGGAGTAAGAAGTGAGTTTTTCAGGCACATATGGCGGAAAACTTTCGTTACAACCTGATAATTCTTAAGATCTGTAAGGGCGACCGGAAAGTATTGTCGTTTGTTCGAATGTCAATATTTCGCCTAGACAAAACTATTTGAGATAATCATATTGTTTTGTCTAGGCATCGTTTCAATTTGGACATCAGTGTCGTACTGGTCGGAATTAATTTGCTTTGAACGAACAGTGATCATAATATGCTAGATTATGAAGGATAAACAAGATAGAGAACTTTAGCTATAGGTTTACACAATAATAAGCAGAATGGGTATCTGTTGCAGAGAGACTAAGTGCGAGGTAATGCTCTATATCAGGTATGGGCAACCTTTGGAAAGTTGCGGGCCAAACTTTAGGATTTTAGTGAAGCCGCGGGCCACACTTCAGAATATTGGCGAAGTCGCGGTCCGTATAATTGAGATTTATATCCCAACTAGCAATTTTAATCGGGCCGTCATCGGCGGGCAGCGTGGCCGGTGGTAGCCCGAGCAAAATTGCTAGTAGGGATGGGATTTTGGATGGTTTATATGAGTTTTAATATGTTCCGCGTTCCGGATCAAAAAACGTGGCGGGCCACATACGGCTGCGATCCGGCAGTTGCCCATATGGGCTCTATAGTATTAGGCTGTTTTCTTGCTGTGGTAGCTAAAAGACATACGACCGGAACGGTAGAACAGCTTTGTTGGCTGAAAGTAGACGTATGGCGGCAAAGGGTTAACATAGGACTAGATTAGACAAAATGCTCAAAAATTCGTTGCCTGTGGCTAGTAGAGTGGTAAAATTTTCTTTTTAACACACTAACTCGAAAATTCCTGTGTAAAATACAACATTCGGGAAAACTTGAAAAACGACTTCAGGACATTTTGAATATCGTCCTTCAAGGAGGGCAGGCGTGAAAAAAGGGAAGGGTCGCCATCTTTTATGAAAAAAAAATACACATTTATTATCTATAATATTCTTGTTTTAGAATCTAGCATATATGAGTTCCATGCCTAGAGAACAGCTTACTCGTAATTAAAAACTTGTCGAAAACTTATTTGTTTCAATTTTTGTCAAAAAGAACGACATTACTTTCTGAAACCCCTCATACTTCAAACCAATTCCTAGTTATTCGTTAATATTTTTAAATCTTCACGTCTTTTGAGAAGTTTAAAAGAGATCCTGCTTCTTAATGTACGTGTTTTCAGTGAATTATTATTTCTATTCGCAAATCTGAATATCCATTTTCATCACATGTTTAAAAGTTATACAACCATCAACACTAAGCAATACTTTCATATTTTGCAACATTGTGTTGGGAAAAAGAAAACAAATTCCATAATTAATTAATGCACATAATTTAAAAAACCTCTTTTAAATGTACATTACAATTAATGATTCCAAATACGTACTTTAAAGCCTTTTAATGATATATGTAATCCACAGTACGTGCAACTTTAGCTTCCTATATTGCACTTTTTTATTTCTGCACGAACATGTACAAGTTCATGCACCTTTTATTGCATGCATTTTATAATAGTGCATAATACCTGATATTGTACAGAATGAGTTTTACTGATTAAATTCTAAAAGCATGATTTATTTTAGATTACATCATGTTTTTTTAACATATCTTAATGTATGTTGTAGATTTTATTTGAATATTCATCTTAGTTGTCTTTTTTATTAATACAATACTGTGTATATGTTACGGTCTATCCATTCATAGACTTTTAAAAGTTATTATTAATAATCGATTAGTATCGCTGCTAACCAAATAATCCTGTATAAGTGAATAATTTATGAAATGTTATCACATTCACTGATGCTTTATTAAATGATTGATTACTTATGAAGATAGGCACTGATTATACCTGTGAAGATAGTTTGGTATAGTATTTTTGAAAGTATTTAACTTGAGATATCCCTTACACCTGCGTGTATTCTCCGCTCTCCCAAAATCATAATAATAATAATATCTGTCAAAAAATGGTCGACAGTGAATATTTAAGGGGATCTACTATACCAAATAGCCAAACCCAGTGAATAATTTTAGGTTAATGAAAGACCGCTGGTAGCATATTCTTGAAGGTATCCCCCAAAGCGAATTGCCAGACATACTAATAGCAAAGAATCATTAACAACTGATCACGGAGGAAGGCCCTTTTAAAATTAAGTTACAATTCGTTTTTCAATAAATTATGCACTGATCAAACCTCATTGTTAATTATCAATATGAACGGGAAATTTGATTAATGTACATTATTCATTGGTTAGTATGAATTAATAATAACAGAATTTTTTTATACTAACCGTATACATTTAAAGATGATCCAAAGCTCAGTTAATATTGTATTCTTCTTATTTGGGCACGATTAAAAAAATATATTTCTAAAAAGTGATAATATTTGAAACTTTCTCTTCCATAATTATTCTTTAAAAATATATATGCTTTTTTTTTTTTTTTTTTTTGCATGTATAAAATTCACTGTCTAAATAAAGTCATGCATGATTAATTGATCATTTTATTTTTTTCAGGTGGTAGTGAAGCAAAGTCCTACTAAATCTACCGTTGATAAGCATTCATCGTCAATGTCTTGCACTAGTCACTCGCAGATAGAGACGATAACTACCTCTGAAGTAAATGGCCAGAAAACTATCATAAAACGAACGAAAAAAACGAAAGGCAAAAAAGACAATAAAGGTGCTGCAAGGAAGGACACTGATCAAACAGCAGCTGAACTGCCAGACCGAACTCCGGATGAACAAGATGCTGGTAGTATAGTGGTACAAAAAACTTCGGTAACAGCTCTTGAAAGAGACGCAAACAAAACTAACAACCAGGAAACATTGGACAATAAAAGTCAAATTGTGACAACTAGTGCCAAAAATACAGAACTTGAAATCCTGCCTGGCCATGACAGAATAAACGCTAATCAAAACTTAAGTGATAAAGCTGATAAAAATATTGAACAAACTGCCATGCAACAGATCACTGTTGTTAAAGGTAAACAAGAAATTTTAACAAGTACTAAAAGTGAAGGGAGAACTGTCGTTCAACCACATGCGGAGAAGTTGTCAAAAGATTCAAAACACGCAACCAAAGGACGCTCACAACAAACAGTTGTAAGACATATACACACATCTAATGGTAAACAACAAATAATAACAACGACAACTAAAACCACACACCAGTCTGTCGTAGAAGCAGCCGTTCAAAAAACTAGTCACAAACATGATTCTACAACTTCTGTCACCTCTGAACGTACTATCGTCCAAAGAGAAAACAAAGGAAGTCGGAAGAAGGGCAGTAAACATGCCAAAACAAAAGCTGTCGAACAGACGATGGAACAGGCTGGTGATCATCTGGATACCAGTAATACAAGAATACAAAGTAAAATGCATCTAGCTATTGATGCATGTGGGGATCAAGCAGACAAAAATAATAAGACTGAAAACAACGAACAAATAGTTTCATCAAGCTCCGAAAATACGCAGCAAGAAACGAAATTATGTATAAAATCCGAACCTAGATCTCATGATTTGACTTCCCAAAGTATACAGCAAACTGTCACGCAACATATGAGTATTGCTGATGGTACAACTTCGACGTCCAACAGCACAGAACAAACAGTTTCACGACAACAAGGAAAAATGATGATTCAAACTGAAGGCTCACTGTATGCCACCGAAGGACATTCAGAACAAACGGTTGTGCAGTTTACACACAAATCTAGCTGTCAACAACAAATAACTTCTACATCTACTAACAGAACTCACCAAACGCACTTAAAAACAAAGATCGAAAATGCAAATCTCAAACGAATTCCGACCTCATCCGAGAGCTCGGAAAGGACTGTCATTGAACAAGTAAATCAGGGCAGTAAAAAACAAGAGAGTAAAAATGAAGACACGAATATCATTGAGCAGAAAGTTGTTGGAGAACTAGACAAAGCCAGTGAGAAATGTGTCCCTAGTGTAACAAGAATACAAAGTACTTCACAAATTACTATAGAAGCCAAGCCTGAGCATATGGAAAAATTAGACATCACAGATGATATCGTTGCTACCAGTGCCAAAACTACAGAACTTGACATTGTGCCTAAAGATGTAGAAAAACCAGATGATGCTGATACCTTAATTTCAGGCAGTGTACAGCAATCAGTAAAGCAGTCCATTAGCACTGTTAATGGCAAACTGGAATCTTCTACAAGTTCTAAAAGCTCAGAGCAAACAGTCATGACACAGAATGTAAAAAAGACGAGACGCGGCAAAGCATCTAAGCATTCCACTGAAGGAAGTCCAGGACAAGCAATCCTGAAACACACACAGGGATCAAGCAGTCAACAAGAAATTGCCACATCCAGTGCCAGAAGCACTAATCAACTTGTTGAAGCAGTTACAGAAAAAAGTGAATGTAAACAGGATTCCAAGTCCTCCAAGACTTCGGAAAGAACAGTCGTTCAACAAACAAACAAAGGGAATCGTAGACAACAAACCATCACCACAACTATGGAGATGTCTGCCGAACAGCATTTTTCTCAAGTAACCACGGTAAAAACGGTCAAAAAGTCTAAAGTGACGAAAAAACGTTAATGATATAGAAGCCCAACATATTCTTTAAAGAGCTTAATTAAAATAATTTAATTTTATGGTATTAAACTGTACTCATAATTATTTATAAACTGTTGAGGATTTTCAAAATTTAACTTTACAGTTCACAAGCTAAAATTTTTAGTAAATCGTCAAATATTTCGATATATCTATGAGCATTATCAAACAATTCAGAATGAATATATAATATTGACTTCATTCCGGCAACAGTATTTAAAACTACTAAATGCGTTTATCTAAAATCGCATTTTAAGAACCATATGATTTCTAAGAGATAATTTCTCTAAGTTATCTAAAAGTATCAAAAAGTAATATTTCGATTACCCAAATTAAATATTTGGAGATTGATATTACGGCTTTAGAAGATTATGAAATAATTCTGAGTGATACGTGGTTATTTAAGAAAATAACGTACTTTCCTATTTCGATTATTTGTGATACGATATTTAGTTCCTTCTTTAAGAGTTAATATAAGTTACATAGCATAATATGTATTCATCTTCTGGACTGATACTACGTCACTCTTCGCGTCAAAGCGAGTGATTAAGTATGTGAAGTCTTTTTTGTACGAACCATTTCCCAATGCAACGTTACATTTTCCAATGCAATGTTATCTTGCGTATGTAAACACATTGGATGTTTGTATTAAATGATCAACTGTTTCTGGATATTTTACATTTAGCTTATTTTTGTTAATTTTGTGTTAATAACATTGTTACTAATTTTGATTAACACTTTGATTACTGCTGAATATATTGCAATTAATGCTAAAATAAAATTGTCATTTGCTTATTTTATACATTTGAAATGAACAATTGCTTTTCTAATTATTGTAATTGCAATAAAACACAAATAGCAGTGTGCTATTTGTGTAATTGAATATAGATTATTTTGTATTCAAATATATTAGTATTGATACTAAATAAAAATTTTGATTTTTATATTACACTGCGTCAGTCTTTTTCTTTAAAATAAATAAAAATAAAAAAGCATGTGAATCGTAGTGTTGTATGCATAGCTGTTGTATGATCAAACATTTAATGAAGGACTTATGAAATTCAGCGACAGAATAGATAAGTTTAATTTTTTTTCAGCATTTTAAACAAAAGTATCAAACGGTTTTACAGCTTTAGGGAAACTTTACATCTTGATTAAAAATTGAAACGATTCATATGTACCATTTATTCTTATAATCTTTTAGAACACATAAAACCATGAAAGATATTCTATAATTAGCTATGTACTATTTACATCTTACTGAATATAAAATTCGAAAATAGACATTAATAAAAATATCACATCCATATTAGTCAAAGTGTTTAAAATAGAAGCAACGCCCACTTTAACGTCAATGAATAAAAATTGCATCATTTCGCTGAAAATAGCTTATGACTCGCCCACAATTAACCAAATGATGAAAATCTTATCATTTCTGCATTAGATGTTTCCTTAAAAATCTTTCAAAAAATAAACACAGTATTTTTTGTATTATGAAAATTAAAGCTTCTCACACGAATTCAATAAGAAAGGTAAATTTTGCAAAGAAATTGATTTTATTAAATATTTTATATATGCTCATACTGTAATAAAACCCAAGAGAAAATGCTGGACAATTTTATCCATTGACAATAGAGAACAATGGGACACGGTTTGTTTCGTGCACATTATGATTGAACACACCGGTTTAAAAAGAGAACATACTGTTGATCAACCAATTGACTAGTTTAGGCAAATTTTATCACCCACGGCGATCCCACAAATGTGAAATCTTACATATTGCTTTTATGTAGCATTTTCGTATAGTAATAAAAGTTTGATTGATGTCTGAAACAAGAAAGTTATTTCTCAATATCGTTTTCATTTCTATCAAATTCACACATTATGCTACTCGATCATAGCGTCCTTTGAACGTTCTAACGAAGTTAAAAATAATTGTTATGTTTTTAAGTATCCCTGTAAATCTATTAACACTTTGCTGCGCAACCCTTTCCCAATTCTGAAAAAAAGGACAGCCGTTGTCACCGCTCGACATAACTACCAGCAAGATGGCGGACGATCGAAACGCTCATCGCGTGCCACAGACCTAGAGACTCTTTTTTGGTCTCTAGATCTGTGGCACGCGATGAACGTTCCGATCGTCCGCCATCTTGCTGGTAGTTATGTCAAGCGAATGCAACGGCTGCCCTTTTTTCAGCATTGGGCAATCTATCCAGCGGTTCTCGCATTCTACCATTTTTCAGCAGATGTCAGTGCTGCTAAAAATAATCGTGACCAATTTTTTACGGGAAAGGACGTGCTGAAAAGTAAAGGATTCTCGTAGAGCTATGTCACCCGCAACTATTTTTATAGAAATCAAATCTATTCTTCGTGACTGGCAACCGTCAAAACGTCAGAGTTTGGTGTTCCCAGAGCGGGAACACTGCGCGTTAAAGGGTTAAACAATGAAAATGGTTTTAAGAAAAATTTCCTGTTTGAGTACATCAATAAATATATGCATTATTTTTAAATTACTTCTTATTCAAGTATATTTGTAATGCAATAAAATAGTCTTTTTTAAAGGTAACAAACGCTTAGTTCAAGCTGAAAAGTTGAAATTAACTATTTATTTACTATTGGGTTGGCAACAAAGTAATTGCGTTTTTCCGTATGTCAATTTTTCGCCTGGCCAAAACTACTGAAGTTAATTATGCGAAATTCGGCACGTACGTGAGTTCTTCAACATAGGTGCTAGATCAGAGAGCATTTTCCAAAATTCGTAATCTTAGGGGGGGTAAGGGGCCACAAAGTTCTTTTCACATATCCCGCGTGATCTCAAATAAAAATAGAGATATCCGTGAAATTCTTTCTGTAAAATACAGCAGTCACGAATACCAAAAAATTAATTTCAGGACATTTTTAATAGTGTCCTCTAAGGAGGATAGAAGCGAAAAAAGAGGGAGAGTGGCCATCTTTTATGGACTAAAAAAAAAATACTGCCAGTGAAATTCTTACTTTAAAATGTAACAAATATGAATCGTATGTTCAGGCACAGCTTACTTGTAATTAGAAACTTGTTGAAAACTTATTTGCTTGAATTTTATACAAGAAAACGCAATTACTTTGTTGCCAATCCAATAGTATTGTCCGACTGCTTAACATTCACTTCCGGGTGTTAAGAAGTCCACTTCCTGCACTGCCAGGGAAAAAGGAAACTAGCCATTAATAATGTTCTAATTATCGTACTAACTGAGGAAAAACTTTTAACTAGCGCAACTTTGTCAAATAAAGAATTCTTGTTGTCGTTAACTTTCCAGTATTAACTCATCATTTGAAAATAGTCGGATGCATTGACGCAAGTATTCTCAAATTTCCTACACTTGACGCGACCTTGATCTACTAATCGTTTATCCATGATTGGAGCCCAATGCCGCAAATAAGAGTTAAATCACTATGAGAGGGTTTAACCCTTTGAGGCGCAACCCTTTCCCAATGCTGAAAAAAGGGCAGCCGTTGCCATCGCTCGACTTAACTACCAGCAAGATGGCGGACGATCGAAACGTTCATCGCGTGCCACAGATCTAGTCAGCTGAGCACAGCCAGCTGTCGTCAAAAAAGGGTCTCTAGATCTGTGGCACGCGATGAACGTTTCGATCGTCCGCCATCTTGCTGGTAGTTAAGTCGAGCGATGGCAACGGCTGCCCTTTTTTCAGCATTGGGCAATCTATCCAGCTGTTCTCGCGTTCTTCCATTTTTCGGCAGATGTCAGTGGTGTTAAAAAGAATCGTGACAATTTTTTTACGGGAAATGACGTGCTGAAAAGTAAAGGATTCTCGTGGAGCTATGTCACCCGCAACTATTTTGATAGAAATCCAATCTATTCTTCGTGACCTTCAACAGTCAAAACGTCAACAGTTTGGTGGTCTCAGAGCGAAACCACTGCGCGTTAAAGGGTTAATCTTCAGGGTAAATTTTACTTAGGGAGCTTCCGTTCCATGAAACGTGTCTCATTTTGGCGCCCGGAGCATGTGCCCCTTTTTTGCACTTCCTTTGTTCAGGGCGTTGTAAGAGACCCTTCCCAGCTTAAGGGAACAAGGGACGTTCAATATTCAAAGTTTTCAGTTTTGAATTTTTACTTGTAATCATGTGTAAATTTGTTTAACGTAAAATCATAGTTGTTTAACATAACAGTTTGCATCTATATTGAAACTAAAAATTAAAAAATAAATATTTTTTAAAATGAAAACTTGATATTTTTTTGAAAAAATACGCATTATTTTTTTTTTTACTTAAAATATCCCATGCGCATTCCAAATTAATAAAAAGCTGTAATTTTTTAAGTATGCATTTGCATTATATATATGAACATATCTGCGCATTCATTTTTATGTGTGACAAGGGTAAGCTTTATAGAAAAAATAAATTCATGTGAGATGTAGCCTTTTTTTTTTAAATTTACACCCTATTGTTACATTTAAATTCCTATATCTCTATTAATTAATTTTTGTTTGAGAATTTAATGCGCAGTTATGTTCATATATGCATTATAAGTACACTGTAAAAAAAAATAACAGCTCTTTATTAATTTGGAATGCGCATGGGATATTTTGAAAAAAATATTGAATGCCCGTGTTTTTCGCAAAGATATTAATATATTTTTTTTAAATAAGATTTAATTTTTAATTTAGTACTAATGTAAACGTAAGCCCTTGTGTTAAACATTTTTAGATATGATTGGAGACTAAAGATTAAGAAATGACAGTTTTCAGTTTTAACGTCCCTTGTCCCCTTAAGAGGGTAGCTTTCAGACATGTCAAATATTTTATAAGAAACTGTACCCATATTATTTAATTTTTTTAGGATTCCCTTCTTTCCTGACACTTACATTTGGGGAAAATATTGCCTTGAGCCTAAGAGGGTAAATTAAAAAAAATTCCATGGGGAATGGAATAGTTTCCGAGATATTTAAATTCAAATAGGATGACTTACACCACTTTAACTTATTTTTCTCACTTTGGAGACACATCTCTTTAGTTCTTGGCGACAAATGCTACAATTTTCGATTTGAAAAAAATCTTAGGAAACCATTCCACTCAGACATGGGATTTTTATTTATTATTATTTTTACTTTCCGAACATGTACCATGTAAGGAAAGTATTGTAATCATGAAAAAATTCGACTTCGAGATTTTGGTGTTTTTACACGTTTTGAGGGCTTCTGAATCCATTTATGCTATTTTTACGAGATGTATGTATGTATGTGTGTGTGTGTGTATGTGTGTTTGTGTGTATGTGAGTGAACACGATAGCTCCTGAACGGAGCATTCGATTGAGCTCAAATTGGATATGTATGTCATAAACCACCGGCGCAAGACCTTGATTTTGGTGTGTATAGGACTTATACTTTTTCTACAGGGCTACGACAAATTTTTCTTTTACATTATGGCCTATTGGGGGAATTTCTTGAAAGTGCGCTAGCGTTTAAACGGTAAATTCGATTGAGCTCAAATTGGGTATACATGTTATAAACCACCGTCGCAAGACCGGTATTGATTTGGGTGTGTATAGGACTTATAGTTTTTCTACAGCGCTACGACAAAGATTTCTTTTACATTATGGCCTATCGGGGGAAATTCTTGAAAGTGCGGTAGCGTTTAAACGATACATTCAATTGAGCTCAAATTGGGTATACATGTTATAAACCACCATCCTAAGACCGGTATTTATTTTGGTGTGTATAGGACTTATAGTTCTCCTACAGGGCTACGACAAAACTTTCTTTTAAGTTACGGCATAATGGCATATGGGGAGAAATTCTTGAAAGTGCGCAAGCGTTTAAACGGTGCATTCGATTGAGTTTCAGTTTGGTATATATGTTTGAGTTATTCATCGATTAAAATTTATTTAAATGCTTGGTAATAATCTTAATCGTAAGTGTTCGGAAAGTCGAGTGGAGTCACTCCTGATTTTTTTTTTAAGTTCTCGGACACAGAGCAATATTTCCCCAAACATAAGTGACAGGAAAGGAGGGACCGTGTATCAGTTAAATTCCGTATTTATGAATGCAGCCCCTTGTAAAATAAAAATTTAAAAGAAGCCATATCTGAAAGCGTTTCTTTACTTCACTGATTTTCCTAATTGAAAGTATGCTCCGATAATTTACAGTTCAAGAGATAATCGCTACATAGCATCTATTTTGTGTCACCCAATTCATCTCATGTCACTTCAGGAAATAAAAAATTAAGCTCAAAATTCGCCTATAAAAAAGGGCCTAAGGGCCATCTCCTTAGAGCAACGGTTCTCAACCTTTTTTTTTTTTTTTAATCTTTCCGAACCCCTTTTCTAAATTGCGAAAGAAATGAACGTATGTCTGGTGTAAGCTACATAGTAGCTTATGATTTTCGAAGTCTGAATTTAAAAAAAAAAAAAAAAAATCTCGAGTGACTCCACTCGACTTTCCGAACACTTACGATTAAGATCATGACCAAGCATTTAAATAAATTTTAATCGATGAATAACTCAAACATATATACCAAACGGAAACTCAATCGAATGCACCGTTTAAACGCTTGCGCACTTTCAAGAATTTCTCCCCATATGCCATTATGCCATAATATAAAAGAAAGTTTTGTCGTAGCCCTGTAGGAGAACTATAAGTCCTATACACACCAAAATCAATACCGGTCTTAGGATGGTGGTTTATAACATGTATACCCAATTTGAGCTCAATCGAATGTATTGTTTAAATGCTAGCGCACTTTCAAGAATTTCCCCCGATAGGCCATAATGTAAAAGAAATTTTTGTCGTAGCCCTGTAGAAAAACTATAAGTCCGATACACACCAAAATCAATACCGGTCTTAGGATGGTGGTTTATAACATATATACCTAATTTGAGTTCAATCGAATTTACCGTTTAAACGCTAGCGCACTTTCAAGAAATTCCCCCCATAGGCCATAATGTAAAAGAAATCTTTGTCGTAGCCCTGTAGAAAAACTATAAGTCCGATACACACCCAAATCAATACCGGTCTTAGGATGGTGGTTTATAACATGTATACCCAATTTGAGCTCAATTGAATGTATCGTTTAAACTCTAGCGCACTTCCAAGAATTTCCCCCGATAGGCCATAATGTAAAAGAAAAATTTGTCGTAGCCCTATAGAAAAACTATAAGTCCTATACACACCAAAATCAATACCGGTCTTGCGACGGTGGTTTATGACATACATATCCAATTTGAGCTCAATCGAATGCTTCGGTCAGGAGTTATCGTGTTCACTCACATACACACATACACACACATACACACATACATACATACATCTCGTAAAAATAGCATAAATGGATTCAGAAGCCCTCAAAACGTGTAAAAACACCAAAATCTCGAAGTCGAATTTTTTCATGATTATAATACTTTCCTTACATGGTACATGTTCGGAAAGTAAAAATAATAATAAATAAAAATCCCATGTCTGCGTGGAATGGTTTCCTAAGATTTTTTCAAATCGAAAATTGTAGCATTTGTCGCCAAGAACAAAGAGATGTGTCTCCAAAGTGAGAAAAATAAGTTAAAGTGGTGTAAGTCATCCTATTTGAATTTAAATATCTCGGAAACTATTCCATTCCCCATGGAATTTTTTTTAATTTACCCTCTTAGGCTCAAGGCAATATTTTCCCAAATGTAAGTGTCAGGAAAGAAGGGAATCCTAAAAAAATTAAATAATATGTGTACAGTTTCTTATAAAATATTTGACATGTCCGAAAGCTACCCTCTTAAGCTGGGAAGGGTCTCTTACAACGCCCTGAACAAAGGAAGTGCAAAAAAGGGCACATGCTCCGGGCGCCAAAATGAGACACGTTTCATGGAACGGAAGCTCTCTAAGTAAAATTTACCCTGAAGATTAATCCTTGTCTTAGTGATTTAACTCTTATTTGCGGCAGTGGGCTCCAATCACGGATAAACGATTAGTAGATCAAGGTCGCGTCAAGTGTAGGAAATTTGAGAATACTTGCGTCAATGCATCCGACTATTTTCAAATGATGAGTTAATAATGAAAAGTTAACGACAACCAGAATTCTTTATTTGACAAAGTTGCGCTAGTTAAAAGTTTTTCCTCAGTTAGTGCAATAATTAGAACATTATTAATGGCTAGTTTCCTTTTTCTCTGGCAGTGCAGGAAGTGGACTTCTTAAAACCCGGAAGTGAATGTTCAGCGGTCGGACAATACTTGTAAATAAATAGTTAATTTCAACTTTTCAGCTTGAATTAAGCGTTTGTTACCTTTAAAAAAGACTATTTTATTGCATTACAAATATACTTGAATAAGAAGTAATTTAAAAATAATGCATATATTTATTGATGTACTCAAACAGGAAATTTTTCTTAAAACCATTTTCATTGGTTAACCCTTTAACGCGCAGTGTTCCCGCTCTGGGAACACCAAACTCCGACGTTTTGACGGTTGCCAGTCACGAAGAATAGATTTGATTTCTATAAAAATAGTTGCGGGTGACATAGCTCTACGAGAATCCTTTACTTTTCAGCACGTCATTTCCCGTAAAAAATTGGTCACGATTATTTTTAGCAGCACTGACATCTGCTGAAAAATGGTAGAATGCGAGAACCGCTGGATAGACTGCCCAATGCTGAAAAAAGGGCAGCCGTTGCCATCGCTCGACTTAACTGCCAGCAAGATGGCGGACGATCGAAACGTTCATCGCGTGCCACAGATCTAGATACCCCTTTTTTGACACAGACTGGCTGTGCTTGCGCAGAGCCAGCTGCACCAAAAAAGGGTCTCTAGATCTGTGGCACGCGATGAACGTTTCGATCGTCTGCCATCTTGCTGGCAGTTAACTCAAGCGATGGCAACGGCTGCCCTTTTTTCAGCATTGGAAAAGGGTTGCGCGTCAAAGGGTTAGTAGAATAACAGGGACACTTGAAAACATAACAATTATTTTAAACTTTGTTAGAATGTCTTTCAAAGGACTCTATAATCGAGTAGCATAATTTGTGAATTTGACAGAAGATAAAACGATATTGAAAAATAACTGACTTGTTTCAGAAATCAGTCAAACTTTTTATTACTATACGCAAATGCTACATACACTCATGTCCATAAATAAGGGATAATTCAGAATCACACAGAAATTGATCTCTAAAATAAAAATTTCACCTGTGGAATGATCACACACATCTTGAAGAAGAATATGCAAATTACAGGGAACCACCAGATGGCGTGGATGGTACGTCACAATGACGAGAGTGTAAGAGAGGGGTATATAAGGAATGGTGGCAAAGAAGTAAAATTGTTCACAAGCGCTGTGAAAGCCTTTCAGTGCAAAAACCGCATAGTTATGGCACAAAGGAGGCATTTGGATGATGTTTTACGTGGCAGAATTATCGGACGACTGGAATGTGGACGTACCCAGCTGGAAGTATCCTCCCCATAAGCCATAGGAAGAATTTCTCGCCATAGGCCATAATGTAAAATAGAAATCTTTGTCGTAGCCCTGTAGAAAAACTGTAAGTCCTATACACATCAAAATCAATACCGGTCTTGCGAAGGTGGTTTATAACACGTATACCCAATTTGAGCTCAATCGAATGTACCGTTTAAACGCTAGCGCACTTTCAAGAATATCTCCGCATAGGCCATAATGTAAAAGAAATTTTTATTTTATCCCTGTAGAAAAACTGTAAGTCCTATACACATCAAAATCAATACAGGTCTTGCGACGGTGGTTTATAACATGTATACCCAATTTGAGCTCAATCGAATGTACCGTTTAAACGCTAGCGCACTTTCCAGAATTTTCCTCCATAGGCCATAATGTAAAAGAAATATTTGTCGTAGCCCTGTAGAAAAACTGTAAGTCCTATACACACCCAAATCAATACCGGTCTTGCGACGGTGGTTTATAACCTATATACCCAATTTGAGCTCAATCGCATGCCCCGTTCAGGAGCTATCGTGTTCACTCACATACACACAAACACACACACACACACACAAACACACACACACACACACACACATACATACATCTCGTAAAAATAGCAGAAATGAATTCAGAAGACCTCAAAACGTGTCAATACACCAAAATCTCGAATTCGAATTTTTTCATGATTACAATACTTTCCTTACATGGTACATGTTCGGAAAGTAATAAATGAAAGATTCATTTTTACTTTCCGAACATGTACCACGTAAGGAAAGTATTGTAATCATGAAAAAAATTTCGACTTCGAGATTTTAGTGTATTGACACGTTTTGAGGTCTTCCGAATTCATTTATGCTATTTTTACGAGATGTATGTATGTATGTGTGTGTGTTTGTGTGTATGTGAATGAACACGATAGCTCCTAAACGGGGCACTCGATTGATCTCAAATTGGGTATATATGCTATAAACCACCGTCGCTAGACCGGCAGTGATTTTGGTGTGTATCGGACTTATACTTTTTCTACAGGGCTACGACAAAGATTTCGAGTTATAGCCTATGCGGGGAAATTCTTGAAAGTGCGCTAGCGTTTATTTAAATGCTTGGTTATGATCTTAATTGTAAGTGTTCGGAAAGTCGAGTGGAGTCACTCCAGATTTTTAAATTTAAGTAAGGTATGAATTAAGTTTGAAGGGGGAGTTGGGGGGGATGTATCAAGATAGCTACGTAAAAATTCATGAAAAGGGCTATTTTTATGATTTTTTATCCAGTTTCCCCACTGATGACAAAAATGCAAACTGTATTTCGAAAAATCAAGTCATCTCATAATTACACCTCCTACTTTTTTTTAAGTCAATATTGATAAAAGTTAATTTTTCAATCAATTTTAAATTTCATGTTTGCCATAGGGAGCATTTGCCTGTAAAAGGTTAATTCTTTGCGCTATGATACCATCTTATTTCAGCAATTTCACTACTAGTCGTAAAAAAAAATGTAGTTCAATGGTCCTAACGCTGGAACAGTGCAGCCGTTGTCATCGATCCATTTAACCCTTTAACGCGCAGTGTTCCCGCTCTGGGAACGCCAAACTCTGACGTTTTGACGGTTGCCTGTCACGAAGAATAGATTTGATTTCTATAACGATAGTTGCGGGTGACGTAGCTCCACGAGAATCCTTTACTTTTTAGCACGTCCTTTCCCGCAAAAAAAAAAAAATGTCGCGATTATTTTTTAGCAGCACTGACATCTGCTGAAAAATGGAAGAATGCGAAGAACAACTGGATAGATTGCCCAATGCTGAAAAAAGGGCAGCCGTTGCCATCGCTCGACATAACTACCAGCAAGATGGAGGACGATCTAAACGTTCATCGCGTGCCACGGATCTAGAGACCCTTTTTTTGGGCACAGCCAGCTGTCGTCAAAAAAGGGTCTCTTAGATCTGTGGCACGCGATGAACTTCCGCCATCTTTCTGGTAGTTATGTCGAGCGATGGCAACGGCTGCCCTTTTTTCAGCATTGGGAAAGGGTTGCGCCTCAAAGGGTTAAGCGTTGGGCAGTCTATCCAGTTTGCCTTCTATAAGGATGTAAAAATTCCTCCACTTCAAAGTGTTGAACAATAGAAAACGTATTAACATCCACAAAAATCTCTTCACAAAAACATCCCCCTTCAGACAAGTGACGTTTACAAAAAGTAGTTCCGAAATCTCAGAGAAGCAATATTAAATGAAGATGAACGTCATATTGACTCGGCTGACGTAGTTTCAGAACGTCATGGGCACCCACGCCACCTATCCCCTTTTTTGGGAGGGAAGGGGGAGGAGTGTGCTTTGGTCTTCTTCCAAGCACGCGTGTTTCTAAAAATGAGAACGATTTATGTTTTTGAAAAGCATCTTCAAGTTTTGTCATATTGAAAGGTGTTTACATGGTTAGAGATGAGACGGGCTAGAGGATAGAGATGAGACGGGCTCAGCCCGAGCCCGAACCGCGCTCGGGCTCTGTAATTCCCAATTGCGTTCGGGATCGGGCGGGCTCGGGCTCGTGCTCTGTAATTCCCAATTGCGTTCGGGCTCGTGAAAAATTTCTCATTTATTGAACATACTCCTTGAAAGATATTTTAAAAAGTAATTAGTGAGGAAATTAAAAGTACTTGTAAAAAAAAAAAAAAAAAGGATTAGCGGCACGGGCACCTAGAAGGTGCGTAAAGCTCTTTGGGTATTTCAGAAAGGCAGATTATATTGCTTAGTTATTAGTCATCAGATCGGACATTATTTGATAAACATGGATATAAAGAATTAGAAAGTGCATTGAGAGTTTGCAACTATATTTGTCGTTAATTTGCATGAACAGCAAGATTTATTGTATTCTATCAATGAAGTAATTGAACTTTTTTTATCTTTAGCTGAATTTTCGGGCTCGGGCTCCGATTTAAATAATATTGCTCGGGCTCGGGCGGGCTCGGATTCAAAGTTCTCGGGCTCGGGCTTCAAAAAATGAGCCCGAACTCATCTCTAATTGAGGGTAGTCCCGGACTGGCTTCTTTGGGGGCCCTTGGCTAGAGATTGAAAGGTGGGGGCCCTTACAGATAAATTTAGAGGGACTAGAATATTAGGATATGAAATACTTGAAAATTAGGCTTGTGTGCCTGAAACCCACATTTAAATATATTAAAGCTGTTGGGGCCCTTGATTCTACGGGGAGACCCTTGCGCCACGGTGTCTGTGGGGTTCCTCCTCTGCGCCACTGTGTAAAGGTGTGCAAATAAATAACTGGGAAATAAATACTGGAATTACTGGAAAATAAATAATCAAATTACTTTGATACATATTACTCTGATATATTTCAAATTAGTGTTATTGTAAAGTAGTGTATCCATTATTGGGGGCATCGCTGGGGCAATTGCCGACCATCCGACCTAGACAGTTCGGGCCGGATTGGAGGGAATTCTTCTCTCGATTCTTTCTTTTTCTTTTCTGACACAGCCAGCTGTGCCAGATCTTTCGCTCTATGGCGCTAGATGGTCGATTCGATCAGCCGCCATGCTGTTGGTAGTTAAATGGATCGATGACAACGGCTGCATATTTTCAGCGTTTGACAGTCTATCCAGTTTGCCTTCTATATTGATATAAAAATGCTTGTCCTTCAAAGGGTTAAGGATGGGTTCAGTAATGGGTTTGAGTGCTCTTGAGGAAAAGGGCGATTTCCCCAGACGAATAAGGCTCGTCTCGTAAGGGGCGATTCTAAGAGACGTAAGGGGTCTGAAGCTCGTAAGGGCGATTCTAAGAGACGAATAAGGCTCGTTTACTGGTCCGAAATCCTTCAAAGGGTTAAGGATGGGTTCAGTAATGGGTTTGAGTGCTCTGAGGAAAAGGGCGATTTCCCCAGACGAATAAGGCTCGTCTCGTAAGGGGCGATTCTAAGAGACGTAAGGGGTCTAAAGCTTGTAAGGGGCGATTCTAAGAGACGAATAAGGCTCGTTTACTGGTCCGAAATCCGCCAAAATAAGATTAGCAAAAAAAAATAAATAAATGCCTGAAACAGCTGCAAGTTAGGAGTTACCCTTCATTCTTTATAGAAAACAATTTCAGAAAAATAACTTTGAAGTTTTTTTTTTTTTTTTTTTCATTCGCTTAGTGTAAATTTTAATAATAAAAACCCAGAATTCAAATGAAAATTTTGCCGGTGAAAAGTTTTAAGATTTTCCTGAGACGGGGACAAAAATTTGTAAGTGCCGCTCTCACCGGTCTTTAAGATTTTTAATCTTGAAATGGCTAGCCTGCCGTGCTTTAATTTCCTTATTTTTGAATTTGCCACCCGCGTGAGTTAAACCCCGAAGCAGGAGCCCCAGCTTCCCCCCCCCTCCCTGTATATCAGACACTAAATTTAGCAACAACCCACGCAGCACGAAGAAACGAATAATGACGCTGTCAAAAGCAGCGCGGCGAATACACTATTAAATTTATTTTATCAAAAGTAGTGACTAACTAAAGGTATAAAAAAAAATATTTTTTATCTACTGTATGAAAGCTCTAAATGTCCTGACAGTATAGATAAATGAATGTTTCAACCAATTCGGTAATTCGTTCAACCCTTGTGAGGAGGATAGTTTCAAGATGTATGATGGCATTACGCATTTTACCTAACTTGTTTCAACTAAGTCCATCCGTTGCACTTAAAATTTTACAGATATAAAAAAAAAGCAGAAAAGAGAAAACAGCACGAAGTAAAAACAAACAAGTAATATACAAAAAAAAAAATAATAAGGTCAATTCCAACAAACTTTGTGAAGTTAAATAAAATAAGTGAGCTAAGATTGCACAATTTACAGTAATCCCCCCCCCCCCTATAACACGGTAGATTCGTTCCGCGTTATAGGAAAACGCTTTGTAGGAGTATTCTCGTATAACGCGCTCTATGACCCCGTATAACGCGTTATGTACAAATGATTCAAGTAAATCGAATATTAAAGAAAAACTAAATTTATGCGAAATATGTGCATCTTATTAAAATCAAACTAAGAACATTTTAAATAAAACACTTACACATATGTAACTAAAAAACAGTTAATTTTAAAAAAATTACATAATTCCAAAAATAGTTATGTTACATGTTTATTCGCTGTCGGAGCTAACTGAAATAACGTTGCGCCGACATCTTTTTTTTAATAAAATCTTCAAATATTTCACAATTTGAAGCTTTGTTATTCTCTTTATACGTAAGAGCCTATCTTCTTGTTCGTCTATATTAATTGAAATTTCACTATCTAATGATTCTTCGTTTTCAATTTAATGTTTCTTCTGAATTTTTAGATATGGTGCAAGACAGTATTGAAGATTTATTTTAAATTCACTAGATCGCTCCGCTGAAGAATCACAATTCGTAACAAGTATGTATACTATAACGTGGGAAATCCCCGCGTACATGAAATCGCGTATATGAAAACGCGTTATAAGAGTACCGTGTTATAGGGGGGATTACTGTATATCACAAATACACTTATTTGAATACTGCTAATACCATCTATTTAACCCATTTGTGCCTGGATATTTTTGCGACTTTCTTCGATTTTTACTGATAACAGAAATAATAGATAAATTTCTGATGTCAACTTCTTGAACAAGGAATGATTTATTTTAAAATCATTTTGCATAAAAATCGAAATATCAACATCCTACTGGGTCATGTTAAAATATTGTGCGGAGTTGAGGCTCAGTACTCATGAATAAAGGCTAGGAAAAATAAATAACGTTTTCGACTAATAGGGAAAATGCCGTCCCAAAAAAGGGACGCTAGGCATAAATGGGTTAAAATAAACTATCTCCAAAAAAGTAGTCTGGTATTGTCATCTGTTGTGTAAAATGAGGTATAACAAGTTACATAATGTTGTTTGTTTAGTTTATTGTTTCCATTCATTTTTAATCCCCCCCTAACAAGGATCTAAAATTAATTAATTAAATTTAATTAATGAATTAATCTTTGAAAAACTGTATTAACATCAAGTGTCATCCACTGCACGTTTTAAAAAATGTATTTGAACTTGAGTGGATGAATAAAAAGTATTTTATGAACGATTGAAAATTTGGACAAGATATATAAATATATATAGGGAGAGTGTGAACTATAATAGTAGGAAATGAAAAATAGAAAGAGGGAAAAAGAAAAAAGAAAAAAACTAAAAAGAAAAGGGGGAGACGGAATACCAGACTCAGTGAATAAAATGGCGATCACATGACTACTGACAACCCCAAACCGTACGTACCATTTCAATCGAACTCTGAATTAAATAGAATAAGTATTTAAGTTCACATTCATAAAAATAAAGAAGCAATCCCGTAATGGATCTTATTATAGGCGAGCAAAAATATTTATATACTGGCCAGTCTTGTGTGACTTTTGGAAATTCCTAACAGTGCTGCTTCGTCACGCAATGTAAGATCGGTCAATGAATAAGTTTACGTCATAGTCTATATGAGTCATTGACTAGTTACTGGAAGTCACTTCAGATTGTTTCATGAGTAAATGTCTATTTTTGTGCTCATTTCATTATATTATTAACTGCGGGCGTGTTTGAATTGAAAGGGCTGATACTTAACCCAATATATATATGACACTGTGATTCTGGGAGAATACTTTAAGAAGGTATAATGAGAATTCTATGATATTAAAACTTATAAAAAGTAAAGAAAATTATTTTTCTAGAAAATGGTCTCGTGTTCTCAAATACTAAAGGAAATTTAAGACGTTAATTTAAAAACACTAAATCGAACATGTTGCAGCTGAATTATTTTTTCAAATTTCACAGTAAATTATACTACTTATACAGTAAAATTGAAAAAACAAATATTGAATATTTATTGAGCTGTTGACGGTTATTATGTGTACCGAAAGCTATTTTTATGAGCTCTGTATGTGTAATATTCATATCATGATGTTCATAAATTAAGTCTTGAGCATTTAGCATGCAACAGATATATGAAGACGGTGCCGTTGAAAAAATTAAAAAACGATGTACACATTTTAAATGATTAAAAGGGGGAAAATAATGTTTAGCAACTCGATAAATATGAATATTACAAAAATCATCAATTCCTCCAAATTTTTGCAGCTGTAACATTCGCCATTATCGGTGGTAAACACCAAACATTAACACATAGCACTGTACCATTCTTCAATCATTCAATAATTTTAGAAGAACAGAATTGTAGTAGATTCAGTAAAAAAATCGATTCACAGTAAGATGAGAATCATTGTTTACACAGAAGTAAATACACAAACCATGATGCATGCAGAGAACGATCAGTCAACTGAACGACTGTCATGTATGCCATTCAAGTATTGCCATCAGGGGCGGATCGACACGGTAAGCTAAGTAAGCCTCGCATCCGGGCGCCGTCTTCGAAAGGGCGCCACTTCGAACCCAAAAAATCTGAAAAAAAATCGAAAAATAAACACGATACATCTAGAGTATTAAAGAGGGTGCCTTTTTTTTTACGTTTACAGGATGGTGATATCCACTCTAGGGCCGGCCCTGATTACCATGTGCACGGATAGCCATTCACCGACCTTCAGTTTTTAATGTAATATGCCTAGATAATTTGGTAACTAAAAACACATTTATTGTGAAATAGTTTTCAACATGAAGTTTGAAAGTAACATTTAAAACATATTTCCTCTTAATTATAATTGATTTTATGAAAACTTCCATGTGTCTCTTACATTGTTAAAATTTCCGAAATTCAGGAGAGTCTGCAAAACTTTTACTCAAGGGGTGGGTCATGGGCTTTCATTTTTAATTTTGATTCCATGGTTAAACTGTTCTAGCGGAGGACTCGAAGACCCATTCTGGAAAACAACTGTAGGCACATGGTAATATTTTTATCATTGCAACTGATTATTTCCATTAAATTGGAATATAAATAATGTGAAAAGTTTCGGCAAACGCTCTTGCAAATAGTTCTTTGAACATCTTCAAAACGTCTTTACGATGGCAATGTGCTTTATTCCCTTCCAACTATGGGAATACGCTTTTTGAAAACTGAATCTCTTTGCCAGGGCATTTACTGAAACTTCTCCCATTGTCTACATTCCGAATCGATGGGAATAGCCCTCACATTGACATGAGTCTTAAAATAATACACGTGCTGTAGCTGATATTATTTACAGAAAATTCCTACAGTTCGATTGCATTAGACGTTTGAAAACTCACTAAAGCAATCGAGTTTTATTACGAGGGAGGAAAAAATTACTTGCATTAAAAGAATCAACAACCAACTTATTTTATACTATGTTAAATATTGTGAGTACGCATACTCGCAAATAATACATTCTTTTTTTTTTTTTTCCACAAAATAACATCTGAAAAAATCAAACTCCACGGAAATGGGAGTGTTACAAAACTGAACTGCTGCTTCCCTGCCATACTGAGTCTATAGTGGAAAAGACAGATTTACAGGCATCGTTTGTGGATCTAGCAAACGTAATATGCCCTTTTCACCTTGGGGAAAAACTTGGCGACTATGACGACTTTGGCAACAAAATGAAATTTCTCGGATATGCTGGAATTTTCTGTTTATCTGGATTAGGAAGGAAATTACGAGGATCCATTGAGAAATGCCTAGTTAACGTTGTATCCTCGACATGAAATTATAATTGAGGGAGATCTCACTCTTGTAAGTCAGTCGATATTGCAAGTGTTATAAGCTGTTAGAAGCTTTGTTTTGAGTTGGCGATTTGGCGACTGTTCGTGTTATTAATTTGCGAAAGCACTTTACTTTTAATGGTATCGGTGATACGATTTTCTGAGATGTTCGTCAAATAAAGTTTTTCCTCTAGAAATTCAACTTCTTTAACCCCTTAACCGACGTATTATTTTCAAGAAAACGGTCATAAAAGTGCTTATTTCTTTTATTCCAGAAAATTGTATAAAAACAAGTGCATATATAGTATATTTATTCATTTTAAGGTTTTGGACATTTTAAGCACTAAAGAAAAAAAAATAATTTTTAGGAAAAGCCAACATTCAGGGTCATTGTGACTGAATGTGTGTTTTGTAGTAAGCCGGGAATCATTAAAAATATATGTTTTAAACACTAGAAAATTTTATTAAACTTACTACGTAAAATAAGTAAACATTTCTAAAATTTTCTTTGAACATAAATTAAAAAAAAAAAGTAAGCTAAGTTTGCATAATGCATATCACAAATACACGTGTGTTTGAGTACCGCTACCATGTATTTAAAAATAAACTATCTCCGAATTAAGTTAAAAATACTCTGGTATTGTCATCTGTTGTGTAAAATTATATATTACAAAAAAATCCGTGCATCAGAATTGGAACGCTCTTATCTTTCTGGCGAATTTTTTTGAACAGTATTGCCCGGAAATTTGACGGGCACGAGAAATAGAGGGAGAAAGCTTACCCCGTGATTTTGACGGGAGCGAAGATTAAGGGGTTAACTGTTTAAGGCTGCTGTTCGAAGAAAAGAAATCTTCCTCACTGGCTGTTATACACAAGGGAAAATAAGCTAATTGCGCCATGGACTCGAAAAAATTCAGGAGTATTCTTCATAAGCTGAACTACACACCCCAATAAATGAAACAACAGTTTCCATTATGAAACTTCTTCAAAATGCAGTTTCCAGCAAAAATTTTCGAAGAGTGACGCATCCTGCTAAATTTTCGATTTTTAAGAAATTTTTCTGAAAGCTTCGTATCTGTTACAGCTTTATCATTTATTATTGTACATAGTACAGCTTATAAAGAAATATTCTAAAAATTCTAGAAGGCCTGTCATGATTAATTCATTTGCACTTATGTTCTGAAATCACGTGATATTTTTCGAAATGCATCGTTAACGAAAATCCATTTATCAACTTTTGTATAAATATAGATTAGAAAGATAAGCCGATAATATATTAGGATATACATTTTTATTTTGCTCTACCAATAAACAATATTGTATGTGAATTCAGAAATGTGACAACAGCTGGACGTGTCTAATTATTAACCCTTTGAGGCGCAACCCTTTCCCAATGCTGAAAGAAAGAGCAGCCGTTGCCATCGCTCGACTTAACGACCAGCAAGATGGCGGACGATCGAAACGTTCATCGCGTGCCACAGATCTAGAACGACAGCTGGCTGTGCCGCACAGCCCGCTGCGTCCAAAAAGGGTCTCTAGATCTGTGGCACGCGATGAACGTTTCGATCGTCTTCCAGCTTGCTGGTCGTTAAGTCGAGCGATGGCAACGGCTGCTCTTTTTTCAGCATTGGGTAATTTATCCAGCTGTTCCCGCATTCTTCCATTTTTTCAGCAGATGTCAGTGCTGTTAAAAATAATCCTGACCATTTTTTTACGGGAAATGACGTGCTAAAAAGTAAAGGATTCTCGTTTAACTATGTCACCCGCAACTATTTTTATAGAAATCAAATCTATTCTTCGTGACTGGCAACAATCAAAACGTCAGAGTTGGGTGTTCCCTGAGCGGGAACTCTGCTCGTTAAAGGGTTAAACAAAACAGTTGTCCGCTATTCTGTAATATTTCCATTTGTAAATTTTTACACTTAGGCTTTTATTTCGAAGTTAAGTTAAACCACGGTTTAATTTTTATGTTGTAGCAGTTTTCCCAAGTGCGTTTTTTAAAAAATACATATTTCAAAAAACGGTTGCACTGGACCAGAGCGGGAAAACAGGATGAAAGCTGGCAGCTACTGGGAAAACAAGATGAAATATAGAGGCACAAGAACCATCTGCAGAAACATTAATCTCCCTTCAAAAAAAATCGTCGAAATTTACTATAAACAATTTTATAACTCCATTCTTCTTCCGCCTTGTAAAGAGGAGAAAAATACTCTGATCGCACCGTGAAGGTCGAAGTCTATAAATACACGCGAAATGATCTTAAACTTCTTGAAAGATTTTGGACTAAAGCCAAACGTGTACACAGGCATCCTCCCTACAAATATAACAGTTTTATGAAAGGTAGCCTTGAGGAGAAAATAAAAAATGAAATCAAAGCTTTAAAAAATCTTCATTGTGGTGCTTAATATCCATCTACGTTACTTTCCAAATATTTCCTAATGTTTCAGATGCATTATTACTATCGATAAATTTCCAGACATATCGATATCATTTTTCAATAGTCACACACTTATTTTCATCGCTGCAGAAAATCCAGAAAATGTTCACTGCGACAAAAGTTGATTTTGTACTCAATTGTGACCCAATCAGCCAATGACAATAAGAAGACAAATGACAATACCAATATAAACAGTGATAAGAGTTGATTCAAAATTCAAGGAAACATTGATATGCACTCAGAAAACTTTGTACTATCCCAATCAGTCAGTGAAAATAAAAGTACAATATTTCACTGTTTTTATTGGAACAATTTTTATGTAATTACCTTTTTGTAAAACACACACTCCAAAAATTTAGTATCCACAGTATTTATCAAATACACTTATGTGGTTATGTAAGAAAAAAGTATTACAACTTTTTTTTAGTAGGTGGTCGTAGTTTAATTATAGTTTACAATTCAAAACTATCAGAGCACGTGAAATAAATGAGCGAAAACTCATGAATACAACGCATGCATTTTTTAAAGAAAGCTGTTGTTGGACACTGCTCTTTAAAATTATGCTAAAATAATGTCTTTTGGGAACTTTCCTTCGACATTACCGGCAATTATTCAAAAATTTATTTTTTAAATTAATATTTAATTCATCAGTTTTTATTTATTTATTTTTATTTTATTTTTACTTTGCTGGAAAAGGGTGTTTTACAGCTCGGGTCCGGTGAAATGCAGGAGTAAAATTTTTACGGAATCTCAAATGGAATCTTACTCCAGATTATGCATAGAACGCATAGAATTGTGAAAAAGAAAACTGGTTAAGTTCTCAGCTGACTGGCCAGCTACCATTGCGGCACTGCAAAAATAACAATCATCACTATACCGTGTCATCTGTTTCTTAAAGGCCGTTACTATGATATGTACTGTTCTCGAGTCCATTTATTTACATTATTATTAGCATTTTATATTTTATTGCTTTAAAATGTTACGTATTAATTGTGTTAATCAAATTACTCTGTTACCTCAGCTGTGTCAGCAATAATACCGCTTGATTTCTTGAATGGATTTTCTTTTAGTCGCAGGCAATACGAAAAATAAACGCTTGGAGAGTTTAACAACAAGCATTAATTTAATTCACTCTATTTTATGCGGTTACATTTAATATCTTTCTGATATTAAAACCAATTTTGCAATCCTGACTTGTAATCATTAATGTTATAGCGAATAAACTAATCAGAATTAGATTATTTTAGGAAATTTGCGTTTAAAAAAAAAAGAAAAAACTAATTCTGATTTTGTGCATGGGGGGTATTAGTGGCTTTAGAGAATGGGCAAAGTTAATAAAAAAGCTAACTTCGTAATTCGTTTTGCTACTCAAAAAGTTAATTTCTATAATCGCTAAATCATCGACTTTTCAAAAATTTAACGGAAGTTATTTGTTAAAAGTTAACCACCAAAAAGTTGTACTGCTGTTTAAGCATTACCTATATCTCAAGTTGTACTGCTGTTTAAGCATTACCTAATATCTCTAAAAAAAGGCTTTACTTTGATACACAGATATAGATTTATTAAATACTTGAATTTTAGTAAGAAAACGTAGAACATATGCGCCTAGTGCAAAAATATAGCAATAGGTTGATTTTGATATGTTGATTTAGTTATTGATCATCATTTTGAGGTGCATGATGATCCAGTGTGGTGCATGTTTGCCTTCATAAAAACTAGCATACTAAGATTGTCATCCAACAGCGTTGATCGTTTCTCTTGTAAATTATCTTGTAGAAAAAAAGACGCTAGACCGCAGCTCTAGTCAGAATAGCACTGTTATTTAATAAAGTTTTATTAAAACTTGTTCACCTGGAAATGTCCTCTCTAACAGTCATCCTCTGTTACAGTCAGTTTTGTTTTTTAGAGATTTGTGACCTTTGATAACAGAAGAGGCTTGGCTTTCGCACTCAGGTAAATGAAACAAGTTTATTTAGATTAAGTATTTGATGATTTTAGGAAGAAAACACAAAAACATATGCACCTCTTTTCAGGGGGGTTATAATTAAAGTTACCGTGTTTAGATCCATGTAGAAGCCGTTCTGGAGAACTGATATCGTTGAAACTTGGCAAATACGTCGCATTGAACATGGGTAAAAGAAATATGTAATAAAAAAATAGTTCAAATTTCGACCGATAGATGGCGCTTTCACGTTAAAAAAAATATGCAAATAGGCGGCAATAAAATAAAAAAATAGGCGGGCCCGAGGGACCATACATTGAAGGTTCAGTCTCGGACCTGTTGTCATAATTGGGTGGGCTTTAGCTTTATTTTTTTTTTCAATAGAAAAATCTAATTTTTCTAAAGTAGGCTTAACCCACCTTAGCCCACTCTCGGAGTATTCAAAAAGTGAGTTACTTTCTACCATGTTCGTTCATGGTTCTTATCTTCACAGCTGCATGACAAAAAGTAGCATGCTATTAGGAAAGACGGGAGGTGAATGACCCGCGTAGCCAATCTAACGGAGTACCTGGATCGTATATTTGGACAGGTACCCCCAGCAGCATGTAAGGAAAAAAAAATACACTTCTCAGAAACATCTCCTTCCAAAGAGCTTTGTGGCACAAATCCACTCTTTCAACATCACTTTGATAGTTTCGCCAAATTTCGTCAGGTAGTACTAAAAGGAACCCCAGTACATTCCACTGAAAAGAAGTCATGTGATTTTTTGTGACCAGCCATGTGATAGAGTAATTTATTTTAAATTTATTTTTTTTAAGACAATGAGATTTTTATCAACCAGATGGAATACTCTGAATAATGTCGATTGTCGATCATAAACCACGTTATCAATGCTAGTCTTCTGAGTATTATTACATGACATGAGTGTTTTTATTTTAAATTACAACACGCGGTATGAAAAAATTGAATGTATTAGGTTGTAACGAAAGTTTCCCGCCACCGCAAACTTCGTCAGCACACAGTTCTCGTTGGCGTATTTGCTCCTATTTTGTCAAACGATTTTTGGCATTTGAAAGAAAGAGGTTTACTTTATAACACTGTGTTGTGAAATCTGTAAAACATATACTTATCATTAAGTATAAGGTGTCTCAAATATAACTATCACTCTAGAGGATTACAACCATTATTTACTTCCAGTTGTGTTGCAAAAAGTCAGCTACATAATATCAACGAATTATGAGTACAGCTTTAAGTACTATTGTTGTATCATGTGACACTGTGTAGGTTTGGTACCGAAAGTTCAAAAAGAGTTATCTAAGGAGTTAGAAGTTAGTATTTCAGGGAGATATGGCGGAAACTTTCGTTACAACCTGATACAACTTATATATATATATATATATTTCCATTTTTCTCCCCCTTGATGTCAGACATAGGCATTAATTTCGCCTTTAGCTCAGATATGGCAGCTGAAGGTATCTCTCGGTGCAGATATAATTTATAACACAAACCAGGAGGGGCCAGATTTTATTTTCTCTCCCACCCATCCCCCCCCCTTTCTCCAACGCAAAAAACGAGGAGAAAGGTTGAACGAAAATTGAATCCAACTCATGGGAAAACACCTTTTAAATCTATGTACCCCAAATTATTTCGGTTTTCTTTTTAATTTAGTTTTTTTTAACGTGGAATAATTTGGAAAGTATCTACCATGTATAAAGAGAGTACAGTGTATTTCACTTTATTTTATACAGAAAATAGGGCTACTTATAGTAATTCGGGGAAGTGAGGGGGGAATGCCTTCAGGACAGTGGCGGCTCTTGACATTCCGAACTGGTGAAGCAGATTAACACATTTAGGGATGAATGCCAGACTAGACGGGACATTGATTTTCAGTTGTTCTACGAGAAGAAATAGAGGCCTATTTCTTATTACAGTAAAATATGGGTATAACGAATTTCAAGAGACGGGGGATAAAATTTGTAGTTCTGGAAGATTCGTCAAAGTGAAGTCTCATTGCTACGGTAAGTGAATTAGTAGTAATATGGGTGACACAGCTTTTCAGTTAATTTGCGTATCGAATGAGAGACTTTAAAAAAAAAGAGGAGGGGGGGGGCGGGGGTAAAGCAGAAATGCCAAGCACATAGACCACTAATTGTTCACATAAGAGTGTTCAAGTAATTGTTCAAGTCCTCGTTTTACCCGTCTGAAAATTTTTCTAGCTATATGTGTGCGGGGGAGGGAGCATTTTTGTTGTTCGAACAACATACTTATCATCCCCGAACAACATACTTATCATCCCAAAAATACTTATCATCCGCTCTGACCTAATTAAGAAGACTAAAATCCAATAGGAGTTGTACTCAGGGACAGATTTCCGGTAGGGCATTCAGGGCAAGCGCCACCCCCCCCCACCCCAACAAAAGGGAGGCTCCCAAATTGCAAATTTTGATTTTAGTTTAAAATAAGACACAAAAAAGCTAATTTTATCAGAAATAATAGTAATAATAATGACTCTGTAACTTTTTCATAGCGATGGCATTGTGCCCGGAACTTTTTATAGCTAAACGGTTTAATCTCAGGCAAATGTTCAGCAAAAACTTATCACTTATCATTTATGTAGTAATGTATGCTGGTCGCAAGGAAACCATAGTGCTGATTTCCAATAGGAGCATACAAAAATAAGCAGCTCCCTAAGCGGAGCAAAGTGAAGATCTAACCCACTACAAATAAATGCTCTTGTGTTTGTATTCGTTAAAAAAAATAACTACAAAAATATTTTGGAACATGTTAGTTGAAAATTACGGAATGAAATGAACGATTAAAAATTAAATAATGTGAAATATTATTATCCTACGCAATATCATTATTATCAAAATATTGCATTTCATTTTGCATCTTGATTAAATATACATTTTTATGCTGTTACAACATCCTTCTTTCTAAGGTGTGATAGGAAAGTTGCTTTGTAGGACATAAGAATGCTTTCGTAAAAGGGGCCACCAATGAAGCTTTTGGCATGCCCTCCCCCCCCCCCATCTCTGCAAATCGGTCCCTGGTTGTCCTCTCCACACAATTAAAAAATGCAGTTCAACGTTTCACCGAATTTCCGGTACCAATTCAGCTGCAGCCGGTATTTTGAAAAATGCGGTGCTGAGATTCACCATTTTAGCGGTGTTTCCTCGAGCACCATTATATAGCAAAATTAATACACACTACTAGAAGAAAAGGAAAAGAAAGTTCTACTGGGGGCTCGGACCCACAATGATGATTTGATTTAGGTATCATCTCGCCCCGGAAGAAGGGGTGGAAAAGACCCCTTGTTTATTTGGAACCCAGGAAGTGGATAACCAACAACGGGTCTTTTCCACTCCCTTCCTTCGCAGCGAAATAATATATACACCACAATGATTGGTTCAAAAGAGCGCGCGTTGACAACTAAGCCACGACTGACAAAATTTTTTGGCAAAAACAAATTATACATAGCATTGTTTTATATCAATTTGCAATAAAAAAACTTCTTGTTAAAAATAGAATATTGAGCTCTGGTATTTTACAGGTGATTTTAGAAAAGTAATAGTAACACAAAAATATTGATGAGTTATGAGCTTAATCAGTTTCTGTTCTCTTTTAAATAAATGTAGATAGCCATTGCTATCAAACGTGTTTATTCGATGTGAAATGTGGTAGCTCCTCCTTTGAACAGCTTCCATTTTTTAACAATTTTCTTTCTTCGATTTTCGAAAGATTTTTCTTTTCGAAGAATTCATGAGGCAGTTTTTTTCTTATTTTAACCTCTTAACGCGAACTAACGGCGGCCGTGTTAGTTGACCGGAAAACTCTGTTTTTCACAGTTGAACCGAAATCTTGCGTTCAATCGGCACTTGGCTTTTATAAGACATTTTCGGGCGAACCATTACTACGGTTCAACGTATATGACATTGCTTGTAACTCTCTGGTTTCACCGGCTATTTGGTGAAACGTTGAACTTATAACAGTGTAATAAAAAAAAATACTTCAAGTCAGAGGGTCTTACACTCTGTTAAATAAACTTTGTGTTCTTAATCTTTTTGATAGGGGGCAGCGAGTTCGCCTTTTTTGCCAAATTCATTTTCTAGCTTGGGATAAAGGGCAAAAAGATATTGTTTCCCTTCGAGCACCTTCCTCGATTTCCGTATTAATTCGTTGCATTTTTTATTTCCTGAATATTTCTGCATTTTATAAAATTACGTATACAGGGCGTCCCTGAATTCATGGCCAAACTTTAAGAATAGGTAAAGTACATGTAAAGAAGCCCTTTCTGTATAGCAATGTGGGATTATAAGTAAAAAGTGTAGGTGTAAATACAGCAAATGCAAAGGAAATGATTAAAGCTCTACTGCAACTGCAATATTGACGCAGTACTAGTAGCACCTAGCAAGTGATTGGTGTACCCTTTCGAAGATGTCAGGTGTGTTCCCCGAACGGTTGCAGCAGCGACTGAAAATTTTGCAACAAGGCCCTCGTCTGAGTCATTTGGAGCCTCGTAAACGAGTGCCTTGAGATGCAGCCAAAATAGAAATTCGATACTTGGTTAATCTAGCGATTCGTTCAACTGGTGCGATTCATCTTGGGCTAGAGATGGCAGTGAGGTAATTACGCACACTATTTGGGAAATGGGCTAGAGCCCCATCGTGCTGAAACCACTTACACTTTTCATTTCCGATCCCACGTTGCTGTGCAAAAAAATTCTTCTTTATATCTATTTTAAATACCCTTAAAGTTTAATCCATGAATTCAAGGACACTCAGCATGCAAACTTAAGTGGATTTCTTTAGGACATGCAAATTTTTTGAGCAACATGCCCGACCGGGCAAAAAAGTTTCAGATTTTACCAACTCATTTACTGCGATTTAAAGCAAGCGAAATCAGCTCGAGGAATAATGAAACGGTGAAAGCTGAGATAACGGCGTTTCCCCTCTCCTTGAGAAGTTTATCAAAGGAGAAAGAGACCTTGAATCCAATTGGTAAAAAATATTCCGGAATCGTCGTTTGTTTGTTTAGCTTTTCTTTCGGGAAGCACATGAGAATTATGTCACTACAGGAAACGACGGTAAACATCCTTGTTTGTGTGTTGTTGTTTTTTTTTTCCCTGGAAGCTAAATCTTATGATAGAAATGACGCTAACCCTTTAACGCGCAGTGTTCCCGCTCTGGGAACACCCAACTCTGACGTTTTGACTGTTGCCAGTCACGAAGAATAGATTGGATGTCTATAAAAATAGTGGCGGGTGACATAGTTCCACGAGAATCCTTTACTTTTTAGCACGTCATTTCCCGTCAAAAAATGGTCACGATTCTTTTTAAACAGCACTGATATCTGCTGAAAAATGGAAGAATGCGAGAACGGCTGGATAGATTGCCCCAATGCCGGAAAAAGGGCAGCCCCTTGCCATCGCTCGACTTGACTACCAGCAAGAGGGCGGACGATCGAAACGTTCATCGCGTGCCACAGATCGAGAGACCCTTTTTTGACGCAGCTGGTTGTACCGGGCACAGACAGCTGCGTCAAGAAAGGGTCTCTAGATCTGTGGCACGCGATGAACGTTTCGATCGTCCGCCCTCTTGCTGGTAGTCAAGTCGAGCGATGGCAACGGCTGCCCTTTTTTTAAGCATTGGGAAAGGGTTGCGCCTCAGAGGGTTAAACAGCATAACATGCATCTCTTGGTTCATCCATCGTAACTCCAGAGTTTCTCCCTTTATTTAGCTCAATGAGTCCATTACGATTACACAATTGTTGCCAATGCTCTGATTCAAAATGGAACAAAGGAGATATCAATTGTTTAATATTCGTAGAGTTTTAGAGAAAAAAAAAACAGCGACCTGCTCGACTGCCTACAAAAAAAAAAAAAAAAAACCTTTCCCTTCCCCAACTACGACGTCGAATTGTCTGCCCTCTTCGCTTCAGTATTTTTGTTTTTTGTTTTTTGTTTTTGGCAATGGGAAAGGACCTTTTCTTGGAACTTTTCCATGCGTTACGGATGCTAAATTAGAGTGAGGCCTTAGCAACCGTTGCGTCTCAGGTTGTATCTTATTTTTCTCGCCAACAGCTAGACAGGTTTTGCAATGCATCTCTCTCTCTCTCTCTCTCTCAGCTGGAAGTAAACAGATCTAAATAAAGCTTTTCACATGGAAGGCGATTCTTGAACAGTTTTAGATCTTACGTCTCGTCAAGATGTTGTTGATCTCTTTTACAATGCACCCTTTGATGATGGAACTCATTACACATTAAATTCACGAACCTGAACGCTGATTTTATTTTTTTTATTTTTTTTTGTAATGTCATCGTTAGTTCGCGAAAAAAAAGAAAAAGAACGTAAGTAAGACTTCATTAGAAGCATACCATGACCGACTTTTCTATTTTTTTTGTTTGTTTGTTTGTTGGGGGGGGGGGTAATTACTAAATTCAAGAACAGCAAAGAAAAAAATCTGGAGTGACTCCACTCGACTTTCCGGACACTTACGATTCAGCAAATCTTTTGAGCAATCAATCTTTACGAATTCTTACGAGCAATCTTTACGATTCTTCAAATTTATTTAAATGCTTGGTCATTACTAAGCATTTAAATACATTTTTTAATCGATGAATAATTCATACATATACTATACCAAATTGAAGCTCAATCGAATGCACCGTTTAAACGCTAGCACACTTTCAAGAATTTCTCCCCATAGGCCATAATGTAAACGAAATCTTTGTCGTAGCCCTGTAGAAAAAACTGTTGAGTCCTATACACAGCAAAATAAATACCGGTCTTACGATGGTGGTTTATAACATATATACCCAATTTGAGATCAATCGAATGTACCGTTTAAGCGCTAGCGCACTTTCAAGAATTTCCCCCCATAGGCCATAATGTAAAAGAAATCTTTGTCGTTTCCCTGTAGAAAAACTGTTGAGTCCTATACACACCAAAATCAATACTGGTCTTGCGACGGTGGTTTATAGTATATATACCCAATTTGAACTCAATCGAATGCCCCGTTTAGGGGCTAACGCGCTCACTCACATACACACAAACACATATGTACACACAAACACATATATACATACACACATACATCTCGTAAAAATAGCATAAATGAATTCAGAAGCCCTCAAAACGTGTCAATACATCAAAATCTAGAAGTCGAATTTTTTCATGATTGCAATACTTTCCTTACATGGCACATGTTTGGAAATTGGAACTTACATAAAAAGATTTAAATAAAAAGATTCTTAGACAAAAATTGGAGGGATGGAACGCATTTCAACAGCTCCCATCCGGTCGATATGCGTATGAATTTCATATCAACCACTAATTAATGAAGCTGCTTTTTTAAATTTCATACACAGAAGTCATCTACAGCAGTGGTCTCCAACCGACAAAGATTTCGTTTACATTATAATGGCCTATGGGGGGGAATTCTTGAAAGTGCGCTAGCGTTTAAACGGTACTTTCGATTGAGCTCAAATTGGGTATATATGTTGTAAACTACCGTCGCAAGACTGGTATTGATTTTGATGTGTATAGGACTTATAGTTTTTCTACAGGGCTACGACAAAGAATTCTTTTACATTATGGCCTAGGGGGGGGGGGGAATTCTTGACAGTGCGCTAGCGTTTAAACGGCTCATTCGATTGAGCTTCAATTTGGTATGTATGTATCTTTGAACTATTCATCGATTAAAATTTATTTAAATGCTGTGTAATGATCTTAATCGTAAGTTTTCGGAAAGTCGAGGGGAGTCACTCCAGATTTTTTTAAATTTTAAGTCATCTACAGCAGTGGTCTCCAACAGCCGGTCCGCCCAAAGAACGTTAAACTATTTCCATTTCGTTTACTTTGCTGCATTTCTCTCATTGTGCTAATTTATACCTTTGTAACAGAAGAAATCTTGTAAATATTTTAAACTAGCTGAAGTACCCGTCGTTGACGGGTTAGTACTGAATGCAAATTTCTAAAAGCAAGAACTTTCGTCAGCATTGTAGGAGTACACAGAATGGATGTAGTATGTTGCCAAAGTAAAGAAAGCGCAATTATAATTTTCATGTATTGTTAAAATATTACAGGTTAGAGAGTAACTAAGTAATATCATTTCATTCGCTTTAGTCGTAATTATGGGATGCGCGAACGAATATTTACACATATTCAAATAATTTTCGCAAAATCTCAAAATCTAATCAACATTTTTGAAAAATTGGAAGCCTAGAATTTAAGTTGAGTGACAACCTATCATGTCACCCAATTTCGTTTAATTCCCTGCTGTCTTTATTTAGTGATGCTGGAACAAACATTTTAGCATTTTTAAACGATTTTTATAAAATCTCAAAATGTAATCAAAATATTTTTAAAATTCAACACCTATAAATTAAGATTAGCAACTACCTATCATATCACCAAATTTCGTATTAGTCGTTATTACGCGATGCTTGAAAAAATATAACCGCATTTTGGGAGAATTTTCACAAAATCTCAAAATCTAATAAAAATGTTTAAAAAACTGGACACCTATACTTTATGTTAAGCAACAACCTATCATGTGACCAAATTTCATATCATTCGCTTTAGTCGTTATTACGTAATGCGTGAACAAAAATTCACTCAGTTTGAAACGATTTTCGCAAAATCCCAAAATCTGATCGTTTTTTTTTTTATAGTTTATAGTTTATACATGCTTATAGTTTAAGGTGACCACCTATCATTTCACCAAATACCATTTTTTCACCTTTGCAGTTATTACGTGATGTGCGAACACAATACGTAGTTTGAAACAATTTTCGCAAAATCTCAAAATCTTATCAAGATTTTTTTTAAATTCGACGCCTATGTTTTAAGTTGAGTGACCACCTATCATGACACCTAATTTCATATCATTCGCTTCAGTCGTTTTTGCGTGATGCTTGAACACAAATTTACGCAGTTTGAAACGATTTTCGCAAAATCTGAAAATCTAATCAAGATTTTAAAAAAATTCGAAGCCTATGTTTTAAGTTGAGTGACTGCCTATCATGACACCCAATTTCATATCATTCGCTTCAGTCGTTTTTACGTGATGCTTGAACACAAATTTACGCAGTTTGAAACAATTTTCGCAAAATCTGAAAATCTAATCAAGTTTTATTTAAAATTCGACGCCTATGTTTTAAGTTGAGTGACCACCTATCATGACACCCAATTTCATATCATTCGCTTCAGTCGTTTTTACGTGATGCTTGAACACAAATTTACGCAGTTTGAAACGATTTTCGCAAAATCTGAAAATCTAATCAAGATTTTTTAAAAATTCGACGCCTATGTTTTAAGTTGAGTGACCACCTATCATGACAGCCAATTTCATATCATTCGCTTCTGTCGTTTTTACGTGATGCTTAAACACAAATTTACGCAGTTTGAAACGATTTTCGCAAAATCTGAAAATCTAATCAAGATTTTTAAAAAATTCGACGCCTATGTTTTAAGTTGAGTGACTGCCTATCATGACACCCAATTTCATATCATTCGCTTCAGTCGTTTTTACGTGATGCTTGAACACAAATTTACGCAGTTTGAAACAATTTTCGCAAAATCTGAAAATCTAATCAAGATTTTTTAAAAATTCGAAGCCTATGTTTTAAGTTGAGTGACTGCCTATCATGACACCCAATTTCATATCATTCGCTTCAGTCGTTTTTACGTGATGCTTGAACACAAATTTACGCAGTTTGAAACAATTTTCGCAAAATCTGAAAATCTAATCAAGATTTTTTAAAAATTCGAAGCCTATGTTTTAAGTTGGGTGACTGCCTATCATGACACCCAATTTCATATCATTCGCTTCAGTCGTTTTTACGTGATGCTTGAACACAAATTTACGCAGTTTGAAACGATTTTCGCAAAATCTGAAAATCTAATCAAGATTTTTTAAAAATTCGACGCCTATGTTTTAAGTTGAGTGACCACCTATCATGACACCCAATTTCATATCATTCGCTTCAGCCGTTTTTACGTGATGCTTAAGCAAAAAAAGCGTCACGGACAGAATGACAGAAGGACAGAATGACAGAATGACAGAATGACAGAATGACAGACAGACAAACTTTTTTTTGAGGGTCGCATCGGATTCCCGGGTGCTTGAAACGGATAGAAATCGCAAAATTTTTGAATTCCAAGAAATGTACAGACAAAAGTCTAATTTTATTTATATAGATTACTAGCTGAAGTACCCGTTCTTCGCACGGGAGTGAATGGACTTCTTGATATTACGATTTGTGGTGATTACTATTCATTGTAATAAACAGATATAGCAAAGTGGATATCGCGTTATATTGTGTCCAATAATCATGCATACCGAATTGCAAGACAATCGTTTGTACGGTGCAGAAGGCCATGCGGCGTAGCGCAATCTAGTGGCGAGTTTTAGCAAAACGGATACGGCGAAAATATTTTTCGCATTCAGATATCGATGTATACGAATTTTCATGACTATCGGCTGGACAGTCCTGAAGTTCATGTGTTGACGCGACATTTAGTGGCAAGTTATAAGAAAATGGATAGCACCAAACTCTTCCCCGTGTTCAAATATCTATGTATACCTATTTTCATAGCGATCATTTGCACAGTCAAGAAGTGATACACTGCAGGGCCATCCAGTGGTTCAATAAAGTAATGATTTGCTACAGCGCCGTCAAGTGGCGAGTTATAGCAAAATGGATAACGCCAAAATATTCTCATTGTTCAAATAGCTATGTATACTGATTTTCATAGCGACCGTGTTCAACTATCTATGTATACCAATTTTCATAATGATCATTTCCACAGTCAAGAAGTGATACACTGCAGGGCCATCTAGTAGTTAATTAAAGTAATGATTTGCTACAGCGCCCTCAAATGGCGAGTTATAGCAAAATGGATAACGCCAAAATATTCTCATTGTTGAAATAGCTATGTATACTGATTTTCATAGCGACCGTGTTCAACTATCTATGTATACCAATTTTCATAATGATCATTTCCACAGTCAAGAAGTGATACACTGCAGGGCCATCTAGTAGTTAATTAAAGTAATGATTTGCTACAGCGCCCTCAAGTGGCGAGTTATAGCAAAATGGATAACGCCAAAATATTCTCATTGTTCAAATAGCTATGTATACTGATTTTCATAGCGACCGTTTGAATGGTCAAGAATTTGGCCTGCTGCAGCGTCATCTAGTGGCGAGTTAAAATAATAATGCATTGCAGTGTCATCTAGTGGTGAGTAACATCAAAAGGAACGCAGTTAGAATATATTCTTCGTGCTCAAATGTGTAAGTATAAAAAATTTTATGCCGATTGGTCGAACGGTATAGAAGTTGATGCTTTTCAGCGCCATTTAGCGGCAAGTTACAGCAAAATGGATAGTGAAAAATATTCTCCGTGTTCTAATATTCGCGTGTACCAAATTTCATCGAAATCGGTTGGACGATATTCGCATAGCAAACGGCTAAACGGAATAGAATTAGACGTTCTGCTGCGCCATCTTGTGGCAAGTTAGAGGAAAACGGATAGCATAAAAAGCTTCTCCATGATAAAAGACTTTGGTGAACCAAATTTCATGGTGCAACGGTGCTGGAGTTTTTCAACCTCATACACTCATACCATCATTCATTTTTATCTATAACCAGTGTCATTATATATCCCAGTCTCAAATAAAATCCAGTTTCAAATCTAAGCCTCGCCAAAGTGCCAACATACGCCATTTTGCAAGCTTTTTTTCAGGAAATCATTCGAAGCATTGACTTAGCAGCAATAATATATGGGAAATGGTTCGACCGCGAAAAAGTAAAGCAAGCCTTTATTTGAAAAGTTGAATCCCTTAATACAGCCGAATTTTTTAAAATTATCAACTATAACGTGTTTTATTCATCATTACTCCGATGTACTAAATGAGAAGATTTCAATTTTCTGAAATTTGGCGGAATTCCCCCAACTTAAATCAATGTACTCATTTGGCGAGAATTCTGGAGATAGATCAATTGAAATCCCTTAATAACTGCATTATTTCTTCACGGATCATTAAAATTTAACGCTGTATTCTAATAAAACCTTTGCACTTGTTTTCAAAAATCTATTTCCTTAAGCTCTCAATAAATTGCGCCGAGCCGAAATCTGTGCAAACCGCTAGAACTCACTTTCACAAAATCGGCATTTGAGCCATTTTATTTTTTCGCCAAACTAAAATAATTTACCTATTAGCCTCGGAAATCTTCAATTCTTATTGTTTTGCGTATAAAGCATTACATCCCTGCTCTGATTTCCCATGCACACGATATTATAATTTAAAAAAAAATAACCTTACGAATATAAACTAACAAAAAAAAATCATTATTATTCTTTTATTTTTACTTTGAGAATTTAAAACATTTTATTCGGCAAAATCGCCACACATGGCAACTACGATCCTTATTTCACACTTTTTTCACTACAGGGGTTACAATTACGGAAAGCTTTTTGCGTGAATAGCATAAAAAATCTCTTAAATTCCGGGAACGGGTGGACTTTCAAAGTTTTAAAGTGGACTACGATTTATTCTATATTATTTTACATATCTGTGCTAAATTTCAGGCCGATAGGTCCATTTTTGTGGATTTGTATACGAACGACATTTTATTCGGCAAAATCGCCACACATGGCAACTACGATCCTTATTTCACACTTTTTTCACTACAGGGGTTACAATTACGGAAAGATTTTTGCGTGAAGAGCATAAAAAATCTCTTAAATTCCGGGAACGGGTGGACTTTCAAAGTTTTAAAGTGGACTATGAGTTATTCTATATTATTTTACATATCTGTACTAAATTTCAGGCCGATAGGTCCATTTTTGTGGATTTGTATACGAATCAAATCCACAAACAAACAAACAAACAAACAAACAAACAAACAGAATTTCATTTTTATTTATAAGATTAGTTTATTAGCACTAGGGTGCTATTTCGCTCAATACCAGAATTGTGCCAGCGCAGTTTTGTCTTACACCATTTTTGTCTACCTGATCTTGTCGACAAGTTTTGTAGGTATGAATTGTCGCGGTCTTTTCAAATGTTTCAAAAGATCTTTTCAAATGTGTTTGCCAGATAACGTGGAAAAAAGGGAGGGGCGTTAATTAAATGTTGAATGTTGCACAAGGTTTGCAATTTTTGATAATGGATCGCTAAATTGGGTGCCTAAACGCGGAATTTATTATAAATATATTACGAGTATAGTTAGAAAATGCATGGTGAAAAATCTCAAACAGTTTTGGTGCACTTTTTTAATATAGATTTCAATTCCGAAGAAGTGTTTTATGGAACAGAGAAGACAAATACGGTACACTCATAGATTATGATACTTTCCAAATGGTATTTATAAAGGTGAAGTATAGTTTGACTATGCCTGGTAAAAATTGTTGAACTGTTTTGGTAGGGATCCCTTTTAGATAGATTTCTATTCCGAAGAAGTGTTTTATGGAACAAGGAAGGAAAACACGGTATACTCATGGATTATGATTCCCATTCCAAACAGTATTTAAAATGTCTACGCGATATAGTTGGAATATGACTGGTGAAGATTGTAAAAGAGATTCAGTACGCAAACTTAAGATAGATTTCGATTCCAAAGATGGATTTAATGAAACAAGGAAGAAAAATACGGCACACTCATGAATAATGATACACTTTCCAACTTAATGGAATAAGGAAGAAAAATTGGTACGAAGCATAAATTATGATACGCTTTCAATATATAGCACTTTAGAGCGTATTTAAAAAAACGGAAAGTGTTTCAGATTTATTCCTTTTTTTATTTTTGGTTTATTAAACACTTCAAGATTATGAATTAACGTTGCAGTCATAAAATTCAGGTTTCTCATTGATTCAGCGTTCTAGCGAGTCAACATGTCACACCACTTTATGTTCATTTTTTGGTGTTGCAATATGTTACTTTGAAGACATGTTTAAATAGAATTAAATTAAAATTATTAAATATAAACGATCTAAAATATAATCAATTATCGTCCGCCAATCCTTTCAGCGGGCCCCAGTGAAATTATCAAACGTTGACCAGTCAGCGGCGATGGAAAGGTTGGTAAGCACTGATCTACCGTATTACTTAGCATAGTTCTCTACTTTTTCAGAATTACCCCACAGCTAATGGTTTTCGAAATTAAGTTAGGAGGTCAACAGCACAAACAGGACCGTAATCTAAGGGGGCGAACAGGGCACGTGCCCCAGGTCCGTAATGAGAGAGGACTTCTAAATCAGTTATTGTTTAAAGGAAGGGGACGTCAAAATTAAGGTTTGCTGAAAGTGAGGTAAGCTGTAGTTGCGTCTTTGCGCAAGCTACAGATTTATACACTGATGCCATAATTGTAACTGGATAAGTTTTTTTGAAAAACACAAATTTTGGATTCAAATGTTTTTGATGAGAAGAGGGAACGAATTTAAGAGGTAAGGCAGGCACTATCAAATGGGCAACTGTCCAGGGGAAAATACCAGCTTTATAGTCCGTACGATGGAAATGGGCTACTGTCCAGGGGAAAATACCAGCTTTATAGTCCGTACGATGGTCACAGTTTCTCTTTCGTTACTTTCATGCATTGGTCTTAGAGTACCGGAGGTACAGAAGAGAAACATGAGTTAGTTACTTTGCAATGATGGGTGCGAGAAGGTTAATATACGACAAGTTCCTCATAATATAAATTGGTATTTTTCAAAAATAGCTTATGTAGAACCAAACACTGTTTAATAAATTTAAGGCAGAAGTTAATCCAACAACTTCAGACATTCTTCTTGACATTTGCCATCCTGCACAATTGCCCAAACTGTCCATTTGATAACTTTGGCCCTACCTGTGGAATTCCATACCTCCCAAACACACATCCTCTCGTCAAAACAATAGCTAATAATGTGCCACTCGAAAAGTTTATCCAGTTACGAATATGCAATCAGTGTGCACGTATGTGGCTTGAACTATAGTTCTCCTAGCATAATTTTGAAAACTTTAAGTCATAGGTAATCATGAAAGTAGAGAACAATGCTAAGTAATGTGATGGATAACTTGAAATTGAAAAAGGCATCTTAATTTACGTCAATTAGAGTGAGCTCATGTTTTCCACTTTTGTATTATTTAAACTAACACTTTTATAGCGCATCTGAAAAGTCTGGATGAAAAATATCATTAATGTACGTTAACTTTTAAAACCTTTTGCTCCTTTTAAATAGGGTGTTGAGAAGCTTCATAACATGTCAAGTCTCCAAAATTCCAGCCTCAGAGCCAATTACGTACATAATGCTACCTCCTAAAACGACCCAGAAACGTAAAATGGCCCAGAATGTTTTAGGGACTGAATATATACATGTACATTCACTCAATTCACACTTATCTCAGTTTAGACTCTATTAAAGCTTGTCTGACACTGGGCCAAGCTTACAGAAACTTTTCGCTCCAGCTCCAACTTAAAATAAATCTTAAAACAAATTCCATTTCACAATACGCATAATTTTGAGTTAATTTTATTTAATGAGTATATTTTTAATTTTTAACGGAAACAGATTTTATAGGAGGAAGTAATGTTTTATGCCTATATGATTTGCGTATTAAAAATATTTTGGTTATTTCTTCAATGAACATTTTTTGTTTTGGACTATTTCATATTTATACTCTTAAAAAAATGTTCAGTAAACTCTGATGTTTCCTAAATTATCTTTGTTTCACTTCATAAAAATTTAAGCGGACTTGGCACTTTTCAAATGACTAAAATCGAAAACATCGATTTGTCAATTTTTCACTTAAATTGCAACTTGACACATCTAATATATTCAGCAAAATTTTGCAACTATCTGATCAGTATAAATTTAGTAAAATGTTAGCAGTTGCAGTAAAAAATGCAGTAAAAGTAATCTAAATATTTTAACAACACTGACGGCTCTTAAAATATCATCATTTAAGTGCGTTCCCCAAGTTTTATTTTTTTACAAAGTATTTAAAATTATAAAACTCGATTTTTTTTGTGTGTGTTTTTAATGTGATTTTATTAGTAGATTTAGGCATGAATTTTGTCATGTCTTGAAAAGATAAAATATTAAAAAGTAACAGATATCATGTTTTATTTCTACCTTTTTACATGAATGTAAATTTTAAAATTGTTTTCTCGCAAATTCATTAATAGCGAAACCCATCACTGAAGTTGTTAATCATACTATTATTATAAGTTAACCAAAAAATCTGGTGGCAGAAATTAAACAAAAAATGAAAAGAATTTTTAAATGCTTATATTTTTTATCAAATTCAAAATTTTTCTATCAACTTAATGTTTGTTTTTCATTTGATTTTTTTCATTTCTCGTGGTCTCGTGGCATACACGTAATATGTATATTTTTTAAAAAAAACCTTAAATTTTAAAAAATGTCAAAACACAACTAATGAAGCGATTTTGTTGTATTCGCAATGAAAGCGCTAAATTAATAAATGATTTATTAAATTTTGGTTTCTAACGTAATAACACAAAAACTGTGGTGCGATAGTCTCCTTTCCTACTTATAATTTTTATCAAACTGTCAATATTCGTTTCTCAGTTTAATGTATGATTAGAATTTATTAGTAATAGCTTTTCAGAGGTATTTCCCTAGAAAGTTATGTGACAGTCACGCTGAAATAATCCAGTAAATGGATCCAATAACTAAATCCATTAACAATTGAAGGCGCAACCCTTTCCCAATGCTGAAAAAAGGGCTGCCGTTGCCATCCCTCGACTTAACTACCAGCAAGATGGCGGGTGTGATGCAGTTAATCACATATTTATAATTAATTTTCTTACAGTTAATTCACACATTTAAATTACTACCGTTTTCCCTTTACCTATTCTAAATTTAATACTCTTTGCCATTTTTAAATCTCCCATCTTTCCATAATACTATTTAACTTTGTCTTAAATTACTTTGGTTTTAGCATTAGCAATACTACATGTTGGTGCCTTTTGTCTAAGAATTTATTTTATTTTATTCGTTCTCACGGGGCTTTAATAATTTTGCATAGGTTACATTATATCTCTATTGATCACTCCTGTGGCGTCTCACATTTAAATTTTAGCATACACACGTAAGGCCCAACGTTTCTTTTCATTTTTACATTCTGGCGATTTATTTGGCGGCAGTTCCTTTTAGCGCTCAGCTCCATCGCCAGTTTGGCTTTCGGTTCTCGGACCTTTTCAACACACACTTCATGCTTTGATCTCTGCCCAACAGGTCACGTTTCGTGTCGCTATTTTGCCAGCCACCGCACTAACCTTAAATAACCTGTAATTTTTTATAATGTCAATAAAATATCTCTATCGGCATGGAGTTCCTGGTTGTTGCGTAAATTCCACTATACGATAAAATAGCATAAATTACTTTTAGCAAATATAAAATGTCTCCCACTGGATTCTACACCACAGCGGGCGACCCTTTTTTTCAGCATTGGGCAATCTATCCAGCTGTTCTCTCATTCTTTCATTTTTCAGCCGATGTCAGTGCTGTTTAAAAATAATCGTGACCATTTTTTTTACGGGAAATGACGTGCTAAAAAGTAAAGGATTCTCGTGGAGCTATGTCACCCGTAACTATTTTTATAGAAATCCAATCTATTCTTCGCGACTGGCAACAGTCAAAACGTCAGAGTTTTGTGTTCCCAGAGCGTCCCCAGTTTTGTGTTCCCAGTACACAGATGGCCGCCCTTCTCTTTTTTCACGTCTACCCTCCTTGGAGGTTGATATTGAAAATGTCCTGGAATGGACATTTGTGACAGCTGGCTGTGCGGCACAGCCAGCTGTCGTCAAAAAAGGGTCTCTAGATCTGTGGCACGCGATGAACGTTTCGATCGTTCGCAATCTTGCTGGGAGTTAAGTCGAGCGATGGCAACGGCTGCCCTTTTTCAGCATTGGGCAATCGATCCAGCTGTTCTCGCATTCTTCCATTTTTCAGTATATGTCAGTGCTATTAAAAATAATCGTGACCATCTTTTTACGGGAAATGACGTGCTAAAAAGTAAAGGATTCTCGTGCAGCTACGTGACCCGCAACTGCTTTTATAGAAATCAAGTCTATTCTTCGTGACTGGGAACAGTCAAAACCTCACAGTTTGGTGTTCCCAGCAGCGGGAACACTGCGCGTTAAAGGGTTAAGCAATTTGGGAGAGGCATCGTCGCGTCGTACCCCCTTTGGGCCCCCCACTCATTTTCTAGATCGCTTTCAGTCGTGATGCCTGCATCACGCGCACAACTTGCCCTCGCAATTATCGAACCGATTAATTCGAAGCTCTACTTTCCTGATAACTTTGTTTACCTTCTGTGTTAGGTTCAGGACTACGTACTCTGGATCTACGAAGGGACACACCTCCAAGTTTAAAGGCCTTCTGATTGCACCGGCGTTATCGATGAGAAACTGTGTTGTGCCAAATGCAAAGCAAATAAGTGCCCGGCCAACGCCAAAGATCGAGGGGCATGTTTTATTGAAAGCGAAAACCAATTCTAAAGTGCAATGTTTGTGATAAAAGTACTTCACATAACACTCAAGCGTTTAAATTGTATTACAACACAAGACTGACGCACGAAGATAAATGAACAAATTTATCTGGTGTGTTTTTGTTTATAAACATTTCGCGTTGCTCCGATCTTTTTAAAAAAAAATCGCCATTTATCGTCAAATTCTAATAAACTTTCAACGTAATTTTAAAATAAGGAATAAAATATTTTAATTATCTGCATTAAAAATTCAGGTAACACACCAATTATTCCTTTTATCTGAAAATTAAATCAGTCCTAAGAAACTTAGGTAGTGGTTTTAAATTTTGCGTATTTAAAGAAAAAAAGCTTTATATGAGATTTAATTTACACTGACACATATTTTGAGTGTGAAATATTTTCTCACAAGAGTTTTATGTTTTAATTACTGATTAATATATTTTAACTTTCAAAAGAGATCAAAGATTTCAAATTAAGTTTCATATGAAGTAAATGACCATGTTACAATATCATAAAAGCAAACAATTGTCTTGCAAAAATGACGAAATTACATCCCATTTAAATGATGTTCCCACTCCCTCCAAAAAAAAAAAAAAAAACTTTATCTGAATTTTAATTTACACTAACACATATTTTGAGTGTGAAATATTTTCTCACAAGAGTTTTATGTTTTAATTACTGATTAATATATTTTAACTTTCAAAAGAGATCAAAGATTTCAAATTGCAAATAAGTTTCAAATGAAGTAAATGAACATGTTACAATATCATAAAAGCAAACAATTGTCTTGCAAAAATGACGAAATTACATCCCATTTAAATGATGTTCCCACTCCCTCCAAAAAAAAAAAAAAAAACTTTATCTGAATTTTAATTTACACTAACACATATTTTGAGTGTGAAATATTTTCTCACAAGAGTTTTATGTTTTAATTACTGATTAATATATTTTAACTTTCAAAAGAGATCAAAGATTTCAAATTGCAAATAAGTTTCAAATGAAGTAAATGAACATGTTACAATATCATAAAAGCAAACAATTGTCTTGCAAAAATGACGAAATTACATCCCATTTAAATGATGTTCCCACTCCCTCCAAAAAAAAAAAAAAAAAACTTTATCTGAATTTTAATTTACACTAACACATATTTTGAGTGTGAAATATTTTCTCACAAGAGTTTTATGTTTTAATTACTGATTAATATATTTTAACTTTCAAAAGAGATCAAAGATTTCAAATTGCAAATAAGTTTCAAATGAAGTAAATGAACATGTTACAATATCATAAAAGCAAACAATTGTCTTGCAAAAATGACGAAATTACATCCCATTTAAATGATGTTCCCACTCCCTCCAAAAAAAAAAAAAAAAACTTTATCTGAATTTTAATTTACACTAACACATATTTTGAGTGTGAAATATTTTCTCACAAGAGTTTTATGTTTTAATTACTGATTAATATATTTTAACTTTCAAAAGAGATCAAAGATTTCAAATTGCAAATAAGTTTCAAATGAAGTAAATGAACATGTTACAATATCATAAAAGCAAACAATTGTCTTGCAAAAATGACGAAATTACATCCCATTTAAATGATGTTCCCACTCCCTCCAAAAAAAAAAAAAAAAACTTTATCTGAATTTTAATTTACACTAACACATATTTTGAGTGTGAAATATTTTCTCACAAGAGTTTTATGTTTTAATTACTGATTAATATATTTTAACTTTCAAAAGAGATCAAAGATTTCAAATTGCAAATAAGTTTCAAATGAAGTAAATGAACATGTTACAATATCATAAAAGCAAACAATTGTCTTGCAAAAATGACGAAATTACATCCCATTTAAATGATGTTCCCACTCCCTCCAAAAAAAAAAAAAAAAACTTTATCTGAATTTTAATTTACACTAACACATATTTTGAGTGTGAAATATTTTCTCACAAGAGTTTTATGTTTTAATTACTGATTAATATATTTTAACTTTCAAAAGAGATCAAAGATTTCAAATTGCAAATAAGTTTCAAATGAAGTAAATGAACATGTTACAATATCATAAAAGCAAACAATTGTCTTGCAAAAATGACGAAATTACATCCCATTTAAATGATGTTCCCACTCCCTCCAAAAAAAAAAAAAAAAACTTTATCTGAATTTTAATTTACACTAACACATATTTTGAGTGTGAAATATTTTCTCACAAGAGTTTTATGTTTTAATTACTGATTAATATATTTTAACTTTCAAAAGAGATCAAAGATTTCAAATTGCAAATAAGTTTCAAATGAAGTAAATGACCATGTTACAATATCATAAAAGCAAACAATTGTCTTGCAAAAATGACGAAATTACATCCCAGTTAAATAATGTTCCACTCCCTCCAAAAAAAAAAAAAAAAAAAAAAAACTTTATCTGAATTTTAATTTACACTAACACATATTTTGAGTGTAAAGTATTTTCTCACAACAGTTTTATGTTTTAATTACTGTGTAAAATATTTTAACATTCAAAAGAGATCAAATTGCAAATGTGTTTTAAATGAAGTAAATGACCATGTTATAATATCATAAAAGCAAACAATTGTCTTACAAAAATGACGAAATTACATCCCAGTCAAATGGTGATTTTCCCTCGATAAAATTGCGGAAGTTTCTTTCGCAGCTATTCAACATTTTCTTTTCTGCTTAATTTAAATTAATGAACTCAATTAAAAAACTTACAAAACCGTTGAGAAAAGAACTTCCGCATTTTTAATACGAAAACGACTGTTTGAACACCAGTTCACTGGATTAATATCTAGCATTTTATTTTATGCCAAACACGTGTAAAAATCATTTTACAGACTCAATATTTTTTCTACGTACACTCTGATAGTGTATAATTAAATTGAACTATTTTTGTGCCCAACGATATATTTTTTTTAATTTACAAATTATTTAATAAGTTAATTTTGAAAAAAAAAATTAATTATTATTTTTCTGTAGATAGGTATGTAACATCCACACAATAGTAGGTCATTTTACACATGTATTATCAGAGTGTATGTAGAAAAAAAATATTGAGTCTGTAAAAGGAATTTTATGTGTGTTATGCTGCGCGCAGTGAAAAATAAACATGAAAAATAGTTGCTTTTCATCAGTGAATAAGTTAACTCTTCGTATTTAAATTAGAAAAGTTTTGAAGACATTAATGTAAACAGAAAAGGCCATTGTGCTGATATACAAAATTTCTCACATAAATTATTTTTGTAAGTACAGGATCATATACATAAAATAACTTTTTTCGATTTTCACCATTTTTAAAGGGTACAAGTGTACCTTTAAAAACATTTTCTGTCAAGGAAAAACCTTTTTTTATTCGTTTTTTCTCACATGCACAAATTGTATTTTTTTTTCCTTTTGTACCCAAATGCTCAATAAATGCTTTATTTTCTGCTATGTGTATTTTTTTCTCATATAGACTACCACGTCTGTCGATTATATATATGAATCATCTAAACAATTGCCCAGCCGCAAGATCCACCCATAACCTCAATATCTTTTAATTGTTTTGAGCAGTGAATAATTTATACCAATATTACTAAAAATACTTCAATTCGTTTGGATGTCACTGTTTTCTTAAACAGCATTAATCTTAAAAATTATTGTTGTTGTATTAAAACTTAATCTTTATTTTCGATTATTTAATAAAATTGATATTTTTTATGCAAAAGTTTGTTTACATTTGTGGTCTTTGCATCTGCCTATTACCTAATGCAGAAAATCGTACAACATATGTTTATTGTTAAAAGCTTGCTATATTTTTTCCTTGTAGGAGTTAAGAAAATTTTATATAATTATGAATATTTAACTATACTATTTTCATTATTAAATGTACCATTAAGTTTTTAATTTTTCTCCTCTAATAACAATAATATCCCTCTTATTTTGAAACTATACAAGCATGTGTTATTTATATCTGAACAATCAAATTCTCGGAATTTACAGAGTAGTCTTATGATTAATTTTCGATACTCAAATTATTAACAACAGAGACTTGTTTAAAACTAATGTTTCATTTTTTTATTTAAAATTACTTGTTTCGATATGCTTTACAAATTTTGATATTTTATACTTACAAATTTTGATATTTTATACTTACAAATTTTGATATTTTGCTGTGATATCATTCCTGCAAATTTAAATTTTGAACTTTAGAATTTGACCCCTGTCTTAAAAGAGCAGATGAGATAACCTCGAACTTTGAAAGTAAGCATTTCAATCCATTTTTGTCGTTTCGATGCGAAAATTTTTTGTCTTGCATATCCTTGCTATTAAAAACTAAGCACGGAAAAGTGTCAATCAACATATCGGGTGATTCTAGATGAATATTACTATTACAAACGGCTCTAACTATTGAGTTGGTTCTCGCGGTTTTTATTTTTTATTTTTTTAAAAAGTTTCCCAGCAAACACATACCTGCTGGCGGAGTACCTTGCCAGTGCCTTTCTGCATTTACGTCCAGCACTGGTCCGGCACTGCAAAAAGTAACTGAATCGTATCAAAAGTGGTCGCCCGAGAAGTACCTTGCCAGAAGCCCGGGAAGGCAACGGCACTCTGCTGGCATACTGCATGTGCCGGCCGTTACTCACAATAAAGGCACTGGACCATGAAGTTTATAATGCCTAAAATGAAACGGCCGGGTGCCGGCTATTATTAAAAATAAAGGCACTGGCCTGGTACCTTAACAGTGACTACAATATAATGGCACGGTACCAGATTAGTGCCTATTTACAGTAACGCTGCCATAATTAAAATATGAGCCAGTGGCGGATCCGGGGTAGGGGGGCTTATTCATCAACCCATTCAAAAAAAAAAAAAGACATTGCTTAAGGGTAACATTTTAATATAAAAATCTAGATACATGAAAAATTAAAAACAACAGCAAAATCCATTAGTACATCATTTGTAGAATTTGTAGTCCGTAGTACTCTGGCAAATCACAGCAGAATGACTAGTTTTTGTAACGAGAAATTACCGTTCGATTTTTGGAGCACTAGAATGACCGTTTATGAGTCTACCCGCCAGCGTACGCAGCGATTTACAGATATTTTCATCTAAGCACCAGATTATAGAGGAGAGATCTAAACTTGTATAAGCGGGCTCAGAAGTGCATCGTTCTGTGATCTAGTATCTGTAATCAGTAGACTCATAAATTCTAGTTCCAGCAATTATTTTCTAAACGTCAGGGACTTTTTTTTTCATCCAGTGTAATCGATCAATAATGTATTCTCCCTTGTTGCTTACAACTTATTTCCAACGTTCAACAAGATCTCGTTGTTAGAAATCACCCGGTTTGAGATGCCCAGAAGGAGGTGCGTTTATTAGGTCAAAATTTCCATTTATGAACTTGGCATATATCAACCACGAGCCGTTCTTTCAGCTACGGAATCACCTCCTTACACGAGACGAATGTGACGAACAGTTTTTTGCTGCCTTAGAACCTTAAATAAAAGCAAAAAGAAAGAGATGCCTAAAATACTCATTTTTCTCAAGTTGACATTCCATTATTATGATCTGAAATTTACCATTAGTTAACCCGAAGGAAGAAACAAAACATAGATTGTGGTAGGACAAAACATTATCTTTCGAAAGATTTAACCCATTCGTGCCTGGATATTTTTGCGACTTTCTTCGATTTTTGCTAACACCAGCAGTCATTGATAAATTTCTGATGTCAACTTTTTGAACAAGGGATGATTTCATTTAAAATCATTATGTATAAAAATTGAAATGTCAACATCCTATTTGGCCTTATTAAAATATTTTGTGGAATTGAGGTTCAATACTCGCGAATAAAGGCTAGGAAAAATAAATAACGTTTTCTAATGATAGCGAAAATGCCGTCCCAAAAAAGGGACGCTAGGCATAAATGGGTTAAAACGTTAGGCTGAAAACATTTAATGACTAGCAGAATGTTAACAAAAAAGGTGGGAACTCAGTTTCCAACCTCCAAAATTTAACTGTAAACGTATGTATCGATAAAAGTATACATGATATAGAAGGAAGTTAGAAGTTTTATTTACATATTTTATAAATATTCCATACAACTCAACTTAGTAACACGGACAACATCTAAGCCAGGAACCAGGAATGTTTGGAAAGTTGCGGGACAAACTATAGGATGTTCGCGAAGTCGCAGGCCGTATAAATCGGATTTATATGTGATTTTGAATGTTTTATGATGTTTTTCTATGGGAATTTGAAAAGTTCCGAGGCCGGGTCGAAAGTCATGGCGGGCCACATCCGCACTACGGGCCTAGGGTTGCCTACATAGGCGCACCCACGGAGGGGGCTATGGGGGCTGAAGCCCCCCCTAAAGGTGGGAAATTAGAAGTGAAAAGTATTGAAAATTGTTACTAATGAGTTAAATGTTTTCTTTTTAAAAATTGTCTTCAAATTATTTCTAAATGTTTTCTTTTTTAAAATTGTCTTCAAATGATTTCTAAAATACTTTTTACCAAAAAAATATGTTAGTTTTTAAATAAAAACTTATAGTAAGAGCATGAAATACGGTTAAACTTGGTTACAACATCACTGAAAAGATCATATAATTTATTTAATTCGACTGGCATAGAATGTTTTGTACTGTCGACTGGCACAGAATATTTTGACGTTATAAGAGAGTTATAACTATAATTGAGGTTCTTTATAACCGAGTTCAGCAGTATATGTAGCCCAGCCCCCCCCCCTAAGCTAAAATCCTGGGTGCGCCACTGGTTGCTTATACTATATGATCTAAGCCATAGTCTATTTAACTCCATGCATTTTGAAGCATATCAAGGGTCACCTACGCAAAAGCGTTAGAAATGTGCATTTTGAGTTCTGGAATAGTTTTTGGCAAAAGAAGCACATACACAAGTGTTTTCACAAAGCTCAATGAAGCAGAAGGAAAAAGACGAATTTTCAAAATGCATATTTTTAATTCGTACGCGTTGGTGGTGCTAGATAAAATACGCTCCGAAATGTATGACGTGAAACGGACTACTTACAAGATGCTGTCCGTTTTACCAAAGGAAGTCACACAGAACATTCATAAAATATGTAGAAAAAAACTGAACTTCCTCGTATATTCTGTGTAATTCCTATCCATAAATTCAATAAAACAGTTAGAGCCTTTTTCCAATCGTTACAATCATTTTGAATCACCCAGTACAAAAATATAGACTACTAATAATCTTATAGGTTAGTTGGTGGACGAAAAATTCTACATCATTAATGGATGAAAAATATTTTAGAAGCAACATGGATGAAGTCAACAACAACAAAAAAAGAAACATGTTTTCAATGATAAATTTTTTTGCTATTTTAATAGTATTGAATATGAAGAAAAATTAATAATTGCCATTTACATGTAAGAAAATATATGCTTTTTCGCTAGATAATACAAAATATTTTTTTTAATTTCGTTTATAATGTTTAGATGAATTTTAAAATCATCGTAGCTTATATGACAGCCTTTGAAAAACATATAAAATATAAAATTTTCCACAATATTTTATTATATTTACGTTATTTGACATAAAAGAACACCATTTCAACGAAAAAATAATTTTTTGCTTGAGAATTTCATATAGTGGACCTTAGAGGGTTAATCAGTGGTTGCCAGAATATAGACTAAAATAACTTATCCGTACATCATGTGCAACTGTCATTTACTTGGCACCCGCATCCAGTGTGAGAATGACGTAAAAGCAGATATAAAACATTAGCTTAAACAGAAAAAGACATTTTTTTTTTCAATATTATATTGCAAAAGCTGATCGCATGGTCACATGTCTGAATCGGAAAGGTGATCCTGTCAAAAAAAAAAAAAAAATTGTTCATGCGGAAACATAAATAAATCTTTTCGGTTTTATTACATAACACGTTTCGCTTTACCGATTGAGTTCAATTTTTTTCCCCTTATCCTTCTGAGTAAAGTAGCAATAAAGTGGTTAGTACTGTACTGTGCTGTACTGCTTCCGTATCTGTAGTTCATCGACCGTGCATGTGGCACCCCGTACCTGTTCATCAATACATCGAAGGCTGTCTGGAGAACTTTTAGAGAATCTAATATTTTTACTTTGATACACAAGTAATAGATGACTCAGTTGATTGAAAACTATATTTTAATAATAATTTGAATAGTTCCTCTCACATATTAAATGAAATGATAAACTGCAGAAAAAAAATTAATATGCAAAGCACACAAGTAGCGATATTTCTTCGTAATGTCATTTGAATAATCTTTGAACAAATGTCCAGGGTAAAATAAATGAAACTTTTTTTTAAAATGCACACATAAGCAAGGATGCAGATGTTTTTACTCCCAATATTTTCCCCCAATCAACAAGAAAAATTCCCCAAATTTTTACAATAAATTATAGACTTTCATAAATTCTGTATTACCATATATATAAAAAGATTTGCAATGTACAAGTTTAATCTTTAAAAAAACTATAACTGAACTTCTATCATGCCTAGGTATTTAATCGGCAAACTAAGTTCATGCAATAAGCTGTCTAATTCTTGTGCATGATATTTATTAAAAAGTGCACAGTTTTAATAAACAAATAAATAGTTTTATTATCTTTTTTTTAATAAATAGTCAATTATTCAGAAAATGCAATCGTCCTCTGTCTTTGTGAATGTTGTCGATAACTTTTCATGTTTTGTAGATCTTGAGTCTGTTCCTTGGAAGAAAATCTAGTAAAATGATAATTTCCCCCATGGAAATTATCATTTCCATGGCTCCAATGTCCTCCATGTTTAACACTACCTCTAGGGGTGCCGATTTCAGGTAAATTTCTGTTTAAGGATGTTTTTAATAATTCTGTAGCTTTATGCACTTGAAGTCCATATCAAGAAATAAATACTTCGTGAAAATGATTATCAGATTTCATGGTTCTGTTATAAATGTGATTTCCAATAACAGAGCCAATAAATTCACATACAAACTCACTGCAAGTTTTCAAGCAGTTTTCAAGGAGATAAACTGCTTCTGGTATATCAGTATACACATCAGGAATGGGTGAAAATTCTTTTTTTTTACGCCTCTGTCATGATCTAAGTGACGGTTTCTTTTCAGAATTCATGATTTTTTGTTTCTTAAATTCTGTTCCAAGTATGGATTGCAATCCGGAAAACCGAATCTGATAATCCGGCGGACCCGGCATCATTAGACGTGTACCGGATCCGGAAATTACTAAAAAAGGAAAAGACTACATATGAAAATGAAAGAGTTCGAGGACAATACTTTAGAGATGAGTTCGGGCTCATTTTTTGAAGCCCGAGCCCGAGGACTTTTAATCCGAGCCCGCCCGAGCCCGAGCAATATAATTTAAGTCGGAGCCCGAGCCCGCCCCGAGCCCGAAATTTCAGTTAAAGAAAAAAAAAAAAAAATCCAATTACTTCATTGATAGAATACAATGAATTTTTCTGTTTGTGCAAATTAAAGACAAATAGAGTTGCAAACTCTCAATGCACGTTCTATTTCTTTATTTATCCATATGTTTATCAAATAATGTCGGATGTCATGACTAACTAATGAATATAATCCGCCGTTCTGAAATATCCAAAGAGCTTAACGCACCTTCTAGGCGTCAGTGCCGATATTTTTTTTATAAGTACAGCCAACTCTGGTTATAGTGAACCCGGTTATAGTGAACCATCAGATATAGTGATCGCAAACCATTAGTCTCGATTCACACACAGTATCTCTATCCATCATGAAGACACTTGGGTTTTAGTGAACTTCGGATAGAGTGGACGAAATTGGATGGTCCCCAGAGGTTCACTATAACCGGAGTTGACTGAACTTTCATTTTCCCCATGAATCACTTTTTAAAATCTGTTTCAAGGAGTATGTTCAATAAAGGAGAAATTTTTCACGAGCCCGAGCCCGAACGCAATTGTAAATTACAGAGCCCGAGCCCGGTTCGGGCCCGGGCTCGGGCTCGGGCTTTCGGGCTCGGGCTGAGCCCGTCTCATCTCTACAATACTTGTCTTACACTCATGATTATTTGTTGACACTAAAACAGAGATGTGTAGAAGCTGAAACGGCCTTTTCAGCCGCTGACTATACTTGTAATTCTCCAAGAATTGGCAGATGACACTATTAACACTATTTGTTTCCTACGATTCTTTTTTAAAAACAAAACTTGATTTTTTTATAATCGATATACCCAAAATTATTATTTAAAGAAAGTTTATTAAAAAAATACTCGATATTATGATAATCATGGTTCCATTCATGAAACAGATCTATGTTAACTGTTATCATTATTATAAGACTGCTTAGCGTGACGAAATCACCTAATTATTGTGAACTCGTGTTGATTCAGATTTAGATAATATAAGAAACTTAGATAGTGAATATAAGTTACAAGATAATTTTCATCGATGTCATTTGTGAACTACATTAAGACTGAACTTAAAATATTATACTAAATATTACATTTATAAATATTGGGTTGGCAACAAAGTAATTGTGGTTTTCCGTATGTCAATATTTCGCCTGGCCAAAACTACTGAAGTTAATTATGCGAAATTTGGCACGTACGTGAGTTTTTCAACATAGGTGCTAGATCAGAGCGCATTTTCCAAAATTCGTAATCTTAGGGGGGGTAAGGAGCCAAAAAGTTCTTTTCACATATCTCGCGTGATCTCAAATAAAAATAGAGATATCCGTGAAATTCTTTCTGTAAAATACAGCAGTCACGAATGCCTAAAAATAAATTTCAGGGCATTTTTAATATTGTCCTCTAAGGAGGATAGAAGCGAAAAAAGGGGGAGGGTGGCCATCTTTTATGGACGAAAAAAAAAATACTGTCAGTGAAATTCTTACTTTAAAATGTAACAAATATGAATCGTATGTTCAGGCACAGCTTACCTGTAATTAAAAACTTGTTGAAAACTTATTTGCTTGAATTTTATACAAGAAAACGCAATTACTTTGTTGCCAACCCAATATAATATTCATAATTAAATATATAATTATAAGTTATTATATAGTATATAATAACGCAAGTACTATTTCATTGATATCCATTGCTTTGTTTTGATTACAAATAAATTTTTCTAGATGTTGTCTTATATTGTATAATATACAGACTAAAATTTAACTAATTAATCTAGATACCAGATTTTCATTTTTCATTTTATTCGTAATTGTTACTTGATCATAAAAGAGTTGTTAATAAGTTGATTTCCTAAGAAATAAGCTGTCTTTTTATAAACTTTATCATACACTCACTTGACGTCTTTTACACAGTTAATTCTGGAGCGAAAGATAAATCATTTTCATGTTGCCAATCCGACCGGGTCGGGCCCGGATCCAACCAGATTGGAACTGGTACCAGATTGCAATCGATAGTTCCAAGCATAGGCGCACCCACGGAGGGTTCTATGGGGGCTGAAGCCCCCCCCCTAAAGGTAGAAAGTTAGAAGTGAAAAGCGTTAAAAAAATGAAAACTGTCGCTAATGAATTAATTTTTTTTAGTTCTTTCTTTCTTTTTTTAACTGTCCTCAAATTATTTCTAACCAAAAAAGACATTTATTTAAAAAAGTTTTTAAATAAATGCTCACAGTTAGTTGAAACACCGTTACACACGGTTACAACGTCGCTCAAAAGATCAGATAATTATTTATGACTCTATAATGAGTTACATTGCTTGCGTTCTATGGGACAGTCAAGTGATACCGAATATTTTGACGTTATAAGAGAGTTATAACTAACCGAGATCACTATGACTGAGTTCAGCAATATTATGTAGCCCAGCCCCCCCCCCTAAACTAAAATCCTGGGTGCGCCACTGGTTCCAAGAATGCTTTTCTTCTAAGATGTCCACTGATTAAGATTATTCTCATTATTAAATTTAAATTTTTTTCTGTTTTTGTTCCAGATTCTAGTGAGTTTCCTATCAGTATTTAACCTAAACTAAATTCGATTCTCTTTCTTAAGATGAGACGGGGCTCAAAATGATTTTACTATACTGAAGCATTGTCTTATATGTTTTACAATTTTTCGCGGTTCACTTATTCCGTGTTTAAGCTGCGTAATAATCAATGAGAAAATGTTTTTAATTTTTTTTTCCTTGAGAATATGAAAAACACTCTTTGCATTGTTTTCATTTACTTGGTGTTGACGTTCTGTTTTCCTGAGGCAATCATCAACCGTTCAATAAACAGCCTTCACAGAAGTTGTTTTTCAAACCCTCAATTTTTTTTCAAAGAGTAATGGAAAACTTGTTTCTGATATATTCCCATTATTCATCGTTTCCATTTCACTTATAAGTGTGCATTATGCACCATTTCACTGATAAGTGTGCATGTTCCTTCGAACATAAAAATTTAAACTTCGCACTAATTTTAATTACGTGAAACCCATGGAGTAATTATGTATTATCCAATTATGGCGATTTTTCATAATTTGACGACTGGCGTATATGTATAGTTAATAATTAGATCTAAGAAAACAGTAGTTCGTATGTTTTTTTTATATATAAAAACTGCGGAACAGCTAGGATAGCTTGCCACCCATGGCGACTCTTCATTATTTGGCGATTGACACATGCTCACACCCTATAATTACTGCTCATGTAAGGTTCCCGGAAAACCGTTATCCATATATACATATGCATAATCATTTGCTGATTGGCGTATTTAGCACCACGAATTATATCGTCTCGCTGCGCTGGCAGATATCCAAAGTGTACTAGAACTGCTATAATGGCATAGTTAACACCGCCAAATATTTCTAGTAGCAAATACTGCAGCTCGACCGAACCGGCTTTAAAATAATCTGCATTTTAATTATTTTTCATTTTCAAGATACTGGGTTCTAACATTTCGGAACTCGCGGTTTAGATCCACCCTGCTTGGAAAGATACCATTTTGCCAGATCGTACCGAATGCTAAGAGAGCGCTTTTAAAATCAGTTACAATGAGTTATTCTGTTTTGGGAAAACGAATAATCGCTCATTCTAAACTCCTGTTGTCTAAGCGAACTTACTATTTGAAAATTGTCCACTTTGTGTAACACACTTTGAGTTATTTATTGCATGTAATTTTTAATTTGGCGTAAAATGGGTGTCATTCTACTTAATGTTTGTCAATTTCACGCGATTGTATATACTTGGAATTGCTTTATTGCAAAGGAATGAATAATTTTATGCCAAATCTGGCAACCATTATGTCTATTTTTTCAGTTTTTTATAAATATCTTCTAAAATAATTCGATTTTCGAAATTTAAGTCAGCTTATCAGGTTCCTCGAAATTTTTCGAATCTGTGAGCACCGTAGTCGAAACTCAAATCCACACGTTTTAGGAGGAGATAGCCCAAGAAGCTTTTGACAGCGGCCGTTTTTTTTTTTTTTTTTTTTTTTTTTTTTTAAGAATAGAGAGGTACAGCTGCGGGAAAAAAAACGCCCACTTGCTCTTTATTTCGCCATCGTTCGTCGTATAGCAAAGTTATATATACCATCCGTTTGCAAATAACAATAATATTAAATTAATAGTAAATAAATAGTACTTTAATTTACTACTAATTTAATTTGCATAAGGGGCCGTCTTCATATTTAATTCTGCATCAACTTCGTTTTTCTCACTGGCAACCCCATATTTTGACTTTATTAAACGAAAGAAAACCTTCAAATTACCCTAAATATAAATTTTCACCAATTTTCTACGATAATTTCCGGAGATATTGCGAATTCATTTTTGCGCGTTTTTAAGGGACTTTCTGCAAATTGAAAAACGCTATTTGTAGGTTCCGAACTTTTCGCCTTTCATTTATTTCGCTCGCGAGAATTAAAAGAAATTAATATTATTTTCAAGGAAAATAGTGTTCCCATCTCTCTTAAAGTTTTTTGTACTGAGGATATCAAGGGTAGAATAGAATATTTAGTCTGTGGTCCAAATGACCCGTGAGTTCATAACTTCCTTGGTTCGTACACATGATTTAAGGGGAAAATGCAAAATGACTGCTAAGGATTTTGAAAATCTTTGTAATTTTGAAATATTTATTCACTGTTTCCCTTGATGTTTCTCTTAGACAGCTGAAATGTTGGCAGGAGTTAGAGGCTGCTCCCTGCTCCTCTGACTACAAGCATGAATATTGCTCGACTCAGCTATGGTCGAACTTAAAGAATGGTTTCATGATTGAAAATTTATTTGTTTGAATTTCATGTAAAAAGCCCAATTACTTTTTTGCCGACCCAATATTATCACTGTGTTTGTTATTTCACTTTCTTCATTTAATACTATCGCCTGCAATGTGCAATATTCTTAAGACTTTTAGCGATATTTTAATTTATAGTTAGATGAAAATTTTTTTACAGAAAAACGTGATTTTGAATGTTTGATAAATTATGGGGAATTCCAAAGACCTAATGTATCCGATATTAAAAAAGGTCACATTCATGCCTGGAAAGTTGAGGATGTTATTTTTTCAGAAATAGGACGTTGTATTAGAAGACATACATCTACTGCATCTAATTCTATAGCTGGAAAATATTTTATTTGGGGGAATATGGTAGCGAACGCAACAACACACGCTTTATAGAATCCCCAACAAACTGTAAAAACCTCTAATTTATTTGCTTCAAAATTTGATATATTTAATACTGGTATCTTTTACTGTGTTTTTGCACAAAATAAATCTAATTTACATTTATTTTATGCAATTTTCAAAAAATTTTCACTTAATAAATTTATATATGGTCCCTTAACTCATGAAAATCACACATTTTATTTAATATAAATTAAACTACTGAACGTAAAAATTTGAAATTTTGCACAGTCATGTAATATTAATTTCTGCATCTATTTCCATCGAAATTTGGCTAGGTCGCTATTCATAATTTTTTTAATATTAATTTAATAATTCATAATTCATATTAATGATTTATTAAAAATCATAATAACATTAAATTATGTTTGGGTCGTTTAGTTCTAATAGTACGAAAAAAAATCAGCTTCTTACTACCACTATTATATGAGATATGAATTGAAGTATGAAAAAATATTTTAACATAGGGGGAGGGGGATTTTGGGTGCTCATAACTCACTCATTTTCTGTCCAAATTTATTGAAAATTGGTGTCCGGGGTTAAAATGAGCTAAATTTTTTATATATGAAGTGAAATCTAGGGGTTGCTATTGAGAAAAAAAAAGTTGGTGCGAATTTTAATATGTAGATGGCCTCTTATGCAATTTTTATGTATAGCAAATTAAAGTGTGCGCCAATCGTAAACGATTGGTATCTGTAACTTTGCTGTGCGACGAACGGCGGCCGAAAAATGTACAAGTGGGCCTTTTTTTTCCGCAGCTGTACATTACATATACTAAAACGTTCAGATTCTTTGTTAATTTTTGACATTTTTTCGTATTTCTCAAGAAGAAATTCATGATTTTTTTTCTGTAATATCGGCCGTATAAATGATGCTGTATCTCCCTTTTTTTCAGAGCAGCTTTTGGCAATAAGTGCCCTTAGTGAACAGGCAATGTATGTCCACCAGAAACACCAAAAAAATGTAAGTTATCTGTAAACTTCTTCCAGTGTTCGAAATAAATCTTTTTTATTGGAACAATGTCCCATCAATTTTTTTTAACATGAAACATAATAAAGGGAAAATAAAACACAATTTCACAAAAATCTAAAGAGAATGTGCTCTGGAAACATTGCCTAATACTTTTTTCATATTTTCTTACTAACTTTTAGCTTTAAACCTACTTTGATGAAATTTAAGAAAGTTTTTAAAGAAAAATAATACGCTGAAATTTGAATACGCCGAATATATGATAATAAATGGGAATTTTAAAAAAAACGTATATTTTTTAATACAAACAATTTTTTTTAAATAATTTCGCAGCCAATAGCATCAGCAATAAAATAACTTGCATAAAAATTGTAGGACGATTTTGTGAAGATTTATAAACATATCTGTGATTTACTTTATCGTTTTGGACTGCTTTTCCAGTGATACCACGAACAGTTAAAGAAATCATGGTTTTTATTTTTATTTTTAATGAATCGTTCTTTTCATGTCATAATTTTGACGTCACAAGCAGAATGACTTTTTAGAATAATTCAGATTTGATGAACATAAAGCAATTTGAAATCGTGCATTTTTAGTTAATTTACACGAATGCAGAGTGCCTCAAAAGATTGTTTACAGGCATCTTCAAAGATTAAGTACAATAACATGACTCGGAAGACATAGCAAATCTGGTGTTTCAAACGTTGTCTTTATGAGCATGTTAATAAAAAAAAAGATTATTAAGCATCATACAAAAATTTTATGATATACAGCTATACGAATTATTCATTTATTTAGAAAAGCGTTGTTCCATTTCTTAATTCCATAAAAACAATTTCGTTTAAGTATTTATTTTTTAAATTAAGTATTTCTTTTTATCGGACAGCTAACTTTTTATGGTGGCTTCTTTCAGAAGTGATTGAATTTGCACTTTTGCTGAATTGCAATCTAATTTTGAATCCATTCCTTTTTACTTTCCGAACATGTACCATGTAAGGAAAGTATTGTAATCATGAAAAAATTCGAATTCGAGATTTTGGTGTATTTACACGTTTTGGGGTCTTCTGAATTCATTTATGCTATTTTTACGAGATGTATGTATGTATGTATGTGTGTACGTGTGTGTGTGTGTTTGTGTGTTTGTGTGTATGTGAGTGAACACGATAGCTCCTGAACGGGGCATGCGATTGAGCTCAAATTGGGTATATATGTTATAAACCACCGTCGCAAGACCGGTATTGATTTTGGTGTGTATAGGACTTATAGTTTTTCTACAGGGCTACGACAAAGATTTCTTTTACATTATAGCCTATAGGGAGAAATTCTTGAAAATGCGCTAGCGTTTAAACGGTACTTCCGATTGAGCTCAATAAGTGTATATATGTTATAAACCACCGTCGCAAGACCTGTATTGATTTTGGTGTGCATAGGTCTTATAGTTTTTCTACAGGGCTATGACAAAGATTTCTTTTACATTATGGCCTATGGGGGGGAAATTCTAGAAAGTGCGCTAGCGTTTAAACGGTACATTCCATTGAGCTCAAATTGGGTATACATGTTATAAACCACCATCGCAAGACCGGTATTGATTTTGGTGTGTATAGGACTTATAGTTTTTCTACAGGGCTACGACAAAGATTTCTTTTACATTATGGCCTATGGGGAGAAATTCTTGAAAGTGCGCTAGCGTTTAAACGGTACATTCCATTGAGCTTCAATTTGGTATATATATTTGAATAATTCATCGATTAAAATTTATTTAAATGCTTGGTAATAATCTTAATCGTAAGTGTTCGGAAAGTCGAGTGGAGTCACTCCAGATTTTTTATAATTTATTGGATTTCAAAATATGGACGCAAGTCATGCACACACTCTTTTGCATTTTCATCGCCTTCTTTTTACTTTCTGCTTCGGTTACAGTTGATTGACGGAACAAGACAAATTTAACGATCCATTGATTCATGGATTGCTGCAACTGAATAAGCAGTACTTCAGACGGTTAAACAGTATTTCTTTAAAGCACTTTGGAAAACAGAAAGTGTTATCGTAAATCGACATGTTGACACTAACAGAAACATGACGTAAACAAAAAGCTGCAATGTAAAACATACTTTTATTTTTTTATAAGTTCGTCTTTTTTTTTTTTTTTTTTTAATGTTTGATTTAACTAGTAATTTTTCAGTCTGTAATAACAAATATTTAAAAATATATTAAATATAAATTACAAATATTTTTAGCACTATTTGATTTTTGAAAAGGTGTTTACTATAAGGTGACCATACGTCCCCAATTTTTGGGGACAGTCCTCAATTTCTGTGTTCTTTTGCGATTTGTCCCCAAAATGTAAAAAAAAATTTAATTATTACATTGTTTTTTAATTAGATTACTGTTAATTATTTCATTAATTATAAAATGTCCCCAATTTTATTTCACATTTGGGGACGTGTCCTCAATTTTACCTTAAAAAATAGGGTCACCTTTACTGAATCAGATCACAGCTTTTAGTTTCTTAACCCATTTGTGCCTAGCGTCCCTTTTTTGGGACGGCATTTTCGCTATTAGTCGAAAACGTTATTTATTTTTCCTAGCCTTTATTCATGAGTATTGAGCCTCAACTCTACAAAATATTTTAACATGACACAGTAGGATGTTGATATTTCGATTTTTATGCATAATAATTTTAAGAAATTATCCCTTGTTCAAGAAGTTGACGTCAGAAATTTATCTATTATTTCTGTTATCAGCAAATATCGAAGAAAGTCGCAAAAATATCCAGGCACAAATGGGTTAAACGACAATTTTGAAATCGCAAAAAGCTTTGCAACTCTTTCTTGATCCGTACATAGCAAATTGCCAAACCGTTCATTAAAAGTAGTTCTAGTACATTTTTGCTAAAATACTAATTTATTTTTTTTAGTGCGAAGTCTTATTATTCTGTCTCCTGGAGAGAAAATAAGCCCAACACTAGACACACAATAAACACACTAGAGCAGTGCGATATTGCTTGTTATTACCGATAATTTCTTTGTAGAATCATTCTTATAATATATCGGCTGAGGCGTAGAATTCAGTTTATCAACCTCCATTTTTTATTACAGTGCACTTCTTTCTTTTACTAGCTACAACACTACGCGCCTATTATATATGAATTACAACTCTGGAGCACGGAAGTAGTAGTTAAGGCACTTTTTTTTTGTTCTTAATTACACTTGCTTTTATCCCAATTAGTTTTTCATGCTGGATTTAATAGTAGAGGCGTATCCAGGGGGAAGGGACTCGATGGGGTGATTGAACCGCACTTAAACCCACTGTTTTGCAACCCATGTTTAAAGTGATCGGTTCTCATCATTAAAAAGACGCAACGGGGAAGATTCTCCTTCCTTGAGCGAATTTGTTGCCCAGAATGTTTCGTTAAATTTTCTGCCTCGGCCAAGCGTTGCGTTATTACTGTTGTTAAGGCACAGCTACACACGGGCTACCTGCTTAACGTTTTGAGACGCAACCCTTTCCCAATGCTGAAAAAGGGGCAGCCATCGCTCGACTTAACTACCGCAAGATGGCGGACCATCGAAATGTTCATCGCGTGCCACAGATCTAGAGACCCTTTTTTGACGACAGCTGGCTGTGCGTTGCCATCGCTCGACTTAACGACCAGCACAGCCAGCTGTCGTCAAAAAAGGGTCTCTAGATCTGTGGCACGCGATGAACGTTTCGATCGTCCGCCATCTTGCTGGTAGTTAAGTCGAGCGATGGCAACGGCAGCCCTTTTTCGGCATTGGGCAATCCATCCAGCTGTTCCCGCATTCTTCCATTTTTCAGCAGACGTCAGTGCTGTTAAAAAGAATCGTGACCATTTTTTTTACGGGAAATGACGTGCTAAGAAGTAAAGGATTCTCGTGAAGGCTATGTCACCGCAACTATTTTTATAGAAATCAAATCTATTCTTCGCGACTGGCAACAGTCAAAACGTCAGAGTTTTGTGTTCCCAGAGCGTGAACACAGCGCGTTAAAGGGTTAAAGGGGAGTGCCTTGAGCAGAGGATTTTAAAGGGCTTCTACCGCGTATTCATGTTGCGCATGAAGAAAGCCACCCAAATCTCGCTTGCGCAATCTCTGGGTTCCAATCGCTGAAACCCAGCGATTTCGCAAAGCGCAAACGCTGGGCCCGGGCGGAGCATACAAAGAACCAGTCTGGTAAACAACATCGCGTCTTCTCTTGCGCCTTTCTAATGATGAGAGCGAGCAGGTTAAACATGGGTTCAAGATTAAAAATAGGCAGGTTACAAAGAAAAATATAGCACCCATTTCTGATAACAGGCCTTCTTCCTGCTTATCGTCCAAACCTTGAAACTTTTCTGCATCGGCTACTATTAGTAGAGTGTAAAAAAATGTTTCAATCGGGATAAATTTTATTTACCCCATCTTGAATGAAGTCTAATTGTTTTTTTTTTTAACATCAGCCTTTCAATGAATGATCCCTGGGAAATAATGCTAGGCCCAGAAAGGGAGAATCTTGCTGCATCTTTACAAATAGGGATGGACGCGAGACGACTTTTTGCGAGACGAGACAGAGATTTACAGCTTTTTTGCGAGACGAGACACAAATTTTTAACATTACGATATAGGGATTTTTGCGAGACGAGACAAGCTTTTAGGCTGTTTTGCGAGACGCGAGACGCTTATTTTTCGTCTCGCGTCCATCCCTATTTACAAAAATGTGAGCGAATATGCCATATGCTCATATGCACGATCTGCCTGGTCAGTAGCTATGCTGTGAAAACAACTTTCAGCATTTTCCAACACATTTTTGAAGTGTTTATGATTTCTGTTTGCCTCTCTGTCCGTCCGTTTGGCATGATTTATTCTTCATGTTTGCTCTTTGCAGAGTTGCTCAGCGTAGGGTACACAACTTTAGTCTGTTTATTCATTTATTCGAAACCTACTGTGTTTGTTTGATCAGTTTGTTTGTCAGAACACTATTCCACAGTTGTACGTAGAATTTGTTTAACTGGTTTTAAGCAGAAAATAAAGTGTTCCTTTCATCCTTGGAACTCTGCCTTGTTCCAAACCTTGACTGCAAATTTCACTGTGTTTTCAACCACCCTTTAAGGTTAAGAAGACTGGTGTTCGTGTGAAAAGTTATTAATAACACAGCAAGTAATGAATTCTAAAGTAAAACAGGAAATTATATTTTATTTATGGGCTCTATAGAGTCTAATTGGACATATTCTAGTACTTCATCTTCCCAAGAATGAATGCTAATTTGAGCGATACATTTATTTCTAACTCTCACAGAAAAAAAAGCATTTTAGACTTATGTTTATTGTTTTTTCTTTTTATGTACAGGTAAATTTTAATTTTTTTTTGAATTTATAAACGTGTAATTTTCACTTCGAAGTTTGAACACAAACTACAATTTCTCATTCGATCAGTTTGGTCTTATTGACTGGCTGATTCAATGCATCAAATGTTATGATAGAAATTGAGCTAGAAAGTTTTCTTCATTAGAAAGCTGAAATAGACGATGAGGAGAATGTTAGAATTTAATGTAACGTTTCATATGATTTTACTTATCCCATATGATATAACAGATATTTTTTAAACTGCCTATTTTTTTAATGTATTTTGTTTGGGTAAGAAGCATACCGATTCTAATAAAAGCAAATTTACGCATGTTTTGGTAAATTATTTTCTGAAATGTAATTTACTACTTCATATTTTGTTTTTCATTATTTTTAAAGGAAATATAATTTCAAATATTCATAATTTTAAAAGTTATGGTTTTAAGAATTGAAGTGACTATGTTAAGAGTTACTGTTAAAGGATAATTTATATATAACTTCCGTTGAACAATGGATGGCCCAAATTTCAGTTCAGTGTAACGTATTGACTATTTGATGAAAACTAAGGAAAATTTGTTTGACTGTACCTGAATCCAGCATGTCAAATACAAAGTGAAAATGTATCTCTCAAAGGAGCTAGCTCTCAAAACTTGATGAATACGTAGATGCCCACGTATCATTACATTTTAACATTTACCATTGGAGTAAACTGGCATTTAACACTGTGGAGGGGAGGGGGAGGGGTAAAATATGGTATCGACAAAAAATCTCTCAAAAAGAAACTGGCGTTTAAAAATGAAATAGTTAAAACTCTGTAAAATAACACACGTAACAGGTACTTATCAGTCTGTAAAGTATCAGTCAGTAAAATTTTCAGTCTTTAACAGAAATCCACACGCAGTGCCGTAGAAAAATGAAGACAGGTGGGAAAAGTCACCACTCTTCTGCGACACTGTGTGTGAATTTCTGCTGCAGAAGGTTAAAAAATTTTCGGCTGGATAGATAATTCGGCCGAGAGTCTGCTAAGTACCTGTTATGTGTGACTTTTATGTAAACCTTTTTCTTTCTTTCTTTATTCCCTTTTTATAGTTTTTAATGCAGTAGGTTAAAAAAGCATTATGCTTGGCAAAAACGGAGGGAAAAAATAAATAATTATAATAAAAAAGATTAAGTAAATATTTTTCTGAATCATACATGGATTTATGAGTAAAATTTGTCTTTGGTGGGAAAAAACATAAAATGTTTTGTTAACTAGCTACATATCTGAGTAGGGTTGCCAGGTCGGCAAACCAAATAGCCGGACAGACCAGCCAGTTTGGCCGGATATTTGGGTAAAAAGGCCGGACAGCCTACAATATTGAGGATTTTGTCTCAGTATTAATAGGTACAACAAAACAATTGTATGTAAAATGAAGCTTTTTTGATTATTACCATGAATATTGTTAAATTCTAATGAAATAAATAACATCGAATGCCAAATCAGTTCAAGTACTTTATTACTAATCAGCCAAAGTCACCAGTAAAAAGCCTAACAAAGCCGGACACCGTTAAGTTTGGCCGGACACGCAATCAAAAAGCCTAACTATGTCCGGCTTTATCCGGACGCCTGGCAACGCTATATCCCAGTAATATTTTGCGAAAGTAAAACGAATAGAAAAGATTTATGTTCTAATACGTTTAAAGAATCATTCAATAAATTCGTAATATCGCTCACGGCCTACAGTGAAGGTTCTTTCATTACGTAATATTTTTTCTCTTGTATTTTATTTATCAAGGCTATTTCATTTCTTCTTTTTTTCCCACAGGACGCTAACAGTAAACATAAATTCAAAAAACGAAAAGAAAATCTGCTCTGGAAGGTCCTTTGTTCTGTGTGACAAAGAGTTTCATCCCGATGAATTTTATTTATAGCCCGAAGACTACGTAATATTCGCAGCTGGGTGTTCGGCAGACGAATTCGCTTGTACAGAAGCGAGGGTAACTAAACTCGAGGAAACTATCACGTGATTCCTGTTTCTGCAAGCTGGGATCCCACCAAACGTTCACGTGTTTTGAACTAAATGACCGGAGATCTAGCACGCACTAGGTACATGTTTTTCTCGGGGGGTGTTGTTTTGTTTTTTGGTTTCATGCTATGACCTCATGGTGAACTAACTAACTGCAAGAAGTGGTAAGAACATTTGGAAGGAAATGAATTATTATTCTTTGATTGATATTCTAATGAGAAGCAATTACTGCCATCGACGAATGCGTGGTTCCTTCTTGGAAGTTCTAAATATAAATAAAACGGTAATGCATTTGCGTATATCCCTGTAATTTGATAGCATTATTATGCGTGGAAATTTGTGTTGAATAGATAATTAGCGAAATTATGATTGCGTTTCTTAGAACCAGTTTTTTTTTGGGGGGAGTGTGAGAAAAGATACGCGCAAAAGAGCTACACATTTTCATGCAACGTCTGATGCAAAATGCATCAAGTTTATTGACTTGTGGATCATTATTTACTCATGTTCATCAAAAAGCAATCTAATTCTTTGATGCTGAACTTCTCGCTATTTTTTCGCGTATGCTGATCCATCATCAGTGGTGGCGATAGACTTTCCCCGACGGGGAGTCACCACTCCCCGGAGGGGGGGCACAAATATACATGTACATATGCTGAGTGGAGTATCCATTAGGGGGCTTTGACCTCCCTCTCTGATGACATTTTTGGTCAATAAGTATGATATGGAAACTTGCAACTATTTGCACCGGTTGAAAATATTTAACTTTAGAAAGGGATTTCTTTACAATAAATCATAAAAATATCCAGGATCCAGATAAGTTTAGAGGAGATGGAGGACAATATAATGTTTTGTATTGTGAAATATTTCCAGGAATCGGATCGACATACATAATCGGACAACCAGGCCCCGGATATTTCAAAAAAACACTGCACAATCTTTCCTGGTAGATTGTTATTTAAACTGACCCTAATTAACGTATCTCAAAATCCTTTTACATTACACAAATATTTCCCCAAGGCCTCGGCAAGCAAAAAATTTCGGTGGGTGGAGGGAATCTGTAGTGCTAAAATTAAATTAACTGATCTCTAGAATCAACGCAAATAAACTGATAATGCATTTACTGAAATTTTGGAGGGGGTGGTCAAACCCACATGATCCTCCCCCCCCCCCCTCCCTGGTTACGGCCTTGCACGTTTCTATAAAATCTCGAAAGCTACTTTTAAGAGTTCTTCAAATTAACGCTTAAAATATTTCATATGAATGAAATTCCTTGAAAAAAGTTCAGAAAAGGAAGTTCTACGCATTTTTTTTCCGCAGAAAAAATATCAGAAACAAAAGTTTTTTGTGCAAGAATATTGCTGTAAATTCACTGAAAATTTGTTTTATAAATTAAGGATGACTAAATTTGCACGCTTTTACACAAATTGCAGTTTTTTTTATGAAATTAATATATGTAAATTTAATTACACTTTAACTTCGATATCTCGAACATCGAAATTCTTAATATCTCTAATAAATGTGTTTTCCCTTACAAATTGAATCCCGCCCCACCAGTGGCATAGCGCTAGCGCTTTGAACAGGGCGACAGAAGGTGCCTGGTTCGAAACTAGGTCGCGTCCGCCGACCTAACCGTTCGGAATTTTCCGTGGTTTTCCCCGAAGCTTTGCATAAATACGGGTTAGGACCCCCAAGAAAGGCAATCCCACCCCCAGCCTAGATCCCTAGCGTAAATAATTGGCCGTAATCTACATTTCCATTTAAAAACTGTTTCCCTTTAATTTCAACTCGTTATCTCAAAAACTCTAGTATTTCTGGCCAACATGTTTTGCTGTAAAAATATTAATCAAATTCTTAATTTATGTAATATTAATATTTTAAATCACAATAAAGTGAGAAAAATGCAATTGAAATGTTTATAGGTAGAACTACTTTACAACAAAAGTTTTCTTTTGAGGAAAACGATTTTGAAGGTGCGCAGTAAAGTGGTAGACCGAAACTTTATCGCTTGTTTCTAGGCTTTAAAATGATTCTACTTCAATAATAATTCGTGTGGTGATAGTACTTATTGAAAGCTACAAGATGGCACAGTATCTCAATTTTGAAAAGAATTGTTGTGAAGTGTACCCCTGGACGCTTCAGTTAATAATATAATAAAAATAATAGATTATAAAAATCTCCGAAAGAGAACATAAATATATGAGCTATTAAAATTTTTTTAAAAGTCAAGCACTCATGAAGAAAATTAACCACTTTCTTTTAAAATCTAAAATGAAATAAAATTAAAAATATCGTCAGCAAAATATAATCGGACAGCTTATAATTTGCCAAGACACAACAAAAATAATTATTTTTAGCGAAACTAACCTTGATAAAAATTCACTTTTTTATATAATACTCCAAGATAGTTTTGAAACGAGGTTTCCATAGCGTGATGAATAATTTTATAAAGCAAGCTCATTTACTAATAATTCATAGTGAAAGTGTCACTTTTAAAATTGCAACATTAACAAAAGAGAGTTTAATTAATAAGGCGAATAACAAATATAATATTAATCTATTTAAAAGTTAAAGAGTTGAATTCTGATCCATATAATTCTGTAACTCAAAAATCAGTTTAGAACACATACTATTAGTTTATTTTAATAGTTTATATTAATGTTGGTGCCATCCATGGATTCAATAGCGATTTGTATAAAGATTCAAAATAAGGGAAGTTGCGGTGGCTTACGATACGCCACTGTATATAACACACAAATCTTCACGCAAATATAAAACTTTTATTGTATTTAATTTATTTACTTATTTTACAGGATAAAAGTGAAATTTTCGGAAAGACGATATAGACGCTGTATACCATAATTTTTATTTACTTTGCAGTAAAATAGCTGAATTAAAATAAGTTAGTTATTTTTTCCACAACGATATAAAAATTAAATTATCAGTCAAGATTAATCAGTTTCCTTTAACTTATATTCCGTTTTCAGATCTATCCACAGCAGGGGCGTAGCCAAGGGATGGGGTTAGGGGGGTCACAAGCCCCCCATGAGGAATTTTTTGCCATACAAAATGTATATTCTTCACTACATTGTCACACCAACGTATACATATATACGAGTTGTAGAAGTCGTAACCCCCCTCATGAAAAATTTCTGGCTACGCCCCTGATCCACAGCCATATTCATACTGGACTGGAGAGGGTTTTGGTCTATCAGAGGGGCTGGTTATTATTATTATTTAATTTTTAAAATTATTATTTTTTTCTTTTTTACCCCAAATAAAAACAAATCTTACTGCGAAATTTTTATAAAATTAAAGATTAAATCGTGCATATTGTGTTCGATTGAATCTATTTATGAATAAAAAGTATATTTAGAATTTATTCAAATTTGTCATCTAAGAAACAGAAAAGTACTAATTTTTTTATTTTATTCGAAAGAAATTAAAAGTTAAATTATCTAATTAACCACTTAGTTATAAAAATATATTTTTACTTTCTCAACAGTTCAAGTAAGGATTACTGTGATAAAATAATTTTAAAAACACAGAATACTTATTTTATAAATTGCATTACACACGAACTTATAAATAAATAAAACACGACCAGTTTAAAATATTTCTAATTAAATGAAAATTTTTTGTTAAAGCGTTTAAATATGCATAGATTTATACATTTTGAATGCAAGAGATGATGAACTGTAAAATAATTTTATAAATATTTTGTTATGTCAAATTATTACACAATTAAATATACATTTTAAAAAGTATCCGTAGTGAACAAAATCTGAAATTTCTTATCGCCCAAGTCGTAAATCTCTTTAAAAATAATTAAGACTTATAGCATAATTAGATTAATTTTGTAGCTCTGTGAATAAAAGTAATACAATGGGAAATTTTATTTTACATTTATGACACAAAAGCTTTTGACTCGTGAATTAAAACACTGCTAATTTACATAAAATTACATTAAATCTGTGTTTAATTTGAATTTGCATTAATGCAATTTGAAAGTTTTAAAGACATACCTTTCGTCTTCACTCCAATTACAAAATCGTATTTGATAAATATACAAAAAAAAATCGAAATTGCAAGGAAAGAATATATGTTTAAAATGTATATCCTGTCCTGTAATTTAGCGGGAATGACATACAAATAACCCAGCAAACACACACGTTCAGAAAACGTCTTCTGAACGTTAATAGACGTTCAGAGAACCTGTGTGTGTTTGCTGGGAATGAAATGAGCAACATGTTACTTATCAATGGTTTAAAAGCAAGAGCACATTTAAAAGTACTCATAGTGTTTAAAAGACCAATTAGGAGAAAAATTAGATTAATTCACAGAGTACTCAGACAGTTAATATAATTTAAAGTACAGTAATGTTGTACAACATTTCATAGAATCAGAATATCAGGTCAAAAAGTCCGACTTCTACTAAAGCTTCAACTTAAAAAGTTATGATTCTGGGTCCGCAGCCACGATTAAAAGTGTACTCCAAACCATTACGAACATCCATGTCTAAGGACATTTAATGATATATATGTATCATTAAAATGCTGTTAATAAATAAACTTAAAAGTAGAATTTTAAAATTTCTGAGACAGGACAAGTAACTCAGTTTTTGAAATATGTGCCTTATTTTTAAATTATTTTTATTTTTAAATAACGCAGAATGTGGTCATTCAAAATTTGTACTCAAAATAGTTTCAATTCTTTTTTATAAGGGGGGGGTGAGGGGCAAGGGTGGTTTTAGGGCGAGGGCACAGGGGGCGCGAGCACCCCGAGAGAAAAATATTTACATTAGATAAAATACGCTTCAAATAAAATTGCCTAGTTCAATTCTCAATTGGTATTCAAGCTTTGCACCCTTCCTGAAAAATATTTCTGGATCCGCCCTTGGGAAGGGGGCATAGTATATTTGTACAAATATGTAACAAAAAGCAAGTGCTTAGAATATATAATTCAATGCTTTAGAGAAATAAACTGACAATATTTTTAATAATAACATATATTAATTAAAGCTTTTAAACACATTTAAAGCATATATATGAATGCAATTTACATAAAACTTACTTGAAGCTTCTGGATCTGATGATCTGGAAGGGTTTTCTTCCTCTAATTCAGTAGATAAACATATATTCGAAGGCGCCAGTCGATTTTGTTTATGAAGATCTGAATGCTTAGCTATCTTATGTTTTTTTACATAATCATTGTCAAAAATATCACGACATAAAGCATACACTGTACTTTATATCCTGTGCTTTTAGTACCACCGATGTTCTTTTTAGGAAACACAAAGCCAAAAGTGATATTAAACTTTCATAAACTTCACAATGATATGCTATACTGCCGTAACAAGAAAAAAAAAAAATGCCCACTGTTCTAAACTCTGTCTAACAGTGATGTACTATGGGTTTACGAAGAAAAAATAAAAATAAACGGGATATTTCAACGAACTATTTCTTTCTCATCATTCTGTCATTGAGGACCAATAAAAATACAAAATCCGTATTTCTGGAAAAAAAGAACATCCCCTATTTGCTTGCCCCTTCCCTCGAAATTTTTTATCTACCCGACTGGTCTAATTAACGGTCACTGTCTCTCCCATCCCGACCACCCACACCCATATTGTACTTTTCTATGGTGTCGGGAACAAAATGCCATGGTGTCAACTGTCATTCTGCTAAACAAACAGCGGGCAACCTACTCCCCTAGCACAATCTTCAGTGCAGAAAGTACCCGTTTAAGCAATTAAAAGAGCCTCGAATAGAAAGTGGTCGCACATGTGGTGTCATAAATTTGTCGTTTGAAGAATAGACTGGCACTTTTGTTAACTCAAGATTGATGTGTTGCTGCAAATTTTAAGTATACACTATTCGAAGTCTCCCCCCACCGTTCGTCAACACGTCACAGTATTGGAAGATGTAAGAAGTGGCTGTTTTTCGACATGAAAAGGATCGCAGAGATAAGAGATGAATGAAAACGGAAAGTAGTTTTAGCCGGTTCTGAGGAATGTAAACATTTCCTCTTCAATATCCAATACTCATTTGCCTTTCATATGTATTTAAAAAGTGCAAAATTAATATTTTTAAATCGCAAAATCAAAATTAAAACTCAGCTAAAAAACAGATTTCTTCTTATGAAAATTCCCGACGAATTAATCAAATACCCCCGATGGGGGGTCACAAGTTCCCCGACGGGGGGTCACGTGCCCCCCCGGACTCCCCATTGGAGCCACCCCTGTCCATCATCAATTGTATGAAATTTCATTGTTTTTCTTCAGTAATAAAATGCAAACTACATGCGTTCAAAATTTCTATCAGTTTTCGCAGTCATTATTAAAGCTACTAATTAGTTGTTCTACAAAATACAAAGAAATTGCATAATAAAATCCATGTTCAAAAGCATATACGTAGCACTAAACGAGAGAGTGAAGGCATTAGGGAGTTTTTGCGCTACGTTTCTTCCCACGTTAGCGCTAGCGTTATCCGCTATTCTGAGTACTTTGACCAATCTGGTTTCGGAATTTATTCGTGCGCATGCGCTGTATTGTCCGAGGGCATTTAACGTTAGCGTTACCGTGGGAAGAAACGTAGCGCAAAAACTTCCGAATGTCAAATGCAGTCGTAACGTGCAATATCGTGCTCTGAATTTCGCGGCATCACTATATCGCAGTTTTTGACAAACTTAAGGCTGTAATTTGAAGGGAAAAAGAACCCTTTTTTTTGGTCTTAGTACACAAATTGAAATAAACTAATAGTGCAGTGTCTCGAAAAAATGCAAGATGGTTCTTCATAAGCTGCTGCATTACACTCTGTGATAAACGAAAAAAAACTGTGCCTTTTGTGAAACTTTCAGAAAAAAATTCTTAAACATGGAACTGAACTGCACAATTAGATTTTTAAGAATTTTTTTTTTCTAAAAGTTTTGTAATTGATACAGGCTTATCGTTTATTTTAGTACGTAGTGCAGCTTATAAAGAGACATTCTCAAAATTTTGAAGTGCCTGACGTAATTAGTTTATTTGTATAGTTATGCACCAAAATCGCATGATTTTTTTCGAACCACACCGTTAAAAAAACTGATGGAAATTCTATTTTCGAAGCATATGTTTTTTACTTTTTTAAAAAGTATGCTTACCGATCTGGATAACTTAACAGCAATGGCGCCAGACTTTCCCCGACGGGAGGGCCATCTTCCCCGACAGGGGGGGGCCAAACGATAAAACTCCAAAATTTTACGTTTCAGTACTTGCACAGCCTCTCAAAAAAGTATTCGAGCAAGAGATAAATTTCCTACTTTGGTTTCGTATATTAAAAATTATTATGATGAGATGGTCATTAATTATCTGTTCTTGGTTAACAGGAAAGCCCAGTGATTTTCACCAAAGTCGTAGTTGAAAAGGTCGTTACGAAGGCAATTGTCAGTAGATCGGGCAACCCTGCTTACCCTAGAAATGTGGATCTTGTTCGCTGGTTCCTTCGAATCCCGAGAACATACTCCGAGCTGCTGATAATCAATATTCAGTATATGAATATCGTATAATTCCAAGCAGAATGAGAATGGAATAAGTGAACGGAACGGAACCTCTACGGTCGGGTCAGACACTTTTAATGGAATTTATCTGGTTGCAAAACTACCTTCGTTTTTCTAAACCAACAAATTCTCTAAAAAAAACCCCTACGACACTCCCCGACAGGGGGGCCAGTGATCCCCGACGGGGGGTGCATGCTCCCCCCCGATCCCCCCGCTGGCGCCACCCCTGAACTTAAACTGCATTCTATTCCTGTATATTTCGTTGCAGTCCTAAATATATTTTTCTACAAAAACAAAACAAAATAAAAAACACATGTTTTTCAGAATGAAAAAGAGTTAAAAAAGTTCAATGACGACATCGATGCACCTACTAAAGATGCTGAAATGAAGAGTGTCCCGCTGAAGTCGTGCCTTCAGAGAAGGAGTAAAACTTGGTCTTCTTCCCTGTGCAGTATATTTCTTCATCTTCATTGCTTTTTCATTGAACAGTTGGTGTTATTTTCGTAGTTTAGTGGTTGTGTTGTTGTTGTGTGTGAGAAAATAAACGTACAATATGCTATTTGTGATATCTAATATGTACATATTTCGTGTCTAAAGACTTTAGTAAGGTTAAGCAAATTTTTGTTGAAAGCAGGTTTTCTATGCCCTAATCAAAGGAAGTACTGCATTCGATTTATAAATGCAGAATCCTACTTACCGGAAATTCCCTTATCGCGGTAGAGTCTGAAACGGTTTAACCTCAATAAGGATCGACTGTATAGACTTTTCGAAAGTTGAGGGGATGCAGTCCTGAAAGAAGGAAAAAAAAAACACCCTAAAAGTAAGAATAAGACACTGGGAATTTTGTACAAATCAGAAGAAAAAATGTGAATGAATGTAATGAACTCCATTGAATTATGGATATTTTGGGTGCGTAATTATAACAATATCGTTCATTTCACTTTAAAAAGCAACAGTGAGGATTCGGGAAGTTTACAGGCGATTTTTGATTTTGGCTTAAATTGTGACCTAAAAGCATAAAACGCACGGTTATCCAAAACAATCCTAATACAAAAAGATTTAGCTTGTTTTTTTTATACATATATCCAAACATTATCGGAATCAGAGAAAATGGGACATGGCTCTTTCAAACGAATAAAGTGTAGACCAGGGCCCGATTTAGAAAATTTTTAACTGTAGGCACAACTCGGGATGGGGGCCCCCTAATACTAATGTAGGCAGCGTAAAATTTCAGAAGCAAACTTTAAACGTGACAATTGGTCTGGAATATTGTATGCACTCAACTGCGCGTCTCTTATATATCCTGTTATCAAGCAGATTGGCATTTAAAAAAAAATTGTTTGAAAAAATTTTAAAGGATATATAAAAAAATCTGCTTAAAAAAGACAAACAAAAATGAATTATGATTTTGTTTTTTTGGGTCCCCAAACATTGGGGGGGGGGGGTCCCAAGCCCGGGCCTAATGTAAAATCAGGGCCTGGTGTAGACTGTAAAAGATGGACTTATTTTGCAAATTTAAACGTATAAAAGAGAAATGATATTTTTAAAAAATGTACACTCGTAATCCCCAAAGAAAAAAAAAAGAAAATTCAATACTAATTTAAAAATTCCGGGTCTGTCTTTGTACTTAAACGTAAGCGACATCTGCCGTTCTACTTTGTTCGAAGAGACAAAAAAAAGTTCAAAAATCTCTTTTTCTAGTAAAAACAAAACAAGACAAAACAAAACAAAATACAAAAAAAAAAAGAAATACACGAAAGCAAGTGTTCTCAGTAAATTATCCTACATCGGAGATGTTATAGGTGCAACTTACTTCGGGCAAGGGAAGGGAATTGATTAAAAAAAAAAAATTTTTTTTTTCATGGAAATTTAGGTATTACCTATTTGAAAATTTATTCTACAAAGAAAGCATTGCTGTGGAAGAAAATTTTGCTTCTGTAAGATACATAAGTGGGCGGTTGGCATAAAAAAGTTGACTACCTTGGAATAGACAATAAATTTAACCAAATATTTCTACTCACTGATAAGTTTACATTTTTTTCGCCTCACAGTACAATAATGCTAGTTTAAACTGATAGAGAACAGATTATAATAAGACTTAAAAACTGACGTGAATGAAAAGTGAGAAAAACAACTTTATTTCTTTACTAGCTGAAGAACCCGTCGTTGACGGTTTAGTATGTAAATTAGTGCTGTAAAAGTAACGACAAAATGAGTATCCGTATGTATTTGTTACTTAGATGTTCGCTATTCGTTACTAAGTATTCGTTACTCGTTACTTTCGTTACTACTAATAGAATCGGTAATAGGGTGTTATATGTGCCCCATAACAACACATCCGGGACAGTGTTGTTATGGGTATATGCCGCCCATACATAAACCCATAACAAAACCTAACCCAAAAGAATTTTTTTTAGCGAAGTTGTACAAAGTTGTATTTACAGCTTATTTTCTCTGATTTACAGATTGTTTTTATACACATTTATGGTTTTATACAATGCTAAATTATCCGAATTACTGAGTACACATAGAAATCTTCCAAAGACATATGCCATTCTTTTTTTTTCTCAACCCCCCTTTTTTAAATTCTGAACGCTGGTTTAACCTGTTCACTCTTATCATAAAAAGTGTAAAGGAAAGCTTGTGACTCGTGTTTTTTTCTGGGAGCGGGTTCTCGAATACTGAGATCCAGGGATTGGGCCACATATATTAAATTCACAGGGCAGGGGATCTCAGTATGATATCAACTACTTTGCGTCTCTACAAGCATAATATCTTTATTATTTGTGAGTTCATATTTCATATCAAAAACTTCTTTTGCTGGACGATTTTTCGAAGTAAATTAAAAATTACCATATTTTAAATTAAAATTGTTTAATTCAGTGAGAATTATCTATTTTTAAGATATTTCCGGTTCTATTTCTGCACTTTTGGGATGAAAGGGGTTAGCCCCTTCTGTGGGTGCATATATGAGAGCATTCTTTAAACAAAAATTATCACTCCTTTCATACAGAAAGAATGGTTGCACCGGACTATGCGTATTCCATGAGTTCATGGAATAAAATGTACCATAAAATAGGGCAGATGGCCCCCTAAACGCCGACATTTTAGAAACATACTGAACTTTATTGAATTATTTTAATACCAGTGGCTTACGCAGGAGTGGGCATAGAAATCCCGGGTAGCTCCCAATTTTTTATATATTTTTTAAACAATTACTTAAAAAATGTGTTTAGGTTTCCATGCTAAATATTTTTTTTAGTTCCAAATAATATTTTAAATAATAAAAATGTGTGAATTCGTTTACTTTATAAAAAAATATTTTTTTAAAGGTGTATTTAAATAATTTGTTATTTATTACTCATATTTCGATTCTAGCTAAAAAAAAAGAAAAAGTTAAGTTCGCAATCCTGCTTCGGAACCACCCTGAAAGAAAGAATTCTGATTGCACCACTATTTAGAACTAAAATGTTAGTAAGCCCGAAATTAGCACCCCTTACTAACATGCTTCTCTTATATGTATTGCTCCTCTACAATTATAAGAACACCCCCTTCCCCCCCTGCAAAAAAAAGTTCAACTGCGCATAAGAACGCACTATACACCGGATCCTATCCCCCCATTGTACGACCCATATCAATAGAGCAGCAGATAGTATATCCATCTCCATAACTGTAACGAAACATACGGATTCTTCCAAACCTTATCAAAACGATACCATTCGGCTCGGCACAAACGAATTGCAACCAGAACATACTACTCCTCAAATACCGAAACTGATTTTTCCCTTCAAACAGCGAGAATCCATAATACTTCCGGTATCTAGTAACGGAACGGAACATACTATTACTCAAATACCGAAATTCATTTTCTCCCTCCGGCAGTCTTGTATTCGAAGTTCGAACCTGGTCGATCCGAAATGCACACTCGAAAGTCATTTCCCCCCTTGAAACCGCGATCCGATATCCAGTAACAAACAGAAGATATTAGTACTCGATTACTGGAACCCGTTACCCCCCTAGTTCGCCTCGCCTGGAAGTCTGTATTCGAAGTTCGAAGCTGCTCGATCCGAAACAGCTTCGGATCGAGTAACGAGTAACGATATCAACCTAAAAGTAACAATTCGTTACTTCGAGTCTGAGTGATTATCCGTATCTTAGTACCAAATACATGCGGTTTGCTTCAGCCCTAATGTAAATATTCAAAAAGCTTGAATCTTTGTCAGCATTGTAGGTGTACAAAGAATGAAAATAGTAGTGCAGTAGCAATAGTATAGAAATAAAAACTATATCTTCTGTGTATTATTAAAAGATACAGGTTTGGGAGTAACAAAGTGATCAGTAAATTTGACTATTATAGAGGACTTCCTTGTTTAAAAAATTAAATTTTATTCTGGTTGAATGCGTTTTTCAAGTCAAGAAATCCTTCCTAACTTGTAACTAGATTTAGTTTGATTCACTGTAGATATTTTAACATTATTCCTTGAAAATATTTTCCGCAATTTTCACAAATCTAAAAAAGCAAATAAACATTTTAAAAATTTATTTAAATTTTTCAAAAAATTCCGATTTTTGTTGTTTTTTTTAGCAGTTGCTGATCATGTTGCTAAACTTCACCGTATTCTCTTAATCCACTTTTAAGGAATGCGAGAACAAACATTTATACGATCGTCGCAAAATCCCAAAATCTATTAAATATTTAAAACTGTTTTGACACCTGGAGTTCAAATAAACTTGCATCTAACATAATTCCAAATTTTATTCTATCCCATTCCCATTTTTCAGGAACAGCGCAAACTTGTACTGAATTTTCAGAAAATCTCAAAATCTATTTTAAAAAATTTAAGCACTTTGACGCAAAGAGGTCAAGTAACCACCAGTGACAATTCTAAATTTTATTTCATTCGCTTCAGTGGTTTATACGCAAGCGATAAATAGTTTCGTATTTTGAACAATTTTTGCAAAATCTCAAAATCTAATCAAACTTTTTAAACAATTCGACACCTATTGTTTTAATTGAGTGACCGCCTATTATGCCATTCAATTTCATTTTATTCGTTCCAGTCATTTTTACGTAATGTGTGAACATAAATGTAAGCAGTTCGAAATGATTTTCGCAAAATCTCAAAATCAAGATTTTTTTAAAAATTCGACGCTTACATTTTAAGTTGAGCGACCACCTATCATGCAACTTATTTCATTTGATTCGCTTAAGTCGTTATTACGTAATGCTCGGACAAAACTTTGACGCAGTTGGAAACGATTTTCGCAAAATCTTAAAATCTAATCAAGATTTTTAAAAATTTCGATGCTTATTATTTTAAGTTGAGTGACCACCTATCATGTCACCAAATTTCATTTCATTCGCTTCAGTCATTTTAACGTGATGCTCCAACAAAAAAACGTCACTGACAGAATGACAGAATAACAGACAAACTTCTTTTTGAGGGTCGTACTGGATTCCGAGGTGCTTGCAACGGATAGAAATCGCAAAATTTTTGAATTCTAAGAAATGTACAGACAAAAGACTAATTTTATTTATACAGATTTATTTATTTGTATAGAATATAAATAACATTTTTTTACAGAGAACGATGTTTCAAACCGCACTACGGTTTTTTCTAAAAATAATCGAAGCTTATGTAATTTAGGTTGAACTGTAAAAAATGGGAAAATTTGAATGTTTCTTGTAGAAATGGGATATTTAAGAAAAAGTCACAACAAAAGGAAAAAAATAAAGATATATAAAAATAAAATACTTGATTAGCCTACTTAGTAGCGACCATGGAAAACTGCCCATTCCCCCTCCCTTTAGCATGCCCTTAGATAACTGATAATATTATTACTTAAATAAGAAACGAATTGTTATTACTGTTAACTAACTACTCTAACATCCCACAAACTCAGAACTCTTTTTTTTTTTTCCCTCTCATTCAGACGTTACGTCATGATCTCCCTTCCTTCCTCCCTTCCCTCTATATTTAGATTTTTGTTTTTCGACTAACTTGTTGGCAACACTGGTTGCTAAGAGGATGTTGTTGATGTTCTAATAGAATTTTGTAACGCGCGCTTTTTTTAGCCACTAACATTGGGAGATGGCTCAAGTGGAGGAACAGGGTTCTGTCATCTCGCGGGGCCGTCGGTCTAGCGATCTGGAGTTTTGGCGGTTTTCTCCAGATGTAACGTGAATATGCGCAGGATACCCCGAAAAGTCCTCCTCCAAGGCATTTGCCCCCCCCCCCGTGTTTGTCCTTTCTTTGACGTGGATTTATAAGCGGTTCCTCGTGTACAAACACACAAATCCGAATACATGTTCCAACACAATAACAACGCGCGCTTTTACCTAAATAAATTTTTGTTTTGTGGTGTTTATAGTATGTAGCTAAAATAAAGTATGTGTTATTATTTAGTAGCCCCGAGATTATGAAATATGTTTTAGCAAGGATAGTGTGCATGTTAAACTACTAATTAATTTTTTTAAGGGCGGGCACTTGTTTATCAACCATTCGTCGCTACTAAGGCCCGAATTACGAAATTTTATTATGAGGTAATCATGTGAGCGACCTACGTTACCCCCTATAAAGGGACGAACAATTCAACACCTTATTGCCCGATTTACAGGTGTGGAGGCCCTGGGGCAACAAAGGCGTGCTGGCCCCTATTTATTTCTCAAACAATTTAACAATTTTTCCGACGACCAGCGTGGCGAAGTGGGTTCCCCGTTAACTCATAGCTAGAGGTTCAGGGTTCGATTCCAGTTGAGGTAAATTTTGATTACACAAAAAATAATTTCTACTTCTTGCCTGGTGTTGCACTCTTATGGCTTTATCACATTAAAGGAAAAATCCGAGCAACTTCGCGCTGGACCAACTTTTCCGACGGACTTGAAGGCGTGGTTATCTTTAAGGGTTGCAAAAGTAAACAACATCTCTCCGACGCCAAATAGTCATCGCATCGCTGATTTGGCGTGCAGGTTCTTATTTTACTTATCGTGCTTTGGTATATTTACATCGGATCGGCAGCAATTTCGGAAGCATAGGATGGGCAGCAATCTCTAATTCCAAAGTCCACTTGAACGCGGCCATAATTTTATTTACACGTGATTCTGACATCGAGCCAAGCTTCGAACATAGTCGCCATTGCTCGAAATTGCTTATGACGTAGCAGGAAGAAGTACTCTGATTGGCCGAAATTTCGTCCGACTCGGATTTTTTCCTTCGGAAAGGAAAAAGTTGGAGTTCGCGGTCGTCAAGGTAACGGCGGAGAAAATCGGCCGGAAACTTCATTTGCAAGGAAAGTTGGTCGGAATTTTCTCAGTGTGATAGTCCTATAAATGTAACTTCGGTATGGATGGGAAAAGGGAGAGAACTGGACTTCCATTATCAGAATTTTATTTTTTGAAAATTATTTTGCACATCATTCGGTAAGCGCAAAAATATCTATTGTGGGGGCCCCTCTGCTGCAACCCCGATTTCCCCTCCCCTGAGTCCGGCCCTAGCCTAAGCACAAACCGGGAATCGAGCCCAGATCCAAGGCGTGATAGAAAGGATTTTTAGCCACTACACCACCTGAGCGGCATTAGCTAAATACAAAAAGAATTGTTATCGGCAAATTATATTATTTTAATATAAAAATAAAGAAAAAGAAAACAAATACACTTAGTATGACAGGACTTCCTGATTAAGAAAAATACATTATGAAATTCCGAATAATTCATGACTGATAGTTCCGGAACAACCTGCAGGTTTTCATTTCCGATTATTTTTTATTTCAACACTTTTCATCGTTGTGTGCGTGATACGTATTGCATGGGTAGACAAGAAAAAAAAATTCTAACAGCTTTCAGCATTGTAGGAAAGTGGGAAGTAAAAAAAACATTTCAGGGTTAAACTCATATACAGGTTGTTCCAAAAACACAGACGTAGGTACAATGGAGGTACTATAGGTAATATGGACATATAGGTACAATGAAACTTCTAGGGAACGACCACCAAAAATGCTAGAAAATATTCGTGAAAAATCGGTCGTTTAGAGAGGTGGTCGCTCAAAGAAGTATAAACATTTGATAGCCAAGAAAAGAAAATGCTAAAGAGTATTGTTTGTTCTGTTATTTATGAAATTGCATATTAATACATAAGTAATTAAAGAAGCATATTTTTACTTTCCGAACATGTACCATGTAAGGAAAGTATTGTAATCATGAAAAACTTCTAGATTTTGCTGTATTGACACGTTTTGAGGTCTTCTGAATTCATTTATGCTGTTTTTACGAGATGTATGTATGAGACGTCAGATATTTCAAGTAAGCTTCAGAGTTAAGGCAGGTAATATGGTTTATTGAACATTACAATTAAGTTACAATTTAGAATGAGAAGAGGGGAGGGGAGACGGGTACAAGAATCAACGTGGACTCATGAAGCAGTTCCAGTGGCAGAAGTCCCCCCGATTTTCGATGTGCGGGAGTATTTACGCTTACCACCCCACGTGGTCTGCGAAGACACAACTCCTCCTCTCTCTTATCTCTGATCGAACCACACACATTTACCAACATGACCGGCATCCGGGGCTACGAGGGCGTGAGGACACGTGTACATCTAAAGAACTCAGAATCGACGGCCTGATGTCTGACAAATAACAAAATAAATAAAACATAGCTCCAGAGCGCGCGTGGCAAGTATGACAGGAAAGCAAAACTTACAGTGAAAGTACCCGCTTGAACAATACCCAAACTAGTAAAACCCAAATTACCTTTTTATACATTACATGTATGTATGTGTGTGTGTATGTGAGTGATCACGATATCTCCAAAACGATTGAGCTCACATTGGGTGTATATGTTTTAAACCACCGTCGCAAGACCGCTATTGATTTTGGTGTGTATAGGACTTATAGTTTTTCTACAGGGCTACGACAAAGATTCATTTTACATTATGGCCTATGGGGGAAATTTCTTGAAAGTGCGCTAGCGTTTATGTGGTACATTCGATTGAGTTCAAATTGGGTATACATGTTACACCATTGTAAGACCTATATTGATTTTGATGTGTAGAGGACTTAGTACAGGGTTACGACAAAGATTTCGTTTAGATTATGGCATATGGGGAGAAATTCTTGAAAGTGCGCTAGCATTTAAACGACGCATTCGATTGAGCTTCTGTTTGGTATATATGTTTGAATGATTCAACGATTAAAATTTATTTAAATGCTTGGCAATGATCTTAATCGTAAGTGTTCGGAAAGTCGAGAGGAGTCACTCCAGATGTTTTAATTTAAATTTTTATAAAATATTTAGAAATTTCGGATTGTTTCATTCTTTTCTTCTATGCGAGAGTACTTTTCTCTCAACTTCATATTTTACATCGGTCAAAAGAGCATTATGCTGATATTTTTCATGCAAGTCAACACATATTTATTTTCATAAAAGCCCATTAAAGCCCAAGCGGGGTAACTCCATTTTTTGGTTTCATTGAGTGAGGGGCACAGAAGTGTTCAACAAAGGCGATTTTGTTAAGAGACAAATGGTGTAACTAACTCCCTTAGCAACCGTTCGGGAAAAAAAAAATTAAAAATTGTAATGCTTATACACACAGTTTACTATGATAACCCTAATAAAACCTTAAAAATCTTAAAGCTAGAAAAATATGCGTTACACAACTTGGGCTTTAAGGGACTCATATCTCTGAACCTTTTTACGATGGATTATTGCAGAAATTTTGTAAATCACCTAATTAATGCATGAGACACGTTTTACTAATTGGGAATGTTACTGTACGGGGATAGTAAAAAAAATTAAATTTGTATTTATTTAGATTTAATCTCCTGAACATTTTAATCGATACCATAAAATTTTGTACCTTTTTTTTTTTTACGTAACTTAGTAATTTATTGTCTGTGATCAATATTGAACGAATAAAAGCCTGTAAAAAAAGCCGTACCTCATGAAAAAAGCACGTACAACAGTGCATCCGTTTCATGAGGTACGAGTAGTCCTTCCTTCTTCAACTGCATTTTCAATGCCTTCTGCTTACGCGTGGGTGGCGATTGTTTTATTGCTGTAAGGGGGATCATTTGTAACACTTGAAACGTGCTGAAACTTCATTACTGGTATCTGTGCCATATACACTTGTGTAAGAAATTAAGAGAATTTGCAGACTTGGCGATTATCTCTAGAATACTGGACCGATTTTAAGGAAATTTGATAGGTACATACATTGATACAATACAAAACAAATAACCAATCAATAATTGTAATACATTCGCATGATCGTGCGTAACACACGTTGGTGTCGGAAGGTATGAAACATCGGTTGCAGAATAAACAATAAAATGGGTTAATAGGAGGTATGGTCCCCCTTTTAAAAATATACAAGTCTCGCAGCGTGATTTCATACTTGAAATAAGGCAGTTTATCATTTCCTGTGGCAATGGGTCCCACTCGTTCAACAACGCTGTTTTCATTCCCTGGATGGTTCTCGGAGAGGGGTTGCGAGTTGCAGTTGCCCTCCCCCAGAGCGTCCCATACATGCTCTATAGGGTTAATGTCTGGAGATCCGGCTAGCCAATCCATCCGGCAAATATCCTCACTCTCTAGAAATTCGAAGAGCTCTATGTAGCCTCACGTTATCATCCATTAAAATGAACTCAGAGCCAACTGCACCCCTGAAAAGGCGAACATTGGGTTCCAAGACCTCGTCCCTATACCTCACATCAGTCACAGTGCCTCTTTCAAAGACATGGAGACATAAGCGTAAAGTTTTCAAAATTATTGGGGGGGCCGGGCCCCACAATCACATATATTCACATCAGTGGCGTATATACATATATGCGAGTTGCAAAAGTCGTAACACCCCCCCCCCTCCCCCATGAAAAATATCTGGCTAGGCCACTGATTCACGTACATATAACTTATTTGCCAGCTACTACGGAATATAATTAACCACTCTTTCTACATGATTTTTTGGCTTCAAATATAGCAAAATTTTTGTGCTGCGCCCCGAGGTGGTTGCTATTTTGAAAAAAGTAATTAAAAAATAGACTGTTTACAAAAAGTGGTTAGTTATATTCCGTAGTAGTTGGCAGCTATCACTTGCTATATATAAGTGTCAATTATTAGAGGGACTCTATGGGTCCATAGAATTCTACACCAATGTAAGATAAGTATCCATGTTAGTATCTTCCTACCATGTTATAAGTTAAAAATAGAAGCAAAGTAAAAAATCCAAAGGAGGAAAAGAAAACATTTTCGATGAGATAGTGCATTTTAGACACATCTGAACTTTTCTTCATTTCATACTTTACATTGCATAATCTGATTTTAATGAACCAGAGCCTGGCGAGGGCAACTTATAGTAACATTGTGTGTTACGTGGCGTCACAATGAATACTAAATCATGATTGAAAGCGAAAGAAGGAAATTTTTTAAAGTACCTACAAGTAAAGGTTTTTTTTAAACGTTTGTAAATGGCGTGAAATACTTTTTTTTATGTTAGTATAAATTAGTTTTCTGTATTGAGTAGTAAATTATTGGGTGGGCTCAGCCCCTATTCACAATTTATTGGGGGGGCTCGAGCCCCACGGGCCCATATAACTCTACGCCTATGCTCTGCACCATGCTAAACGGATTCTCCTCTCCGCAGAAGTGAGCGGGACGCAAACAGTAGGTCTTCTTGCAAACAACCCTCTCTCATGAAGTCTTTTGGAAACAGTCACCCTTGATAGACGGGTTCCTGTGGCTGCATACAAGTCGCGAGAGAGCTGAGAAGCAGTGCTGTTACGCCTCGCTGTAATGGACAAATGGCGATCTTCTCTGGCCGTCGTCGTGGCTTCTGGACGACCTTGCCCAGGCATTCTCTCGATGGATCCGGTATCCTGGAACAGTTTCCATAAGTTACACACGACGCTGGGCGTTTAAATTGAATTCTGTACAAATCTGGACTTGAGATTGGCTTGTTTCCAGCCTCTCCACAATTCGTCACCTCATTCCATCATCTTAACGTCTCATTTTTACTGTTACAATTTGAAATTAACCGATTGCTGCAAAACAACACCAAGAAATTCTCCGAGGTGTGCTAGCGAACAAAATGCGTCCTAATTTTACGCGCGTTTATAAAGCCTGTTTCGCTACTGGCACGGTCTACAAACACGTGTACGCTTACGTATATGACGTACAATACTTGCCTTTTTGTCTAGAAGCAGTGGTGTTACATTCAGTTCAGTTCTTTTCATGAAATTTGGCAAAATATGCAAAATCTCTTAATTTATTTCACCAGTGTAAAAAATTACATTGTTCTACGTTGTAGTGAAGTGTTGTTGTAATTCAGAAAATGCACACGTGGTATCGAAAGAAGAATTTTATCCAATCGATGTAAACAGCTTTTACAATGACAAAACTTCAAGTGCTATATCAGAAACATAAATCGCTCTCACTTTTATAGATACACGCGTGCTTGGAAGAAGACCAAAGCACACTTAAAAAAAAAGGGGGTGGAAGTGGGCGGAGTGTCCATGACGTTCTGAAACTACGTAAGCCGAGTCAATATGACGTTCATCTTCTTTGCTTCGCTGAAATTTCGGAACTTCTTTCTCTACCCGTCATTCGTTTCAAAGGGACATGTTTTTATGAGGAGATTTTGTGGATGTTAGTTTGTTTCTTATTCCTTAAAGGCCAACTCTCATGTCAGTCCGCTTGCCATACGCTCGAGGCGATGAGGGGAGTTTTTTAATGGTCAATTTGCACGTGCGACTATTGTGGGTCGAATCATGTATGGGCTTTTAATGACCAGTCGGGAGTCAGGACAAAAGCTAACCCGTGAAGACATAAAACCACGCCCCAAGCACAATGGAAAGACTTTTCCCCCATTGACTTGCCAATCTAGAGTATGAGATTGGACTGATATGAGCGTTGGCCTTAACCCTTTAAAGTGCTAAGCATTTTCACATCAAGACCAACTGGTCAGATTGTCCAACGTTGAAAAAATGCAACCTTGCCATCGGTTCCGAAAGTCCTCTCGGCTGTCGCTAGCAGTTTCCGAGGGGTGCCAACATTCAAACCTCGCCATCGATCCATTTAACTAATTACAGCATAGCGGTCGACCGCACAACTAGCTGGGTTAGAAAACTTCTTGAGCTCTGAGGCACCAGATGGGCGATTCTGTCGGTGCCATGTTGTTGGTAGTTAAATGCATCGATGGCAACGGTTTTATTTTTCAGCGTTGGGAGCAGTCAACCTCATTTTTTTTGCGACTAGCAGTGAAAGCGCTGAAATAAAGGTGGTTTCACGGCGCCACCACCGCGTATCAAAGGGTTAAGAAATTAATTTTGAGTTATAATCTTCTGCATGTCTACTTTTATATTCTTGCAATGAAATGTCTAATTTATTTTATGGCTAATCAATAGTTGCGGAAAAATAAAACGTTTACAGCATCTTCAGGGAATATGAGTTTCATATTGATCAGTATTGAGAGGTAGAATTAAAAGAAACAGCCACACCAGTATTTCATGTCCTACAAATGAGAAACAATATAAACACTAGCAGTCCACCCAGCAAACACACACAGGTTCTCTGAACGTCTATCAACGTTCAGAAGACGTTTTCTGAACGTTAATAGACGTTCAGAGAACCTGTGTGTGTTTGCTGGGCAGTATTGGCGCAATATTGTTTCATCATTGTTTGTTTCATTGATAATGTATAAGAAATATTTCCAATTGAATACTCATGTTTATCTATTATAGATAATAGATATTGTTGCAGAAAACTCTGCTAATTCCTTGGATTCGTCGATCTAAAGTTCAGCAGGCGTAGAAAGTTCTAGTAAAGAGTCCACTTGCAGGATGGAACACAAAATTTATTGCTTCTAGAACTTAGCGCATAGCGCTTTGAACTGGGAGACGGAAGGTGCCTGGTTCAAAACCAGGTCGTGTCGGCCGACCCAACCGTTCGGAGTTTTCCGTGGCTTCCTCCGGAACTTATGGGTTAGGGCCCCTTAGGAAGACCCACCTTGGAGGGCACCCCACCTCTCGGCCTAGATGCCTCGCGCAGATAATTGGCTGTATTCCCACAACAACAACAACAACGAACATGGAGAAAATCGGAGACAACAACAAATTTTACGTTCACGAAGTCCCATAAGCGTACACGGCCCTACAACAGTCCAGCTGAGTGAGAGGAGTTCATCCTCCCAAGCACTGTCCAAGTGGATGCTGCTTCACTTTCCGTCACTAGTCTAGTGGCAAGGCCACTACGGGACATGCAGCGTGTACAGAATTCAATTGAGCATCATTAATTACCATAATGGTAGGGTGGAGGACAAACAAACTATTTTTAAATAATTTGAATCGCTAACTTAGTAGAAAGCCTTCTAAAAGTATAGTAAAACAAGTTGTCAGCATTTTCGTAACAAGCCTTTGAATCTTCTTTTAAAAAAAAAACATCAGCCTTGAATCAAGAGGAAGAGAAAAAAATAGAAAGGGTTTTTAAATCTTGGTAATATGATCCCTTCCATGATGGCACGTGTTTGCGAACTTCACGTGAGTTTGAAGAGATGGTGAACAACACGTGACGCAAGAGCAGTTCATCTTAATATTTTAGTCTAGAAAGAATAAAAAGAGGTAGAGGCACTAGGAGCTTGAAAAGGTGGCCACATGTCAGCTTATTTATAAGTTATAGCTCCACCAAACACGCGGTTGTGAAATAACAAAATATTAACATTTTGTAGTTTTGAAATAAGAAGCGAGCGGATCCCAAAAGGTTAATTAAAATGTGCATATCATCAGTCAATCATTTATTTAAATACATTCTGTGACCTTAACCCTTTAACGCGCAGTGATCCCGCTCTGGGATCACCCAACTCTGACGTTTTGGCTGTTGCCGGTCACGAAGAATAGATTTGATTTCTATAAAAATAGTTGCGAGCGACATAGCTCCACGAGAATCCTTAACTTTTTAGCACGTCCTTTCCCGTAAAAAAAGGTTCACGATTCTTTTTAACAGCACTGACATCTGCTGAAAAATGGAAGAACGCGAGAACAGCTAGATAGATTGACCAATGCTGAAAAAAGGGCCGCCGTTGACATCGCTCGACTTAACTACCAGCAAGATGGCGGACGATCGAAACGTTCATCGCGTGCAGCAGGTCTAGAGACCCTTTTTTGACGCAGCTGGCTGTGCACAGCATTAGGAAACACAGCCAGCTGCGTCAAAAAATTGTCTCTAGATCTGTGGCACGCGATGAACGTTACGATCGTCCGCCATCTTGCTGGTAGTTAAGTCGAGCGATGGCAACGGCGGGCCTTTTTTCAGCATTGGGAAGGGTTGCGCCTCAAAGTGTTAAAACATGGCTTCAAGCAAACGCTTACTTAAATAAGTCAATGCTGTTTTATACTTTTCAAAAGTTTCATGTACATCATCGTCTTCATTCAATTCTTCATCTTATCGCATTCAATAAAACTTATTAAAAACTTCTGCAAGGTTATTTTTTAAATGGAGATGTAAAGTATGTCTAGCTTTAGTAAATATTATGTTCTAAAATCTGTTCTGAAATCTGAATATGTTCAGCATCTCGAAAGAACTTGACATCACAAAAAACTTTTGCAGAAAGAATTTGAAATGCAAGATCTGGGGGATTTAAAAAATAAATAAATAAATACTTTTGTACAACACAAAATGAATTTAAATTGAAATTTTTTAACACTCAGATACAGATAACTTCACAAGTAAAATCCAGGCCAAAAGTTAAATATACCGTTGGAAAGAGAAAAGTATGATAAATTTAATGCTATTAAATTCATTCAAAAACACCAAGCAAAAAAACTGTCAAAAACTCGCCCGAAACACAAAGAACTAGAAGATAAAGCACGTTGTAGAAGCAATTACAACGGGCGCTAGAAAAAACATCAAAAATATGTCTACACTCAATACTTTTAATCTCCATCCACTTAAAAACAAACAACTTCACATTCAATTTTTACTATACACCGAAATAGAATTTCATGCTCTTCTGGGAACGTGCGGAAACTTTTCGCATTCGAACGATTTCGTTTTGTGGGAACAGACCCGCTTATATCAATGCTTCATGCAGATGATATAATATTATTTGTGAAAGAAAATAAACTATGTAAATTTGGAAAAACTATTTTAAACGAGTTGGATCACAACTTTCCCTTCAAAGTCCGATGACCGTGCCTCCGATATGACATCATGAAATTTGCGACAGCTAATTTTATCAAGCACTTTTTTTTCCCTCTCGGAAATAAAATGGTGCTGAAAATAGCGAAAAATCGCTTAAAAATCAGGGAACGGGTGGATTTTTATTTTTTTTTAAGTAGCCCAGTCTGTTTTCCATATTTTTGTACATAATTATGGAAAATTTCAGCAGATCGTGCAAACAGTGTAGACTTTATTACGTTCTCAGACTATAACTTTTTAATCTGTCGTCTGACTTTTGAATTAATGACGGTAAAGTTTTTTCTTCGAGTGGTTCAACCCGAATTATTAAAGAGTTAGGGATCAGCTTAACTATGTGGCAGGATAGCATTTCCGTGCTAAATTCAACAATACATTTAATTTCATTTTTAAAAAATTGAAAACAGTTACTCAACTTAAATGACTTTAAAAATTTGTTTAGTCTTTGCGACATACCGATTTCACTATAATTTTGTGAACAGAACTCAAACTTGGCAAATGTGGTATTTTAACAACACAATAGAACTTTGTAAAGTAATTCCCCAAGTCGTGAAAATATGAGAGAGAAATTCGTTTGATTAACGAAAAGTGATTGTGAAATCGTATATTCAACAAAACAAAACAAAATGACATTTGATTATCATTAAATAATTTACCCTTAAGTCGTTAAATTTATCACATGCAAAGACATGTGCTGGATTAAAATGAAAAGCGCAAAAAGTCGTTAAGCATTTATATTAATCTAGGCGTTCTATTGTTCTACTTATACTGTGTTATTAGCTTCATTCACACTTCCTTTGAATTAAAGAAAACGACTTTTTTTTTTTAACTTATATGAAGCTAGTCATAATTAGTGTTAGGGTCAGTCACATGCTACAGTCTTAAAGTGCTGTTACTAATTTGTAAATTAAATTAACTATAGTAGTGTCCAACCGTCCCGTATCAAACATTGGCTTGCCCAAGGACGTACCCAGGGGGGTGGTCCAGGGGCTCCGGACCCCCTCCGAAATTTCAGTTTTTGCTAACAAAATAATAATGATGAAGTATTTTTGTGAAAAATTCTACCTTTTTCATCGTTCGGACCCCCCCCCTCCGAAATTTTTTTCTGGGTACATCCCTGGGCTTGCCAACTTTTAGACACGGTTTTACGGGACTTTCGCGTATAAAATTCGGCAAGTAGCCAAGCCCTTATTACAGGAACGCGGGAAACCCAGTTACGAGATTTAACCAGATTTAAATTTTGCACTTTAAGTAGTTTTATTGAATATTATGCTTACTATACTTATTTGGCATAATTATACATATAATATAGTTAGCAAAAGTTAAAACAATCGAACAATCGAGCAAACTAATAAAAAATTATCATTAATTATTAGGGTCATCCATCCCTCACAAATAGTACTATCATTTGCAGTTAAATAAACCTTTTATTTTCTGCCACAAGCAATATCGATAACATAATTTTTACAGATAAATTTAAAATCTTAAACGGACTTTAAAATCACATCGTTTTACACTTAATGATTTTAGAATCACATCTTTTACTGTCATTATTACATTTATTTATTAGGAAGAAAACAAAACAAAGATGCACATTAAATCTTATAGACATCATAATATTCTTTATCTAGAAGAGAAACTATAGGATACAGTCGCTTCTGCTGATATCTTATTTATTTAGGAAATAATTTTAACGTTTAACATCTCTTCTGAGATCATTATAATTTATCATATTATTAAATGTCTTACTGTACTAAAAAAACAATCCCACAACGGGACACTTGTCGTCCCGCACACACCTTTCGCGGGACGTATTTTCTGAAACCCTAGAAACGGGACGTCCTGCCTCTCGGGGGACGGTTGGCAACCCTAATTTTACGGGACAGCCCCATATTTTGAGGTTTTCTCCCGTATTCTCTTCCCTGTGATCACAGCCAGAAAATAGCCTTTCTTTGTTAAAAACTCAATTTTGAGGGTAACACAATTTTTTTACTTTTTTAAATTTGCAAAGAACAGCGAAAACTTATATCAGCCCAAGTATATATATGTGTCTGTATGATTGGCAATTGCATTATTAGGGTTGCCAACTGTCCCGTTTCTCCCGCAAAAGGGGTTTGCGGGACGTCAAATGTCCCGTTTTTTTAAATAGAATAAGTAATTTTAAAAGTTGATAAATTAGAAGAAATTTTAAGTTTTTCTTTTATAAATAAATATGATTTTAGCAGAAGTGATTATATACTTTAAGTTTCTTTTCCAAATAATTAACATTATGATTTCCGTAAAAGCAGTTTAATATTGAAGTGCTTTTTTTCCCCAGTAAGTAATTGCCATAATCTTAGTAGATGTGATTTAAGACTTGGAGTTTCTTTTATAAAGGTATATTACAGATACCTACGCGCATGCAGGTTGTTTTAATTCTTTGTTACATGCCTAAGTTAAAAAGTTTCGCTTTTGTTTATGAAAGGAATTTAAAAGTTCATTTCATTTAATTGCTAATGATAGTACTGTTTGTTCTGGTTATAGAGATAGAGGACTCCATAATAATTAATGTTAATTTTTCATTAGTTTGCCCGATTGTTTTAACTTTTGTTAGCTTATTAATGTAACTTTTGTTAACTTGATTATGTTGCATGTATAATTATGCTAAAGTAAAACATAATATTCAATAAAACTATTTCAAATGTAAAAATTTAATCAGATTTTAACTATTTTTCTCCCTTTTCTGTAATCAGTAAGCTGTGCCCTGCTTTTTTTAGTCACGTACTGAATTTTAATCGTGAAAGCCCCATAAATTGGCGAATAAAAGTTGCCTAGAATATTTATAATCTACTGAGTATAGATTTTCATAAAAATTAATTGGAAGTTTAAACCTTGTTGTTTTCATAAATTTTACCACCCTTCCCCCGGCTTATGTGAGAGTGAACTTAAGAGAGATAGACACTTTAATTACAGGAATATCATAATTTTCTCCAAAAATATCTTAAGGAACATGAAGTATCAGATACGTTAACTACATTATACGAACTATTTTTCCTCTGGTTTAAAAATCAATGGTAAATACAGCTGAAAACGTCTAAGCATTTATTAGCAAATCGCCAACATTTTACAATGTATCACAACTAACTAGCTTACTACATTACATAATGATATGTAATTAGAAATTGAGGTTGTACGGTTTTTCTCAGTTGCTTATATAGTATTAATTTTCAGGGGGCGGGGGCGTCGATCTAGTATTTTAAACCTTTATTGTTTCTAGAGTTAATATAAATGCTTTAATATAGCTTCTTCTTTTAATGATTGCTTAACATTTTTTAAGGAGCCTGGGGCCCCTCGCCGCCCCACTTAAATACGCCACTGGATTTTCCCATAAACGGGAGAGGAAAGAATGCAGATGGCACTCAATTCTAAGGTTAGTCATATTGTGCGTGCTTTGTGAAATCGCCACACAAATGGCAATAGCACTTTATGAAATATTTTGACATAATTTTTTCTAAATACTCATTCTAAGACTGTTTTCGTTGGTAATAAGTCATGATATGAAAATTTTATGCGAATTTTTAAACCTCGTTCTCTTAAAAAGTGATATTTTTTCCTTCTTTTCTCCGAAATTTAAGGATCGAAAAACACAATTCCTTTTTCAAAATAACTAATATCATTTACATTGTTTTAAAATAAAATTATTTTCTTACTTTTGAATAAATTAGTTGAATGCAGGTCGAATATAATGTAATATTCACATTACAATTACTGGTAACTGAACAGTTCAGAATAAATTAAGTGTATTATAAAATCAAGATGAAATTGGACAGGGAAAAAAATTATACAATAAATTTCAGTCACCTAAAATTACATTTTTAAAGCACCAATTTTTAATGGTGCTTAAACTATCATTTAAAGACAGATTTTAAATGTTGTTTGGACCAAATGTATAAAAATGAATAAAATTATTACAAAAGTAAAAAATTATAAAATTTAAGATTGGATTACTTTGTAGTAAAATCAAACTAAAACTAATTGTGTTTTTCAAGCAAGTATCCATATTTGCACTTTTTCAACCAAGTGACGGCTCTTGACCTGTTTTTATGAAGGTAGGGGCTTTCAGGCTGTAACAGAAAAGAATAACTGGAGAGAGTTTAATTTTCTTTTCTAAAACACAAAGATATTTTAAATGAGAAAACGTTAAAACTTGCATAATGAACTCATAATGAACTAATTTTCACAGAACAGAATATCTAAAATGTAATTTGTAAGAGCAGGGACGTAGCCACGGGGTGGCTGATGGGGGTGCAGCAGCCACCCCCGAAATGAGTGAACATAACATACTGCGAAAAATACGTATTCGTGAATAAATTTGAAAGTTCCCCTTGAGAAAGTTGAGGTTCATCTACTGACCTAAGCACATTTTCTTTTTTTTTTTTTTTTTTCTAATTATTTTTTTCCATCTACAAAGATTTTAAACTCGATTTATAAATTTCTTTTTTTCCATTAAAAATTATTTTTTATGCGAACAATTTTATGCCAAAAAGAGTGCCCATTCCCGCCCCCATACCCCTCAAAAAAAAAAACTTTTATCGATATATGGTATATTGCTTTCCAGTGTTTGAGTACTCAGCCAGCCCCCGAAAAAAATCCTGGTTATGCTACTGAGTAAGTGTAATACACAGTTCATTAAGTTGCAAAAAATTACTCCTTATTAAAGTTGATATGCGTGATAAAATTTATCAAATTTGAGTAGAACATTACATAACAGTTCATTAAATTATTAGTTCTACCTATGTTCTGTTTTAAAAAATCAAATAAACTTGTTTTAAATATTTTATCACGTTTTTGCAACATTTTACAATATCAAAATAGAGTATTCCGTGATTTCTATGAGAAAGTAATGACGCATTAACGCTTTACTTCATACGCACTTCTTACATTTTCTCTTGAGTTATTGTTTTCTTCCGAAATAATAATTCATTGTCCTAAGAGGAAAAATGGCAACAGCAATAATCATGAGGAAACCAGGATCACATCACTAACTGTTGTTCTTTCTCTTAAAACAAAAGTTAATATAATAATGCTTTGTGTCATTACCGATAACCTTTATTTATTGCGGGTAAATGAGATTATCGACTTGGAGTCAGGCCGTTAAATTATCGTTTTTTTTTTCTGAGTTAGATCTGCGACCACGGAGTAAGTAAAGTAGTTCTACCCTTTCGACAGATCCTCCACGGGAAAAAAAAAGATGACATTAAAGTGACGATAAATTATGACGCAACATCTCTTTTCTAGGTTGATCCACTTTTTATCTACCTGTATCGATTTGCATTTAGAGAAAAAAAAATCGCCCGAATCCTTCGAATAAAAACCGGTTGGAACGGGTTGCGGTCAGGAGTCGATGCTGTGACCTCCAGCAACTACAGTAAAGGCGCTAAGATACATTCGAGATGGTTTTCGAGTAATACAGGTTGGCAACAAGAGTTCTCTCCACCTGTTATGATTGCACGTTACAGAAAACGAGTTTTTCCCTTTTTTATTTAAATTAGTGTATCGTTCACCTTGTGGTGGGATTCGTCAGAAATTTTGTCATGCAAACTTGATGCGATTTTTTTTTTTTTCAGATTAAAGATTTAAATTAAGGTATCGATTATATATTGACGTGTTTTTTCAAAATCCGCATTTAAGCTTAACGATTGATCGCTGATTTTTCGTCAAACTATACCTTGAAAGAATCAAGATTTTTTTGTTTGTATAATTATTCAAAAGGATTTTAAGAACGGATCTTTACTTTTTTTTAATAATCAAGAGTTGATGAAAATTAAATTATATTAGTTATTCGAATGTTAAAAAAAATCTGTTTATCAGAGTGCGTTAGTAAATGACCAAACCCTCGATCTAGCCTCTCTATTTCTTGCCTATCAATGGCAGAAGTAGTAGATGGCAAAAGTATGAAAGTCTAGGGTTCTGGCTTACCACGTAGCTTCCGATCTAAAGATCTAGAGTTATAGGCGGTTTTTTTTTTCATATGTAACGTCAATACGTGTTAGAACGCCTTAAAAAGTCCTCCTCCTAAGGCATCTCCCTTTACAGAGATGCAACCCCGCGTCAGGCTGACCATCTATCCACACCAATGCATGCTTTGCACCCCTAGGCGCAAGGTTAAGAGAGCGTTGCTGGAAATCGCAGGCCATATTCCTTATAGAGGCTTTTGTGATACTGAGTTTAGTATAATATCATAATTATATCTCAATTTTTCTTTTTACGGTATTTTGAGCAGTAAAAATGCTTTTCTTCTATTAAAGCTATATCATCCAATGATAATCAATAAATATTTGAAAACTAGAAATCAAAGCCCGTTGTGGAGGCAATTACAACGGGCGCTAGAAAAAACATTCGACGAAAATATGTCTACACTCAACATATTTAATCTTCATCCACCTAAAATAAATACAGTGCACACCGGTTATAACGGACCTGGGATATAACGTACTATCGGTTATAACGTACCTAGAAGCTAGGTCCCGATGGAAGTGCTATATTTAGTGCTATATAGTGCTATATAATGCTATTTAACTTCGGTTAAAACGTACTTAACAAAAGTACGTACTTCGGCTATAGCGTACTTTTTATACCAAAACCAAAAATAAAATTTTGCTTTTCTTAAGAATTTTATTTCCTTGTTCTCGGAAATTTCAGTACCTTCAAAAACACTCGTTGTCAGTTTTCAGATTCCCTAGCGAGATGAATTGTGTATGAATTAAGGGAGCTTTCTTATCTTTTTCGCCTGCTAGGCAGGGCTAAGAACAAGACCCTGTTTTTTATTTGTCATTCATCCATGTAAATGCCTCCTGAAAAGCCCTATCTATAATGATTCTGATGATAGGGCAGAAGAAACAGAGGAGCCTATACCCATTAGAGATGAGACGGGCTCAGCCCGAGCCCGAAAGCCCGAGCCCGAGCCCGGGCCCGACTCGGGCTCGGGCTCTGTAATTCCCGATTGCGTTCGGGCTCGGACTCGTGAAAGAAAATTTTCTCCTTTGTTGAACATACACCTTGAAACAGATTTTAAAAAGTGATTCATGGTATAAATAGACGTACTTATTTCAAAAAATAGCGGCACGGGGGACTAGAAGGTGTGTGAAGCTCCAAAATTTATTGTATCCTATTAATGAAGTAGTTAATTTTATTTGTCTTTAGCTGAAATTTCGGGCTCGGGCGGGCTCGGGCTCCAACTTTAATAATATTGCTCGGGCTCGGGCGGGCTCGGATTAAAAGTCTTCGGGCTCGGGCGGGCTCGGGCTTCAAAAAATGAGCCCGAACTCATCTCTAATACCCATAAGCATACCCGACGCATTAGATGCTGCAAAAACATTATCACGATTTTTTGAATGCCGCATTGTCGATGCAGAGACTCTACGACAGTCTATTATGGATACTAAAGAATTTTCTCAGTTTAATTTAAATTTTAAAAAATCAGACCTGTTTAAAACACAAATTACAATAAAATGATGAGCGCACGTTTTTTTTTTTTTTATGTAATACTGAATCTTACCGGCGGTACTGCTTATAACGTACTTCGGCTATAACGTACTACTTTTTTAGGTCCCGTGAGAGTACGTTATAACCGGTGTCTACTGTACCTTCAAATTCAATTTTTATTATAAACCCAAATCGGAATTGCAATTTCTTCTAAAGACGGGCGAAAACGTTTGGCATTCGAAAGATTTCGTTTCTCTGGGAACATCCCCTCTCATATTAATGTTTTATGCCAGACGAAAATCATTTTATTTGTGGAAAAAAGAACTGCTTAATCTAGAAAATCTATTTCAAACGAATGAATTACAGTTTTTCCTTCAAAGCCAGATAACCTTGACGTCAATATGATGTTATCGTCACTTGATATTCCTACTTTTGTCCAGCAAATGATAAACTTTTTCAACTCTCGGAAATAAAATGGATCTGAAAATGTCGAAAAATCGCTTAAAAATGAGAGAACGGGTGGATTTTCAGATTTTTAAAGTAGCGCAGATTGTTTTCTATATTTTTATGCATAACTGCGAAAATTTTCAAGCGTATCGCAAAAACGTTGTAGATGTTATTAGGCTTTTTGTGCTTAATTTTTTTTAATCTTTTTCGAATAATGACGGTAAAAGTTTTATATTGGAGCAAGTTGACAGAGTGAGTCAGGAATCAGCGTAACTAATGTAGTAGGATACTCGTTTAACATGCAGAGTTGGAATAAATCAACATGTAAATATTGCAAATACTTATGATAAGCCCCCCCCCCTCCCATTATACTGAAATATGTATGTATATTTACTCATTTATATAAAACATACATTATTATTATTGACATGAAAAAAAATCCATAATGCTCAACAAAATGCAGAAAACCTACGAAACGTTCTTTCCTTTACATAGCGAAATTATTCACAGGATACTCAAAATCAATGTTCGACTACATCTTTTTAGAAAATTGTTATTCAGGAAAATTCACATATTTCTACATTCTATAATTGTACCATTACAAATGTTTTGGGCTCCCTTTGGAAGCATGGAGCAGCTGCCATTATTGCTCTAAATTTGGCTTTAAACATGAAGTTTCACTGGCCTACTAAAATTCTTTAAAATTGGGCCCCCCCAAAATCAGAATGGTCTACATCCTTGATGCGTTAAATTCCAGATAATGTAGGCTTGTGTGCATTTCACTCTTTTAAGTTACGGAACATGCATTATAGTAAAAAGCCATAGTCAATTAATATTTTAAAAAATTCCTATAGTATGAATCCTCCGATTGGTATTGTGCCAGTGACGGTCTTGAGTTTTATTATGTTTGTAACTAACTGCACACATTTATCTGATTTGAGAATAAGGCTATTGCTTGTAAATTTGTGTGATATTCAGAACCTGACAAGTTAATATAAGGTCCGGGAGATACATCCGAGTACCCCTTTATACTAAGGTGTATCACGAAAATTTTTGGGAGGCAGTACCACAACTATAGTTTAGGAGAGGTATGGGCAACCTTTGAAAAGTTGTGGGCCAAATTTTATGATATTAGCGAAGTTGCGGGCCAAATTTTATGATATTAGCGAAGTTGAGGGCCAAATTTCAGGATGTTAGCGAAGTTGCGGGCCGCATAACTGGGACTTATATGGGAATTTGAATGGTTTATATGGGTTTTATACAGAGTTTTGATATGTTTTGCGGGCCAGATCAAAAGCCGTCGCGGGCCAGATCCGGCCCGCGGGCTGGTGGTTGCCCACATGTGGTTTAGGACATCCGCGGCAAACCTTAGAGAGAACCCCATTCCCAAGAAATCTTTACTGATTTTGGCCTCATCTTTAGCACGGCGACCGTGATACGCACCTTAATTGTCTCCCCCTCCCCCTAGATGCGGCCCTGTTTGGGAAAAATTCAAAGTTTCAAACTGATAAAAGGTTATCCCTATCGTCATATATTTACCATTTTTACTTTCCGAACATGTACCATGTAAGGAAAGTATTGTAATCATGAAACAATTCGACCTCGAGATTTTGGTGTATTGACACGTTTTGAGGTCTTCTGAATACATTTATGCTATTTTTACGAGATGTATGTATGTATGCATGTGTGTATGTGTGTGTGTGTGTTTGTGTGTATGTGAGTGAACACGATAGCTCCTGAACGGAACATTCGATTGAGCTCAAATTGTGTATATGTGTCATAAACCACCGTCGCAAGACCGGTATTGATTTTGGTGTGTATAGATCCTATAGTTTTTATACAGTGCTACGACAAAGATTTCTCTTACATTATGGCCTATGGGGGGAAATTCTTGAAAGTGCGCTAGCGTTTAAACGGTGTATTCGATTGAGCTCAAATTTCTCATATATGTTATAAACCACCATCCTAAGACTGGTATTGATTTTGGTGTGTATAGGACTTATATTTTTCCTACAGGGATACAAAAAAGATTTCTTTTACATTGTGGCCTATGGGGTGGGAAATTCTTGAAAGTGCGCTAGCGTTTAAACGGTACCTTCGATTGAGGTTAAATTGGGTATATATGTTATAAATCATCATCTTAAGACAGGTATTGATTTTGGTGTGCATAGGACTTATAGTTTTTATACAGGGCTACGACAAAGATTTCTTTTATATTATGGCCTATGGAGAGAAATTCTTGAAAGTGCGCAAGCGTTTAACCGGTGCATTCGATTTTCATTCGAGTTTCAATTTGGTATATATGTTTGAATTATGCATCGATTAAAATTTATTTAAATGCATGTTAATCATCTTAATCGTAAGAGTTCGGAAAGTCGAGTGGAGTCACTCCAGATTTTTTTTTATTTAAAATAATTTGGTGTTTCGCAACGAACTTTTAAGCTAACGCTTTTTGGTATAAAATGTAGTAGTAATGAAGGCTCTTGCTTGTGGAAGCGGCATCGCTTTCCTGTGCTTTCGCAGCATTACATATTTTTTCTTTTACACATTTTTATCTACTACATCAATTTTCGTGGAGAATCATCGCTGAGAATCATTTTTTACTCGTGTTAAAAGGAAATAAAAAGGATGTTTCCTGTTCCGTATGTGTAAGATCGTTGCGTAACTTTAAAAGAAAGGGGAAAAAAATGGAAGGGGAAAACATAATATTTTGGAACATGATCTTGGCAACTTCACCACATAGCTTGAGAAAAAAAAAATGGTAAAAAACAGAAATAATGAAAGCTCAAATAAATCATGAACTTGGCCTTCGTAACTCGCTGTTGATTTCATCAACAATTTAGCAGTCATTTTGTATCAGATCGAGCTGAAATATAATTTACCTCAGTAAGTGCTGTCGGCAAAAATACAGCTAGCATTCAGCCAGAGCCTTATTGGGCTCTGGCTGGGCAAATCGGCAAATCGGGCAAATCGGGACTTTGCCCAGGGCTCCGGCTCCAAAGGGGCCCCAATATCAAATGCGGTTCTGAAATATTTTTTTTATATCAAAATTTTACGAAAAATAAAACAAATTTCATAGATGGGGGGCCCCAAAATTCATCAATGCGCGGGGCCCCATAGGGTCATATTCAGGTTCTTGCATTCAGCATTTTATATAAACTAGGAGAACCTGCTAATGCTTGCCTAGCGATTCTCGGACGTGCAATTAGATCTTGCAATATACTTAATCAGAGCCGGTCCTAGGGTGAAGCGAACTGTGCGACCACACCAGGCGCCATCTCTATGAGGGCACCAAATACCTTACTTTATAATATGTATATGTATATTTAAGTATCCATATATTATTGAAATTTTCGTCTTAATTCCTTTAAAAACTATTCTAGCTGCTTGTGTCTGTAGGGGGGGGGGCATATTTTTGTATTTTGTACCACTTAGAAAAATAGCTAGGAACGGCGCTGTACATAACAAACAGCAATACTAGGTTCTACTCTTTAAATGATCTAAGTGTGCATTTTATTGTACGTAATTCGGCTAATCAGAGTGCACGTTATAAATCTTTAAAATTTCTGGTGGATAACATTAGGATTTGGCGATTTTTCTCCAATTATTTTAGGTATAGGCAATCGTGGCTCAAATTTTAATTTTTCGCATCAAGTTTGGGGTAACTTACCAAATATGTACTGCCGCCAGGTTTCGAGACATTTAGAACCATCAGAGTCGTCGCCGGACAATTAGCAATTTACATATTAGAATTTTTTTAAGGCTCTCTTTTTTAAAAATAAAACAGAGGATATTTTTTTAAAAAATGTTTAAAAAAAAAGCGCCAAATTGCAAGTAGTTACGAATGACGAATGCAGACGGCGTTATCATTCCAAACGCTGACTTATACTATTAATTGGGAACAGACTCTAACATTTTTATTGAATCAATAGTACATTAACATGAATACTCATCTATTACTGAATACTTTTTTTTTTAATTGAGCGAGAGTTATATTTCAAAGAATAAGATAAAACTAGCTTCTATGCTTACGAAAGTGCGAACACTGTAGACAAAATCTCCGTGTTGCGAACTTTGTTTCGACCAGAAATGAAGCCTGATTTTAACACCAAATTCTTTTAAAAATGAAGAAGTTTAGGGTGAAAATAAAAAATAATAGTAATAATAATAATCTTTGAATTTAGCAATACTTTTTTCCCAAGTAGTAGAACTATACTGAGCAGAATTGTTTTTATTGCCAAATACAAAAACACAAAATTGACTTTTCTCAATATTTGCATAAATGAAGATATTTGGAATATTTTCTGAATAAAGAGAATGTAAAATAAAACGCTGGCACAACATTTTGGTTAAATATTAAAAGAATAATTTATGACAGTATATTTTCAGATAGAAATATCAGAATTGAATCCCTTATATGAGTGACCACTTCAACTTTCCCAGTTTCCTGTTGCACCATATTGAGAGCAAAGAGCGTAGCCAGAAGTTTTCGACGAAGGAGCCTCTCCTCCCCTCCTCCCCCTGAAATGTTTTCTTGAATTATTTAAAAATGTCCGAGTTTTTGTGATGCATTTGGAAAGTATGTTTCCAAGGTCCCGGTAAAAAGACCGTAATTTTCAAATTTATTTTACCAGGAATTTATACGGCAGAATTAAAATACATCTTATTTCATTGCTAGTTTGACTTACAGTGGAACGAAAATGTAATTGGCCTTGAAATCGGCCCAGTAGTTCTTTTAGAGTTTTGAAAGGAATATAAAATATAGTAAATCTGTGTATGATTCATTTGTATACGTTTTAAACACATTCTGCTTGCTCACAGGATTTTCCGGATATATTCTGAGAACATTTTTTTCATTGTGTTAAAAATAATTCCCAGAAGAAATCGCATTCATTTATCAGCGTTTATCAATAAATTTCGTAGAGTGATTTTTGTATGATTTTGAAAAAACTCTCGCATTACATGAACAATTTTTATGGGAAACTGAACTGTATGTATATATATATATATATATGTATATATATATATATATAATATATAGAAAATTAAATAGAAAACACCCCCCAAGCCAGTCATTGTTAATACAACAAAAAATTACAAAAAAAATGTAAAATGCATTGTCCTCTTCAGAGGGGGAAATGCACAATAGTACACCATAGGTTTCGAACTCACAGCCTGAGATTTTGCCAAGGTATTGTATTATATTCAATACTGTAGTTTCGAAATATAGATTGAAAAGTATTAAAACAGTTTAAATATATTTGTAAAAGTGTACAATATTAACTGTAACAGGCAAATCTCAGAGGTCTGACTCCCCCTTACCTATGGGAAAGAAAAGAAAAAAGTTCTTTATTACTTACACATACATAAATTCGAAGAACACGAATCTTCTGCACGTGGATTGGACGGGCAACGGATAACGAATTACAGGATTTTGGAACAAAAGTTTAACTTGTTTCTTTAGTTTTGTTGCACATTGGCATTATTTGTTCTTCGAATTTATGTATGTGTAAGTAATAAAGAACTTTTTTCTTTTCTTTCCCATAGGTAAGGGGGAGTCACACCTCTGAGATTTGCCTGTTACAGTTAATATTGTACACTTTTACAAATATATTTAAACTGTTTTAATACTTTTCAATCTATATTTCGAAACTACAGTATTGAATACAATACAATACCTTGGCAAAATCTCAGGCTGTGAGTTCGAAACCTATGGTGTACTATTGTGCATTTCCCCTCTGAAGAGGACAATGCATTTTACATTTTTTTGTAATTTTTTGTTGTATTAACAATGACTGGCTTGGGGGGTGTTTTCTATTTAATTTTCTATATATTATTAAACGCATGTTTTCTTTTATGCTGCTTTTTTAGGCGCTGGATAGCATGTGAAGTAACTATAATTTTGTTGTAATTTTAAGTAAAGTGTAACTATATATATATATATATATATATATACATACATATAAAGTACGAAAATCTATGAAAAAAAAAAAACAACACTTTACCTACTCAAATATTTTTTTTTTAATTTCTCACGTCCCTATATTAGTGTTGTATTGATATATGTTTGAAATGCTGACATTTTTTTATGTTAATAAAATCTGTTCTGTACGATTAAACTGCCGATCTCAAAAATACTTTTTTTTAATTATTTTTCTTGTTTTATACATTTGTTTGGAAATAAATCAAAGTTGTGTGTTGAAGTTAGTTAAAATAATTTTATTTGAAAGGAATCAGATGTAGTCAACTTCTGTTACTACATTTTAAAAATCTTTACCTCTTAAATAAATTTCTATATATCTATAATCTAATCTAATTTTCTAATAATAACATTCTATTAAATTAAAAAAAAAGAAATCAATGAGAATTTTTCCATGCTTACCGAAAACAGCTTGATAAGAAAATGGTGCAATTGTACACAACTGGGAATCTTGTTCATTGATTTGTACAGAAGAAAATATTCTCTATTTTCAGAGGAGAGTAATAAGATTTTTTTTTTAATTCATCTCACACATCAGTGGTGTACCTAGGGTATGGCAAGTAGGGAGAAAGAGAAGTAGATTGTCTCGCATGTTCATAAACAACTTTACTCGTAGCAATATTATTTAAGTAAAATTTGTAGCCTATAAATTATGTTAATTCATATTCACGTTAATATAGAAAATCAGGAAGCATTTTTTCATATCGAAAGTCGTAGATTTTTATTTAAACTTGGAATGAGACAAGCTACCCCATAGCGGGATAGATTGTCTCAAAAGCCTACTGCACAGTATAATCATAAAGTTCTTTACAAATATTCTATATACAAGGCCTTACCCAGGGGGGGACCAGGATGTCCAGTCCCCCCCCCCCGAAATTAAAAATTTTGTTGACAAAACAATAATGATGAAGCCTGTTTGTGAAAAATTTAGCCTTTTTCGCCGTTTGGTCCCCTCCCCCGAAATTTTTTTCTGGGTACGGCCCTGACTATATATATATATATATATATATATATATATATATATATATATATATATATATATATATATATATATATATATATATATATATATATATATATATATATATATATATATGTGGTGGAGAATCTGTGGAAGGTGTCACTTAATCTAGATACGCTACTGCGTGTAATTTAGAATATGTTTAAGCTTCTTTTTGACTTCATACACTGAAAAAAATATAGACCACATACATCTAGAAGACAATTGGTGGAACTAGAATTTATGAGTCTATTTACTCCCTATAAATACTAGATTATGGGACGAGACACTTCTGAACACACTTACCCAATATTCCTCTATAAGTCGGTGCTTGTACCCAGGGCCTGATTTCCGGGGCAAGCGTCCGGGTCCTCCAACAAAGGGGGCCCCCAAATTGTTCTTTAAGTTAAAAAATTTGTAAATTTTGAAAAATGTTTTCCAAAGTGGGGGACCCCCAATGAAGCTTTTGTCCAGGGCCCCCAACTCGACAAATCGGCGCCTGCTTGTACCCAGATGACAATATCTGTAAATCGATGCGCAAGCTAGCGGATGGACTCACAAACGGTAATGCTAGTGCATGAGAGTCTTGAACGATCATTTCTCGTTACACAAACTAGTCATTCTGCTGTGATTAGATAGAATACTACGGACTATGAATTCTTGATCTTTTCGTCTATACCAGTTGTGTGTATCACCTACAGGCATCATTCTATGATCTCTTCTTCTAGTTTTGGGAGAGAGGAAATAACCAGCTACTCGTTCTAGATCAGAGCGGTATTTTGTTTACTCCATGTATATACCAGCAAATGTACAATACTGAAGAACAATTGCTTATTTATAAAGCAACATGGTACACTGCAGAAAGGTTCTGATTTTGGGTAACAGTATAAATATATATAAAAGGAAACTGTAAATATAAGAATATACAAACAAAAGTAATTAAAAAAAATATGACAGCTTCTTTGAACTCAATTAGAACACTCTCCATCGTTGGTGAAATCTGTGATAGCTGTGATAGCGCTATCTGTGATAGCTGGTGAAATCTGTGTCATGCCATAGCTCTTTTTATTCCTAAACCACTAAATGTGTGTTTTTAGTTTATTCAACCTGAAATAGAAGACTGGACAACAAATTTTTCATAGAATTAAATTATCTAAAAGAAATCACGACTCAGCAATAGCATCCCTTAAATTCTATAAAACTCTTCATTCACCGTGTATTATATCGTCATTGCCTTGCAAATTTGCATCTTTGTTGATATGGCCAGAGTTTGCTATGTTATCTACCGTATATGGCACTGAGGGCTTTCCATTATTCTGCTTGATGTGCAGTTCGGTAGGTAATAGTTCAAAGTTATATCTATATTTAGAAACATGGTTATTTTAATGTGCTTATTTTTAGAAACGAAGTTAACACATAACATTTGAAAAAAGTTACATTGGACTTTCCTCTCACAGACTTTGAAATGCAATTTATCGCACTTCTTTTTTGTGCTTCACGCAACATTTGCGCGTGATCGATGTAGTAAATTTCTTTCACATGAAGGCAATGTCTTCTGGAAGAGCAATATTCAGCTGATAATAAATAAACTGCGAGTTGAAATAATAGGCCAAAAATAGAGCATCTAATATGTATGGAGCTTTAAATATGAGAGTTCTGTTCAAACGGTATTTTTTTTTTTTCTTTAGGTAACTGAAAAATATTCTCTATTTGGCCTCTTAATTACGAAAGAGTAAAGTAGCTGAGAACTTCCCAATGAAATGCACAGAAACTGTCATGTCTTGTCATGTAATTCAATGAGTAGCCATATAGCGTTCAAACCTTTGGTGTCAAAAGGGTATTGGTGCAAATTCCATCCCAATATTTCTGGGGTTCTTCAACGAAATGGGAAAATACAAACATAAATGAAATTATTACCTAGACTAGACTGGTAATATCGGGGACAGATATTGAAGATGCATTTCGAAAGCAAATTCATTCAACACTATTGACATCCAAAGCTAAAATAGTGTTCTACTGCACGGATTTCTTTTTTCAATATTTGATTCATTTATTTTAGATTGAACGTTCTATAACGCATTCTCTATGTTAGTGCAATGAATATATTTCGAATGTGTAATCGGATCTTATAAAAATGAACTTTGTGGATAGTTGGAAGGCATAGCATCTGAAAGAACAATGCAAAAATACTAGGAAGTATTGTAAAATTATATTCGAATAACTGAAATTATTAATGCTGATTAGACATTAAGAAACAACTTTAATTTAAAAAACAGCATTTTCGGTACGGAGGATATGGCCGCGGTTATACAGGGTGAATCTAAACTCTTGGTCAAAATTTTAAGGGGTGATAGGGCACATAATAAGGGATCAGAATCCCATAGCAATGTGGGGTCGGCAACGTCGTCTTCGTGTAGCTGTTAATAATCACTTTTGATAAGAGTGCCGAAACAACAGGGCACTTTCCGACCATTGTTCGTCAGAAACTAATGTATTTTTCCCCGAAAACAGAAGACTAACATTGATAGTTTTAAAATTCTATTTTATTTCATGGATGAAATTTGAGACGAGCCTATTGTTTGTGAAACTTGGTTAAGAAATTAGATGGACACTTCTATAATTTTCCAAAAGTGATTATTACCAGGTAAGTTTAAACTGCATTTTTCACCCCAGATTGTTATGTGATTACGATTCCTCATTGTGTGCCCAATCACCCCTTAAAGTTTTGCCCAAGAGTTTAGATTCACCCTGTATATTCGTGGTATTAGGGTGTTTCCTACAAGCGTGGTTGCACTGTACGGTAGCGAAAACGCGTTTTGCGGCATCCATCGAAAAATCAAAATTTTTGCTATATTCTAACACAAAAATTGCATTTACAAAACGCGGTTAATTATATTTCAGAATTGTTGGCAGCTATGCTAATCATACCCACATACCCTTTAGGTGAAGCGACGTCAGTACTCAGAGAATGATTTGTGGATTCCGCCATTGGGCAGCGATAGTACACAAAGAATGCTTCTTGGATGCCACACTTGGGCGTCTGTAGTACCCAGAGAACGTTCGTGGTCGCCGCCAGTGGGCGGCAGGAGTATTTAGAGAACGGTTCGTGGCCGCCACCAATGGGCGGAAGTAGTGACGAAAGGGTTAAATCATAAACACCTCAAATGTAAGAAATAAGTTTATGTATTTAGTTACTGAATTGATTTAAATGCTATTAGAATGATTATAGTTAGCACCTTTGTGCATATCTTATTTTCAGATTAGTCCGATAATAAAATACGAAAATCTTAAATTTAGAAGAGTAAATTGATTTATTTCACTGCACCACCATTTCTCTCCGTCTAGCATTAGAGAGAATGGCGGGGGAAAATAATTAAATTTGCCTGAGTTGTTCAAGGAATTGCATTTTTTCTTTCAGATTGATATTCTTTTAAGAAGAAGCATTATTGCCATTCTATTGTGTAAATATCTCTAGAAATTTCAACTGATTACAAAAATAACAAAAATGTATTACCCGTATTCATTTAGTCGGGACAATCTTACAAAGTAATTTTGATTTAAGTAATTTTGATTAAGTTACCGTCATTTATTGAGTTTCTGAATTTAAGATGTAAAATTGCCTATTTAAAAGAAGCGTCCACATTTCCTTTTTCTTTAAATGAAATGACCCTGCGATATATTCAGTTTCTGATGTAGAAGTTTTTTAACTAACTTTGAAACATAATTTTATATTTAATTAAAGTTCTAATATGCACTTTTTCACATGCTTCTTACGTAAAGTTGCATTTCATTAATAAGACCACTTCCTCGGGAGGAGACAGTCCAAGAAAAAAGACAACCTTAGAAAGATTTCACTAAAATGTCGACACCACGCTTTTAACACAATAGTGTTACAGGGTTTTCCTTACAGAAAAGAACTGGGTGAGAATTTCTCACCCTTTCCCCCAAACTGAGTGAGATTTTTATAAAATGGGTGAGACTTTTTTGCTAATAGATTTGGGTTGGGTAAATATCCAGTGGGTAAGGTATTTATAAATGGGTATTTATTCCTCTGTAAGGTAAATACCCAAATTCAAGGTATTTTATGATTTTTAGTTATTTTTATTGAGTGTAACTGGACCTCCAAGTCTAAATCAATCACAGGTACATGCAATAAAAATAACGCAGTTTAAGACCCCCCAGGATCAAAATGTTCCCAGAACCCTTCTTTTATTTCTTTCATAGACTTTAGTTCTTGAGAATCCACTTTTGCACTCAGTGTTCTTTATTTTTATTTTATTTTTTTGAGAAACCGATTTGTAGGGTGCGCGAATTTCTCGCAGTAATAATTTTTTAATGCGAGAAAAGGAAAAAAAAATGCGAGATTCTCGCCTTCTCGCGCTATAGTGAAAACACTGTGTTAGCCAACATTTTCTCGCAATATACAAAAACAAGATCATCCCAGTAGTACTTCATTATCTTCTATTGTGTGTATATATTTTCAGTACAATAAAATATTGGTATAACGAATTTCAAGAGACAGAAAGTCAAATTCGTGATTCTAAAAAAATTCATTAAATTTTATTATGACAGAATTCAGGCCCAGAATAGCGCACTCGGATCTCGTGGCCTTGGCACTACGTGCAGATAGAGGTCTAAAATTGAGTTTAGACTAAGTACATAGGGGCACAAAATATAAATAAACATATATAGAGAAATAACAGTGGGGAAAATCTCACATAGTCATGCCCTGACAGAACTTGTACTGCATGATTTTCCTTTTACAGAAAAATGTCCAATCCTTAAAGTTACATTCGTTATAACGAGACTTTTCTTTTATAGACTCTCTCAAAAAGTTAATATTTCTTTTATTAGAGTTAAATCAAATGTCCTATGTCAGTTTCATACATTAAATAATGTTCTTCATGGAGCTTGAATCATGTAATACATAAAAATGGAATACATAAAAATAACTTAATATATATTTTTTTCGAGTAATGTGTTTTTTTAAGTAATAACCAGTTACTTCTGACTACGTTTAGAGTGGGAAATTGGCGATCTGCTAGTAAAGGTGAATCCAAATGAACCGGTCGAGAAGGGGCGAAAGCGAGCTGAGTTGAGTGCACGTCTTTCGTCCTGTTCATTGAATTCTCATTCTTAGTTCAATGGATCTGATCCATTTGAATTTTGTGGTTGTATCTGTAAGCATAGTATTCCTAAAGAAGAAAATGGCTTCGTCAAGCGCACATCTGACTGGCACCCCCATCTACTAATGGACGTGACCGTTTCCGCATCTAAACCGGATATTTATGTTTTTATCGAATCGGTAGTTAAGTTAAACAGTATTCACAAAACCAAAATAGGCAGTTTTGACTTTCCTTCGGATACTTCTTTGCTTGAGTATACCATGCTAATATCTAGCAATACTGGCATTATATTAAATGAATTCCCATTACAATTTCTCCAGTAGTATTTTCATAGTCACTTGATGGAATCTGGCTACAGTAAAAACAATCAGCACTTTTTTTTTTCATTTTAATCTTTAAAGCACTGTTGTTCGCTTCATTTTTTTTCCCTAACGTTATTCATTAACCTACGGACTTTGCGCATCCGAATATCATAAACTGCGCGGACTGATACAAATCTCTCCTTTTATTTATTTTGATTCTTCAAACTTTTATCTCGGTTCAAGAGGGAAAACAAACCACACTCCTGGATGTTTGCTTAACACGGCGTAGAATATCAATGGCCGCTTTCCGTTATCTGCAACCGGTTGTTAAAGAAGACAAAAAAGCCGTTTTAAAATTGGTTCTGTTTTTATGTACTGACGTGAGAGAAATTTTAATTCGTGAGTTCCACAGCTTCGGAGAGCAAGCTGGGTATGGGCGCCCATGATTATTTGGGAAAGGGGCAGACCGTGGCCACATGTCCCACCCACACCACAACATTTAGTCTGTTCATTGTGCCACAGACACGCATAACGCTAGTAAAAAAAAATATGCGTAAAATATAACAATACATAAACAAATTGTTTTAGTTATAAAACGTGGAAGTGATTTTTTGTTAAATCATTTCTACGTTATACCAATTCGTAAATCATTACGGTTAAAGTATATTTTTCCTGTGAGCTGAGGGAGAGGGGGGGCATGTCCCCTCTGTCCATAGATATGGGCGCCCATGAAGCTGTGATATTTTTTAAAAAAAGCTTTAGTTCAGCAGTTCTCAACCTTTTAACATCGCGCCGCCCCCAACAAAGTCTAACTTACGGTGACGCCCCCCCCCTTCACATTTTTCAGCATACATTCAGTTTTTTAATCTTTAACAATGAACATTTAGTCGAATTTTCTACAAAATAATGTTATCAGTAAAGTTTGAATGAATATTTTAAGAGAAAATGGATATATGTTTGAGTAACAATGAGAATAAATAAGATATTTTTTTTTAAAATGCATCACTACATGCTCTTTGGTTTTTTTCGCTCCCCCCCCCCAGGGTGCGAACTGAGCATTTTCTCCAGGGGGGGGACATTTGAAAGTGAACAATCTCCAGGGGGGGGGACACTTGAAAAGAAGGAGGGAAGGTGCAAATGCTTTCCTCACATGATATTACTTGACAATTGCAGTCGCCGACACGTGTGGGAACCGACTTATATTCAAACAAAAGTCAGATTGTTTGTTCTATGGAATCACAGATACACAAGCCACATACAATGTACCTGTATTGGAAGCCACCCTTGAGGGTTTTTAGCTTAGAAAAGAGACGAAATTTTAAGGCAGTTGCCTTAGAGTATAGTAACAAACGATAACATACCACCTACATTTTGACGTCCCAAAATCTTCACTCACCAGTTTAATATTTCTCCAGCAAGGGATAAATAGTATCCCTGGCAGGGATCAATTAATATTTCTCTAGCCAGGGATATTACATTCTTCAGCCGGGGACGATCCCCGGCATCCCCCCCCCCCCTGCAAACGCTCTGCGCGCCCCACAATTTGAGAAACGCTGCTTTAGTTTATCTGTTGTATATTGAATACAATTGCTTGTCTTCGTAACTTCAGGTTACACAACGCGATTCAGGAATAGAAGGGATAAAAATGCTCGAAAAAATAAAAATATGTACAAGAAAAATAAATATGTAAACTTTGATCAACTAAAATTTGATCGTCAGGATATTGTTTTTATACTAGTGTAAATTACTGACAGTGGTGGATACAGAAATTTTTGACAGGAAACGGGTACCTTTGTTATATTTTTTAACAAGCTTAACTTACTTTTAAAAAATATATAATAATTCAAAATGCTACTTTTAAGCAATGTATTTTTTTTGAAGGGGTGGAGGCGATAAAGGGTTATTTAAAAAATAACAAATTGACCTATACAAAATGTATAATTAAGAAAATTGTTACCCTTAAGTAATGTGTTTTGAGGGGGACTGAAGCCCTCTAGCCGCCTCCTCTGGATCCACCACTAATTACCGAAATAGTCTACGATTATAGTACTTTTTACTTCTAAGTTTGTAAACATACTGCAGTAAATAATTCGTATGGCTAAAAGAAAAATAGGCATACAAAAAATAAATTTGAAAGTCTTGCGCATTTAAGGATTGTATTCTGGATATGTTTCAATTACTGAAATTCCTAGCTGTGCTGTACCAAAATAATGTCGTAGGTGCATTGCTATATGTAGATTGGTTTGTATATGCTCAAAGCCATACAGTGTGATATGCAGGTTGTTCGAAATTAAACGACCCAATTTTAAAGTTGCCTGGAGACGAAACTATCGTTGACAAAATTATGAAATTTTGTGTGGGGCATAATGAGGGTATGGGAATTTGTTTGAGCGAATAAATAAAAAAAAAGTAGTTCAAATGTTTGCCACCAGGGGGGCGGTTTTTAATGAATCATACATTTAGCATACATTTCTGATAGCTTACAAATTTTATCACGACAAAAAAAAAAAAAAAAAACATGTTTAACATGACGGCCATCATTGTCAACTACCATATGGATTTGCAAGAGAACATGTTCCACAGCTGACCGCAATGCTTTCAGGGAAATACTACGAACATGCTGTGAAATGCTGTCTTTAAGATCAGGCAAGTTCTTGGATTATCAAGACTTGCCAAATATTTCAAACTCTCCAAAACCCAAAAGTTTCATGGATGGAGGTCTGGGGGCCATGGAACTGGGGGGGCATGGCGAATATTTCAACTAATTTTTTTATTCGCTCTAACAAATTCCCATACCTTCGTTACTTCCTACACAAAATTTCATGCTTCGTTTCTTGGCAACTTTAAAACAGGGTGTTTAATTTCGGACAACCTGCATTTCACTAAGTTTTCAAAATCATCAAGGCGATTGGTTCTCAGGGTGCAGTTAAGGCATTCAGCTGCCCTATCATTAGTATTTTCCCTTTAGATAAAACGTGTTTAAAAAAAACTCCAGTACCATAAAATAATAATAGTAATAATAATAATAATAATAATAATAATAATAATAATAATAATAATAATAATAATAATATGCTATCTAGGTGTGTAACGCTAGGACCCAGAAGCCTTTCAAAGCATAATTTTTAGAAGAAAAACTAAGCACTGAAGAAAAATTTCGTCTGAGCTACATTGGAAGCGAACTTATTCACTCCCTTATACCATTTCCTGACGTACCGTATTAGCCCAAATATAACGCGATGTTTTCTGACTTATCATTACCCATAAAAAAAACCTCACTCGCACTAAATTCGAGGTCTAAATATAGGATTTTTTTAAAATTATCTTGATGAAAAATTTCGTGGTCGCGTTATATTCAGGCTAGTACGGTATTTAACAAAGACGTACACTTGCTACTGTACAGAGCCTTCGTTTTGAGTTCTGCCCTGGATATTGGTTTCTCGTGATAAAAATCTAAAAGTGAAGCTTCTTTTTTTTAAAAAAAATTCTGATTTTTGGACCTTTTGTTCCTCCTCTTAGGAACCTTTTTCTGGGCCTGAACTGATTTAGCTTGCCGCCCAGGTGGTGTAGTGGCTAGAGAACCATTCTATCACGCCGTGTGTCCGGGTTCGAATCCCGGCTTGGGCATGGATGTTAACTTGTCCGTCCGTTCATAGGGGGTAGTGCTATCCGCCCACTGGGTGCTCCCATAATAAAATGGACAGTAACTAGGGCCGTTGATGGCAAAGGCTTGTGGCCAGTGCCTGCCCATTAGAAAAAAAAAAAAACTGATTTAGCTTTAAATAATAGCCAACACAATTTTCGACTGAATGTATCCAGGGTGACTGGTATAATGAATCGAGCTAGATTTAGATAATTATGTATGTATTACCCACTTGACCAGTTTCTCGAATATTTTCCACTAAATACAATTTAGTGCCAATAGTACGCCTATGTTGGCGTAAATTCTTCAAAATTTTCTAAGAAGAGGCTAATCCGGAAAAATTATTGGGCTATTTTGGCTTGTCATCCGTCCATCACCCTTCGATGGCATAAATACCATTTTTTTCTTACCAGAACACTGAATGGAATTCCACTGGCTGATTTCTTTAAAATAGTACAGTATTTAAATTTATCTAAACTTCTTCGTTGTTTTCATGTACATTCCCAGAAGAATATTTTATTTGTTAAAATGATGTGAATTTGCAACGGTCCAGATATTGGCTGTTAGGTTCTGGTTTAATCAGCTTTCATTTCAGTAATCTGCTCTTGAGTCTTAATTTCAATATCTCTTTAAGAAGTGAAATATGAAGGATCTTTTTCAAGTTTTTTTTACAGGTGCATAACAAACATCAACTAATCTTCGAAGTAAAGATTAAGAGATTTACTCGCAGACAACCTTGAATAGCCATTCAATCATTGATTACTTAGTTGGGATTTACTGCGGGACAGAAACTGCATGATTGAAATCGGTATTCTAATGTGGTAGCATAGGTAAGCGATTATGGGAAAGATATCACGTACCTTGAAATTTCAGTGCAACGAATTTTTGGAGACCCAGATCCGATCCTAGTGAGAGGGACAAGATGGTGCACATCACATAGGCTGCCAAGTTTAACTCTTTGAAGCGCAACCATTTCCCAATGGCGAAAAAGTGCAGCCGTTGCCATCGCTCAATTTAACTACCAGCTACAAGGCGGTCGATCGAATCGTCCATCGTTTGCCAGAGCTCAAGAACATTTTTGCCACAGCTGGCTGTGCGGCGCCGCACATTAAAGGGTTAAGGCCGGTAAAACAGCAAAAATTAAAACATAAGGTATGTATAAAAAAGGAGGCCAATTTTAATTTGCTCGTGCCCCGAAAAAAAAAAAAAAATCCGGAAGCGTTCCTTGTAAATAATGGGCAGCCCTAGAATTCCGAGGAACGTTGCATGAAAATACCAGGAACTGTACCGAACAATTAATGACAATTGGTTGTTCATGTTCAGTAAAGCTCCTGGTACTTTCCTTGTATAACGTTCCATGGAATTCTCGTACCTCTTGGTTGCCCATTATTTCCAAGGAACACTCTCAAAAGTTATTTCTTCAATTCACAGAAATTTTACTGCAGCCACAGTGTTGCCTGAATATTTCCGTTAATTGACGAATATCCGTTTCTTTTTTTCTCCTGTCAATTGAAGAAACTTCTTTAGAATTTACGAAAATTGTTCCTCTTCTTCAGATTTTCGGAAAGAATTCACGGAAATATTACGTTTCCAAGTTGCACGGAGATTATTCGTTGAAAAATGAGGAATAAATTAGTCTATAAAGACGCACTCTCAAAAATTATTTCTTCAATTCACGGATTTTTTTCTGGCGGCAGTGCTACCGGAATATCTCCGTTATTTGACGAATATCCGTTTCTTTTTTTTCCTGTCAATTGAAGAAAGTTCTCCAGATTTAACGAATTTTCTTCCTCCTCTTCAGGTTTCGGAAAGAAGAAATTCTCGGAAATATTACGTTTCCAAGGAGCACGGAAATTATTCGTTGAAAAATGAGGGATAAATTAGTGTATGAAGACGTCTTTATTTAATTTTTCTGAGAGTGAACGTTCCTCGATTTTTTACAGTGTGGGTGTCAGACGATCGGGGATCGGTTCTAATGAGACCGAAGATCTAATTCGTGACTTCGTGACAATATATATATATATATATATATATAACTGAAATCTCACTATGACTTAATTTATAATTTATAATATACGATTATTTAAAAAATATTCTATTCATAACTGTAAAACATTTTTAAGTAAATTACTAAATAAGTGGAGTTCATCGTTACAAGATTTTACAGCTGTGTAGAGAAAATTTATTGAACTAGCTTTCTATGTGATTTAAAGGATAAATCTGTAAGCGTACTGTCGCACGAATGAAGAAACTCTGATAAAATTTGTTATTAATTAATCATATTATTAAAGAAAAATATCCTACTACAAAGTTATGTTGATTACCAACAATCCCGGCTCAACCACTCCAAGATAAAACTTTTACCACCATTACTCCAAAAAGATTTTAAAGTTAAGCACAAAAAACATAATAAATTCTACACCGTTTGTGCAATCCGTTTGAAACTGTTTCATAATAATGTATAAAAAGTAAAGAAAATAATCTGAACTGCTTTAAAAATCTGAAAATCCGACCGTTCCCTAATTTTCTAGCGATTTTTGGCTATTTTCAGCTCTATTTTATTTGCAAGAGTAAAAAAAAAAAATAAACATTTGCGTGTCAAAATTAGGTGTAGCAAGTGATAATGACATCAGATTGAAGTCACGGTTATCAGGCTTTGAAGGGGAAATTGCGATCCTAATTTGTTTAAAATAATTTTTCTGGATTACCCAGTTTAACTCGCTTAAACTCTTTTTTCACACAAATAAAATAATTTCTCTGCATGAAACATTGTTATAATAAGAGGGGATGTACCTAACGAAACGTTATCTTTCGAAAGAGAAAGGTTTCGCCGTTTTTAGAAGAAAATGCAATTCCGATATCGGTACATAATAAAAATTAAATATGAAATTATTTATTTTAACTGGACGACGATTAAATATATTGAATATAGACATATTTTCGTCGAATGTTTTTCTGGCGCCCGTTGTCATTGCCTGCACAGCGGGATTTATCTTCTAGTAGAAAAATAATACAAGACACATCCATTTTAACTATTGCATATGTCTCCCTTTTATGTTTAGCCAATAGCTTGCCAAATAAATAATGCAAGTATGAAAGCGTCACTGAAACACTTTTCACAATTACAGCTAGGCCTGTAGCGAGAAAACTCGAGACCGGGGTACGGAGAAATGACGCCCACCTTAAGGGTGTATGTCAAAAAAAAAAAAAAAAAGAACTCTGTTTTTAGTCTTGGTACACAAATTGAAATAAACTAATAGCACCATGGTCTCCAAAAAATTCCAGAGGGTTCTTCATAAGCTGCTATACACACTGCAATAAGCGAAAAGGCTGTGGCTTTTGTGAAATTTTCAGAAAAAAATTCTTAAACATAGATATGAGCTGCAAGATTTTTCGAAGAGTGACACGCTTTGCGGAAATTTTCGATTCTTAAGAATTTTTTCTAAAAGTTTTGAAACTGACACAGATTGATCGTTTATTTCAGAAAATAGTACAGCTTGTAAAGAGACAGTTTCAAAATTTTGGAGGGCCTGCCATAATTAGTTTATTTGTAATTATGTGCAAAAATCACATAATTTTTTCGAATAACACCGTTAAAGAAAGCATAGAACGCCGTGTGCGAAACATTCTACGGTCGAACATACGATTTTACGCTTCCAGATGGTAGCAGACAATGGTGGACATCCTATGGAGCATGTTTTGTAAACTTTTGTAGATTATTTATATGTTCTCAATAAAGCTATGATACGCCACCTAGGGGTGGTTTTTGAAACTCATTGGTTTTTTTTCCTCGATAAAATTCCCATCATTTCAGTATGCCATTACCCCATTTTCAGGTAATTCCGCTGCATAGTTTTTGTTACAGACTGCTCGCACATTTCAAGTTTAGTTATGGACACCCCGTATAACTTATTAGCACTAAAAATTTATAAAATTTAAGTTAAAATTTTTGGACAAAGATGCGTTAGGTGGGTTGAACCCACCCCTCATATAAGTCACTGTGAACAAATATTTCTACCCTATGACCATATGTCAACAACGTATGACTGTACAGGGTCCTCCGAAAAATGCTAAGCCTAGGCCTCTAAATGTCTCAGTCGGGTCCTGCTCTTAACAGTGTAGTTTAAGCAGTCCGGCCCCAAACCTTACAAACAAGTCTCAACCCGGTCGAAACGGTTTGCGTGTGAAACGGATAAGTATGACCACGACATGTGACATTTGCAATCTAATTTTGTTTAGCCGTTTAGTGCACCAGCTTCTCTTATTCGAGTCGATGGTGAATTTCGAATTCTATTTCTATCTGTACAAAAAAAAAAAAAAAACGCTTTCGGAAATATAATCACGGGTCCCAAGAAAACCTGGACCCGGGGGGAAAGGGGAAATGCCCCTCTTCCCCCTCCCCTCTCGTTACTCCTGATTACAACACATGCAGTCTATGACCAAATGTCTCGTCTATTCCAGTAAAAGATCTAAAAATGAGGTGCTAATCCTCTCCAAATTGGAGATAAAAGTTCGAGTTACAGATATACTGGAGTTACAGGAATTGAGGGAGTTTGATATGCATTGAATACCACGCAGACTCTCTTCTCTGAAAATCCTGAAATATAAATAACAGAGACATATCGATTTTTTCTCGTCTCCCATCGACCAGCTTCTGTAGATCTACTCTGCTGTAAAATAAGTTTAGTTTGGAGGGATGTGCAGTATTAGTACATGTGATAAATCAACACAAATTGGAAATTGATCAAAAATTGAAAAGAAATTGAATGTGACTTTTTTTTTATTAATCCAAATTTTACAATATGTGTATGCATGAGTCGAAACCTATGGCATAAATGAAACTCGCCCCCCAACGATATTTTGCCTTATTATTCTTAACTGCAATTAAAGGTTAGGAAAAAAAAGCATAGTATTTTTAGAGACGCAGACGGTTCTTGTGTGCATATGTGGTTTTACATCATCTGTGAATGTATTGGTTTAGATCGATTCTTCTTTTTTTTTTCTTTTCCATGTAACTGCTCTTACCGGGTGACTCAAATGTCCGTATAAACTTTAAAAATTCATTAAAAAGAACAAATAATGATACAAAATTGCGGTTTGCACAGATAGGTTTAGCAAGTGATCGGATTTTTTTTAGTGACAAGAGAGTTTATAGTTCCAAATGCTGCCGATAGGTGGCACTGATACATAATATAATATTCCATAGTTTGGCGAAAAATAAAATGGCTAATATACCGATTTTGAGAAAGCAAGTTCTAGCGATTGTAGAGTTTTAGGTTTGGCTCAATTTACCGAGAGCGTAAAGTAAAAGAATATTTAAGAACAAGTGTACGTTTTATTAGGATACTTTTAGGCGTTAAATTTTAATTTTCCGTGCTGAAATAATGCAGTTATTAAGGCAATTTTAAGCGAGCTATCTTCAAAATTTTTAACAAATTAAGTAAATTGATTAAGTTAGGGGAATTCCGCCAAATTTAAGGTCGTAATTCTCACATTTTGTACATCGTAGTTGACGATGAATAAAACAGATTAACACATAGTTAATAATTTAAAATACTGCTCCTTTTCAAATAGATGCCTGTTATGCTTTGGCGATCGAACCATATAAGTGATCGATAACTATTTCCTATTTTGTTTGCGGTTAAATCAATGCTTCGAATGATTCCTTGAATAAAATCTCGCAAAATGGTGCATGTTAACACATTGGAGATCGAAGTACTATGCGTGTAGTAAATAATTGATTCCTATTTGTTAAAGCAGCGGACCGGAGGTTTCTTTTATTGGGAACTGTGAGAATGGCGTTATCAATATACTGTCTAATATAGTTTTTGTTTTACAAATTAAAATGTATGTTGATTCCTACTTTGGTACCGTTCTTAGCAAAGTTGGCGACAAATATTCAAATGTAGTCATGGACGCCGGCAGAATATATCCCAGAGGGGCAAAGACTACTCCAGGGAGGGACGAAGACTACTCGGGGGGGGGGGGCAAAGACTACTTTAACGTATGGTTACCATGTTGGAAAGAGCAAAAAAGCAAGGGAAAACACTGCATACAAAAATCCAAGGGGGGCATTGCCCCCTTTGCCCTATTCTGCCGGCGCCCATGAATGTAGTGTAATTCTGTATTTAATAGCGTGTGCTTTTATGTTTGTATTGCTAATTCTATGCCACGATTGTGATGAGCCGATTTTATGACCGCATGTCCGCATGCCTAGATTTTTTTTTTAATCCCGCCAAACAGAGTGAATAAAATAGGAATTCTGTATAAATATGAATTGTTTTGAATAAGAATGTTTTTTAAGCGCAGAAATGTTAGTGAGTATTACCTATAGATTATTGCCTTTATTGTCAAGTTTAATGTGCGATTCATTTTCGCTATTTAACATCGACTTGCGGCGTCAATTACGCCAACACAGCAGTTCTAGCAAAGTAAGCATAAATAATTAATTCATTTAATATTCTATTTTTTACATTGCTACAATTTCCGTAGTAACGGAATCCACTGTTGCCACTTAATTTCTTAAATTTAACAATTAAGTGAAACAAATGAGTCACCGTCACCACGTCAATTACTCGAAATTGCACTTTGTTTTTTTTTTGTTTTTTTTTTTTTTTTCGTTTTGTTTTTAACTAAAGGCATTTTGGGGGTGTCTAAAAAATGCTGAGTACTATGCTAAAGTCCCATATCTTAATTCCGATTAGTTTACTAGAAAGTAGAATAATCAGTATAAACTGAAGCAATGAAACTTTAGGCATTTCGAAAGTGAAAAGTTTCGTATGCATACAGTAAAGTTCTCTCTTTTTTCGATCGCCCGTGACACTGACGTTTTTTGTGTCGTCAAGTTGCAATCATCTCAGATTTGCACTCATGACGTAAACGTTTCGTCACGATTCAAATAAATTTTCATTTTTTGAGATTCCGCATCACTAGGTTTGATTCCATTTCTATATGTAAGGAAAATATTCTTTATCTACCGTGCGGAGAACGGGTACGCAGCTGATATAATTATTAATTGCTAATACATTCTATTGTACTGATATCTTTCTCACAGTCAGATAATATAGATGCACTCCTGTATTGATACTTTCAAAAGTCTTGCAGATAGTTTTGCGGTGTTTCCAAGGTTAAATTTTTTCTTTTTTAAAGATGGACAGGTACTTAAAAAGAAACATATTTTTAAGTCATTGTAACACAGTTGCATTCTATATACGCGTGTAAGTAATGTATACATGCATTCATACATACACTATGTATTCAATTATCAGGAGCTGTTATGAGTTTGCAGAGAGTTTTGAATGGTGTGCAGAGATAGTTAATTTTTTTTATCCGACTATAATTTTTGTAAAAGTTAATGATATTTATAGGAAATTTTTTTCCTCAACAGGTTTGGCTTAAGAATTGTGCACCCTCCAAAAAAAGTATTCAAGCAAGAGATAAATATCCTACTTTAGATTTGAGAATAATAAAATTGAGTTTTTGAAAATCGCACAATTGGCAGAAGTATGGAAAGTCATACTTATACTACATAGCCTAATTCATATTCTGTGATAAATAATTTTTATTTTCCGAACATGTACCATGTAGGGAAATTATTGTAATCATGAAAAAATTCGACTTCGAAATTTTGGTGTATTTACATGTTTTGAGGTCTTCTGAATTCATTCATGCTATTTCTACGAGATGTATGTATGTATATGTGTGTATGCGAGTGAACACGATAGCTCCTAAACGGGGCATTCGATTGAGCTCAAATTGTTACAACCATATATGTTACAAACCACCGTCCCAAGACCGGTATTGATTTTGGTGTGTATAGGACTTATGGTTTTTGAATCCAATAGAACAATATGGGTCCTGAATCCAATAGAACATCTTTGGGACTATCTTGGCAGATAGGTTGCTGCTTTAAGTCCTCCTCCGATGTCGTTAAATGAGCTAGAACAAGGCTTACACCGTGTCTCGTCTTCACTTCTTATTTTGGTGTCCGACAATTTAATTGACAGCATGAAAAATCGATGCCGCCAGTGCATTCATACTGGGGATGGACACCTTCCTTTATTAGAATTTATTGTATCATTCAGTGTATTGGGATAGACTCGGGTGGAAAATAATCTTCCGTTGCTCTCTCCATTGTATGGGGGAGGGGTTTGAAACCCCTGCTTCTGAAGTTTGTGGTTTAACGCATTAATCTTTTGTCAGGGGACCTGACTGGTCATTAAAAAGGAGACTGCCTTCTTACCCCTGTAGTAACGTCAGACGTAGCGTCAGTCAGCATAGGTCTTTATTTGCAAATCCCCTGCCTTGCATCTTGCGAGCCCCTGGGAGCTCACCAACCATCTGCTTTGAGCTGATGATCCAGAAAAGCTTGGGGGATAAGAGTGGAGGCCTGAAAACACACCAGCACGATTTAGGTTAAGGAGTCCTTGTTGAATGCTTACGGCGGGCATTAGTGTTGATCTCGAAATCATAGAAGGGCGTATGTGTAGCGAGTGTGTGTGTGTGGGGGGGGTTGAAGTTCATTTCCCAGCACATAGGAATTCGTAAAGATCCCGCAAACGCACTCTTAAAGAATTAAAAATACAAATAAACAGGCCTGTAAGTAGGGCTGTTTACTTGTGAAAATGGGAAATCCCGGGTAAAAGAAGAGTACAGGTACTCGCAATGCATCATGGGAAAGCGGTAACATCTCAGTATTTATCCTTGGGACCAATTTTCATGCACAAAAATACGGGGTAGAAAGATTCATAGTCCAGTGAACAGCTACCATTTCTAAGACTTTTTCTAGGGGGAGGGGGGAGATGTCGATAAACTGCCAAATCAAATATCGGTATTTACAAACATGTTTATTTTTTTATCAACTATATTACCGACTTCTTACTTTTGCCAACTAGGTTTGTGTAATTTGGCCCAGTGTACCAGAAATAAAAAGTAAATTGCAGTTTTTGGTAATTTTTGTTACCAAGTCTGCCAACTAAGGGCGAGATTCAAGTGAAACACAATTCGAACGTTTTCCGCGTCGAAGAGGGGATACTTCGAAATATATCAATGTTTCTTATTCAACTGAAACAAAACAATCGTGTTTGATCACGTGACAGCGCGATAGGTTTGTTCATTGGAAGCATTCTGGGACTGAACTGGGAACTGAAAAACGTTCGATTCGAACTCGATCGCGCGCGTTTCACTTGAATATCGCCGTAAGTGTCTAAATTTGCAAATATTAACAGAATTTGCAGATGTTAGGGAGGAGGCTCCCGCTTCCTCCTCTTTTGCAAGGGCCCTGCCAATGAAAGATAAATGCATTGATGACCTCGCCTTCCCGTGATGCATTGCACGTTTTTCCCTTTCTGCTTTTACCCCTTTTTTCCATTTTCCCGTGTAAACGTTTCTTTCATTGGACTAGGAATCTTCTACCCCGCATTTTTTTCCTTATGGGGGGAAAACGGAGGAAATTCCGCCATTTACCCAACATTTTTGTGCATGTGAATGGGCCCATTTCCTTTGTAACTAGAATTCAGTTTGTCCTACATTTGCCATTTGCGGAATCTTTCGAGATTCCATTACTAGGTGACCATATTTTTGAACGTAGAATTAAGGAAATGCCCCCAATTCTGAGACAAAATACGGGACATTTTTATAATTTAACAGTAATCTATTTAAAAAACAAAGAAATGATTAAAAATTTTTCTTAGATTTGTCGACTAATCGAAAAAAAAAAGGAAGAAAATCTGAAACACTTTCAGATTTTGAATACGCACTATAGTGCTACATATTAAAAGCGTTTCATAATTTATGCGTCGTCCCAATTTTTCTTCCTTATTCCATTAAGTTGGAAAGTGTATCATTATTCATGAATGTGCCGTATTTTGCTTCCTTGTTTCATAAAACCCATCTTTGGAATCGAAATCTATCTTAAAATCGCCTACTTAAACTATTTTATAATTTTCGCCAAGTATATTACAACTGTACTTCACCGTTTTAAATATTGGTTCGAATGTGCATCATAATCCATGAGTGTGCCGTGTTTGTCTTTCTTGGGTTGATTCCTACTTTAACACCCCGACTCTCGCCAAGGTGGCGATCATTAAACATCGCTAATTTGTTCACTTTAGTTTTCATCTAGTTCTTTTGGGAGCATTGAAACTTGAGCATAACTCCTAGGACCCGTAACTGCAAAGCTCGACAAAGTGCGGGGAATTTTTAGGCTGGCGAGAGTAGGGGCGTTAAAATAGATATCAACTCTTTCTTGAACCATAAAACACATCTTTGAAATCGAAATCTATCTTAAAATCGCCTACTGAAACTGTTTTACAATCTTCGCCAGGCATATTCGAACTATAGGCATATTCCAACTATATCGCGTAGACATATTTTAAATACTGTTTGGAATGGGCATCATAATCCATGAGTGTACCGTGTTTTTCTTCTTTGTTCCATAAAACACTTCTTCGGAATAGAAATCTATATTAAAATCTTCTACCAAAACTCTTCACAAACTTTCGCCAGGCATAGTCAAACTATACTTCACCTATAAATACCATTTGGAAAGTGTATCATAATCTACGAGTGAACCGTACTTATCTTTTTATCTTCTCTGTTCTAAAAAGTACTTCTTCGGAATTGAAATCCATTTAAAAAAAAAAAAAAAAAAGGAATCAGAAATTGGGGACTCGCCACGAAAATTGGGGACCCCACCCCCCAGGCATTAATGCATTAGAAACCCAATACGGTTAAGAGCCTTTTAATCAAAAGTTATGTCACGAACGAAAGAGTTCTAAGAATATTCGGATTTCGATTTGCAGGGAATAATTTATGGAATTTTGTTTCATTTTTTTCTAGAATATAAATGAAACCAAAACCAAATACCACACAGGAAAGGAACGGAATAAATAAAATACCAGCACACTGGTCATGTAGATGGACTCCTCTAAATAAGAAAAGGTGAATTAATAATCCTAATTTATTGTACTAGTTTTGGGTGAAAAATCCCAAAATTTGGCTATGCAGTCAAGATTATCGCATCGCAACGAAGAGAATTCTACTTCAACCTTGACTTGGAGCATCTCATTGCGAATGCTTATTGATTGGATACATTCGTCCCTCCTCCAGATTCTTGCAATCTGATTGGTTAGACGTTCCTTATCTGTCTTTGCAGAGCTTGTTTCCTTGCAGAAGACAGTAATTCAATGGAAAAAGTGCAAGTAAGTTTTTATCTCTTATCAATTCTCCCTTGTTTCCTCCAGTAAGTTTAATAAGATAATTTTTGACGTAATTTTGAGCGTATATATGGTCTAACACATCCATTTTTCTTAATATAGTGGTGTTGCTTTCTGAAAAGGTGATTATTTATAAGCATTAAATGCTACTCATCTGTTTACTGCTGAGTTCCGATATGTAACATATTTATTTAAATTTCTAGTTTCTTGTTCTGCATAATTATAAGTTAGCCTCTGCTTTTTTAACAGTTTTGCAGCATAGAAATTTTTTTTTTCTTTCACTGTGGTAAAAACGAATAGCGATTTAAATAATCAAAGTTTTGACCTAGAATTTAATTTTATTGCATTTGTTATGTGGAACGACGATTTCTTTGTTTTGATCTGTTTATATTTATCATTAAAGCAAACTCTTGTTTATCGAATTTTTAATTACATATTTAGTATATTAGCCAGTTAACTTAACCATTTTAGAACTCTTGCTGTATGCCAGCATCTGAATGAAATATCGTATAAATTTAAATATTTGAGAAAATTCTGAAGTTTCATGGATTATAACTCAAAGTTGCGGCACGTGTTTTTATTCTTCAGAGAGCGAAATTCCCTTAATATCTATTTGAAAACTATATTGGAATGTAGTCTTTTTATAAGAAAATATAATCATTGAAGAAGCCTTAATTCATTTGCGATGTCTTTTTTTTTTTTTTTTTTTTCACTGCAATTTTTGACATTGTTGTATTCTAACAATTTTGTAAACAATTGCCCCATATCCTCCTGATTTTTCCGAAAAATTGCCACATTATTTTTATGCATATTAGTTGTTAATTAATTTGAGTGGTAAAACGAGCTGGACAGGACTCCCATCCCCTTCATGTATTTGTATAACGTACTGTGTGGATTATTCAAGGTACATGAGCCTTTATAACTGTATGCTTCTAAAGTAACTCTGCTGCTTAATTAACCTTAATAATAATTTGCATTATGAGTAGTCTTACAATTGTCAGAATGTGATGTTGATCTCATGCTCGGGAAATCCGATAATGAACGAGAAACTCTGATTTTTCGCTCGTAAATTTATGTATAGAGGCAGGGAGAAAATTTCAATCTTTCTTCATCCTTCTTGTAAATGACTATCTTTTTACTGAACATTCCTTTATTGAAGTCTCTAATACCTGATGATTAAAAATTAACCCTTATTTTAATTAATGCTATTTAAAAGATTTTCTGCAAGTTGCAATTGATATTTCAGGTCAAATATGCTTAAAAGATCAGCATTCGAAATGTGTTTGTGAAATATTTATTGATGAAAAGTATAACATGGCTGCCTGTGCAGTCGCATATCGAAATCAAAAGTGACTTTTTCCTAAAATGTGGAAACTAATGTTCAAAATGAATATTTATATATTATATAAAAATGAAGTTGCACCCACAGTCTTCTACTTTTCCCACATCATAATATAAATTTTTATGTTGTGAAAAAGTGCTCCTATATCATAGCTGCCAAGTGTTCCGTTTTATACGGATTCGTTCTGTTTTTTGAGCTTTGTTCCGTAAATACATTTTTAAGCCAAAATGTTCCGTTTTTCATCTTCTGTGTATGAATTTTTAAAAATTATAAGAAAAAAGGAAAATTGTGTACATATTTAGCTTTTGGTAAATCATTTATCCTTGTAGACAAGTCAATAAATTTAATTGAATGATATTTATCTTATTATTCTTTCAAGTATTTATTACATTAAACATTTAAGTGTATTGTAGAAACTGAGCTAAGTTAAGTATATTTTATTTTTATAAATTAATGCTTATATAGGCACATCATCTCTCTACACATGATAATTTAATTTTGTTAATGTATGATCTTTAATTGTATATTTAATCATACATTTCATCATCACACACTTTGTTCCTTATTTCTGATTTTATGAGCACGTGCTGTGTTCCTTATTTTTTTCTTGGAAGGTTGGCAGCTATGCTATATTTTAGAGAAACACTCCTGTGTTTTACAATTGGAGGTTGGCCGCTCTATCAGATGATCGAAAGATGGGTATATGCTTGGATATTTGCCACCTATGGCGACTTACGTGTGCTTATGCTTCATATTTTTCTTTTTTAAACTGTCCTAATGGCATATTTAATCTCTCTGATGACGCATACCCAAGCTGATCCAAAAAAGTTTTTATTTCCTCTAATGTGTTTAGTTTGATCTTAAATTTTTTTAATCAAGAATTAGTCTGTTTGGACTGGTACTGTTGGAGGAACACTGTTAGTCTCGACCTTCCGGTTATATATTCTTTATTAATCTCCCTACCTCAGCTTTTTTTTTTTTTTTTAATTGGACCTCTTTGTATGACAAAGCTTTAGCATATGGATAATACAGTATTTTCTTTCATTGTGTTTTAGATACTTAAAATACTTGTATATGTTTTTGTATACATATTTTTGTTGATAACTAACTTGCCTACTATTTTTATAAGTAAGAGTTTTTATTTTAAAACCTGTCGCAGAAATTTTCTCTTTATAGTAGTTTTGGCATAGATAATTGAACGATAAGAGTAATCATGGATGTGCAAATTTAACTCGAAGGATTATAGTAACTGTTCATATCGGTATTTTATAGAAAAATGGAATTTGCATTTAAGCTTTTTAATCTTTTAGCTGGAAGAAGGGTGATTCTTTTAGTAGTTTTTGGCATTTTGGGATGGTGACAATGTTTGAAAGTCGTCTGGGAGGGAGGGGGGGGGGGAGAAATTGAATCAGAGCCATGTTTGCTAGTTTGTTTCTGTAAATAGATTTTCATACCTCAATATACATCGCAGGCTTGGCAAAGTTTCTAAACATTTACTTAAGATTTCTTAAGCAGTGATGTTTAACTAAATTTTAAGCAATCCTGTAAAAGTCATTACTATTAAGCACTATTCGTGTAAGTGTTTAATTTTCTTCTCTTATTGCATTTAATACTATTTTTTCCTTTGCTTCTCCAGAAATTAAGATTTTGCTTAAAAATGCCCAATTTTTGTTTTCTTTTTTCCTTCTATTTGTAATGAGATTTAAATTCATTCTCGTCGATGCAACTTACACCAGGAGTCAATCGAGAAATTTTTTCCCAAGAGTCTCATTTTTGTGAAAACTGCTTATTTTTGTGAATTTTCGTGCCAGTCTTTGTAAAAGTCACTTTCTTTTCTTAAAATAATTTACAAAACAAATTAAAAATAAACGGCAAAATGGCAATGAAGGGTTGTCTTAATAGATTATAATTTTTGTGAAAGGGGACGCAAGTTTTCAGTTTTGCAGTAAAATGGACCCAAATTTCATCTGCATCGATCCCTGTATACATTTCTAGTCAGAGGAATAATTAAATTAACATAATTATTAAAAAAAAATTGTAGACTCTTCTAGTTAAATGTTTACAAAGTTTTTGTAGTATCATTTGGTTGTACATTAGTTATTGCCACAACTGTGTAGGGGCTTCACAGATATTTCCTAGTGTAAACTTAGCCCACCCAATTGTAGAAGTGTTATTTTATATTTATTCAAAATTTAATGGAAAAATAATTAGCAATAGTAAGAAAGTGCAAGCTAGCTGGTTTTGTACAGTTATGTTAAAGCTCTGAACTAAAACTTATCATTGTACCCATTGTGTCATGGATATTTTTAAATCGCCTGGACCCTATTTATGTTGCTGGGTCCTACTACATGAAAAAGGTTCCCAAATTCAATAAAATTCGATGCATATCAATCATTTAATTTCATGGTGATTTTTGGAGGAACCTTCACTTAAAGGAACTGCTGGGATTCTTTTAATAAGGCTTTCATTGGTAGTTTAAACTCTTTCCAAAATACAGGCTTTCATTAATAATGTATGTTACTTCAAAATTAATGATATGCTACTAACACTCTGACATGTCTTCAACCTGAGAACTTGGGGTGAATTATGAAACTTTCTCTCTTAAAAAAAAGTGTGGCTAAAGCTGAGGCTAAAAATTTATTTGCTTTTGTCCCATCAGATGGCAGCACCATACTTTGTGATATTTTTTCCCCTTTGGTTTAAAATGGGTCTCCAAACTTTTCAGCCCAAGTGCCGCATTAAATAGCAGTTTGGGGGCCAACACACTTGAGGTTAAAAAAAAATGTTTTTTTAATTCTTTGTTCAATATTATTTTATTCAATGACTTAACACTTTCATGACTATACACATCAATGCCTGTATTAGTGGGAATGGTGAAATTGCTTCCTGTATGTTGAAATGGCAGACATTTTTGGCATTAGATTTGATGTCCCTAATATTAACAGTAGTCGGACATTATAATCGCACAAGTTTGCTCTTCTACCATAAATAAGTTTGTTATATCACTGAGCTCATTCTTGGTGGGATAGGTTTAAAAGGTAGGGTACAGAGGTTTAAAAAAGGCATTAATTTTAAAAAGTCGTATTTGTTAAAAAGGGCACTAAACATCCTGATCGAAAGCACTTCTAATTTGTGAAAAATGAACTTTTTTTTACTTTACAAAACTGAGTAAGACAATTAATAAAACAATTACAAACCTTTTATCAATATATTAACATATATATATATAAATCTATATAATGTAAAAGAATTAGTTTTGCAGTAACTTTTTTAATTAATCTTTATTAACAATTCTTAAGTGAAGTTAATGACAATATTTTATTAAAAGATTTTAAATTAAGGCCTTTTTTTTTTTGTTCTTAAAATCAATCGATCAATCAAGTATATCTGGCAGGCAAAAGAATGTTTAATTGTGTAAACATTTTGCATAAGAAGCTAATTTTAATAAGGGTGCAGAATATGTACGAACGACGTTTGAGGGGATATTCTGATGAGCTGGAGAAATTTTTGTCCAGAGTGTATTTAAAGAAAAGAGGGGAAAAATATTTTTGTAGAGATGCAGCTATCAAAAGAAGTTAGCGATAGTCTCTTAAACAAGAATGAAAAAAATGCTTTGTTTTGGGGAGAAATTTTGGACAAAAAAAAAAACTGTCTGGGGGAAATATTGTTCCCTAAACATTTTCTGCACACCTGCTTAATAAAGTATTTATTTGATGACCTGGCTCAGAATCATCAATTAAACTTTGACTAAATGAGTGCAGTGTTTTCCCTACTTTTGGGGGAGCAGGGTAGAAATGGAGAAAGTTCCGGCATTTTTGTGAATGAAAATGGGGCCATCGTGAAGTTATTGAATTTTTTTTTAACATTCAGCTGATAATACTTCAGTTGGTCAAAGCTTGAAAATAGGTAACAATGATTGCTACATTTTTTCTGGATTATCATACAAGCCATTAATTAGTATTCTTCTGTTGAATTTAACATTTAGCTGATCACCTACATAGACTGGTAATATTGGAATAGCATGAAAGGGAATTGATAAAAACTATAGCCTCAACTGAATAGATAAAAGGGCAAAGGAGAATCTGTTTTTTTTTTTTTGTCATCAGGAGCTTACTTGAATCAAAAGGCAACAGGGTGCTTTTTTTTTTTTTACTTTACTAAAAGGTTATCGGGGTGCTGCACCCCACTGACCCTGCCTACTGCCTAGAATGAGCCCTGTATACCTTATTGACTGTGAAAGTAGAAAAAGTATAGGCAGCGAATATGTGTGTGAATTTTTACAATGAAGAGATTTGGAAATTAAGACACTATTGTGCACTTCTATTTTAATTCGGCAATGAAGTAGCACCCACTTAAGCAGAATACAGGTAAATTTCCATAATCTTTTTCCCCGTAGATAAAAAGGTCTCTACAGGCTGCATGAGAGGGCCTTACGGGTTGTAGTTTGGAGACCTCGTTTAAAATGAGCATTTTAACATTACAGTTCATGTGGAAAGCCTAAGTATGTTGTGTATTTAAAGGCTCAAGAGAATAACTGTTTTAGGGAATGCATTTTCAAGATACTAATTGGAACTTTCTTTTATCTTTCTAGATAATTATTATGAACGACGCAAGTCCTCGAACAAAGCTGAAAAAACATCTAGTCAGTCGTGGTTCTGAGATTCCAGTATACTGGAGTAGTAAATCTAATGAATCGTTTAGTTTTAGTAGTATGAAAGAGAGTTGATTTAAACTTTTACTTCTGGCAGTCATCTACACCAAGCAGCTATCTCTTTATGTAAGTATTGCTAACAATTTCGTCTAACATTGAAAGTTGATTATTTTTTACATTGGTTGTTAGTGTTGCATAATGTGTTTTTTATTCATAGTAACATGGTTGTTTGGGGGGGGGGGAGTAAAACAGGGTTGCTACTGGTCAGGGAAAAGTCGGAATTTCTTTATGGCAAAGTAAGTCTGAGAGAAATTGGGGAAAATTGTAAGTTTTAGCCCAAAACCTGGAAATTGCATAATGTGACCGGGGGGAGGGGGGGGGAGGATTATCAGAAATCTACGTTTTTAAACAATATAAATGTTTAACCTTACTTTGGGAAGCTGGAAATTTTAAAGGAATCCAAAGTTGATGTTGTAAAAGCAAAAAAATTGGATTTTTATTGCAGAAAGGACTAGAAAGTTGGGATTTTTTTTCCCCCAAAGAAATTGGGTAGCAACCCTGGTGCAAGTGATTCAGCATTCTTAAGATTTTTTTTTTTATGTACTGTTTTTTTAAATTGAATTGCATAAGTATTTAAAATGTTTTAAACTTTCTCTGGAGTTCAAGGAAATTCTATGCTGGCTTAGTAATAGAATCTGATGGGTGGGGAGGAGGGTTAAATTACGAACAGTTTAACTGTATATTTTGTTTTTAAATCTCCCTTTAAAAGTAAATCTAAAGAATGCATTTTTTGGGGACATGCTAAATCTCTCTTCCCCCCCCCCCCCCCCCCCCCCTCCCTCAAGTAGCACACAATTCCTTCTGTCCACTATACAAAATTAAATTTTCTCAATGTCTTTAAGCTGATTATTTTCAGCTTGTAATGTATAATATCGATCATCTGAAGTTTTTTTTTTTTTTTTTTGAATTTGATCCTTTTCCTTTTTATTTGAAGATTTTTTTAAGGTAAGGAGGAAACGCTAATGTAGCTAATTTAATTTCTTGTACTTCAGAAAGTCTCCAGTTTCTTTCTTGTAATGTGGAACTGTAGAAGCTTCTATAGAATATTTTTACTATAATTTGTGCAAGCATTCTTAACTTTGGTAGATTTTAATTTCTTTCTAAAGTGATGAAATGGCAGGATTGAGCTTGTTAGAGTACTAAACGTCTTGTTTTTTTTATTTTCAGTTTTCTCAACTTCTTTTAACACACTACGTTGTTCAATAGAGCTATCAGTTGAAAATAATATCTAATAGAGCACAATGGTTGGGTTACCTGCTCGTCGTCAAGAGCCTACTGTAGGTGTCAAATTTGTTAGTGCTGGGACTGCTGCATGCATTGCTGACATGATTACCTTTCCACTGGATGTGGCTAAAGTGAGACTTCAGGTGAGTTCATGTACATTTTTTTTTTTTTTTTTTCTGAACAAGTGATATCTGCTAGTTGAAAATAAATTCTGTTTCTTATCCTGATTCACATGCTAAGATAATATATTGTTATTCAGGGTTTCTGCAACCTGAAAATCGTGTAGGATAACATGGGTATGCTATGCACAGTTAACCTTTGGATATTTGGCATGAGAAATGCTGACATTAAGTCGAGTTGCATTTAGCCATTTGTCTGAACATTTTAAGACTTCAAAAATGAGAAAGCTGCCAATTTGGGTGTATGATCAGTGGTTTTTTTACAATGTGGGCTGATTTCAATGATTTTTTTAAAATTTAGGTGCTTTTGAGGTAGTCTCGTTAATTTGAAGTTCTGATGATATTACTCAGAAAATCAGGGAGGGGGGGGGGGGGTAAGTGATTTGAAACAATTTTAAAGAATTTTACCATATGAATTTCCATTAGCAGTGGTAGTAGCAGTATGTCAAGTTGCCAATGTTAGTGCTAACAAAAGCAATTGCCAAAAATGACTAAGTCTCCAAAATTAAACCGCGCATGGTGATATCTTCTATATTTTGTAAAAACATTAAACTACTGCTATTCAATGGGAATATTGTTTTTTCTAAATTCAACAGAACTCTTTTTATGTGTGTTAGCAAAAATTTTTTTACCGTATGAATGATTTGTGATTCTTTTTTATTGGTAAGGGGATAGGTATCTTGGAGGTAGTGCATATTAATTTAGCAAAGCTATGATTAATGACAAACTAATGGAGCTCTTAAATTCTCATGAGAACATAAGTAATACTCTGACATATCTTATTTGTTATCAAGTAAACAATCCAAAGCTAAATGTACCACACATTACTTAAGTTAAACATCTGTTTAAATATTTTATTTACTATGGTTTGAGATCTGTTAATTTCTGGGGCATTTTCTGTAGTTACCATAAATGTTGATGGTAATAAGTAAAGAGTTGAAATAAAATTTTTTAAAAAGCTCATATAAAACCATTTCCTTACTGCACTATTTACTGAATTTGGTGGCTGAAGTATAATGTTTAACATGTCCAAGATTTTTCATTGTTTTAACTGAATAATTTTAAACTGTTGCAGATTCAAGGAGAAGGAAATGCAGTGCTGAAATCTGGTTTAGTGAAGACAGGCCTTTCTGGTAACAAAGGAATGTTTGGTATGATTGTCAGCATTGTGAAAACGGAAGGTCCTAAAAGTCTTTACAATGGATTGTGTGCTGGTTTACAACGTCAAATGTGTTTTGCCTCTGTAAGGATTGGACTATATGACTCTGTTAAAAATCAATATAGTGCTCTAGGTTAGTAGAATTTTATGTTTGCTTTGTAGAGTGTTTATAGTAATATATGCATATTAAGTGTTTAGTTTTGATCTAGCTCCCCCTTCCCCCCAAGGTGTTCCCAGGGGGAAGTTGCTGTACTGCTTTGAGTTGGCTGTCTGCTCCCTCTTGGGTCAATACCCTTACTTGAATCAGCAGAGTCATTAATGGGCTGATTCGCAAACATCTAAATTGCAAGACTTTTTATGGATTTTATATAATATAAAAATAATCAAATATCTGGGAAAATTTATGTGGGGGCTAGAAAAAATTATTTTATGTTTTTAGTACATTTTACAAATGTGCTGCATTAAACATTTTTAAATAATTGCTAAATATTAAATTCTTTATGTGGAAGACACTTTTTTTTTTTTAGAAAAGCAAAGTTTTTTTTTAGTGATCTTTTCTTATTTAAAACCATTAGAGGTTTACAATTTTGACTTCAAGTCTTCTGTTAAGGTTTTAGTGGGCCAAGTCCGAATTCCTTGTCTTCTAAAAGTCGCAAAGAATTCGTAAAAAGAGTTTAAAATTTAACATTAATATACACTTTATGTTTATTCCACCCCATTTTTACATATTTCTCATTTCAGCTTCTGGAAGTGTTGCACCTGGTCATGTTGGTATACGCATTTTGGCTGGTATTACAACTGGAGGAATGTCTGTAATATTTGCTCAACCTACTGATGTTGTGAAAGTCAGGATGCAGGCTCAGGTGACTGGCTTAGCACCTCGTTATGTAGGTACAATGAGTGCTTACAGAACAATTGCTATTGAAGAAGGAATGAAAGGACTGTGGAAAGGTACAGATAAGTTACTACAAAAATATTTCTATAGAAGTTACTGTATTAGATGTCTTAATTAAATTTGAAATGGCATAATTAGATCTGAGGATGGGGGGAGAACTAGTTTTGTACTATACATTATTTACCGGATTATAGAAATCTGGTGAAGGAGGGAGAAAGTGTGTATTGTGTGAAATTCTGGTAAAACACAAAATATTTCTCTCCCCCCTGTCTTGTTTGACTTATTTTTGCAATGCTATTTTTCAGAAATTTTAGAAAACAGTTTAAAACTTTATTAAGTTTGACCACCCCCTCTTCCCATAAAAGGAGTTCAGTGTCCTTTTCTACCCCACCCCCCCCTCCCGTTCGACCTTTATCTTCTCCCCACTTTGGCGAGCTTTCCATAGAACAAGACTGAACAGCAATTAATCTGGGTTACTCTATATTTTAAGTTTAGTATGTAAGAAAAGGCAAAGGCTGTCTAGATACCTTAACATTTTACTTTTGTCTGTCAGTTCTGAATATGTGCTTGTTTAAAAGGAACTTTCAACTGCTCTGTTCCAAATGAAAACTAAACGGATTCATTCTTAAAATTTTTGTGTTATACAGTCAACTTGCAATTTTTGCGACCCTTGACTTAGGGACCCTCTGAAATCCTAAACATTTTCTAACACCTTTTAATAAACTGTTGATTTAATTCCCTACTTGCTGAGGTCTCGTGAAGGTTATTGAGTCGACTGTATATCCAAATAATGGTAAACTTTCTAGTTTACCATTTAAAGCTTTTAGTTTCTATTTTTAAAACTCTTGACTAGGTGATATAACAGGGTTCATACGCCCTGAGGGAATTGAAAATTCGCTCTTAAAACTCGGGGAAATCTCATGCAAAATTTAATTTTTCTGTAAAAACCTGGAAAATCCAGCTCCAACCCTGGAATTTTAAAATTTTTACCCCTCTTTTTTTTATTTTATATTTCTTTCTTTTTACGGCCTTCTTCACTCCATGTAGTAGCAGACTACTTCCCTAATGAGTGCATGCGCACTATCGGAAATGGACATATATATGAGATGAATCATCTATTTTAAACCTTATCGTTACTACTGTTCAAAAAGCTGTGTTTTAAATTATTGTTAACATTTTGAGAATAAGGGCAGCTCCAATGAGGGAGACATGACCACCCACCCCTGTATTTTAGAATTTTTGATTCGTATACTTTACAGTAACATTCAATTTGCATTTTTAACAATTTATAGACCTATCTAAAAAGTCCAATGGTTCCCTTTAAAATTTGAGCCTGAAGACACTCTTGTTTCAGAAGGCTCTGTCCCCTCTTAAATATGCCCTTGGTACTAAAGAATATGGAAATGTTTACCAATAACTTTGTGTACTGAGTGTAGTATAAACAATTTATCGTGGATCTGTCAATCAGTAAAGTGCTGAAAACTCTTTTCACTCCTCTAAAGCTTTTACATAATTCCTGGTTTTTGTAGGTCAAATTGAATATGAAACCATATTGATGGTGTAATCCATTATTTATGGTACAATTGAAGAAGGAGCATAATTTTGATTTCTATTATCATAATCTGATTACCTTAGAGAGAGGCATATATATAAAAGTAGTCACTCGATACTTATGTTTATTTTTTTTTATTACCATAAAATTCTTGAAAAATCACCTGGAAAACTCGGGGGAATTTCATTTTGAAAAATGAGTATGAACCCTGTAATAAGTTGGTTTATAGTACAACTGTTATTGCTTTCTTTTTTAGGTACCTTGCCTAATGTCACAAGAAATGCTATTGTTAATGCAGCTGAGCTTGTCTGCTATGATCTCATTAAGGAGTTCATTTTGGCACGAAAGCTCATGACTGACAATGTTCCCTGTCACTTTACATCAGCATTTGCAGCTGGATTCTTTGCTACTGTAGTGGCATCTCCAGTTGATGTAGTGAAGACTAGATTCATGAATTCTCGCCATGGACAGTACTCTGGTGCTGTAGATTGTGCAGTGAAGATGTTCAAAGAAGGTGGTTTGAAAGCATTTTACAAAGGGTGAGTATTGGCTCTATAATTTGAAAAAAGTGCCTGCGACACTGCTTTTTCTTTGAAGAATCTTGACATTGGTTATACATTCACTATGAGCTTATGAATGCATAAATTAATCTTTAAATTGAGTCAATTTTGTTAATTTTAATTAGTTATTGATGTGCTTGCATAATGGTTGCTCGATAAATTAGTGTCAAGATTAAAAAAAAAAAAAAAAGCTGCTTTGAATTGATCTTTTTGCTATATCACACACACATTTTATTTTTAAAAAATCTTGACGTGTATTTTGGATTGATGACTGTGTCCACAAAAGTGATGTTGCTGAAACAATAGAGTTTCTGAAATTGTGAAATAAGAAAGAACTATGAATTTGTGGAGAACATTTTATTATTTAATAGTCGGTCCATAATTATGTATACATAACAGTATTGAAGTTGATGTATGTCACTTCTGTGGACAGTAATCACTACTGTGGTTAATCTCCACAGAAGTGACAAAACTTCTTTTTCTTGAATGCTTATAAATGGCAAAAATCTAAAGTATTAACTTTAATATGAGACTTGGACAATATTTCATTCAACTTGGTATAATAAATCAGGGTTGGAAAAAAACCCGGTTTATTTGAAAAAAACCAAAAAACCGGGTTTATTTGGTTTAAACCGGGTTTTTTTGGTTTAAACCAGGTTTTTTTTAAATCCTTTTATAATTACATGTTACATATTTATAAATAAAATTATTTGTAAAATGTTCAAATAAAAATTAATATTTCTTCTGAAAATAACTAAAACAAAGTAAATAAAAAATTGTTGCTATACTTATGTGGACATTGAAATCATTCAATTTTAATATTTTATTTAGAGATACTATTTTTTTATATTTAGTATCTACTTATATAATACGCCAATGTATGCGGTACCAAAATTGACGATATTTTTATGCTGGGAGCGGCAAGAACTAGATGTAAACATTAGCGTAATAACAATAACACACGTGCAAAAATCCAGATTAACAGTTCAATGACATCAAGTGAAGCAAGCCTATTTGTTACTGGTTACGTGTGTCACGCAGTAGATAGATTAAAAAATAACAATGTATGTGCAAAGAAGCAAAATCTTTCGGATTTTTTTACTTCACGTTTATTGCACATTTAAAAAAAAAAAACTACTTTGCAATAAAGTATATTTTAGCCATTTCGTGTTTCCATACACGAAAAAGCAAATTGTTTCTTTTTGATTTGATTAATGGCAACGGTACTATGAGTGATCTGCCAAGGATAGGAGATGCCTTGGCAGGAGGACTTTCTAAGAGGTTTTAACGTGTATCCACGTTACATCTGGAGAAAACCTACCAAAACTCCAGACCGTTAGATCTACAGCCGCATGATGGGACCCAAATCCGGGACCCTCACACTTCGGCCATCTACCATTTTCAGTGACATTACCACCGTGCCATGATGAGGACCCCAAAATCTTTCGGATCTATTCACATGTCCCATGGTCACCATCAGCTTTTGTCATGATACCCCCAAAATTTGTAGCAACCATAACCTAAATACATTTTATGACAAATACTGTTAAAACCATGAAATATGATTTTCGTAGAAAGGACTCCGATAATTTAGACAAAACTGACTGAGTAAATATGGTAAGATATGGGGGGGGGGGGGGGCGTAGCTGGCCACCTTGGCAGCTATTATAATATAATACAATAGTAATTGTTTACTGCATTTCACATGGAATATTGCTCTTAGATTCATCAGTAATAATGGTGATATTTAGTTCAAAATATTTTTAAGGTTTAGAAATAAGTTGTTAAAACACAAAACCTCTATTTTGGAAAAGTTCAAGTATCAAGCATTATTCAAGTAAAAAATGCAGCCTATAATTTAAGTTTAATTAATAATTTTTAATAATTATAAAACAATAAGGTATCTAGAGTGATATAATAAACTTATTCTTGATACTTATGAGGATAATTTAAAAATATATTAGAACGTATTCTATCTGTAGTATTTGTAATTTTAAATTATTCTTTTAAAAAAACCAATTGGTTTTTTTGAGAAAAAACCATTTGGTTTAAACCATGGTTTAAACCGTGGTTTAAACCAGTCGGTTTAAACCATGCCAACCCTGTAATAAATAAATGAGGTGAAAAGAAACAAACTAAACAGATTTTAAAAATATTCTCGGGTGATGCAGGCGTTGCAGTCGGTCCTATTTTTTAAAAGTTCCTACCTCAATAAATAATAGAATAAAATGTTCTGCTGCTTCAGCATTTGCTAAATGATCTTTTAGATGTTAAGGTTTCGCCTATCAAACCATTTAAAATACTAGGCTATATAAAACTTTGTCCTTTTTTAAAATTCTTGCCTTCAGCCTGTGATGGTATGGGCCTAAGAAATTAAAGGACATAAACAGTACTTACTCAAAATATTTTAATTTTATGTTTTGGAATGTCAGCAAGTTCATTTTGAATGTCTGCTTCTTTTCATTTACTGCAAAGAAATAACACCACTATCTACCTGGTGTTTTTTTTTTTTTTTATGTCCACAGAAGTGATGCAAAATTTTGGGACCGGCTTTCTTTTTCAAAACTGTCCACAATGTTAAACAGAGCTGTAAATTTTTAAGTAATGTTAAATGATTGTATTTTCTCTTGAGTACATTCTTATTCCATGTGTTATTAAGATACAGTTGCTACAAGTGTTGAAATCGAATAACCTTAGATTTGTGACAGTCCATAGAACATATCGCATTCTGTGAAACATTGGGAAATACCTTCTGGAACATCGAGAAAACATCTTCTCGGACTTAAACATTCAAATGCTATTCACAAATTTCTGCTGAAATGCAATTTAACATTTCTCTGTTGTGATCAATGTTCCACAGCTGAGATTAATCCTTCGGTGTAGCCGTGTTTGAAGGTATAGGCAGGGCTGAGGCAATCTTAAACAATCGGTAACTCTTTATTCTCTTTTCACAATAATGTCAGCTGAGCCACAAAGGAACAGTGATTTGTGGAGGTTTTGTAAATTTTTTTAAAATAGATTTAAATTCAAAACTGAGTCCTTTTTTAAAAAATCCTTTTTCTTGAGTTTTCTGTTTAATAGCCCAGTTTCTACAGTTCACCACTACAGGGCCAAGGGTGGTACATTAATTTTAAGTGGCTGAAACAACAGTTTCACCTCTCCATTGACTAAACAAAAATTGACTTAAGTGAAAGTTCTGGCAGAAAGTATCTGCATTATTACTCATGTAACTAGAAAACTAGAATCTGAGCATTAACTCTTTTTATTTAAAATGGAATGCTTTTATTTAAGATTCGAGATACTCGAACATCAATAAAACTCCAATTGATTCTTGAATTTATTATGAAAGGATTTACTTGTATGCAGTCTCGCAAAATATCATAAATTTAAACTACTCTTAATTGTATTTCTCATTTCATATATATTATAAACTTTATTTTTCTCATTATAGGTTTATGCCCTCCTTCATACGTTTGGGTTCTTGGAACATATGCATGTTTGTTACATTTGAACAACTGAAACGACTGTTCACCCATGTGAGTCAAGGAGGGAGAGTTGTACCTGTACCAAAAGTATATGCTGGTGTTCCACCTTCTGTTACTAGTTCTGCTACTGGAGATGCTGCTCCTTCGACAAAAACTTATTTCTGCCCCATTGTTATTAACCAATGGGATTGACCAGCTTTTTTCCTTTTTATATTCTTGTGCACTTAATCTGTATCCTGGTCGGTTTAGGCTATTGCTACTTGATCTGCATTTGTAACTTATTTTTGAAAGGGCAAAAAAAAAAAAGTATGTATATCAGGAACAGTAAAGAGTTATATAGGATAATTATGTAGTAGGTTAAAACTTACTATCTATTATAGCAAATTTATGACAACTATAAATTATCGTTTATTGATGCAGATATATCTGCCTTATTGTACAATAGAAAGAGTGTCAGTGGCAGATTTCTGTTTGTAAGGCTGAAGTAGAATTCACTTCTGAGAAGAAAGTAAAAATGCAGTTAAGTAGTAATAGATAAACTTTCTTTTCCCCTCCCTGAAGTTAGCTTGCATGGTTGGTGACTTGCCTTCTCTTTATGTTTGTATTGTCAATGACACACAAGGAAAAGTTGTAAGAGAAGCTGCAGATAGACAAACACACGTCACAAGAAAAGGTCAAATATTAATGTTGGGATTAAAGGTTTTTGTTAGTATTTGCTTATTTACTGTCTGCTGTAATTGTATTTACTACATTGAATTTTCACGCAATTTAAGAGAAGCTGCAAAAAGACTTAAATGCATTTTTTTTTAGAATGATAAAGGCGTTGAAAAGAACTTTAAATTGTTATGAAGTATTGCAAATGTTTCTTTTTTTTTGGGGGGGAGGGGGTAATTACTTGTGCTGTTTTGTTTGCTTGATCAATAATTTTACTCAATTTTTTGGTGAGTTATGAAAATGCTTCTCATAAATGTATGGAGATTCAAAAGAAATATGTTTAATAGTGTATTAGTTGTGTATAATTAGTACCTGTATTTTTTTTTCTTTCTTAATTCGACTTCCTGTTTATCTCCTTTTCCTTATTTTGTTAATAGTAATCTAGTGCATCTTAAATTTAGTATTGCTTCATACTCTCCCTGTCCTTGTGTGTCATATTTACTAATGTGTCTGTGATAATGCTACATGTTGTTCAAAAAATAACATAGTAACATCAACTTTCCATTATGCTGTATGTATGTTGTAAACATTCCTTTTTACTTCTGTATTTTCAAGTCTTAATTTTTTAAACACGTCTTCCAACTGTGTTTTTAAATTTGACACAAGAAATAACTTTCTTTTAATAAATGTTTTAGAGCTAATTGTGACTAGTTTTATTTATTTTACTGCTACTTTTAATGAGTCCCTCATGATGTAGTTTATTTACATCAGTTGTTGCGAGTAGTACACTTGCAGTGGTGGATACTGATATTTTTGGGGGAGGAGCTGATGGGTTCAGTATTTTAAACAAAATTCAGCATTAAAAACATTTGAATTCAGTAGTAGTAAGTTTGCAGTCATTTTGTTTATCGCAAAATGTCCTATCGGAGCAAAAGGAACGGTAAATGAACAGTTGAAAACTTAAAAGAACTGGCTCCTGTTTTTATTTAGTGTTTCAATTAGCTGCACTCAGTTGACTTAAAGTACACTAGTCAACTTTTAAAAATGAGCGCATAAGACCTGAAACTAAAACTAGTTACACTGGTTGAGCATTTATGAATATGTTGATTGACAAATTTTGTCTTTTGTTTTATTTTGTGTACAGACCCATTGGGAAGATTTTTGTTCCTTCTCTAAAGAATTTTAATTGACAAACAAGTGGTCATGCTAGTCTTCTTAATGGTGTATTTTGAAGAAATGATTTTGGTATAAACTAATGTCAAGAACTCAAATTTTTAGAATGTCTGTTTATAAGCTGTACTATATACTGAAATAAACAAGAAACCTCTACATCGGTTTCAAAATATTAAAATTTGAAGTTTTAGCAAAAAAAAAGTGCTATTCCATGCTTTAGGGATTTTTCCTGGAAGTTTTGGATAAGTCCCCCCCCCCCCTTTTTTTTTTCTTAATTTATTTCAGTGTGTAATGCAGCTCATACAGAATCGTCCAGAATTTCTATTTGAGTACCGGACACAAGTGCATTTTATTTTGTGTACAGACCCATTGGGAAGATTTTTGTTCCTTCTGTAAAGAATTTAACAAGTAAATACACACAGAACATGATACTAGCAGCACGAAGGAAAAGAAAGGTAAAAGGGACTTAAGTCACTCGTATGTCTTATGGGATTCAGAATTATTCAGTGAAATGTAAATGTTTTATAGGTTGGATCTGGAGGCAGTCAATGGTAAACATTGCATTTTGATAGTATAGCATAGCTGCCAAGTGTTCCGTTTTATACGGATTTGTTCCGTTTTTTTAACTTTGTTCCGTAAATACGTATTTAAGCCAAAATGTTCCGTTTTTCAGCTTCTGTATAAGGATTTTTAAAAATTAACAGAAAAAAGGGAAAATCGTGTGCATTTTCAGCTTTTTGGCAAAGCATTTATGCTTAGTTGTCAAAATATATCAAGTCAATAAATTTAATTGAATGATATTTATATTATTCTTTCAAGAATTTATCACATTAATCATTTAAGTCTATTGTAGAAAACAAGCAAAGTTAAGTACATTTTATTTTTATAAATTAATGATTATATATATGCACATCATCTCTACACACATGATAATTTAATTTTGTTAATGTAAGATTTTCAATTGTATATTTAATGGTACATTTCATGACCACTCACTGTGTTCCTTATTTCTGATTTTATGACTAAGTGCTGTGTTCCTTATTTTTTTCTTGAGAGGTTGGCAGCTATGGTATAGAGAACCCATGAGTATCCTCATAGGGTTATAATAGAGAAACGTACGATTCTTATGTTGGGGTTATTAGAAAGCATGCAATTATATTTAACATCTCAAACTATGCTTCTAAGTAAAATGCACTTTTGGTTATGAGCAAAATACTGTACACAAATATTTATTTTGAAAATATTTCGCATTTGTATGATAAAAGCTTTAATCTTAGAATTGGATTATTGACCCAATTACACAAGCTGAGTGGGGGAAATGGAGGACACGTAAAGAATGGTTAGTAAAATATATTAATAAAATGTATGGAAAACGCACAAACAGAACAAGGGCATACTTTAAATGTGTATAGAGAATACAAATTTTAGTCTATATAAGAATAGACGATTGGGGAGGGATGTGGAGGGGAGAGAAGAAAAATTTGTGATCAGGGTGGTGAGATGAAACATAAAGGAACACTCGTGCTCCTCATTAGCTCAGTTCGCAGATACATTTAGCCAATTCTAAAAAATTTGTTTGGGCATTCCCTTTTGTCAATCTATCGCAAATAATGGGTGGCCAGCAATTAGTTGATTAACAGAATAGTCAATAAATGCAGAGGGTTTGTAACTGATTGGATTTCTTAAAAAGTATTAGACTTTTTTATGTTTTATTAAATTATGTTTATTTATATCCACACCCCAATTTAAAAAAAAAAAAATACAATCGGAACCACTAGCAAATAAGCATTAGCAAAAACTAAATTTGCATGTTATTACCCTTCAAGAGGCATCCTATTAAAAGAAATATGTATTCTATAAGAGCATTGTTTTACCGCATATTTTTTTCAGTGATACTTACAAATACGTCCATTTATTGAAAATCATTTTTAATAAAGGCTTAGTTCACCGTTTCAAAGTATATTATTGACACATAATGAGTGTTGTTATTCCGTTTATTTTTAAATTGATTCTAACAATTACGTCCCTTTATTTAGGGTTATTCTAAATAAAGCTTTAGTTCACTGTTTCGATCTATACTACTGATATGTAATCTTAAAGAGCATTGATATAGCGTATATTTTTTTTGTTGATTCTTACGATTACATCTATTTGTTGAAAGTTATTTTTAATAAAGGTTTAATTCACTATTTCAAAGTATCTTATTGACACATATTCTCTAAGAGCATTGTTGTATAGCATATTTTTTCGTTTATTCTAACAATTAAGTCCCCTTGCTCGAAAGTTATTTTTGATGAATGTTTAATATATTATTGACAAATATTCTTCTAGAGCATTGTTGTACCGCATGTTTTTTCATTAATACAAACGAATGCGTCCATTTATTGAAAGTCATTTTTAACAAAGGATTCGTTCACTGTTTCAAAGAATATTATTGACACATAATCTTAACGAGTATTGTTATAAAGTAAATTTTTTCTTTGATTCTAACAATTACTCCCCTTTCTTCAATGTCATTCTAAATAAAGGTTTGGTTAATTGTTTAAAAGAATATTATTGACACATATTCAGAAGCATTGTTGTACTTCATATTTTTTTCATTAATACTAACAATTATGTCCATTTATTGAAAGTTATTTTTAATAAAGGTTCAGTTCACCGATTCAAAATATATTATTTACACATAAATTCAAAAAGTCCTTTTATTCCTTGTACTTTTTCATTTATCCTAACAATTTCCTCTCTTTGTTGAGTTAATTTTAATAAAGGATTAGTTCACTTATTCAAAATATATTATTCAACTCAAAAAGTATTGCTAGTCCGTGTAGTTTTTCATTGATTCTAAGAATTATGTCCTTTTCTTGCGAGTTATTCTAAATAAAGGTTTAATTCACTGTTTCAAAATATACTATTGACACAAAATCTTATAGTTCATTGATATAGTATATATTTTTTCATTGATTCTAGCATTTACTTCCATTTGTTGATAGCTATTTTTAATGAAGGTTTAGTTGACTGTTTCAAAATATATTATTGACACATATTCTCTAAGGGCATTGCTGTTCAGCATATTTTTTTATTGATTCTAACAATTAAGTCTCTCTCTTAAAAGTCAATTTTAATAAAAGTTTAGTTCACAGTTTCACAGCATATTACTGACAGATATTCTAAGAGAATATTATTTTACCGCATATTTTCTCATTGATACTTACAAGTACGTCCATTTATTGAAAGTCATTTTTAATAAAGGTTTAGTTCACTGCTTTGGTATGTTAGCTTCGGGTGTGTTCCGAATGAGTACTCCAGGGAATACAGCTACAGACAGATGGACCTGCAACTCGCTTTTAGACTTACCTTTCCGTTACGGTTCTCCAGTGAGAGCTTTCGGGGAGATACTCTCGCCTCAGTCTACGGGATGAACAGACGTGGAAAAGAAAATTTGCTCAACTCTTTGCTTACTTTATCCCGCACTTATTCTAATTTCCCACATTTTGCTTCCTTTCATTTTGTGGTTGCTATGGGCGATTGGGGTGTCTCGGAAAATACGAATGTCTGAAAATGTTTGCTCTCCGGGGTTTTTCTGGTTCCTTTTGGTGAGAAATTAAAATGTGTGAAATTTTTAGTCTCTAGGTCAACGGTAGAGTTTGCCTGTAAGGCCTTAAAAATTTTAAAAATATACGAAAAATGTAAATTTCTAAATAATTTAATAAGTTTTATAAATATATTCCTTCAACTTAAATAAATAGTTTTTTTACTCGTTACATTTTTAAAAAATTATATATAAAAATATAGTGCATATCAAGTGCGATCACAACAACAAAGAGTTAGTTTATGCGGAAATTGAAGAACAAGCGATCCTACTATGCATTTAAATCGGTCTCCAAACGTTTTTGATCACTTACTTTTTATGATTATTTTATGAAATAAAATGTACCCCCTAACTATATATATATATATATATATATATTGCGTGCGTGTGCTTTGTGTTGTGTGCATACCTCCTACAATTTTCTGTGCACTCCAATAATGTTCTTTTGTACGCTTACCCCACTTTGGAGACCTCTGCTTTAACCCGTCAAATAATTATAACTTTTAGACTCTACTTTCAGTTCAAGGATATGCAGTCCGAGTATATGGAGGGAAAGTTGTTTGGGGTGAAAATACACCTTGCGAAACTGCTAAAGTACAAGCAGAAAGAGTTTTTCGATTGACTTAAGAATGGGGTGTATCAGAAAGTATAATTGGCCTTTTCTTTGACACAACTGAATCAAATAGTGGACGGATAAATGGAATATGTGTAAGGCTAGAAACACTTTTGGAAAAGAAATTATTAGGTTGTAACGAAAGTTTTCCGCCACTGCAAGTATTGCCTGCACAAGCAGTTCGCGTTGGTGTTTTTGAAAATATTTTGCGAAATGATTTTTGTTATTTGAAAGAAAAATACTTGTTTTAGAGCACTCTGTTGTAAAATCTGCAAAACAATATCGTTATGATTAAGTATAAGGTATCTGGAACTATGACGCTACCAGATTGAACACTCATTACTCTCAGTTCTGTTGCAAAAAGTCAGCTACAGAATGACACCGAATCATGTGTACAGCTTAAGGTACTACTGTTGTATCCTATGACACTGTAAAGATTTGGTACCGAAAGTTCAAAAACGAGGACTAGGACATTAAAGAAGCAGAGTGCTCTGGCCGGCCTAATGATGCTGATGAGGCTCGCCTACGACAATCTGTGGAAGAAGATAAAATGTTCATCCACTCGAGAGGTAGCTAAAAGAGTTAGACTTTAGTGCCATGTCCATTAGTCGCGCTAAGCATCGCATAAACTTGACATATAAGGTCAATAGCTGGGTACCGCGTGAGCTGACTCAAGCAAATCTGGCGGAAAACTTTCGTTACAACCTGATATTTTGCCTCACTTGTCAACACCATGTGGTAGAGTTGAGTCTGCAGTGTGGAAGTCTATTTTCGGACAATCTATGTGTCCAGATAATTTAGATTTTAAAGAGCTTCAATCTCAATGGGAAACAGTTTTTAAAAAATTAGATAATTTCAAAAAGATTGAAGTTAGTGACATGAAGCTAAAATCTTTAAAAGAGGAAGACATCACATTCTTAAAACTTGGTTTGAGCAAAAAGAAGGAGCTCTTTCTTCGTGGAGACTATCAGAAATTTGCGGGAAGTCTTACTTGCAAATATTAGGCGAAATTCCACCTCGAGGAATTCACTGGCAGAAGCCTGGAGCTTTCCATAAAGCAAGATTTATGTCAATAGTAATTTATGGGACAAAAATGTACCCATTTAATAAGCAATTGGGTTATGATCCAAAAAAAGTTGAAAAACTGCGTAAAATATGCCTTTTTGATTTTCTAATTATATTAAATGCTGGTTGAATGTTCCGAAAGCTGCAGATGCTTCTGTGAATGACATTATACTTTGGCATAGTTTGAACAGTTACAAAGCTATCGATCCAGAGGTTACTCTGGCAGCCTTAAATCGACACTTGTGGTATTTGGCAGAGGCGACAAAATGCAAGATCTCTCTTTTTAAAAAAGATTCCTGAAACCTAGAAGAAAAAATTCGCCTCTTCATTGTTACAATTCAAGAATGACTAGATAACGTTACCAAAGGACGTTCCTGTATTCTCACAAATAAATGTACAAAAAAAATTATTTCAGCTAATAGGGCCCAGTTCATGGCATTTAAAAAAAATATATATATATATTTAAGCAGAATGGATCCTGGCTGAAAAAATATCCATTGACATTGGAAGAAGATGCTACCTATAATGAAATAAAATTATTTGTAAAAAACTTAAAAGTCACCAACGATATAGCAGATCGTGGAGTCAAGCTGATGCAGGATTTTTCTCAGAAAATTTTGAAGGATGAAGAACAGAGGCAGTGTTTGCTACAGACTGTTGAACAATCTAGGAAATCATCACCAACCTTCACTAAATCCTGTTTAAAACATTTCTAATATTTTAAGTGCTAAGTTCACTTAAGGAATTTCATTGTACTTTACAATAGATTACTTGAATTTTGACTAAGTTTAAAATTTAGCCGTATTCGTAAAATGTATATTTTGTGTTTTTCCAGGTAGTATTTTGTGACTATGCCAAAATACATAAGAATGTTCTAATACTTTCAGTGTGAATTATATTATGTCAATATACATTAATAATCAGTCCGAGAAAAACGTTTAATAATGTGAAGGGAGTTGATTTTTCCATTTTCATTCTTGAATAAGTAATTTCTGCTGTGATTACAATTTATAAGAATCTTATTTATAGCTTCGCACATTGTAATTTCACACCAAAAGGAACCAGAAAAACCCCGGGGAGTAAACATTTTCAGACATTCGTATTATCCGAGACACCCTAATGGGTAATAGTGTTATCCGTCCTTAGCAATTGTCCATCGGTGTACATACCGAATCAGTTTACAAAAATTGGAAAGCCTGGCATTTCAGGCGTACTTAAGACAGTTCCAGGCTTTCTACTCTAATAAATACCTGGAACTTTTTTTCAACAGAAAAAGAGCAGCCTTTGATACGGCCAAACATGATAATAGTGATCAGATAATCATCATTTTCTCCAAATATTTTTTTAAAAACTTTTTTTTTTTTTTTGGACGTTTGTTTTCATTACAGTTTAAAAATATTTTTAGGGAATCGCTGAAGTTTAAGCAGAGGGAGAGAGGGGAAATTTTTTTTTCTGGAAACAACACAATTCTTTAAAACACGGTAGGAACATTGCTCGATTTGAGGGGGCCTCCTTTTGCTGGACTCCGGGGCAGATGCTTCGCGTTTAGGCTGATACGGCCGGACGGATTCGGTTGAAATTTCGAAGTGAGATAACCTATTTGTTAATTCAGGATAGAAGCTATCTCTTATCCCAGGGATGGGCAAACTACGGCCCGCGGGCTAAATCCGGCCCGCAGATAGAATTTTGCAGGATGTGCTTTTGAGTAAGTTTGGCAGCTGAAAGACGACATTGCGTCGTTCTTCCATGAGAAACAGTGTTCTGCGGAGTGCGAAATGTAAGAAGATACAGAATGGCTTTCGGACTTTGCAATTTTCACAGATCTTTGTCATATGAGCAACTTGAATGTCAAGATGCAAGGGAAAAATCAGTTTATCGAGGATATCTGGACCCATCTCAAAGCTTTTAAACTAAAACCTAATCTGTTTACTGGGCAGCTAGCTAAGAACGACTTGTCTCATTCCTCGAGGTTAAATTCAATACTCTCAGTAAATGAAGAGAAGCATAAGAATTATGAAGATGGCTTGAAAAAAACTGCATTTTGACTTCGAACGCACATTTAAGATTTCAGTGCCATTCAAATAGTGATGTAACGAATATTCGGCTACTATTCGGTATTCGGCTGTTTTGTCGAATATTCGGTGAGCCGAATATTCAGTTGGCCGAATACTGAAGAGGTATTCGGCCGAATAGTTGTGGCCGAATATTGCTACATATTTGGCTGAATAATTTCAGAAAAAAAGAGAGGAAAATATTTTTTTAATGCATTTACAAATAATACTGCTTAGTTATACTTCAATGAGTTAATCTCATATAATAAAATATCCTAAGTCATTGAATTTTAAGCTGAAACATAATCTAACGCATTAATAATATTACTGAAATGCAGACTTTTCTACTTGGTGACAGTACTTGACTTGATTTTCTAATTTCTTTATTGGGTGGGTGTAGAAGGATTTTTTTCAGATCCTTAATTACAAACATAATTTTGAAAAGCTGCTAAATATGTTTTGCTCAGAGTCTGTAAAACCCAAAGCGTGATGTGATTATGTATAGTTACCAGATTAATGACATTCACCATAGTATATTTATTAAATTATGAATATCTCAAAATATAATTATTGGTACGAATTTTCAGGGTACCTGCTGTTCTTGTGTTTAAAATTCGTATTCTACGCTTCAAATAGTTAAAATGTGCTTTTTGTTGCATCAAAATTGGTCAACTAGAGCCTTTAGCCTTCTAACTGATTTGTATGTCGTTTCTAGAAATCTCGAAAAATATTGGTCCTTGGCCTTCCGTAACTTCCCTATTCGGGACTTATTTTTGGCACTAAATTTGGCAATATTTTGCCAAAAGTCACCAAGCTTGGCAACATTTGGGTCATTTGGCGCGTTTTTCCCAATGGGGCTTGTGAAGTTTGTTTTGCTGCATTAACATGCATAATATTTTAATATTTCTGTTCTATGACATAATCAAAATTCCTGTTTTATGTGGAATCTTTGAGAAATAGATTCTTCTGAAAACTCCTTGTAGCTTCTGCCTCACCTATAAATATAAGCGGACTACCCCGATAGTCTTAGTCTTGCTTTTGCTTCTGCTTCCGCCAAGAGCAGATGTCCGTGAAGCTTAAGGCTTTGTATTGATGCTATAGAAACGGTGTTTTCACTTGTTTATGAAGCTGATTTTTAAGTGCTGTGTATAAATTCTTCATTGTTGAGTCTTGAGGGACTTTTAGTGTTATCCTTCGTATATTTCTACCGAATTTTGCCTGTGGAAGTGTTTTATTTTGTGTGAGAATGACAGCATTTGTGAAAGCTTCTGTACTAAGCAGACTGTTAAAAGCACATTACTGTCTGATTGTGCTTATAAATTTTGTACAGCTGATTGTTCGACGAAGTTCTAAAAGCAATAAAGTTTGTGTTCCATCCTGACAAGTGGACTGCTTTCTAGAACTTTCTACACCTACTGGACTTTAGAATGACGAACCCAGGAATTAGCAGAGTATTCTGCAATATTTTGCTGTTATTAGTGTTTAACTTTGTAAAAGATATTTTATCATGACCAATATTTTATTAGTTTTACAAATAATATATACTGTTGTGTGTTTTTAAGTACCTACAAATAATATAAAATGAATTTTAATTAATCTTTATTTAGTATTTAATTACAAGATTGAAACGCAATATTTTATTTACAGTTAAAATGAAAATGAAAAAAAAAATGTAATATTCGGTATTCGGCCTAAACTATGTGCCGAATATTCGGTATTCGGCCTAAGCTATCGGTCGAATATTCGGTATTCGGCTATTCGGCCAAATCACTATTCGTTACATCTCTGCATTCAAACAGAATTGGATATTTTTACCATGCCTTTGAACGTAAATTGTGAAACAGTAAGGTCAGATTTGCAGCTTGAATTAATCGAGTTGCCATCTAACGATCATCTCAAGCAGTTGTTTCTCAATATGCCAAAGTTAGTTTTACAAATCATTATCGAAAGTAAGCTTCCCAAATATAATATCTCACGCTCAGAACATCAGTGCTAGGTTTGCTTCATCTTATATATGCGAACAAGTGTTTTCAACTATGAACCTTAGAAAGAATTCTTTCAGAAGTAGACTGACAGATGAGCATTTAGCCTCGTTCCTTAGAATCGGTACAAAGTATCGGTATCGGTAGTAGTATCGGTTGCACTTCGAAGCTCAATATAAGGAACTTTTCAAAATGAAATAGCAATTTCATTCACCTCATTAACATATTTAAATTGTAATACTTGTATATTGTTTTTAAAATTTTAGAAAAATTTATCTTGGCCCGCCAAACTTTTTTTTTTCCATTTTTGGCCCGCGACCGAAAAAGTTTGCCCATCCCTGTCTTATCCCATAAAAGGGAGAGAAAAAAGAAAAACACTGTTTTCGTTACTTTTATGCAGGTGTCCATAGATACCGCTGATTATATCGCCCCAAAATAGAAATCCTACTTTTAAATTTTTAATCTCAAAATTTTAAATTGTCTTAGATTTCTTCTCCGATATCTACAGAGCAATCCCTTTACAATCCTGAAGAGCTTGGTCCAAACTTAACCTTGACCCCAAAGGCAGAGCAAATATAAGAAAAGCTTATAAAAAAGAAACAAACTCGGGAAAAACATCGATATAAATGAGGATATCGATAACGAGGTTTATTGTTCACAATTTTCAATGTACGTCTGTTGTGCAGTGTTTGAAGTTCAACCATTTCTCGATGGCGAAAAGGTGCAGCCGTTGCCATCGCTCGATTTAACTTCCAGCAACCTGGAAGTCAATCGAATCGCCCATCGCATGCCAGAGCGAAAGAACATTTTTGACACAGCCAGCTGTGCGGCATTGCACAGCCGGCCATTGAGCAGTCTATCTAGTTTTCCTACTATATCGATGTATATTTTCATCCCATTCTCCAGCTCTCAGCGGATGTCGGTGCGGATAGAAATAATTCTGACAGCTTTAACGGGAGCTTAATGGGTTAAGACGTAAATACTCGTTACCAACTTGTTGAACAGAAGCATTGAAATGCGAAGGGGTGATTGTGCCTTCGGCGTTATCGGATTGTTCTACAGGAAATTCCTTGTTGCAATGAGTCTCATTTATTCCAAAGACGATGATTCTCAAGCATACATGTACTTGCTCCGTGATCTGTCCTTCTTTAAATAGTATGTCCGAAATTTCTAGCAATGTCTCCAGATATCTTTTTCAGAGAAATTCCAATCAATCGCATACCTTGATTATGTAATAGAAATGAATTCGAATAATACTATGCTACTGCCTAATACTGATGCAGGGAAACAAACGTTATGGACCCCATTTATAAAATCACGCTAAATGTCGCCAAGCTTGGCAAATTTTTGGCAAAATATTGTCAAATTAGGACCTGAAAATAAGTTTCCAAAAGTGGTTAGCAAAGAGATAGCGCCAATATTTCTCGAGAATTCGAGAAAACACTAATAAACAATGGGAACGACCCAAACTTCTGATCTCGCAGTTAACCACTTTTCATGCAACAAAATGCAAATTTTAATCATTTGATACGTAGAATACGAATTTCAGACTCTATTTAATACCCAAAATTGACATAAGATTTGAAGTAAATAGAATATTAACTATTTTAGTGTTGGCAACAAAAAAAGAAAGAAGGGAAGAAAAGAAAAGAGAAGAAAACAGTTTGACAGCTGACAGTTTAGCCCATTAGCGCCCAACTTTTTTCAGCACATTCTCAAATTTATGTTGATACCAGAAGTTATCAATAAATTTCCGACATTTGTGTGGTATGAAGAACGTAAATCTTTTTCTAAAAATGAATAAAGCAGGGAAATATTCTCATTTAAACTTGTTATCGCTGAGTATTTTGTGGAAATCAGATTTATTATTTAAGAAATTAAACTAGGAAAATAAACTAATGCTTAAATATTTGAGTGACTTACAAATTTCGCGACGGTCTAAAAATAGATCGCTGGGCGTTAATGGGTTAAGGTTAGCAAAAATGAACCACTCTACGAAAGGACAACGCGTATTCATTTTCGAACAACATTTCAAAAATAACGAAAGTTGGATTCATGATGATTTTGATGATGAATGATGAGAAAGATCGTGTGATTTAACACCATTGGATTTCTTTCTATGGGGTTATTTGAAGTCAAAGGTCTATGTCAACACGCCCATTGAAGGAGGATGTGCGGAGGACTCAACGCTGCATCAACGAAATTCAGCCACATTTACTCGAAACGATCATGGAAAAGTTTCGACAAAAGAATGCTTTTGTGCCAGCAAAGCCGTGTAGAGATGAGACGGGCTCAGCCCGAGCCCGACTCGGGCTCGGGCTCTGTAATTCACGATTGCGTTCGGGCTCGGGCTCGTGAAAAATTTCTTCTTTGTTGAACATACTCCTTGAAACAGATTTTAAAAAGTGATTCATGAGATAAATAGACGTACTTATTTCAAAAAATAGCGGCACGGGGGACTAGAAGGTGTGTGAAGCTCCAAAATTTATTGTATCCTCTTAATGAAGTAGTTAATTTTATTTGTCTTTAGCTGAAATTTCGGGCTCGGGCTCCAACTTTAATAATATTGCTCGGGCTCGGGCGGGCTCGGATTAAAAGTCTTCGGGCTCGGAGGGGCTCGGGCTTCAAAAAATGAGCCCGAACTCATCTCTAAAGCCGTGGAGGTCATTTGCCCGATATGCTGTTCCATTCATAATCCTATCCTATGTACTTTATGTTTCAATAAAAAAAAAAAAAAATACACGCTTAAATCTATTGATTAAAACTAACACTCCTTTACTGATTAAATTTCTTATCGGCTGATTTAAATCCTTTTACGCAAAAAAATACTCATTAAAGACGATAATTTGTTATCTCCTCAATCGTCCCGATTCGTTAGATTCTACTTGGCTCATTTTTCAGAATATTTTTGTCTATTTGAGTATTCTGCCTCTCTCTTCTCCCCCACGACCCATATCCTATTACTATCACGTGACCAACGCTCTTCAACGGATAACGGTTCATAGTCACAAACGTGGCTCACGGCTTAGTTGTGTGTGTATCCGCTTGTGATAATTTGGTTTTATACCCGAATACCAAATGCATCTTTTTCATATTCAGAGTTGTGAAATAAATTCAACCTAAATGTGGAGAGGATGCTTTCGGTAAAAATTTCGCTTTAATGACATAGTTTCTTACGATTGGATTATAAAAAGCTGTTGTAAAACAAATCAAGCTATGATATCTCCACTCAAAGTGAGTAAGTACTATTTTACTTTTTTCATGTAAATAAATTTGGTTGCTGCTTTAATTAAATCTTACAGCTGGTTTAACCATGATTGCATTTATGTATTCTGACTGTACTGTGAATTCGTTTTATAACGAGAGACTATAGTGAAATTATATTCTATTTATTAAAAAAATACTTTTTTATAGTGTATTAAGATATATGTAATGTATTTGCCTTGATTTAAAATTTATTTTCCCGGGCTTATAACCATAGATTACAGCTCTGATAATAAAAAAAAGAAAACTATTCATTCAATATATTAATCAAAAACAGCAAATTTTAATAAAACACCCTTTTTATAGCTTAAAATAATAATCTTAATTGAGTACAGATATATTAATTAAGAAAGGGCTGATTTTGTAAAAACGCTCAATCTATAGCTTAAATAATAATCATAATTGAGTACAGTTATATTAATCAAAAACGGACAGACACTCCTCATTTTCGATTATTATTTAGCCTAAATGGAGCTGCTGTATAATGCTAAAAAATTGAGAATTTTTCGCTCCGTTGATTTTTGTCGATTAATGGAGCAAATATTACTCAATCGGGAGAATGGCTATTTGAAGTCAAAAATTGAGTAAAAATATACTCCGTTTGATTATTGTTTTACTCAATAGATTTAAGCGTGTACTGCTGCAGAAACCTCTGCTTGTTTCCTGGGCTCGTCGTTCTAAAGTTCAGTTGATGTAGAAAGTTCTAGTAAAGAGTCCGCTTGTCAGGATGGAACACGAACTTTATTGCTTCTACAACTTCGTCGAACAATCAGCTGTACAAGATTCTCAAGCACAATCAAACAGTAATGTGCTTTTAACAGTCCTCTTAGATCTGAAGCTCTCACAATTGCTGTATTTCTCACACAAAATAAAGCACTTCCACAGGCGAAAATTCAGTGGAAATATGCAAGGGATATCGTACACAATCCCTTAAGACACAGCAATGTAGAATTTACACACAGCACTTAAAAATCAGCTTCGAAAAGCAAGCCAAAACACTGCTTCTATAGCGTCAATACAAGCAAAGCACCGTACACATCGGCAGCTCGATCCACACTGAACTGTGGCCTCTAACATGCTTGTATTTATAGGCGACGCAGAAGCTACAAGGAGCTTCCAGAAGAGTCTATTTCTCGAAGATTCCACATAAGGCGGGAATTTTGATTACGTCATAGAAGAGAAATATTAGGCTATTATGCATGGTCATGCAGAAAAACTATCTTTAAAGGCCTCATTGGGAAAATCGCGCCAAAGACCAAAATGTCGCCAAGCTTGGCGACTTTTGGCGAAGTATCGCCAAATATAAGCCAAAAATAAGTCCTAAAAAGTGAAGTTACCAAAGGCCTACGACCAATGTTTCTCGAGATTTCTAGAATCGCCATAGAAAAATGCACGGGGAAACCAAAACCTCCATATCTCCGGTTCTAGTTGACCGATTTTGATGCAACAAAAAGCAAAATTTATCTATTTGAAGCGTAGAATACGAATTTTGAACTATTTTAAGCCCCAGAACAGTGGGTTGCCCCGAAACTTTTCAATAATACGTAAAACTGGAAAAAAAAAACTGTGCTTTCTATTTAATACAAATCGAATCTCCCCGAATTGGTATCAGGATTTTAATTTTCTTAAAGTGTACGCCTACTCGAAGTAATTCGAGAATGAGAGAATTTTCCTACATTCATTTTGTGAGTAACTGATTAATTTTTCAAGAAAACACGCGGCTCAGAACAAATATTAGAAGTTGTTATTACATGATACTTAACCTCCTTACACCAGACAAAAATCTCTCATCTCAAATTAAAGAGCAACCTCATAGTTATTTTTAAAAAAACTTTTCACTTAAAAATGACAAGTAGAAAACGTAATTTTATGTAGTTTTATCGAATAAAAACCTCACCCGCAATCTCTGCTTTAGTAGTAAAATATTGTTATCATCCATCAATGAAGACTGTCGAGACACTTTTAACCCATTTGTGCCTGGATATTTTTGCGACTTTCTTCGATTTTTACTGATAAGAGAAATAATAGATAATTTTCTGATGTCAACTTCTTGAACAAGGGATAATTTCTTTTAAAATCTTTATGCATAAAAATCAAAATATTAACATCCTACTTGGACATGTTAAAATATTTTGTAGAGTTGAGGCTCAATACTCATGAATAAAGGCTAGGAAAAATAAATAACGTTTTCGACTAATAGCGAAAATGCCGTCCCAAAAAAGGGACACTAGGCATAAATGGGTTAAAAGTGTCCTAAAAGTTCTTTCCAGCTAGATGAATTTCGAAAAATAAAAAAATATTAAAAAATCCAACGTCGGAAATTTCAATAATATTCAAATATTCTTTTGCGTAACGGCAAGAAAAGACAAAATGATGGCAACCAAAAATACAATCTATGCGTCAGTTTATAGGACTGACACATTCACATGCGTTAAAAAACCATTTATTCAAAATGAAAGCATCGACGCATATGGACGTCCATTCAGAACTACTAAAAACTTAAAGAATCGTTTTAACCGAGGAAAGAAAAGGGTCGAAGTATGTGGACCGCTGGAACGAAGAGGAAAATGTACACCCTCTCAAAAAAGTATTCGAGTATAAGCGAAATTTCCTATTTTAGCTTTGCGAATAATTTATTGAGTTTTTGAAAAACGCACAACTCCACAGAAATGTGGCAAGTTATAAGCATACATAGCCTAGGAAGTTTATCTTTTACTCGAATACCTTTTTGAGAGGGTATACTTTTTTATGAAGAACACAACTTTATAATCGAACATGGAAAATTGACTTGCCCTCGTAGGTGTTCAAGTTGATTCTCGAATGTTAAGCACATGATTTCTGGATAATTCCTCTTTATTGCGTCTTGCAATTTACGCCAGTGATTGCGTTTCTTATGTACTACACTTCGAGGCATCTTTCCTAGAGTTTGTGATTACAATTACATGGTCACGCCCTTGTAAGTGATCTCTAAACAAGCAATGAAACGTACAGAGAAAGATTATTGGATCCCTGCATCTTTTCCTGAATGCTTTGCGCCATTCTAATCAAGTTTGTGGAGATCGAGTTGTTAAAAGGAATTCTGAGGGGTTTCAATATTCAGTGATTCCTCTCCCTTATTATGGAACTAACCGAAAAAAGGATTTCAACGGATACGTGTCTTTGGGATCAAGCCTGGGATCCGGAAGTACATGTTGGCTGCCTTCGTAAACGCCAAACGAGTTACACTCGTGCAATGAGTTTCTATCTAAGACGTTCGTAAAGGAAACTGAGTGCATACAGTTTTTAAACTAGAGCGTTCGTATACAAAACTGAGTGCGATTAGTTTCAAACGAAATAAACCGATCTGTGCTTAGGTTTCGTCAGTTGTTTAGAAGATACACTTGTTGCACGTTGTTGTTGATTTCAAATGGCATCCGTTGTTATGGAAAAGTATGTTGTTGTGAAAAGTATTTTACGTTTTGTAAAGCTGCAAATATTAGTTTTTCGAGGAGGAAATTCATGCGTACGTTAGAAAATGCTACGAAGGTACATAATTTTTCAAAGGTAATCGTTTTCTTGTATTTTTCGTTTTAGTAAATTCAAAAATGCATGTTTTAGTGTTGAGATTGAAGTTGATTTAATCCGTTATTAGCGAAATTTGAACTTCTCTTGCTAAAGACTTTTGAATACATGAAGTTTAAGTTGAAATTTGTAAATTTTGATTTGTGCACTTCAATTATGGCCACTCTTTCTTTTAAAAATCCTGTTGATTTCATATTGAGTATATACTAAAAACTCTCCTCAGCAAAATTAACGCATTCGCGAATTGTAAACAAACGCGTCTCCTTGGTGACGAAACTAAATAAACCAAAGTCGTTCGTAAAGTCAAAGGAAACTGATAACCACTGACAGCACTAAACACACGCATTCCAGTATTCCTACGAAAACTCGTGCAACGAGTTTGTCGTTTACGAATGCAGCCGTTGACAAGAAATGTATGAGCAAGGGAAGCCGGTGTCTGAGAGGTTAAGGGCCTGTCTTCTTCTCCGATAATCGCTTAAGCGTACTGTTATGGGTTCAATTTCCACTCATCCCCTGGTTGTTTGTGTTGGGTTGTATGAACTGTAATATTTCCTTTCTCAGTGCTAGCAAAAACTGTCATTGTGTTATGCATTTTATGCGACGAGGATTCACAAGCGTGTCTGGAAACCGGGTAAGCATGTCCGAAAATAAATCAAGTCCAAATACAACAGCAGCCTCCAAAGAATTTCTCAACTCCAAACAGCAACAACAGTATACAACAACAAAGACAAAGGAAAGCTGTAAGCGAAGCTAAATATTTTGGATCGGAGTTCTTGGAGAAAGACAAGAATGAAGAACCATCGCCGAGAAATGGTTGGTAAAATCTTATGACATTCCGCTTTTTCAATTCAACCAATGTGTCATATGCTGCTGTTAAGAAAATATCACCGATCCAAGTACTTTTCTGGTGTTGATGATCGGATGCACGTCCATTTTCCAGCAACCATTTTCTTTCGTGTTGAGTTTTATTATCATCCGAATTATTAGATATCTCATAACCGAATGCATTATCTTAGTTTTTTTAGTATCGATCTTCTTTTGTGTTAAGTTAGACATCTGAAAAATGAGAATGCATTTGTTTGTGAGGGGAAGGGGAGGGAGAGGAAATGCAACTTTGTATGTTTTATACTTGTCTTTTTTAGCGTGTAGAGAATGTTTTCATGGTATGAATACGCTGGAAAGGATGGCACGCTGTCCTAAGGTTGGCTTGCCGATTTTTATTTACGAATTCACGGGACTTCGCGATTAAAATTCGGGACACAGCTTACTCATTACAGAAAGACGAGAAAAAACAAAACCAGATATAACTTTTACATTTTAAATAGTTTGGTTGAATATTATGTTTCACTTTGTCATAATTATACATGCAACCTATTTAACAAAATTAAAACAATCAGACAAATTAATGAAAAATTAAAATTAATTGTTATGGAGTCCTTCTATCTCTTTTCTTTATAATCAGAAAAAACAATGCTGTCATTAGCCATTAAATTAAATGAACTTTTTCATTCTTTTCTCAGACAATAACAAAATCTTTTTATTTTGGCATGCAAGAAACAGTAATTAAAACAACTTATAAGTAGGCATCAATAATATCTCTTTATAAAAGAAAATTCAAGTAATACCTTCTACCAAGACTATAATAATTATTCATTTAGAAATTTTCCAGCTTAAGCTACATTGACCCACTTTTACTAAAATCTTAGTATTAACTATTTGGAAAAGAAACTGCAGTATGCAATCACTTCTGCTAAAATCATATTTATTTATCTTGATGTTTAAAATTTCTTCTAATTTACGAAATTATTAAATTACTTATTCTATTCGACAAACGGGACATTGGCGTCCCGCACACATCTTTCACGGGACGTGATCTCTGAAGTTCTAGAAACGGGACGTCCTGGCTCTCGCGGGACGGTTGGCATGGCAACCCTACCTAAGACCGCTTTATAGCGTCATTAAGATAAATAATATTCTGTAATTGCAGCAAATGTGAAAAATTTATTTACACTATAAACATTCTACTTTATAATTTTTTTTAAAAACACATTTAGTAGTCTATTAGCTTGGTAATTGATAAAAGTACTTTTATTCTTGTATTTATCATCCTTTACTTTAAGCAGTTTACCATTTTTCATCTTTTCTGTGTTCGTGTTAGGAATACCTTCGCATAAAATGAGCAAAATTTTTAATTGTAGTGGGAAAGCTTTATTCCTTGTTATAGATATTCCTACATTCCTTGTTTAGGAAGAAACAGGAATGTACATAATTATTATTTGTGGTTTCTGTAATATAATAAAAAATCTCAGAAGCGATGTTTTAGCATTCTAAAAATATGTGAAAAATCAGTTTATAAAATAGTAAGAAAATGAAAAATTGATTTCGATTAATCAGATATTTCATGGAGATCACTCAGACCAGCTACTCCATGCCATCGGGCCCCTAAATTGAGAAGGCCCCAAAATTAATAAAATAGTTTGAGATATAATCTAATTTACGTTAACACATGCATCTTCCTCACATTAATTAAAAAGCAAAAAAATATTGCTGGTAAGAAAATAAACTAAATAAATAAATCATGTCGAAAGCATGTATTACAAACAACAAAAAAAAAAAAAAAAAAAAAAAAAAAAAAAAAAAAAAAACTTTCCAACACATCTTACTCCTTTACGTGTTACCTTACCACGCAGCGAATAGTTAACTTTTCGCTCCTATCGTTGCACAGACGCAAAGGAAAAAAAATACAGGGTTTAAAATGTAAAAGAATTTAAACGATTTTTCAACGATCATTTGTTCTATAAAACGTAACTACTAGGAATCCATTGTTCATGTATTGCTGCTTTTCTTTAAAAAATTCGTTCAAATTTCGTTTGTTTGAATTTCATCTTTTTTAATGGGGGGGAAAAGAACATTGCTTCCGGGTACACCTAACAGAATTAATGTTATATTCAGCGTCGGTGCTTCGTAACTTTTAACCCTTTGAGGCGCAACCCTTTCCCAATGCTGAAAAAAGGGCAGCCGTTGCCATCGCTCGACTTAACTACCAGCAAGATGGCGGACGCCATCTATGAAACGGTTCAGAGCTGTGCACAGTAATCTAGATGACTTGAACACTTTCATTTTTGACGACAAAATCTTTTAGAGTATTTGCTGACGAAACACGTGCATGAATTACATACTTTTGCTATGATGCAATTATTTATTAAGCTTTTACTTTGTTTCAAACATATATAAGAGTTATGTTCAAAAATACTGATGTCGGCACAGCCAGCTAGTCGTCAAAAAAGGGTCATTACTCATTAGATCTTGTTGTAGCACGCGCATGAACAGTTTCGATCGTCTGCATATTGCTGTAGTTGAATCAGATGACGATTGCAATCGCATTCCCTTTTTTCAGCATTGGGAAAGTGTTACTCCTCAAAGGGTTACGCCTTAAATGCTTAAGCCAGTGAAAAACTGCTTTTAAGTCAATGATTTTAGGACATCCTGTATATACAGGGTGTCCAACAAGATCCCATAAGCTTTGCACAGCCAGATTCCACACAAGGAGTACATAAAAAAATGTCCAAATAGCCACACACTTTGGCCCATAGTTTTCGAAAACGAGAAAAAATTAGAAACGCCCCATTCGATGTACGCAAAAAACCTCTAATGCAAGCAGGAATTCAACGTAGGTTTCTACAGGTTTACACTATCAAAAGATTTTCAAAATGTCTACCGTGTCGACGCTCGTGCATGCGTGAGCCGTGTCAGTGCTAACCGCCGGCATTGCATCAACCTGGCGTCCACAAAAGCGTGAAAGGGAAGAACTATCTGATTTTTTATTCTCACTAGTTCTCCATAGACGAACTCTTTCGGACGTCCTCATAAGAAGAAATTTCAAAGCGTCAGATCGTGGGTTCCATAAAAGCATGTCTTATCCATCGGCCAATATTCGTGTTTTCATAAAAGTATTTTTTCTTTCACCGGATTGGACATGAATTACTTTTTGTTCCCAGAAGCTGTGTGGGGTAGCAGAGGTACAGTTCGTTGAGCCTATTTTATGCGCTCCTAGAGAAGAATCTGATTGTCCAGAGCTCTTCCAGTCCTGTTGGGTTGTTGGGTAGCTGTGTATAGTTGTGGTTATACTTTTGGGCGGAAAAGGGCTTAACCCTTTAACGCGCAGTGTTCCCGCTCTGGGAACACCAAACTCTGACGTTTTGACTGTTACCAGTCACGAAGAATAGAATTGATTTCTATAAAAATAGTGGCGGGTGACATAGCTCCACCAGACTCCTTTACTTTTTAGCACGTCCTTTCCCGTAAAAGAATGGTCACGATTCTTTTTAACAGCACTGACATCTGCTGAAAAATGGAAGAATGCGAGAACAGCTGGATAGGTTGCCCCATGCTGAAAAAAGGGCAGCCGTTGCCATCGCTCGACTTAACGACCAGCAAGAAGGCGGACGATCGAAACGTTCATCGCGTGCCACAGATCTAGAGACCCTTTTTTTGACGCAGCTGGCTGTGCCCGCGTATAGCCAGCTGTGCGTCAAAAAAGGTTCTCTAGATCTGTGGCACGCGATGAACGTTTCGATCGTCCGCCCTCTTGCTGGTATAGTCGAGCGATGGCAACGGCTGCCCTTTTTTCAGCATTGGGAAAGGGTTGCGCCTCAAAGGTCTTACAAGAATTTTGTTCTTTTAGGGTGAATGCCGTGGAGCCGAACGAAAATTGAGAAGACTGCACCTGGTAAGTCCGCCCCTTCCGTTACTCCAGGAGGAAGGAGGAGGAAGGAAAATAAAGAGGTATAAGGAGGAAGGTTCTCCTAACTATGTGCGAAGTTCCAAGTTAGGATAGCCTTCCTTCGGGATAAGGAGGTCACGTGGCTTAGAAGGCAAGAGGGGTGTTTACGTTATTTTGTTAAACTAAAGCAGTAATATTTATATATATATATATTTCATTTTTTAAACTATTAAATTTTTAGTTTCTTTTTTTAATTTAGATATTTTTTAAAAAAAATTGCACTGTAATTGGTAATGAATCGCATAATTGTAGGTGAAATAATGAAAACTTTAATGTTAATGCAAATAACATGAATAATGATGTATGTACGTTTCGAGTCAAAAATGTCCAGTTATATTATGATGCTTCGGTTGTTCGGTATGTTCGGTTATTATCTATTATCTACGCCTTATCGAGGTACCTATCTGATATTTTATAATTGCAACGAAAACCGGACGTTTTTATTGGATTTTAATGGATTTTTTACGAGCCGAGTTATTTTCCCTCCTGCAAAGATGTGCTTATGTCGATGAAAGGGTCTGACTTGGCCAAACCGATTTTCCAAGCATGAAAATCTTCTGTGTTTTTGTGGTTTTTGATCGAGTTACGGTTAGACTTTTTCTGTAGGTTTTTACCTTCTGGCCTTCTGTTGTTGGAGGCCTTATCCTCTGAGGTAATATAGTACCTAAAGGTTTTTATTGTACTAAAATGATATGGTTTTAGTAATTGCTTATGCATTTTTTTGAGACTTTGTTTTTCTTGTTTCTAACTAAAGCCTGGGTTACAAATTTTGAGTGGTGATCTGCGCTTCTGAATTCGTATTGAGTCTATAATTCAAGTTCACCATGTCAAATAATATCTTTTTATTTATGTATTTATTTATTTTTTTTAGATCAGTTTGAGAGAGTGCGTAATATGGATCTTTATAACATTGGGGTTGGCAGTGCATTCATGATATCGTTAAGCTCAATTTGGGGACATCTTTAGCTCCCAATTGGGCGATATTTCGCCGAAAGTGCGTGTCTATAAGCACGTATGTGTGAGTAATTGTGTTTGGCGTGTACACGAATAAGTTTATGCGTATGTATGCAGGTGTTTTTTTGAGTGTGTAAGTATGTATGCATGTAAGTGTTTGTGCATGAGTAGTATGTCCATGTATTTTGTTTTTGTGTGCATACGTGTGTGATTGCGTTTGGTGTGTACATAACTGCGTTTATGTGTATGTATGCTGGTGTGTTTTTGAGTGTGTATGCATGTAGCACTCATGTGATTGTGCATGAGTGTGCTGTCCATATGCGTGTGTGTTTTGAGTGTGTAAGTGTTTGTGTACATATGTGTTTGCGCATGAATGTGTCCAAGTGTATGTCTGTGTTGTTTTGAGTGTGTACATGTGTGTTTGTGCATGAATGTGTGTGCGTGTGTTAGCATGAATGGGTTAGTGGGCATGTGAATGTGTGCTTGTACGAGTGAATGAACCACCGTCGAAGTGCGTGTGGGCGTGTGATCCATCTCGATGCGGGTGCCTGGAATACCACGTGACCGTCCAGGTCCTGCACTCAAAGGAGGTGAGTGAATCCGCGCGGTCGCTTAATGTGGCATCGTACGGCCGGCTAACTGGATTGCGTTATGCCGAGTGCAAGGGAAGGTTTAAAGGCAGACAACTAGATTTTGTGAGTATCCATGGCTTCTGTTTAGAAAAATACTAGTGCACCCAGTAAAAATGAATTCGAACGCGAACCATGCTAAGCATGTTTGGGCTCGGGAATCACCGACTAGGTTTACACCAGGGACGTAGCCAGGGGAAGGTCCACGGGAAGTAGGGCATCGTTTTGTTAATTAGATTTCAATAAATCCAGCATTTTTTGAGAAATTCTACCTTTTTCATCTTTTGGACAACTCTCGACATTTTCCCCCCCTCTGCGTCCCTGGTTTACTTAAATGAATTTTTGTGAATGTGTTTATAGGGGCTTGATTTCTAACAATAAAAGCGCTGGAGCTCCAGTTTGGTGTACTGCAAAGTACATTAAAAATGACCTAATTTATTGCAAGAATAAGGAGGTTTTTGCTTATCCCTCTGATTGTATCCAGTCTCATAAAAGTTAACATCAACGAAGGTAATGATGAAGGATATTAAAATTTTAAATTGAATGAAAAAATTCCCTGAGCAAAAGGAACTGCAGGTGTTGGGCTCCTATACAAATCCAGTTCTGCGGTGCTGTACTTACAGTAGTGTTCTTTAAATTGGACGTCGTTCCTACATAAATCCTGGACACAGACTGACAGAATATTCCCTGTAATATTTTCACAGGATTTTATCTACTTAGATAATACGCTAACGTATGCCGTACCAAAATATACGATATTTCCACGCTATGAACGGCAACAGCAAGAGGTAAACAATAGTGCAATAAGAATAACGCGTGTGCAAAAATCCAAATGAACATGTCAATGACGTCCAATGGAGCAAGCCTATGTCACGCAGTCGCTAGATTACAAAACAACAATAATGGATACACGAAAATGCTAGATCTTTCGGACTTTTTTCACATCTTTAAAATATCGAATGGACAATACTTGGCTCATGAATCGCCCATCTAAAAAATGTCACCCTGCACTGGGCTAAAGCACATTTTAGCCATTGGCTGTTTTCAGGGACGTACTCAGAAAAAAATTTCGGAGGGGGTCCAAACGGTGAAAAAGGCAGAATTTTTCACAAAAAGACATCATCATTCTTATTTTGTTAACAAAAACTGAAATTTCGAGGGGGGGGGGAGGTCCGGACCCCCTGGACCACCCCCTTGGGTACGTCCTTGGCTGTTTCAACATCGGTTTTTAGGATGACACCCAAAATGTGTAGCAACCCTAACCTAAGTAAATTGAGTGACAAATGCTGTTAAAATAAAGAAACATGATTTTCATTGACGTGAGTCCAGAAATTGAGTCAATACTGCACTGTGTAGTAAGAACAGTAAGGTATGGGGCTGCTATAGTAATCTAAAAATATTTCTACCTATTTTCATAAAAGAGTATTCTGTATGCCAGCTAGTTAAATCGAGCGGTGGAAACGGCTGCATTTTTTTCAGCATCGGGAAAGGGTTGCGCTTCAAAAGTTAATTGTTCAGTTCAGTTTTTAAGTTTTTTTTTTTATAATAGGATAGTAAATAATAAGGTCTACTTGTTTCACCCTGCTTTATTCATGAAAATGTTGATAACGCTTTGTTTTCTAAAAAGATAAAAGAAACTATGTGTTGCTCCTTCCCCATTTCCATTTGTTGAAGTAACTATTAGGTTGTAACGAAAGTTTCCCGCCACCATAAACATCGTCAGTAAACAGTTTGCGTTGACGTATTTGCTCATATTTTGTCAAACGATTTTTGGCATTTGAAAGAAAGAGACTTACTTTATAACTCTGTGTTATGAAATCTGTAAAAAAATATAGTTATCATTGAGTACAAGGTGTGTCAAATGGAACTATCACTCTAGAGCATTAGAACCATCATTTACTTCCAGTTGTGTTGCAAAAAGTCAGCTACAGAATATCAACGAATAATGAGTACAGCTTTAAATACTATTGTTGCATCACGTGACACTGTGCAGGTTTGGTACCGAAAGTTCAAAAAGAGTTATCTAAGGAGTTAGAAGTTAGTTTTTCAAGCAGATTTGGCGGAAAACTTTCGTTACAACCTGATATTTCTCATTAGTCGCACGCTGTAGATAATGGCCGGTGCAATCAAAAAGGTCCGCCGTGTCAGATTCGATGACAGTTCGAAATGAAGGGCCGGTCCAATACCTCTTAAATATATAACGGAGCAGTACAGTACAAAATTGGTTGATACGTTGTACCAGTAACGTTTTATTGGCATTTTTCTTTTGCAAAATTTTCTCATTCGATTCCACAATACATGTCATCTCATTTTACCAATACATGCATTATTATTCGATCTATTAAATATTTTTGTAATAGGCGTTCACATTTTTTTAATTCAGCTGTTAATCGAAGTCAATATATATTACTCTGACAATAACTTTTGTCAGCACTTGAGTACTATTAAAATCAATTAGGGTTTTTAGAGTCGACATAACTTGTTTACACGATTTGTCACCTAGAGGCACTTTTCAAACAGAACAGGGCATTGCGTGGGGAGGGAGGAGGAATAAAATGTTGAAAGTCTCCGAGGTTCGCAATTTTTGATGATTTATCGCCAAGTTTGGCGCTAAAAAAAATAAGATGTAGTTGAAATATGCTTGCCGGAGATTGTAAAACAGTTTTAGTTGGTGATTTTAATACAGATTTCAATTCCAAAGAAGTGTATTATGGAAGAGGAAAAAAAATACGGTACACTCATACATTATGATACACTTTCCCAACAGTATTTATAAAAGTGAAGTATAGTTAGAATATGCCTGAAGGAGATTGTTAAACAGTTTTGGTAGGTGATTTTAATATAGATTTTCAGTTCTGAAGAAGTTTTTTGTGCAACAAGAAAGACAAACGCGGCGCAATCATGGATTAGGATTCCAAACAGTATTTATTAGGGTGAAGTGTAGTTAGAATATGCTTAGCGAAGATTGCAAAACAGTTTTAGTGGGTGATTTTAATGCAGATTTCGATCCCCAAGATGGGTTTTATGGAACAAGGAAGATAAATACGACCGCTCATGAATAATGATGCACTTTCCAACTTAATGGTTTAAGGAAGAAAAATGGGGACGACGCATTGATTACTAACACTTTTAATATAAGCACTTTAGTGCGTATTTAAAATATGTAAGTGTTTCAGATATTTTTATCCTTTTTTTAAATGTTTTTTAAACCGTGTGTACGGACCCATGAAATCAGAGAGTCACTGGTCCTTCGAACCACTGACTAAGCATTCTGATTTCTACTGGTGGATAACAGGAGCACTGTGCTTTCGTTTAGCGTCTTCGAAATTCTTGCAAGTGGTTCATTTGACAGACCGCCGAGGCCTCATTTGAGGTTTAAGCAACATCATGACACAAGGCTTTCGCAGAAGAATGACGCCTTAAAGACATGCTTTCATGTTATGCCTTCCTGATGCATTTATCAAATAGTATGCGACATTTTGTACGCAAAAATTAACCTCAAAATATATCAGTCTATGGATTTTAATAGAATTTTGATATTTTAGGTTTAATCGCAAAAAAAATATAAGCTGAAAATGAACAAAGAGTGCATAGTTAATGGTTAAAAAAACTACTTTTTATACAGAAATCAATTCTAAGTTTTCAAAATCAAATTAATTATTTTATTTATTTTTTTTGTCTGCACGATAAACAAGAGTTGTATCGTAATCGGAAGCTCGATTGGCGATGATTTGATGTTCTCCCAACACTCCTCCAATCTAATTGGTTTCAAAGCTTTTGTTAAGAATACCATCTTGATACTAATAAATCACAATTAATTTCACAATTAATTTTTTAAAAGTAAAAATCAGTAAGTATGTTTACCATCTCGTTTCATTTTAAATAAAAAAAAGAAGAGAGAAAAAATAAATAATCATTTCAGAGTAGTAAAATGAAGTTCAAAGTTTAAGAAGATGTTCGCAGCTTTTTACTTTGAATTTTTATTTTCAAAAATGTAATGTACAAATTTTCTAAAAACTAATTTTTCTAAATTTTTGAGACGAAATTTTAGGAAATAAAAACTACAATTTTTAGATTATTAAATTTCAGATATGTAATATTTTGCTGATTGTTTTTCTGTACAGACTTGCAAATATAAAACATAGGCATTTTTACTTTCTGTATAGGTATTGGAGTAAATTTACTTTCAGTTTAATGACTAATATGAAACTGTAAAAGTCTTCCGAGATAATAATTTTTTAAATTTTGTATTAAAAAAAGAAATCGCAAATAAAAATTTTCACAGCTTTTACAAGTAAAATTGGGTTTATTTTATTTTATAAGATTTTTCATACATGCAGAGTTGATAAGATATCATGTGCTTGAGTAACAAAAACATTGCTTTTTCATGTAAGACTATGTTAGTTAAAAATGATTTTCTGTTATCATGTAAAATCTGGCTGGATTCAATTTTAAATTTAATCATTGAGACATTTTGTAGTTTGATTAACCTATGCATTAACACCTGAAAAAAAAAGTAGAAATGTAAACGTTGTTACTTTTCGTAATTGTGTTGGAGAACATTCAGATGCATTTTTTGTTTCCAAATTAGGACACTTTTGCTTCAAAAAGCTTTCTAATTATATTTTAGTTAACTTTGAAACTATTGTTGTGAATTTTTGTTGCAAATCAATGAAAACTTATCCGGATTTTTTTTTCTTCCCGCTAATTTGATTTCAAGTGTAAAATGGCCACTATTAAACTTCAGCTGTTTTGATTATATTTGCACTTTTAAATGTGTCATTTAATGTAAAATGTAGCAAACATTTGTGATCATTATAAAAAATATCTTTTTTGCTTTGGTTTTAAATTTATATATTATTTTGGGTCTTGTTCATATGTACAGATCCCCTCCCCCCTGGTAAAAAGAAAGTTTCTGTATGTTATTGTATGAAAAAACAGTATATCTGTATTGATATTTTTTGTGTTTGCTGTTTTATGTATAGTTTTAAGGACATTGACAAAGTTTGTCTAAATATGTTTTACACGACTTTGTAATTTTAAATACAAAACACCACTGAATGTTCAATGGAAATGAGTAAAAACCTTTATTTTGATGCTTTTTCTCTCTTTTGTTTCTGGGGAAAAAATTCATTTCGAACGTGACATAATCACCAGTGAACTTCAACCATTCTGTTTTCATTTGTTGATATCTCACTTGATGTAAATTGCACTATGCACAACATTTAAGAAGATTTATTTATTAAAAATCTTGTATTTTTAATGCCTGTATGCCCATCAAAATCGTAGGTCCTGCTATATACCGGGGGGCTATCGTGCAAATAAATAAATAAATAACATTGGAATTTCTAACTTTGAAAGAACAATGTATCAGACTTCTTAAAATAAATTAAAAGCAGATACAGTTAATTTTACATGTTGGCTGCCGGGATCATTCAGTGCAAGTTCACGTGGGCCTCATGAGTGAGTGAGCCTTGTTGCTTATCCCTATAGCTGCCCTGATGAAGAGAAGTGAAACATGTATGCAATGAGATTTTTCTTTTCAAGATGTTTTGTAGTAAAGTTTCGAATATTTTATATGCATTTTACTTTACCCATAAAAATATTAAAAAGGAATAACGGCATTACTTGAAAAATAAAAAGTAAGAAAGAAAGCGGCTTATAAAAAAAAATGAAATGCTAAAAAATAATTTAAAAAAGAAATTGCTTATAGAAGGGAAAAAGAGAAGCAGCAATGCTTTAAGCAA